>CAWUFW010003328.1:1200000-1856865 GCA_963921515.1 Calotriton arnoldi
TCTGTCTTGGATGAAGAGTGTGTGTAGTAGGATATAGGCAAGAACTGACCTGTTCATTGATACCTCTCTCCTCAATGGCAGGTTTGCATAGTAGGCTGTGAGGAGGTACTGATCTCTCTGCTCAGACCTCTCCCTTGGTTGAGAAGTGTGCATAGTAGTGTATGGGGAGGAACTGGTCCCCCTGCTGAGACCTCTGTCTTGGATGATGGGTTTCATAGTTGAATATGGGGAGGGACTTATCTCTAACTGAGACCTCTCCTCATGGAGGCAGGTGTGCATAGTAGGGTATGGGGAGGGAATGGCTTTTCTGCTGGGATCTCTCCTTGGGGTGATGGGTGTGCATAGTAGGGAGTGGGGGAGAGACTGGCCTCTCCGCTGAGAACTTTCCCCAGGCTGAAAGAAGTGTGTAGTAGGCTGTAGGGACAGACTGGCCTGTCTGCTGATACCTCTCCTCAGGGTGACGGGTGTGTGTATTAGGATGTGAGGAGGTACTGTCCTCTCCACTGGCACCTCTCCCCAAGCGAATGGTGTGCATAGTAGACTTTAGGGAGGTACTGGCCTCTTTGCTGAGACCTTTCCCCTATCCAACAAGTAAAATGTGGGGAGGGACTGGCCTCTTTGCTGGGACCTCTGTCCTGAATAACAGGTGTGCACAGTAGGGTGAGGGGAGGAACTGGCCTCTCTGCTAAGACCTCTGTCTTGGATGACAGGTTTGTTTAGTTGAATGTGGGAAGGGACTTTTCTCTCACTGAGACCTCTCCCCATGGGGACAAGTGTGTGTAGTAGGGTTTGCGGAGGGAGTGCCCTCTCGGCTGATACATCTCCCCGGGTGATGGGCATGCATAGTAGGTAGTGGGGAGGGCCTGGCCTTTCCGCTGGCACCTCTCCCCCAGGTGACATATGTGAGTATTAGACTTTGTGGAGGTACTGGCCTCGCCACCGAGACCTCTCCCCTACACCTCAAGTGTGCGTAGTAGAATGTGGAGAGAGACTGGTTTCTCTGCTGAGACCTCTCCCGAGTTTGATGGGTATGTGTAGTAAGATGTGGGAGGGACTGGCCTCTCTCCCGAGATTGCTGTCTAGGATGACAAGTGTGCATAGTAAGTGTGGGGACTAATCACTAATCATTCTCTCCACTGAGACCTCCCTCTTGAATGAGGGGTGTGTGTAGTAGGGGGTGGGGAGAAAGTGCACTTCCTGATCACATCTCTTCCCAAGGTAATGGCCATGAATAGTAGGCTCTGATTAACAAATAGCATCTCTAGTAAGACTACTTCCTACAATGAAAGGTGTGCATAGTAGAGTTTATTCAGAGATTGCCTATGCCTTTCTACTTTTCACGATCTCGCTAGAGTCCAGCGAGATCGCAAATTTGTTTTAAAAAACTATTTAAATTTTTTTCATCACAGTACTTATGTCTTACAGATCTCATCTCAATAACTAGAGGGACAGGATGCCTTTGTCCTGCACCCTTATATAACTTTTTTAGTTCATTCTCACAACACCTGAAATTATTCACAATAAACAGTAATAGCGGCCATTTCATTTCTAAACCTCCAACTGCCAGCCAATCAGAGTGCTTGCTCTTGTGGGATTCGCATGAGTCTCTTGCTCCTGTGGGAGCTACTAGTCTTACGGGAAACACAGGCCTCTCAACCAATCACAGTGCTCCATTTTTGAATTTGCGATCTCGCTCATAGCTGGCGAGCCTCTCGCGGACCCAATCATCCAGATATACAAATATTTTTTAACATTAATACAACAAATCACAAAAAGTATGCTTTCTGGATCAAGATCTTATCTAGCTTCCTGACAAATTTGGTATCATTCCGTTCAGCACTTTTTGCGGTAGCGCTGCCTGAAAAAGTCTATGGAAAATGCATGGGGATTTTGCGTTTTGGCAATCCTCCCTTTTTCTCACCCTGACTTGATGGATCACCCCCAAATGTTCAATGCACAAACTATGCAAAAAAGCACACTTTTTTTGGAGAGTCTCCTGGAGGTTTGTCAAAAGGCACCAAACATATTAGCAAATCAAAAAAGGCATTTTATAGGGGAAAGGCTGACCTAACTATATATATATAGTTTGTGTGCATGCGTTTGTTAGCGTCAGTCCCAATGCAGCAGTCTATTTGCTTATATGCATGCTTCCCTAGCACTTCAGCCTCAGCTGCAGACCTTCTCATCTGCTTTAGAAGTACTGCACTAGCCATTATGAAACCAAAACCAGCCGACATTGGCCACAAAGTCAGCCCATGTTGACTCAAAAGCAACACTGACCAGTCTTTTGGATAAGTGCTTCCACCATCACTCTTTAGCAGGGTAGCCTAGACTGGGCCGTGTTACTTGAGTCCAAATATCAGAGAGAGTCAGAGGTCAGATTCTAGAGTATAGTGAATAACGGGTGTATTGATTCTTCAAAACCCCTTTGCAAACAAAGAAGGAATGTTTAATCTCAAACTGGCATCAAGTAGTAACAAATGGTGTGGTAGAGTGAAACACATCACACCTCACATTGAAATAAAATGATTAAAAGTTCCCACGACTCATGGAAATACAGGCTTTGTGGCTTAACCCACTTGCATCAGATTTCCAATCTTAGAACCCAAAGCACTGGGAAGGCGAGTGAATGCCTCGCTTATGGCTTGTGCCAGCCCATTCATCACAGACCTTTCCATGGCGAGTAGCCTCCCCCGTGCATTTCTTCTGTGTCATCATCACTACATCATATTATGAATTGGCTCCGGCTCCATTACTTGGCACACTAGAAACATTCGGCGCGAGCTAACGCGCCAGCTTTGTAGGTGACAAATTAACCCCTCGGTGCTGCCATACTCGAGCAGAACGATGGCTGAGTGCTAATGCATTTTGCATTAGTGTGGCGCGCTGGGGAATTCAAACTCCTCTGATGGATGGCCTGCATGGCTGAATGTGCTGTAAGTGTAGGCTCGGAATGGGCATGGTGCATGTGGTGTGTTTAGAGCAACTGCAAATCTGCAGCCATGGGTGTGCACCTCAAATGAAGTCCAGCTTTACAAAGGTTGTGAATTCTGAAAGAAGGGGAGGAGGATGCGGCAGATGCCACTTCCTGGAATACCCCCTGATGTAAGCTGCCACACATTTGTGCTTCTATTTGGTGTAAAATTATGCGTAGTAACTTATTGTTTTTCCATTTACGGGTAAAACAATAAATTACCCTGTGGAGAAACCTTTGCAAATTGGGGTCATGCTGTTTAAAAAAAGAACATAAAATCCCAGTGCTTTGACTGAGCAATGCCTTTGGCATAGATGGGAGAAGGAAGATGCGCCTGAAAATTGTCTCTGTATTTGCATACAGGTGCTTGTGTTCATTCCATTTCATAAGCCTCATTTAGGAATGTACCAAATTCCACGTATCCACAGAGAGAACACAGAATGTGCTGCGACTCTGAACTAACAAGCCCAAACCTCCTAGGATTCATCTCTGGGATAGGGGACTCTTGATGCTGCATGTACCCACCACTCACATGTCTGGTTTTCTGATTCCAAGCTCTTTGGCAGTAGAATCTTCTTAAAAGGTAAAGGGCCTAATTTATGGGGGTTTGGCGCAGGGCAGCTCAGCAAGTCACCTTGCTCCACTGCCCTACGTCAAAGTGAAAGGGCAGGAATGCACTGTAATCATCCAATATGGTGCATTCTTGTCCTTTCTCCCTACGCTGGCACCGTTTCGGCAGCCTAGCGCCAACGCAGGCACTCTTGCAAAGTGTTTTGTTTATACTCACACTCACGCTCAGTGACTTAACAAGTGTGTCGTGGGCCCCAGTACAAGGAAGGAAACGGTCCCCCATGACAATGTTTGACCTGTAAAACACAGTAATAATCAGAGTTCAGTAGGGCCATCAGGCCTCTGGGCCCAGGTGCCACTGCACCACAGGAAGCTTCACCCCTGCTCACGTTGTAATTCACATATTGTGTATTAAAATGTGTCCAATTGAATTTCTCTTTGTTTAATTCAGACTGCACTCTGTTCTATATGTTAAGGGGTATATAAGGGAATAGCGACACCAGAACGTCACCTTTAGTGACGTTCTGGTGGCGCTATGCCCCTCTCCATATTTACAAAGCGGCATTAAGTCACTTTTTGTGGCTTAACGCCGCCTTGTAAATACAGCCCCTTTACACGCATCACTTAACGTGAATGAGGTGTACAATTGGTGTTGCAGTGGGCGTTCCATAGCAACATCCATTGCGTTTTACAAGGATGTGTAAACCTGAGGCAGCGCCAAAAACTAATGCCATTCAAGAGCAGGAGTTAGAATGGCGAAATAGGGAGAAATACTTTTATTTCTCCCCGTTTTTGCTTTTACTCTGTGTGCTGCATTCTGCAGCACAAATAAAAAGAGCAAAACGCCATGAATTATTGTTTAAGTGCAGGAAGTTTTCCCTTCCTGCACAAAAACAATCCTTAAATAATGACAATTTGATACTTCTATGTGTGCTGCATTCTGCAGCACACATAAAAGTAACAAATCGCCATTATGGATTGTTTATGTACAATCACTCCCTGCAACACAGGCACCCTTGCACTATCGTGCAAGGGTGCTTGCGTTGGCATGAAGGCAGCTAATTTCAGCGTCAACCCTAGGAAAAACACAGGGGTGCACCATATTGTTGTAAATACAGGGCATCCCTGCATTTTGGAAATGTCGGAGCGCTGCGCTGCCAAATTTGGCGCTGCTCCGCGCTCCGACATTTTGCTGCAAATATGCCCCTCAGTTTGGCTAAATGTGTCATCTTGTTCCATAACTAATTCACAAATAGTTGAAACAATGGACAACGCTTGATTTACGACAACAACTATGCTTTAGGGGATATATCAAGGAGAGGTAGCACACATTTTTATTCATGATTGTTGGAAAACGGACCTGATTACAGGAACGTTTAATAAAATCAGAGTGCTGAGTTTAGGACGAGACCATAGAGAATATTTTATAGAGTTTAAACCAAGCAAAGTGAGAACGCTTTGTAGACTTTTAAGTTAACAAAGAGAACACTGTGCAGAATCTGAGCCAAGACTGTGGGGTCATGGTGCATAGTGTTAGGAACACCCCAAAGTTTAAGCTAGGATGGTGCGAGTGCTGTGCAGAGCTTAAGCCTAGGCGGTTGGTACAGTTGTATGTTGGAATTATGTTGACAAAAAAATATCGTCTGACAAAAATATGGCATCCTAACACAGTGCCTCATTCTCGGTGTCGATTTTCTATAATTAGTTTCAATGGGGCAACATTTTTGCATATGATCTCTAGGATACAATTAGCCAGATTCACAAAAGAAAAATGTACATGTGAAGATTTCAACACATGTAGATTTCTGCTTACACCAAGGTGGGGATCTCCGCTCGAATGATATTCGCCAGTTGCAAGTCGAAATCTCCACCTAATAGTAGGCTTAAGAGGCTCCACCACCTCATGTTTTTATGTACATATGTGGCATTTCTATATCGCAAACCTAGTCATAGGGTAGCAGAGCACAGTACATGGTCAAAGACAAGCATAAAGACAATGAGCAATTGGAGAGGAACCTAGATTGTGGACAGTTGATGCTTTGTGATGTAGTGTTTTTTAAAGCGGTGACTCTTCAACTCTTTCTTTAATTGGAGCTGTGTTGGGGGGTCCTGATGAATACGAGGATATTGTTCCCAATCCTGGGTGCATAGATGGAAAAGACCTGTTGTCATGTTTTTTTCTTTTTTACACCCCTTACGCTGCAGTTTGATGGTGTCCTGGCTGTGGGTGTGCCGATAACCTATGAGATGGGGAGATTGTCTACAAGATAGGCTGTTTCAGGATGGCATATAAATGATGCAGCTGGTTTTGAAGTTGGTGGGGAGCTAATGGGGAACCATCAGAATGGGGGTAATGTGATCACATTTCTTCAGGCCCTGAATGAAATCTGCTGTGGCATGTAAAATATGAGCGGTGGGGCCTCCTCCTACAACTGCAAGTATTACTGTGAACTTCCTACTAGTAACTTTAAAGGTGGATTTTAAATCATGTTCCAAGCCAATGACATAATCCTGGCCACAATCAACTTAATATTTCCAACCCTTAGGCCCTCTGACGATCCTCCACGTGCCCCTCCCCGTCCAGCCATAACACCCCTCACCCTTTCTCTTTCCCTGCTGGTTCACCGAGACATCACCTCTCACCCCAAATTCTACTACAATCTGATAGGCCTCTCACATTCCATAGCTCATCGCCAATACCTGACCTTGAAAACCCCCCTCACAAACCATCCCTGCACTGTTCCCCTCCAACCCCCACAAACAAGTATCTCCCAACCCGGTACCCGCCGCCACCTTCTTTTCATCCCCTCAGTCAGCCCATATTGCTCCCCCTTCTTCCCTACCTTCTACTCCCCCTGCCCAAAATCTCCCAACACCAGATACTAACAACCAGCGCCATTCCCTAACCGCACCTCAACCCCTCAGAGTCCATCCCTGACAGCCCACCCCATTCCTCCCACAATTGTTGAACATAACTGTCCTCTGTTCAACAAGCTCCTTTCCCCGTTCTCACACCTCTCTCGAAGAAAGAACAGCCTCACATCGACTCTACTCCATCTAAGTGACTCTCTGTCATCTCGTTAGTGCTACCCTCATCTCCCCTTGCGGACTCCAAAACATCCCACCAGCATCATGGGAGACAGCTGTGCAGACAGGCCCAGACCCAAACAGATGCAATCATCCCTAGATAACTCAGACCCACCCTATCTCCCGAAGAGTTATGCAGCTTCAAATTCCATTTCCCCTACCTCCTACCTTCCTGCAGGAGGCTACCAAATCTCTACCATCATTTCTGACCACACTCTAACAAACACACACCATCCCAGGCCATGCTCATCCATTCTTAACTTGATACGAATCCCAACTACACTCCAGGAACAGCCAAGTTAGAAAGACAACAGCTTCTTTCTTAACTCCATGCTACATAGTTGTCGATCTGCGGTCCAACACCATCTAAAGTTATCTGACTCGATTCAGACTCATCATCTTGACATCATGATCCTCACAGAAAAGTGTCTCAATGTCTCATCTAACCACACTCTAGACCTTCTTCTTCCTCCCATCTACTCTATTATGCGTCACGACCAGGAAGATAAACACAATGGAGGTCTTGCACTCATCCACTGAAACTCCCAGAGATGCCGAAACCTCCCAACGCCCCATTTTCGGTCTTTCAAATGCATGTCGGTGGAACTGTCCACATCCACGGCCTCCTGATTGAATGTGATTTACCACCATCCTGGCCAACACAGCACCTTCATCGAGGAAATCATGGACATCTTCTCTATGCAACTCATCAGCTCTGACAACAATATCTTCCTTGGTGTTTCAACATCCACTGGGGAGGTGCGGGCAACAGTTATGTGGACACTTTTGCTTCTTTTTCCAACACCACTTCCATAAACCCACACATTTTATAGGCGCCATTCATGATCTGATGATCTCCAGCTCCCCCAACTTAAAGTCACTTGACCCCGTCCCAGTCCACAGGTCTGATCACAAGCTTCCGTTCTACCTAACCAGCTCACATTCCAAAACATACAGGCAACCCAAGAAAGAGAAAATGTGGTTCAGGGACACATCCAACCTTGACACAGAAGTCATGGCCATCATGGCCCTTCCCATCCTAATTTCTATTACTCCTCATCTGGACATTAACGAGGCCTCCGACAAGTACAACTCCTGCATGGAATCCCTTATCAACAACTGTACTCCCCTGAAATGCAAATTATCCAGACCAAAACCCTCCAAACCCTGGTTCTCTAAAGAACTTTATGAAGAAAGAAAGATTGTCAGAAAATGCAAGAAAGAATGGAGGAAAGAGCCATCTCACCTGAGTTTGATTAAGCTTCGCAAAGCGAGAAAACATTACAAAGACCGAAGCCTGAGAGCCAAAACCTCCCATATCAGAGCCCTCGTGAATTCCGCAAAGAACACACCGAAGTGCTTGTTCGGGTCATTGCACAGACTACTAACCCCTCCACCACTTTGGCTCCTAAAAAATCTGTGGCCTGTTGCAATAACTTCATGGATTTCTTTGATAAAAAAGTTAGAGACATCCATATCTTGCTGAATCCCTTGAAGCGCTTGAGACTCTACCATGCGAGTCTCTACAACCGTGGTTATCCTTCTCTCCAATTTCCAAACGGGACCTACAGTGAACAATCTCCAAAGTAAAACCCTTAAATCACCCTCAGGACGCCATCCCAGGTTCTGTCAGCAATTCTTTTGCCACACACCTTCTCCCCATATGGAGCACCATGCTGAACTCCTCTCTTAACAGGGCCTCTTCCCAGAATGACTAAAATCGGAAATCGGGTGAAATCACCCCTCTCTTGAAAAAACAATCTCTTGATCTTGAAAACCTGAACTACTACCACCCAGTCTCCACAGTCCCAGTTTTAGGCAAAGTCATCCAAAGTTGAGTAGCATCACAACTAGCCTCACACATTTGAACAAACAACCTCCTTGACACTTTCCAATCAGGTTTCCGACAGGGTCACAGCACAGAAACTGCGATCCTCCAAATAGTCGATGACTTCCTCAGAATCCTCGACTCCGGCAACTCCTACCTCCTGAATTTATCTGCTACACACAACGTTGTCAACCATCTGGACCTCCTTCTTACTCTTGAACTTTGCATGGGATGTGGAGGCACTGCCCTAAACTGGTTTACCTCGTACCTATCCAACCATTGCCAAATTGTGAAAATGGGCAACTCACTCTCGAGACCATTCAATTTTCACCAAGGGGTCCATCAAGGTTTGATCCTCTCTCCAACCCTCTTTAACATCTACCTAGAACCTTTATGTGTGATTCTCAGAAATTCTGGGATTCTCTTCCACGTCTACACTGACGACACCCAAATATACTTGAAAATCTCTTCCACAGAATACGTTGCCCTGCTTTCAAAAAATCTCTCAAAGATTCAAAACTGGATGCCCAACCACCATTTAAAACTCAACCTAACCAAAACAGAATTTGTTTTGATCTCACCCCTGAAAGCAAAAATGCCAGTACAAGAATGGATGGCTGATCTTCCTGCCCTGGGTGGCTGTTCTGCCATTGTCCAGAGTGTCAAATGACTCGGCATTACCCTTGATAATCATCTCAATATTCACAGACACATTGCTGCCATGGCTAATAGTGCACGTCTCCAACTTAGGCAGCTTTGGGGCATCATACGACTGATTTCGGAACAAGACCTCAAAACAGTGATATAGTCACTCATACTCTCTAGACTGGACTATGGACTTTCCCTCCTCTCAGGCATTCTCAAAGTTCACCTAGGTCCGCTGAGTGCAATACTACGTGCTACAGCACGCTTCGCTTTAGGTCTTAAAAAATTTGATCACATCTCCTCTGCTCTTCTAACCCTCCACTGGCTTCCCATTGAAGCACGGGCCTGATTCAAAATTGCTTGTATTACCACAGAACGCTGCACTCCTCCTATCCCTCCTATCTAAAAGAGTAGATGGAAATCTCTGGAGCAAATAGGGGTTCCAGAAATGCCCAATCCCTGCTACTGGAACCCCCCACCTTCAGTCAAGAATGGTACATGAACCAGTCTTTCTCTGGAAGTGCCACTAGAATCTAGAACTCTCTGCCTCCCTCTCTCCGTCTAACCACCAGCCTATTAACCTTTAAAAAGGGCCTCAAGCTCCTTCTTTTTGACCGACGTCTTGGTTAATTCACCCTCGAACAGACTTAAGTAATCTCTATGATTGTGATCTGACCTGGCCTATCTATACTACCCCGCCATCTTATTCAATGCTTTAACTGTGTATTTCCTCTGCCCAATTGCTGCAACTATTCTTGTGATTACTCCTGCACACACCCACCAAAGTAACCGTCCGATTTTAATTACCATTAATGTAACCAGCTGTAACCCTTTTCGCCTGCTTGTTGTTAAGTACTCTCATGCCTTCAGGCCATGTCTGCCAAAGGCAAGCCCGTCTGCGCCCGTCCGCGCCCAGACCGCGCTGAGCACCAGAACCTCTGCCGGTTTTGCTCCAGAATTCAAGACCGGAATCTCTTTCTCCAGTAAGGAAATCCTAGATCTGAACAAAATGCAACATAAACTGCAATCATTTTAACTTGCCAGCTCTCTGCCTTGGCATGGAGGAAGGCTGTAAGACTTGTGGTTTTCAGCTCTCCGGGCCTTTTTCCCTTCCAAGCCTTCTCGACCCTAGTCCAAGAACACTCGGAAAGGTTGACTCTAAGGGGTTTATTTGTACCCTTGTAAACGCCCACTCTTTAGTGAAACATGCCTTTGAAATGGCAGAACTCATTGAATTTCACAAATCTGATATCACGTTCATCAGGGAAACCTGGGCTACCAACACGTCCATGCCGGAACTTCTCACGGCAACTCCTACTGGCTATCGGTTGCACAGGCGAGACCGTCTGCTACAAAGAGGAGGGGGATTAACCGTTATTTATTGGGAGCACTTTAGGGTCAACTCCGCGGCCATACAGTCCGATGACTGCGAAGCTTTGTCGTTCAATGTAGAGCTTAGAAAAACACATACTTTTAGGGGTTCTCCATTTTACTGCCCACACGGCCCTAAATCCGGCTTCCTAAGCTCATTCAGCTCACTTCTCGAGGCTGATATTTGTAACTCTGACTTTACTGTCCTCTGAGATTTTAATTTTAATGTAGATCAGGATGACGACAAGGACACCATCTCCTTACTAGAAATCATGGATGCCTTCGACCTTTCTCTTCATAAAACTGAACCCACACACAGTGCAGGCCACACGCTAGATGCGTTATTCTCTGACAATAAAGCCATCTCTAATTTTAAAGTGCTTCTCCTGGCTTGGTTTGATCACTCAGCCATCTTCTTTACGCTTAACTGCCCAGCAGTTAGTACAGCTCCTAATAAGTGGCACAGGTTTAGATCGGAACACAGTACAGAGACTGCCCTGATCAAGGCTACTGACGAACTTAAGTTTATCTTGGACGACTGTGGATCAGCTGCTCTGATCCTGTTGGACCTTTCCGCAGCATTTGATATGGTGGATCATTCCACCCTGATCCACTGTTTGGAAGCAATAGGTATTAAAAATCTTGCCTTAAAAGTAGTTTCCTCCTTCCTGTCAGATAGGGATAATGTCACCAATCTTGATGTCTTCTTTTCGAACTCCTTTCGTCTGCCCTGTGTTGTTCCGCAGGAATCTTCGCTCAGTCCCACCCTTTATAAGGTGTACGCTGCAGAACTGGCCCCACTTGTCCAATCCTTCGGCTTTTCTCTTACCTCATGTACGGATGACATGCAAATCGTGCTCTCAGCCTCTAACAATGCAAAAAATACCAGTCATCGCATTCATAAATGTATGGGGCACATCAACGCTTGGATGAGCAAACATTGTCTCAAGCTCAATGCCGGGTAGACCGAGGTGATTCTGCTCAGCAATAATCGTAACTTCTGGTCAGCTCATTGCTGGCCTACAGAAATGGGACCCCTTCCTGTACCTATCAGTAAAGCCAAATGTCTGGGGGTGAGCATTGATGATCGTCTAGTCCTAGGCAAACAAATCAATACGGTGGTCTCTTCTTCTTACAACACCTTAAGAATACTTAAGAAAATATTATCTTTCTTCCCACCTCCGTTAGTAAGTCAGTTAATTCCACACTAATTTTATCTAAAATAGACTATTCCAAAGGCTTTATATTGGCCTGCAGGCCTAATACCTAAACAAACTCCAAGAGTTTCAGAATTCCGCAGCTAGATTGTTACTGGGACTGCCCAGACACCATTTGGTTTCTCTCGCGCTCAAAGATCTCCACTGGCTGAAGGTCAAAAACAGAATTAAATTTAAGGCTCTCTGTCTTACCTATAAAGACCTTCACGATTCGGGACCCATCTTCCTGAAGAAAGCCTTATCCTGGTATACCCCTACCAGGAAATCTAAGATCATCAGGCTCGTTCAAAATTAATTCTATCAGATTTAAGAAATCCAAATGGGGAGGGAGCAGTTTCATGGTGGGAGCATCCAAATCCTGGAACCTCCTCCAACTCAACATAAGGTCAGCCCCCTCTCTACTCCAATTCAGGAAGCACCTGAAAACATGGCTTTTCAATCAGTAGGCTCTCCTTTTCTCCTCATTTGTGCTCATGGAACCAGCGGCCAGACACCTCCGGTTATAGGTTGTGCTTTACAAATTGGCTAACATAACATAACATATATAAAATTGCAAAATAAAGAAAGAAATAAAATAAAATGCGCCTGTTAGGGAAAATCTCTGCCACTGAGGTGGATACCTGGAACAATGCACTGATCAAGATGTTTGTCAGATTTCCAGCATTTTGTCCCCAAAACATGGCTGTTTCTTTAGTCTTCCACATACAGGAATATATCCATGCCAAGTACTGACCCAAATCTGTGTTCCCCTAGGACTTATGAGTGTGGGTTTATCAGAAATGTGTAGATTTTCCATGCCTTTGTGCATTGATCCATACAGTGGACTCTAGGGAATGTTTTTGATGGGGGACATTCCATGGCGTTAGCAGCAGTATTTGGGCCTGTGCTCGATCAGCACCAATTGGAACCTATAAGTACCTGATATTTCTCAAACTGGAGAGACAGGGGAATCCATAATAATGTGGCTTGCATGAATCCCCAAAACATATAGATTTGTTTTCTGAAATATTTTATTGGACTTTTATTTGTATGTAGTAGAAATACTTTCTGTTAGTTTAATTATATTGTTGGTGATTAGAAATATAATTTAAAAAAGTGTTTGATGTATGTTTGTAGTGAGTAATATTATTAATTACATTTGTTTGTATAATAAAGACGTGACATATTTTTCTGATTTTATTTATGTTTCCAAAGATTATTTATTGTATATTTTTAGATTTTTAATCATATATACTTCAAGTTAAAAATAAACATTCACATAAAGTTAAGGAAATAACACATTTTTTATTTTTTGTTAACAAAATATATATATATTTTTCATTAGTATTGTATGTTGTATATTTTCAACTTTTATTTTCCATTGTTTAACAGATTTTTACCATTTCTATACTTTTTGTATATACATTTTTTAACATTGTTTTAACATCCGTTTTTTCCGTACAAATTAAATAATTGTATATATTTCATGCTATAATTGAATTTAGACTTTACAGTTTTTTTTACATTTTTATCACAACATTTTAAAGTTGTTTTTTTATTTTGAGTTTGATATAGCACAAACTAGTGCCGCAGGTATCAGAGCACTTTACATGAGCACCAGCTGCGTTATTCATTTTTGTTTTTAGGCACGCGGAGTTTAAGTGATTTGCCCAGAATCACAGGATGTTGAGCATCTAACCTGGTTCCCCATTTTTGAGGTAGACTGCCCTAGCCTCTGGGCCACATCCGCTCCCCAATTACATGTTTAATAATTCTTTACATTTTTATACATTGATTCAATATTTGTACAACATTTTCCATTCATTTCTATGGGGAGATAGTCTTTTTAGCTTCATTTAGTGGCCATTTTTTACCTCTACCTTCTATTTTGTAATCTATTTGTGTTATATTTAGTTTTCCTGGAGCCAGGTCAAGGTAAGGTGCTGCTGTTAATTGGAATAGGTAAGTCCTTTTTTATGATTTTTTAGGGTTATCAGGGTGAGGGGGGTTTAGAGGGGAGGTCTACAAGTTAGTTATAATGCTGTTTGTGGGTTTTTGTATATTTAGATGTATTAGTATCACTATTTTTCACCAGTCTGTAGTTTAGGCTTTTTGTACACTATTTTAGTAATGTTAGCTATGCTATGTTAAATTGTGTTAAAAGGAGCCTTTTCAAACAGAAGGCAGGTGGGAGCACACTGCTTCACATTCCAGCACTCAATTTACCCAATGCATTATGGTAAATGCAGTGCATAACACTTACTTCAGTAGTAGTCTTTACTTTATCACCCTTGTTGGTGCAGCCTATGCTGTGCAACTCGAGACACGTGGATCTGGATTAATTCCTTCATCAGTAGAGAGCAACAAGTTGTTTTGGGGGTCCTGGAAATGCTGCCCAAAGCCCTCTGACATCTCTGTACCACTCACTGGGTTCAGGTGCACCAACACAAGCTCGTCAGGTCAGTAGCTCTTGAGAGTGTTTTCAAACAAAAATATAGTGGGAGCTCGCTGCCTCACATCCCAGCACTCAATTTGCCCCACTACATCATACTAAATGCAGTGCATGATGACACTTACTTCAGTAGTAGTCTACCTTTTCACCCTTGTTGATACAGCCGGTGCTGTGTAACTCTAGACACGTGTTTCTGGATTAATTCCTTCATCAGTAGAGAGCACCATGTCATTTGGGGGTGCTAAAAATGCTACCAAAAGTCTTCTTAGTTCTTTGTACCACTCACTGGACAGAAGAGCATCAACATAAGCTGTAAGCTCAGTAGCTCAAGGGAGCCTTTTAAAACCGAAGGAGGTTGGGAGCGCACTTCCTTACATTCCAGCACTTGATTTGCCCCAATGCATCATTGGGCAGCATTTCCAGCACCCCCAAAACGAACGTTATCATGCGCTACATTTACCAACGAGGAGCCAGGTGCGGTTTGGATTTTTTATTAGCCTTTCTTTCAAGATCCTTCCCTCCATATTCCAGACAGTATGTATAACATAATGTGTATTTATATAACGCACATTCACCAAGGAGGGTATCTTGGCACTGAATAACAGATGTATATTGTTACCCAACTCAATGGTATTCATTTTATCGACCTCAGAGGGATGAAAGGCACAGTTGACCTAGCGGGACTTGCACCTGAGACCTTGAGGTAGACCACAGGCCCCTACAGTAGACACATTAGTCCGCTGAGCCACCAGACCCAGCTAGCATACATCCCCTATTCCTGGGCCATTTAAACAATTAAAGACAACAAGTCAAACATTCTTTTATCCCTCCCACCACCCCCTCGCACAACTCCCCTTCACCCACTGCCAACACAACTCCCTCCCAAACATCGCAGCTATCCTTCATATTTCCCTAGCTTAGGGCCATGTGTTTGGCTGTGTGGCAGCGGGCCGCCACAACAGCTCCTTGCTGCCACACTGCTAAATTGGTCCGCACACCACAAACCACAAACCAGATTGCGAGTTCATTCATGGTCTGGTGGGTGGTGCTTTGCCGCTCCCACAGCAATGCCTTTCAAAGTCTCATTTCTGAACCTTGGTAAGGCACCGCAATGGGAGCGCCAAAGCATGTTCCTGTAGAGTGTGCAGTCCATGCCTTGCAGGAATAGGGGGTGCATACTGACAGGGGGCACAACATGTGCCACCCTGCATGCACTCCAATGCTCTGAGGCAACAGGGGGCTCAGTAGGGCCACTTAAGTTTCATCACCGCCACACTTTTCATGGCGGGCTCACCGCCGTAAAAACTGGGGAATTGAGGAAACTCGTAATATGCTTGGTGGTGCCGCTTCGGCAGCACCAGCATATTGGAACCTCAGGCAGCTGCAAGACCGCCGAGGGGTCGCGGATCCCCAGCAGTAGAGAGGACCTACGGTGGTCTGACTGCCAAACTCCTAATACGGCAGTCGGACCGCAGGTTTGGCAATAGGTGCACCGCCACCGCAGGTTTGGCGGTTCATAAGACTGAGCCCCTTGGTGTCTCCAAATCTCAAAATCTAACTACTACAAAGAAGAATAACATTCAATCGACACCCATGTCTGTCAATGCGAATAACTTGAACGTTAATGTCTCGCGAACAGTTAAGTATGAATTGTAGCCCACCATGTCCACACCCTGTAGACTCACACTCACTCTGATGTTACCTGATTGCAGTGTCTGTTTCCTATCTCACTTCCCAGCACATCAACCTACTTATACATCCTTCTATCCCCTTACTGTTTTAGCAAATTGCCTCAAACAGCTTCAAACTTGTCATTCTAATCGGTTAAATGGTAAATTATTTTTTCATAGGATGACATGGTGAACTGTTCTTACATTCAGGTTTCAATCTTTGAGCATTTATTTGTCTGTCATAGCGTAAGTATGCATGTCTTGGCAACTGCAATCACAAGTTGTGAACCATCTCCATCTTTGAAGCGTGATCTTTCGATATTGAAGTTGTCATATAAAAAGATTACTTGTCCTGGCATGGTGCCCATCATTTCTAAAGTTCTATCAAGAACCCTCTGTCCAGTAAAGTTGTAGTTTTTGGCATTCCCACAATATTTGTACTATGTCCTTGTCACTCTGGGCACATCTCCACCATTCTGCCCTATGGTAAAGTCCCTCTGCACCATGCCAATTGGAAGACCAGTGCCATATGTGAAGAATTTTAAAGAATCCAAATTTCAATTGGGCTTCTCTCAAGTATTTATTGTGGATCTATAATAAGTCAAACAATCCTCCTCCAAACATTCGACTAGAAGTCTACTTGACCACTAGCCTCCTGTGTAGCCACAAACGTGGAGAAGATAAAGTCTAATATAATCTTATAGAGCCCTGAGATCATGTCTTTTGCATGTTCCCCAGATTTAGAAATACTTAAGGAATTGTGAGTTTGGAAGTTCTATTGGTTGTGGGCCTAGTTGTTGATGCAAACTGTAGGTTAAATGTTGATATAGCCAAAATAGTTTTGGGCAGAGTTAGAATGTGTTTTACATTTCTGCTTTTTTTTTTTACCCCACCACGGGTAAGTAAATGGTCTCTGCATTAAATTCCTTTGGTTTCAAAGTCTAGCCATTATGGTTCCAAACTCTCTCTTTGGACACTCCCATTGCACCACAATGGCGCTCCCACATATACCCTGCCACCAACCTTCAATTTCTCATGTATGTGATGCCACAGGCATGTCAAAGCATGAATAATGGGGTTCGCTTTCTCAGATTCCTGATTGTCATTCATGTAGCTAGAGACCAGTCCACTTTACCAGCCTAAGAGCTCAGTTTTGATTCTCACACATCTCTCGGTTTCAAGGGAAGTGTGTATTGAATATTGCACTTGTGAGAGCTGGAAGGATAGACAATACAATCCCAGGTGTAGCAATCTCATCCTTTCATATTCAGTGGCTGCATGTAATTTGGCCATCTTCAATTTTCCCCATGTGGACAGGTTCACTAAGGCCCAACTACTCACCCAGCTGTGCTTTATCAAGTAATGGGTTCATGTTATCCATTATCATGTAGGCTTTGGTTAAGTAGGATCAGTAGATATTTCAGTCTAGATTCCTTCCACAGGAACTGGATTATCCAAAGGGAAGTAACTGTTTTGACTGTGGTAAACGATAGGGCTTTGCATTTGTCCCAGTTGACGTGGTTGCCTGATAATATAGAAAATTAGGATATTAGACTGATAAGGTCTTTTATTGATGTGGCTGGTTTTCATACAGTCACTATAATATCCACAGCATAGAAGAAAGCCATTAGGTATTGCTTTCCCTTTTATGTCTGTACTCTGACAGATCGCTATCGCTAAGGGCTTGAGAGCGAGTATAAATAGTAGAGGGTAAAGTGGTCAACCCTGCCAGGTCCCGATCTTATGGCCTGATTTAGATCTTGGCGGTCCGACCACCAGCATGCCACAACGGCGGGACTGCATACTCCGCCAGGGCTGACAGTCTTCCGCCCACTATATTTAGATGTATATGCGATACAGGCAAGACCGCTGCGGTGGCAGTCTCATATGCTGGTGAAGGTCCCGCTATTGCCATCTTGACAGATGGGGACTGCCAAGCTGATTTGGATGTTCCCGATGGGTTGGGGGTGTCCTGGCTGCGGAGTATTGACGGGGGTGACCATTGCAGTGGGGAGACATGTAAGTAACATTTTATTTTTTATGTACATGTGTGTAAGTAGGATATGAGATGTGTGCCTTATGTGTACATACTGCCTCAAACCCCACCAACATACACACTTCATGCAATGTATACCCGCATACACCACAGACACCTACCTTCCAGTCTGTCAAAACAGGGTGCCAGTCAGTCAGGATGGCAGGACATGGACGAAGGAGAAGCAGACAAAAAGAGCAACCTGTACCCCAAAAAAAGGTGAGTTTTGACCCCTTTCCACCCCATTCTGCAGACTTGAAGTGGGTGGGATTCACGGAATTCCCTTACAGACAGCCCACATTCAAATATTTACGGCAAGAATCCTGGCTGAACTCCTGCCACCACCACCTGCAGTCCATCCCACCTTCTGGACAGGAAGCAAAGTCCCTGTGAAGTCAGCGGGACCGCAGCTGTGTTCCCTCCCATTGAAATCCAGCATCGTAATCGGGTGGGTGGACCTCCAGGTAGGCAGGCGGGAAGACAGCCAAAAATACCACTCCGTTGCGGTCCCGCCAACATCTAAATCTGGCCCTTAATCTCGAAGGGCGATATAAAGCCACCTCATCTTCCTCATGAACCGTGCTCCATTATCCATCGGTTTGATCATTGTAAATAAGTAGCACCACTCCACCCTATCAAAGGCTTTTTCTGTATCCAATGAGATAATCACATGCTCCTCCTTGACCCTACATATCTCCCATAGCTTTGCATGAATCTGGTGCCAGGTAGCTGAGAGTGAGGATTCATGACTATGTCCCTTCTAGAACTCTACGTTCCTCCTCTGAACGTTTGGCTAGAGTTCCCAAAATTTGTTGGTTTAGTACAGGAGGCAGTTCTTTCTCTTATCTTGGGCCGGTCACATGGAATAAACTCCCTTGGGAGCTGCGTACCACAATTGATCTTCCAATTTCTAAGAAAAAAACTAAAGATATGACTCTTCCAACAATCTTCACAGAACAATCATTGCTGGTACTGTTATGCCTGATTTAGCGCCGGGACACTCCTTTGAGTAGCTTTGCACTGTAAAAATCTCATTAACGTAGCTAGCAATCTCAAATGGACTGTGGAGGATTGATGCAGAACAAATTCCACTTGATCCGGGTGGATTAATACTGTCAGAACTGCACTTATCCTGTTTAATAGAACCTTAGCTAAAATATTACTATCAATATTAATTAGGGAGATGGGTCAGAAACTATGGCAGTTTAATGGGTTTTTGTCCAGTTTTGAGATAGAGGAAATCCTACCACTGTTAGATTCTTGCAGTGAATTTTTACTCTCCTTTATATGCCCAAAACTTATTTTTGGAAAAGGGGGATTAGCTTGTGTTTGTTGACCTTATCAAATTTGAGAGGAAATCCATCTAACTCTGAGTTTTACCAGTTGACAATTCATGTATCACCTTATTGATTTCTAACTCAGTAATATCTTCCTCAAGTGTCTATGTTAACTCAGTCGACAATGCTGGCAAGAGTATTAAGGGTAATGTGAGAAGTTGGCATGGTATATGATGTCCACTAAGGTAAGTGGGCACCTTGCACCAGTCCAGGCAGCCCTTATGGTGATTGAAGAAGTCTAAGACAACCTTAGAAAGCTCTCAAAGTGGTAGCTGTGGAGAGCAGCCTTCAGGCTTAGTCCAGAAGGAGTGTAAAGCACCTTATTTTACCAGAATGCAATCTTATAGAATAGATTAAGTGAAAAAGAACCACACAAAGTATTTATAAAAATATGTATTTATTATATAATACTTTCTAACATGTTTAGATATCTCCTACCCGGAGATAATCACAATGCACACAATACTATGCAAAGAAACACAGTAAATAGCACAGAATACACAGTGGGTCCCAGGGGGTACCAAACCATATACTAAGAAAGTGGTATAAGAACCACGACTCAGGTCAAGACAATGTCGAGAGGATGGAGAAGTGCTGGGGACCCAAGGAACCACCCATGGTGAGTGAGTAGGAACCCCACGGAGAGCGTGTGCAGTGTGGGGACAAGACCGCGTGCTCCATACAACTCTACATGTAAGTCGCAGTTGGATTTTTAAAGATTAAGGACCCTTACCAGTGGACCCTGAAGAAACCCCGTGGAAGGCAGAAGGTTAGAGAGCCACCACACCCATGGATACCCTAGTACCCACATTACCTACACCAGGGAAGCCGGGTGCACACGTGTGAAGTGGTGTCGGAAACCGTTGTCTAACCCAATTGAGGACTTCAGGAAAGTGCCGCTGCTGAAGGAGGAGAAAGTGTCCAGTGGAATCCAAAGGTGGATTCTAGATGTGAGGTACCTGCAAGCAGAAGGGACAGAGTCTATTTCACTCAGGAGTGGCCAGGAGACTTGGAAGATGAATGCCCTCCGATGTCGGGTGTTGCAGGATGGGTGACGATGACCTTGACTCTGCAGCTGTGAGGACCAGGTGATGCTGAGGGGGACCAGGAGCTGTGCACGAGCTGTCCCATGAAGGAAGTCGAGTGCTGAGGGGTCGGTGTCCGGCGGGAGCACCAACAAGCCTTGGCAACTGCAACCAATGCAGGAATTGAAGAAGGAGCAACGGCTGGACCAGCAAGGTCCAGGTGACTCACCACAAGCAGGGGAGTCAGGGCAGGCCCCGAGCAATCAGGGGAGCTCAAAAGAAACTAGTGTGACCCTCAAATGGACCCACAGGCTGGAGGCACTGGAGTTGCGAGAAAACCTCAAGCAGCTCACCAAAAGACACAGGCCACGATGCACACGATGTGGTGGGGCTGAAGATTCTGGTCACTGGAGGTGCTCGAGGTTGGGGCTACTTGAAGCCTGAAGATCTTCTGGAAGGAATCCAACAAGCCTTTGCAACTGCAAGTTGATGCGGTGTACAGGGGTTCGGTTATTGCAACCCCCCATGAGGGATACTGGCCTCAGACTTGGTGCAAGGACAGGGCAGGCCTCGGGAGCTGTGGAAAATCACCACCTGTGTTGCAGAACCTACAGAGTCCGGAGGAGCTCAGGATCAGCAGACCGGTTGACTTAGTTGCGGTGCCTGTAAATGCAGGGAAGTGACTCCTTCACTCTAAGGGAGATTCCTTCAGGTGTCTTTGATGCCCACAGGCCTTGGAGGCCTCCTGTATAGTGCACAGGCACAGACGATGCAGCAGACTGAAAGGGAGACAAAGTCGGCCCAAACGAAGCCTAGCAAAGTCTAGAGTGCCCAGACGGAAGAAGTGGTGTTGGATCTGAATCTTGTCCCACGATGAATCTAGGGAACTATACCCAGGTAAGCCCTTAAGTACCCTAAGGAAAGGGTTGGGACGATTCAGGGGACCCTCTCAGGGGAGGGTCTGGACAGGGAGGAGATTACTCCCATGTCCTTTGTTCAGTTACGTGCCAGTGCGGTAGCCAACGGCTCCCAGGACTGGTTTGAATTGGACTATGCACGGATACACCAAATGTGCCCCTCATACAGACTAAGTGGTGCTGACAAGCGCACCCACCCTACCCCAATACACTACATCCTGTCTAGGAGGTGGTCACCTCCCTGTGACAGGATGCCTATTGTTCTGCCTTCCCCTGCTCGAGCTTGGCTCAGCTGCAGGAGGGCAGAATTGCATCTCTGGTCATCAGCAACCATTTTGTGCTGGCCGGGTCAAGAAGGCTGGTACTGGAAACACTGAGAGCCTAACAGAGGGCTCTTCCAGTGCTTGAAATCATACCTCCCACACCGTTTACGGTGTGGGAGGTATGATTCCAACATGTTTGATACCAAAAATGATAGGATTTGTTACAGCCAGTTTCGAGATGATCATCGCATAATTACGCGGTGCCCCTCGATATAGTATATGGCTGCTTCACTGACAACCTGGGAGAATGGACTCCGTAGGCTGTAGGGGTGCACTGCTCATGCAGGGGCACCCTCTCACTTAGAACCAAGCACCCTGCCTTCAGGATTGCAAAGGCCTGCTAGAGGGGTGACATAGGTTTTAAGTGCAGTGACCCTAGATATAGGAAATCTATATCTTTAGTAAGTAGTGCAGGCACCAGCTTACACAGGCTGCAATTGCAGGCCTGTGGTTCCATTTTGAGTGGTCTTCCATGGGTGGCATTATGCATGCTTCAGCCCATGGGGGACCCCTGGGGTGCCTATGCCCTGGGTCCATGGGAACCATATACTAGGGACTTATAAGGGTACCCCAGTATCCAAGCTGGGCTGTACCTAAGTACTGAACATACCAATTTAGGGAGAAAGCAGATAGACGGGGGTCCTGATTAGCAGAATCCCAGCCAGACTAGTGAAATACAGCTTAGCACCAGGCAAAAAGTGGGGGTAACCATAGAAGCAGATCCTACTTTCCCACAGGTAAGAACTGATCCTCCTCTGACTTAGTGTCTCTAAACCCCAAAGAATGTAATGAACTGTAGAATCCCTGGAAAACTGAGAGTATCTCAATAGGATGTGTAAGAATAATGCCCTGTGTGTCCCTTATGGCCGGGATAATATCATTTAGATTTTGCTGCTGTAATTGTAGGGCTAAAAGTCAGACCACATTTGTAACATCTCTTGGGAACTGTTGGTGGCGTACTGTGCCACCAGTACTTTTGTCTTATGTTCCAGATCATGTTGGATCGACTGAGTTTTCTTCCATTCAATAGCCGAGTATCACATAATCTCCACTCTTAGTCTCCTTGTCTCCTTTGCCAGGTGCCCACAGAACCTGATGTCAAACCCACATGCCAACATTCTCCTCTTGTATGTAACATGGACCATAAGTGGTCTTTGCCTCTGAGCAATATGTATTGTGCCATGTTTAATTCCTTCTGCCCCCGTGTGGGTTCCTGAATTACAGGTCAATACTGATCTGGATCCCATTATGATCACAGAACCCATTCAATAATATAATTGAATCTGGCACTCTGAAGGGTAACCGGTCTGCAATAATAAAATAATCTATTTCAATGCCTGTTCCATGAAAACAAGACTTAAAAGTATAATCTTTATGTGACTAGTTCAGCAACTGCCAGTCTTTAATAAGATTATTGAGTAGGTGTCAGACGTGAGTGTTGCTAATCATTGGACAGGTGAATTTACCCAACAGAGGATATAATACCAGTTTCCAGTCCCTGCCAATCAATACTTTCAATCAGGATAAAGGGAGCTGTTCTGGTGATGTCTCTAAAGAACTTGCTCCTATCCCCAATTGGATGGAATATTAGCCATAGTATCACTGTCTGGTGTTGCACAGTGACCTTTATGAATATGTAGTGACTCAAAGGATCTGTCCATGCCTGATTTACTCAGAGGGGCAGTGACTTCCATATCAGAATAGCCATGACTCCCTTATGGTACGACTTTGTAGATGTCCAGTCATTTCCCTCCTGCGGATACATTCTCCGAACCCAGTCCCTTTAAACTTCTCACCTTCTGCTGCTGAAAGCTGAGTCTCCTGCATCAGAGCTATGCCTGGAGGTAGTGTGTGAAGTATTTTCTTCCTTTTAATATATTGGTTTATCTCATTAATCTTAAGGAAAACTACCACTAAATCTCATGTATTTTAACACACATCTGAGAAGCAACTACAAGAGTGAATACTCAGTAACAGCCAAATGCAATTTGCAAAAAGATGAATCGAGAGGTGTTGTCCTTGATTTATTTATTCTTTTATTCGATTTTCATTGCGTGAATAAGACATAAAACTTCGCGCAGCCAACGCGTTTCGCCCGTGTACGAGCTTCTTCAGGGCTGCAATATACACAATTATGATTTGCATTACTGATTTGATTCTAACAAACCGTCATGTACTTTCATTAACACACATTAATTCATTGTGAGATGGGATTGACCAGTTATATACACGCAAAAGGAGGGAAATATATACATGTTGCGAATTACTTATTATTCATTTGTACTTAAAGTCATTTTTTTTATTAAACGCTCTATTTTTCAAATTTTATATAATAAAAGTAAATCCAATAAATTAATCTATGTACATCTTTTTTTCAAAAAAACACACACAAAAAATGGGAGGATTGTATACAAGGGCTCAAACAAATATAAGCAACATTACAAAACCACAATTGTACAATTCAAACACAGCACATTTTCAACGTGAGTGGAGTTTGTCCAGATATTACAGATATTACTTTGTATGAGCAAGAACTCAAAACACAGTAATTCCCTGTCCGGATCACTGTTATGTTCTTCTAATTAACTATCAGACCATTTTTCAAGACCGTTGGTAGGTATAATTCACTTACCATCTAGACAGAAATATAGAGAGCTTTCTTAGCTACTCCCAGTGAGAGATGTCCATTGTGGGGGCTTTAGTTTCTATTCAATCAGATCTGCGAAACAACAGA
Source organism: Calotriton arnoldi (assembly GCA_963921515.1). Classification (NCBI taxonomy): domain Eukaryota; kingdom Metazoa; phylum Chordata; class Amphibia; order Caudata; family Salamandridae; genus Calotriton; species Calotriton arnoldi. The sequence continues at coordinate 1,224,165 of CAWUFW010003328.1, forward strand.
AAGATAGTATCAATAGGGAATCAGTATTCACTAAATCCTGTTTCAGGATATGTGTAAGGCCATAAAGCCAAAGGACCTTATCTGCTCGATTAGGTTAAGTTCTTTGTCAGTACTGGAAATATCCAAATCAGCACTAGACAATTAGGTAGTACCAGTGCAATGTGTGTGATTACACACGCAATACACATCATTTCCTCCATTCTGACTAAGATGGTTCTCACTGGCTAAGTTAAAAAGAATCTTGTCTATCTTTACATTTCCAAAATGGATACAATTACAATATACAGCAACAAATCTACATACCTAGACGGTGTGTAGTAGCTGTACACACTTCTTATTAAGTTATGTTGTTTGTGTTGTCGACGTGTGCTGTATGAAAATTCGGAAAAGGAAAGCAAAAAACACAGGAACATTGTGGAAGGTAGAAATAAAACAAAAAAGAAGAAAAAGAACAAGCATAAGAGGAAAGGAGAGGTGAAACAAACATGATCAATTTCTCCTTTGGTATCAATCACTTTTGAAAAAATACAGAATTTTGTGCCCCGTAACTCCTCTTTAATAGCCTAACTCCTTTAGATTCCTTAATATAACATCTAGGTTATCAAAACAGTCACTGTAATTCTATCTTATGGACTGTATTAACACAGTGCAGTTAGGGCGATTGATCTCAGTGACTACGTCATGGTACAGTCGCTCTCTATCGTGGGGCATTATATAGTTTCAATCATGCTAGATGAATACTTTAAACAGTTGTTTAAGTAACTCAAGTATCTTATGCAAATACGCATTAGCCAAAGTGTGTGCATCACTTTGCATAGAAAGTTAATAATGCGCTGACCCTCTACGCAAAACCGGTGTGAAAGTCCTTATGTCTAAAATGTCATGCATTTTCCGTTCTATTTAGTTTCAGGCAATTGCTTCTGTTCGCGGCATTCGTTCACCTATTTCGCCCCATAGTTATTATTGCCGAAGTTCCCAACTTACCCGTGTCCGGGTTACGCAAGTTAGTCCATCCAGTTCTGTCGTCTGATGAAAAAGAGTCATGGCGACATAACTAGAGTTACCGCTATTTATGCCTGAAGTTGCGTGAGCAACTAGACGTCACATCTGATCGTACGTACTTTTCGTGCACGTACACCAGTTTCCGTCAGACATGATGTCCACGCCACGTTAGGGGGAAAACTCCCCAACGTTAGTAAATGGTATTGAATTGCGTCTTATCAACTGAACCGCTAACTTACATCCAAGCCCGCAATGACTCCCACGCATCAACATCTATGAACAAAAGTGCACTAATAATACGATCTTTAACACGCGTCAATATGCGTATATGAGTATAACAAATCCCACATTTCCAATCAAAAAAACTTCAATTTACAAGAAAGTTTCTTAATTATATAGCAACTTCCTTGAATATATTTTTCTCTCTACTATTAATATCTCGTCTAACTCGGTAAAAATTATGGTTGCATTATTACTTATTCTAAGTGTAACACATAGATACCAAAGTGTATAGAAAAAGGAGAGTCAGGTAAAAGAAGGCCACAAAAAGAAAAAGGAATAACAATGAGGAGCAGTGAGGGAATGCCTTTGATCATGTATAACAAGTGCAACAATATTCAAACACAAATTCCCCATACTATGAAAAGCCAGCAAAACTTGACTGCACTGTGTACATTAACTTAGTATTTCTAAAAAATGGGACTAGTGTAAATACAACTCATATATTCAGAAAACTTCCATGATATGTAGTGAATTAGTTGGACAATATGGTCTCATTTCAAGGCCACAACATTGTATCTTAAGCAGTTCATGATCAATACCACTCTTTACAAAAAGTGATGGAATTCATGGTCCTGTTTAAGACCATCAAAAACTGCTCGTAGATTACAGATCCACTTGGCCTCCACTCTACGTAAACACAACTCCCTATCCCCTCCTCTCTGGTGAGGGAGTGCTACATCTATACCATGAAATCTAAAGTTAGCTCTATTTTTCCCCACTGTACAGTCATGGGAAACTAAAGAGTATGTTTGTTCCATGATGCGCGTTTTCAGTGGGCGAATAGTACTGCCCACGTAGAGTTTTTCACGCACACATATTATTACGTAGACTACACAGCATGATTGACAGTTGATATAGTGTTTGATCTTATACTTCTTCTTTGAGTTGTATTCAAAGTCCATAGTTTTCTGCCACAGGTGGCAAACCTTACAGTTGCCGCAGGGAAAAAAACCTTTAGGTCGTTGTAACCATGTTCCCCTTACTCTGTTGTTTGGTCGGGTATAGCTGGGACAGATCATCTCTCTAATGGTCTTGCTTCTTCTGTAAGTTATGCTTGGTTTATCATTTAGCAACTGACATACACCTGGTATTCCTTTCAAAAGTGCCCAATGTCTGTTCATTACCTTGAACACCTCATGATTCATACTGGAGTTTGTTTTAATAAGCGACAAGCGTTCCCTTTTATTTTTGTCTTTTACCCTTAGTGTATCACTACGTTTGACCTTACGTGTTCTTGCTACAGCCTGTTTAGGATCAGAATCTCTATAACCTCTATTTTTTAACCTAGTAACAACCTGGCCAGTGTGTTCTTCAAAATTTGTGTCCTTGCTGCAGTTTCTGCGCATACGGATCAATTCCCCATAGGGGATGGCCCGTTTTATACTAGGGGGATGTGCACTTTGGTAATGCAAAATGCTGTTAACTGCTGTCTCTTTACAAAACAAGGTATTTTGTACAGTAGCGCCTTGACTGTAGAATTCTAAATCAAGGAACTGGATCCATGTTTGTGACATCGTCATAGTGTACTTCACATTATATGGGTTGTTGTTCAGATACTCAAAGTAGGTTTTGAAATTCTCCTCTGTGCCGGTCCAGACGACGATTAACCCTGGGCAAAGCACTACGCTACGCTCGCGTAGTTTGCGAAGTTTGCGCTACTTCGCACAACGCGAATTGCACGTAGCACAGTGCAAACACGCGTAGCGTAGCGTAGTGCAGCGGTCATTTTTTGCTTGCTTGCGGTCCTCAACGTCAAGTTGGCGACCGCGAGCAAGCAAAATGACTATCCCGGCGAGACTTTTTCTCGTTCGCGATCAGCAACATCAAGTTGCCGATCGCGAGCGTGGAAAATAAACCTCCCGGCGAGATTCTCAACGCGGGGAGGTCAGGTTTCTCATTGCGAGTGGTCGCGTATGCTCGCGACCGCTCGCGATGAGAAACTACCAGTCCGCGTTGAGAAAGCTGCCGCTCGAGTAAAAATCTACTCGAGCGGCAGTAAAAGACAGCTCGCACTGTGCAAGATGCCGTTTTCAATGATTGCACAGTGGGGACAAGCATCCGGCACTGTGCAATCATTGCGAACAGTGCACTACGCAGTTCGCGTAGTGCTACGCGTAGCTCGCGTAGTGCAAACTGCACTTTGCGTAGCTTCGCGTAGCGCTACTTCGCGAACTACGCCCAGGCTTAACGACGATTATGTCGTCTATATATCGGCCCCAGTAGTGGACATCCTTCCACCACTGCGCCGCTGCTGGAGCCCATGCATGTATATGCTCCACGCAGCCCATGAAAAGATTCGCATACGATGGGGCAAATTTAGACCCCCACCGCTGTCCCCTGCAACTGTTGGAACCATTTATCATCATATAGAAAGTAGTTGTTTGAAAGAATGAATACTACTATTTCTAACAGCATTTTATTGTGCTCATAGTAGTTCGCCCTACGTTTGGAAAGGAAGAAATCCACTGCCTTACATCCATATTCTATTTTGATACATATATACAGTGACTCTACATCAAGGGTTATTAACCACATGGTTTCATCCCATACCAAATCGTCAAATTTGTTCAGTACGTCAGTGGTCTCCCTAATTTATGATGGAAGGACTGTTACCAATGGCTTGAGAAATTAGTCTATGTACTGTGAAAGATGTTCTGTTATTGAGCCAATCCCAGAAATTATGGGACGACCCGGAGGAAAAGCTCCTTTTTTATGGATCTTCTGTTTAAGATACAGGCAAGGAAATCTAGGGCATGTGACCAGTAGAAAATTATATTCTGCATTTGACAATAGGTCTGCTTCTTTCCAATGAGATAATTTGTCATTTATAAAAAGTGTTGCCAAAATGTACGGGTCATGATCTAATCTTTTATAACATTTAGCATCACCTAGTTGTCTATATACCTCATTGCTATAATCATCTCTGTTCATCAGCACTATGTTGCCCCCCTTATCTGCCTCGCGTATGATCAATGATTCACTATCCGCTAGACCTAAGAGGGCTAATCTTTCATTCTTGGTCAAATTATCTGTAACATATTTCCTTGGGACAAGCAGAGCTTATTTTCTAGAAAATGCAAGTCTTTGGTTACTAGTTGGTGAAACACATCAATACTGGTCAAATGTGCACCGTGAGGAACAAATTAACTACGAACACGTAGGCCACTATCACAAGAATAATCCTGTTCAATACATTGGTCATTTGCAACATCAACAATTGAACATTTGGTATCATCCCTTAGTGACATTAGTAGTGTGATATCTTTCAGTTGTGCAACAGATAACTCTGACAATTGTATTCTGCTTGCAGTTTGCGATTTATTGTACTCATTCAAATGAAAATGGCATTTCAATTTTAAATTCCTCACAAATTTGACAACATCAACATGTAGGTCGGAAAAACATCCTTGATTTACTGGGCAGAAACTTAGGCCTTTGTTCAAAGCCGAGATTTCAAAATCATTGAGTACATAATTTGACAAGTTAATTACAAGGTTATTGTTCCTAGTTCCTAGTAGGTCAACCGGGTCACCATCAGTATGAATTGTTGTCATTATTTGTTCAGTTTCTTTTTCTGGTTTCGGGTTAAGACCCACTCCTCTCTTTCTGTTCTTTCTCCTCCTTCTCTCCTGATCTAACGGTGTGTTTTTGTTGTTTGTTCCCAATTCTGCATCGTAAGACTTCTTCTAAAAAAGAAGACGATGCAGAGCTATTGGAGTTCACTCCCTTCTCGCTTGGGCCACTTGGGCCTACATTGTCTATAGACAAGACATCTGAGCTGCTATTAGCACTTGACAAACTTGCTGTGTCAGAAATGTCGGGGTTCAACTTTTTTTGAAAGCATCACATTATCAAATCTGCCTGCGAAAGTAAAAATGTGTCCATTTTCATAGTCTATGTCATCTCGCCGTATTTTACTCATTTTCTTCTCCTTTACTACTTTTTGGTGTTTCTGAATCTCCTCTTTCAGGATCAGGTAATTTTTTTCTGTTGCTTCTCTTAAGTCTAAGTCCTTGATTTCCCCTTCCAGTATTTTTATACTCTCCCTAAGTTTCAGGCATTTTCTATCAGCGTGTTGGATTAGAATTTTCATCATTGTAAATGATGAGCTGTGTAAATTCTCCTCCCATTCAGATAGTAAGTCAGGGTCTAGATCGTCAAAATTAGGAAAAGTAAGGATCCTAAGACCCCGTGGAACTTTTACTTTACTTTTGTTCATTGTATTGTGAAAGCAAAACAACACACGTGGTTTGTGCGACAAACGGATCCCCTAGCCACCATTATTTGTTCAGCCTAAATCTCATGTATGTTGCATCCTACAAGGAGTAGTGGTACCAAAGATGTGTTTCTGTTTGAATATACCAAAAGCAATAGCAGCATGATCAAAGTAATGGTATGTATAAATGAATGTAAATTAGAAATGTATATGGGTGTGAGGCATATAGTGGGGATAGTCAATAGTAAGAACTCTAATCCGCTCTATTGATTGTCTAGTATAGTCAGTATGACCTAACAAACCTGCTCTTGTTCCCTTTTACACAGTTCTAGCATGGTCAACATTGGCAAAGGTCCAGACCACAAGTTGGGCGAGTTACTGGCAGTAAGGGTCAACTAACCAATATTATTGTTCCCTTTCTAATGAGAATAATATACAAGATGATGTCAGGTCTAACATACATGTGGGTCTTTGCAGATGTTAAAAGGCGATCAAATAATGATGGTAGGAACTGATGGCCTGATTTAGATCTTGGCAGACGGGTTACTCTGTCACAAAGGTGATGGATATCTCGTCCGCCGAAATATAAATCCCATTATTTTCTATGGGATTTATATTTCGGCAGACGGGATATCCGTCACCGTTGTAATGGGGTAACCCGTCCGACGAGATCTAAACCAGGCCCTAATTCAATGCTCACTGCCAGATACCCCCAGGTTATATCCCCAGAAGATTATTGTTGCCTCTTCGGTCTCTAGAGGCATGGCCTAATGCTAACTTGCCTCCAGGTCTCCTATCATGTCCCATCTTTTCTCCCCCATAATGCATACAGCTCCTTACTGAATATACTATCATAATTATCTTCTCCCAATAGCTTATCTCTCTGTTTCTAGAGCCCTGCACTCTCTCAAGAACTGCTTCACACTTGCCATAAGGCCAGAACGTTAAACAATCCTGCAAATCTATAGCCTGGACAGTTCCTTACTTCCACGACCTTCTAAATGTCTAGCCATAGATCCTACTTGCCTTCTCCAAAGCACTGTCACTATCATTAGTGGCACTTCAAAGGTTTCCTGCCTTGATTGCTTGGTCAGTCTGAATACCCCAGGTTATCCTCTATCAAATGCAAACATGAAGCTGCTTTTGTAATATCCACATTATCTAGTATCCCCAATACCATGGATATTATGTTGGCCATGGGTGCAATTCCAAACTGCTCAGTGATATTCCTAACTGCAGGACCATTATTGTTACTGTCAATGGTCAAACAATTGCTCTTAATGAATATCAACAGTCTGTGGCTTTATATCATTGAATCAGGGGAACAAGCAGCTCCAATATGACCCCATAAGCCAAAGAACAAGCCCTCTTTTTATCCCTGTTTCAGCTGGCTGTCCCAGACTCTATGCTCCCCAGCCAAACATGCAGTCTGTTCCAGAGGCTTGTTCTGGGCCCTGTAAAATAGTCATCTGCCTGACAAGCAGATGCTCTTTTCTCGCTGTGCTTACATGGCCCCTGTTTGCCTAAAAGGACTTCTGCAAAAGCCTCTAGCAGGAACAGGCTCAGATGGGGCTCAGGTGAATGCTGCTATCTTCCCGGCTATTAAGCTCTGTCCCCACAATGCTTCTCTTGGGCAGAGATGCACTGGAAGACGTAGGAGCTGTTTAAAGCTGAATCAGGAAGTGGGGATTGGAAAGGTAGGGACTAGATACAATCTTCCAATCAGCGCATCCTGGCTCACTTCTTCTTCTTCTGGAGTTTCAAGGCTGGTGGTTTGGAACTAAGTTGTTTCTCGTCCCACCTCTCTCACTAACACCAACATTAGAAAGTGGCCCAAGAAGGTAGACTACGCTATGCAGGAGCTTGGGACATTAACAGCTTAGGATCTTGTGGGCCTGCGCACCAGCTCAGTCCTTGTATTGACTTGAGAGGGAAAAGGGAATCTCTCCCAGGCCCATTGATATGTGTGTGACAGCTGTCTGTTATGTTATATAAATAATAATAATAATAGCATTTGCAGAGCACAACAGCTACCTCAAGCAGAGGTGTCCCGGCGCTTCGCGGTCAACAGCAGGTGAGGGAGGTCCAACCGAGGTACTAGCATTGGCTGAAGAGCCAAGTCTTCAAGGTCTTTCTGAACTTACGTTCGGACTTGATCAGGCGCATATGGGAAGGGAGGGAGTTCCACAGTCTGGCCGTCCCCACAGTGAAGGACCTGCCTCCCATACGGGACTTAGCAAATGAGGTACACAGAGCAGGTGCTGGGAGTTAGATCTCAGCGTGCATTCTTGTTAATATAGACAGAGCCTACGCTTAAGCTAGCCCGGGCCACCATCTTGCAAAGCCCGAAAGGCCAGAGTCAGGGACTTAAACTCTATCCTTTTAGCTACAGGTAGCCAGTGAAGTTGTCTGATGTGCAGAGAGATGTGGTGACGGAATGGGACTCAACAAATTAATCTCGCTGCCGCATTCTGTACCATCTGTATTCTATTGATCAAATAGACAGGCAGCCCAAGGTAAAGACGGTTTGCGGAGTCCAGCCGAGATGTCACAGTAGCGTGGACTATGATCCTGCGACAATCCTGCGGCAATAGATGCAAGAATTTCCTCAAACTTCTCAACTTCCCAAAGCAGGAGGCTGATATATGACAGACTTGGGCCGAGAAAGAGAGGTCTAACTCCCATTTGACGCCCAGGTTTTTCTCCGTGTTTGCTGGTAGAGGTGGCGATCCCATTTCTACTGCCCACCAAAGTCCGGCGGGGAGGAGATGTCTGGCTGAAGAACAAGACCTCCGTCTTGTCCGCGTTATGTTTTAAGCTGTTATTATTCATCCAGCGTGAAATGTCCTTCAAACACCCCCTAAATCTAGTAAAAGAATCAGCAGAGTGATCCTTAAAAGAAAACACCAGCTAGGTGTCATCCGCATAGGAGACTGCCTTCACTTCCCAAGAAGCAATGAGAGAGAAGAGTGGCACCAGATAGGTGTTGAAGAGCAATGGGCTCAGGGCCGAGCCCTGAGGCCCTCCGCACCACAGTGGCTTAGGTTCCGATTGATGGGGTTGGAGAAAGACCCTTTGAGAGTGGTCTTTAAGGTAAGACTGTATCCAGGAGAGTACTACCCTCTGCAAGCCCAGCTGTTTGAGTCTGTCCAGTAGGATTGGGTGCACAACCATGTCGAATGCAGCGGACAGATCTAAAAAGACCAGCATCGCTGAAGCCCCTACGTCTACCATCATTCTTACTGAATCCGCCACCTCCACCAGTGCATTCTCGGTGCTGAATCCTGACCGGAAACCAGACTGAGTGTCGTGCAGGATGTCATGACCTACTATAAAATTGGCGAGTTGGCGTTGCACCAGTTTTTCCAGCATCTTCGCGGGTGCTGGCAGTAGTGAGATCGGGCGGTAGTTGCTAAGCTCCGTAGGGTCAGCGTTCGGCTTTTTTATGTATAAATGTATTTATTGAATTTTCACAAAAGAAAAACTCACAACATACAGAAATGACATTAGAATATTCATAGTGCAGTATCAGGTACATTATGGTGAAAAACATAGCCAGGAGGGTGTATCCAAAAAGAATAATGCATGCTATATAATGCCATGTTCCTCTCCCGTGCAAAGGCCACGCCCTGAATTGGATCATTCTGTAATAAACTAAAAACAATAACAATAGCACCCACCCCCCTCCCCGTCCGGTAGTTCCTGCGCCCTTGAAGGGCCAATGTGATACGAGTGCTGTTAGAGCCTTAGTGAAAGGGTCTGCAAGAGCTATGGGGGACTCCATAGATCCGACAATCTGAGCACCCGCAGGTATTTGGGTGGTGTAACCTCATTGAATTCAGACGATAACAGTTTCAAGAGAGGGGCCCACACTGTCTGGAATGAGGCAGTGGAGTTCGTCAGGGCAGCCGAAATGCGCTCCATGCCCAGGATGAACCAGAGTCTGTGTAGCCACCCTGTGTGAGTGGGCAAGGTGGAGGTACCCCAGTGAGACAGTATGTTTTGCAGTGCGGCCCCCAATGTCAACCCCATTTGGCGTCCCTTCACGCTCTTAAGTGGATATGTGATTGGATTTGGAAGCCCTAAGACCACGTACACCGGGAGCCTCGGGATCTGTGTATCAAACAGCTCGTCTACCACTTCGAGGATCTCAGCCCAGTAGGGGGAGAGTAGCGGGCAGTCCCACAAGATGTGCAGCAGCGTGCCCTCCCCACCACAGCCCCTCCAACAAGCAGAGCTACGTTGCGGATTGCCCCTGTGTAGGCGGACCGGGGTAAGGTACCAATAAGTAGCGATTTTCGTGGCGGTCTCTATGCTAGCCACATTGCGACCTGTGTGTTTTGCCCTGGAGTAGATCCCCTCCCAGTCCTTCTGCGTGAGCTCCCCTCCTAACTCCCGCTCCCATCTTTTCTTGCTCGGTGTGGTTCGTGTTTGCGTGGTGTGTCTGAGCATGTCGTATATATTGGAGACCAAGCCCTTATCCGTAGTCTTTGTGATCAGCCATTTTTCGAAGTGGGTTAACTTGCGGCCCCCTCTGTTTTTATGTCCGGTTGAAGCACCCAGTGCCTCAACTGCATGTATCGAAACCGCTCTTCTTCTGGGATCCCATAGTCTTGTTTCAGCTGAGTAAAGGGGATAATTCCCGACAGGTCGAATAGGTGGCCCACTGAGCGGCAGGGGGTGCCATGCCATGCTGTGTACGCGTTATCGGACCAGCCCGGCGTGAAATCGCTGTTCCCGAACAATGGGGTCAGAGGTGAAGGGTATGTAGTAAACTTTCTGCGGACCGCTACCCCATCCCACACCGACATCACCGATTTAGTGATGGGAGAGCGCATGAGGCCTAGTGGGCGCTGCGCCTTCCTCAGGAAGGGAACCCTCCAGAGTGGTACCCTGGCTAGGGCCCTATCCTGGAAGAGCCACCGTTTTTCCGACTCCGGTCGGACCCACTCCACTAAGTATCTCAACTGCGCGGCTTTGTAGTAACCAAGGAGGTCTGGAATTCCCAACCCACCCTGCTCCGGTCTTTGGTATCCCAGCGCTTTACCCATGCGTGGCCGCGCTCCCGCCCAGATAAAACGATTGATGTCGCGTTGCAATGAAGTTATTACCCCGGGAGGTGGTGGCGCTGGGAGAGTTTGGAAGAGAAATAGTGCTTTTGGCAGTAGGGACATTTTAATCGCCGCAACTCGTCCAAGGAGGGAAAGCTGGTGCTTACTCCAGCTATTCAGGTCTCTTTTTGCCTGTTGGGCCAAACGGGCGTAGTTCAGGTGCACCGTTTGACTCACTGACGGCGCTAGTTCTAACCCCAGGTATGGGATTGAATCCACTACCTGGATGCCGCACATATCTCCCTCTCGCCTTCTAAGCAATGCCGGTGTCGGGTGAAGATCCAGAATGAGCGACTTCCCAGCATTAACTTTGAAGCCGGACACTTCACCAAATGTCTCCAGCTCCTCCAGAAATGCCGGAAGGGAGACCCTAGGCTCCTCGAGCGCCGCTATCACATCATCAGCATAGAGACTGATTGGATGGGTTTCCCCCCCAAATGAAATACCCCGGATGTTGCGATTGTCACGGACTCTTTGCGCAAGGGGTTCGATGTATAATGCAAAAAGGAGTGGCGACAGCGGGCATCCCTGCCGTGTCCCCCTCCGGATCGCGAAGGGCTGCGACGTTGAGCCATTCACTCTAATGTGGGCTGTAGGGCCGCTGTAGCAACAGCCCACCCATTCCCTAAATCTCTCACCCAGACCAAATTTAGCCATCGTGTGCCCCAAAAAGCGCCAGTCTACCCGATCAAACGCCTTTTCGGCATCTATAGTCAGGAGGATCGCGTCGAGGTTTGTCTGGTTGGCTTTATCCACGAGATGTAGTATCCGTTTGGTATTGTCTCCGCATTGGCGGGATTGAATAAACCCAGCTTGATCGGGCTCAATTAAGTTGAGCATGCATGGGCCTAGTCGGGCCGCGAGTATTCCAGTAAATATCTTAAAATCGACATTGAGGAGTGATATTGGGCGGTATGAGCCGCATTGTTGCCGATCCTTGCCGGGCTTCGGCAGAACCACTATGGCGGCCCCCAGCATTGTAGTGGGAATCGCGTCCTCCCCTCGAACGAATTAAACAGGCGGACCAGCAGCGGGGCCAGTAAGTGACAGAATTTCTTATAGTAGAGGGCAGGGAACCCGTCTGGGCCGGGAGACTTAAGCAACTTAAGACGCGATATCGCAGTGATGACTTCGTCAATTCTAATGGGGGCATCTAGTTGTGCCTTCTGGTCGGGCGTTAGTGTGGACATTTCGACTGAGTCTAGGTACTCTAGTGTCGCCTGGTCCGTTGAGAGATCAGCCGTGTATAGCTTCTGATAGAAGTCCCGGAAGTGCCTCGCTATGTCCTGGTCTTCCACTATCTCCTCCCCCTCGCTGTCCCGCAGTGAGGGTACTTGCGTTCGTTGTCTCTGAGCCCGAAGTCTGGCAGCTAGCAAGCGGCCCGTGCGGTTGCCTCCTACATAATACGAGTGTTTTAATTGGACCGCCGCGTATTCGGCCCTGTCCAAGTCCAGGCCAGCCAGTTGCGCTCTGGCGGCCTTAATCTGGCGCCACACACGGGGTGCCCCAGTTCTACTATGAACTCTTTCAAGCTCCTGCAGCTGTGCGGACAATGTCGCGCGGATTTCCTTGCGCTCTTTGTTATCTGCCGCCGCTATAGCTATTAATTCGCCACGGATGACCGCTTTCAACGCTTCCCAAAGAGTCGTGGGGCCTATACCTGGCGTGTCATTAAGAGCCAAGTAGTCCTGGATACGAGCAGTGAGTTGCTGCTCCACGGCCTGTTTGTGCAGCATCGTCTCTCTGAGCCGCCACTGACCCACCCGCACTGGTCCCGTAGAGAGTGACATGGTTGCCACCACTGCCTCATGGTCCGATAGCGCCGCTGGCTCGATGCTCACCGATCCCATCACCCTAGCAATGTCCTGTGTGCCGAGAAAATAATCAATACGAGCATAGGATTTATGTGCGTGGGAAAAGAAGGTGTACTGGTGTGAGGTCGGGTGTGCCTCCCTCCATAGGTCCCCAAGGCCCATCTCTCGCAGCCACTGTTTCCCTCCCTTTGAGAGTTCCCCGCTCGGAGAATATACAGATTGGGTTCTATCTTTGCTTGCATCCATCACTAAGTTTAAGTCTCCCCCAATGAGGGTCATGCGATTCTGGGACGCCAGTGAATCAGCTAGTGCCTGTTTGAGGAAGGATTCCTGTCCTATGTTGGGAGCATATATAGAGCCTATCACTATGGTGTGTGGGCCAATCCGCAAGTTGTGAGCCAGTAGCCTCCCCTTTATTTCGGCCACCTTCTCTAGTATCGCTCCCGGGCACCGTTTAGCAACAAGTATGGCCACCCCTGCCTTTTTTCCCCCGAGGACGAGAAATATTGGTGTGGGAATGCCCTGGAGCGCATGCGGTGGTGATCCCTTACCATGAGATGAGTCTCTTGGAGAAGACATATGTCCGCTCCCGAATGTTCCAGATATGACAGTATAGCTCGTCTCTTGATTGGGTTGTTAAGCCCTTTAACATTAAGAGTAAGGACCTTTACCTCCCTAGCCGCCATGACCTTCATCGACCCAACGCGCTAGTGTGTCTTTATGTGTCGAAGCCCTGCCATAGTGTTGCGCCGAGGCACTGTCTGTGGTGTCACGCTCCCGAACTACCGGACAACCCACCCACCCCACCCAAACCTTCACCCCCCAGCCCAACAACCCCCCCCCCCAAACTGGAGTCTGTGTTTACCACTGTGACCCCCTCCCTCCCCCTCTCCCTAACCCCAACCAAATAGTCCCCAAGTTCAGTCATTGTCCCGCGCCCGTCATCCGTAGATGGGGGCACGTGGTAAGTAAGAATCTGGGTGTACGTGTGGACCAAGTAGCCCGGGCCCCCCGCCCCCGAACCCCGTCCCCGCCCATTGCCATGTCATTGCTTCATCACTTCCCCTCGCTTCATCATCATCATGAGGGAGTCATGGATGCAGTGTCCTTCAAGACCGCTTCAACAGCTGCCTGTCGTTCTTGCGCCAAAGCGTTGAGGTCCGGGCGTATCTCCCCGCCAGGTGAGCGTCTGCGGCCCACACGTTGCCATCCCGCCCCGGGTAACCTCTGTGGGCGTTGTGGTGAGCTCTCCGGGCTCTGGGTCTCCAAGCCCAAGATCTGGCATGATTCCCGGAGGGAGCGAAGCTGGTGGAGTTTGCCGTTCCACCTGAAAATCAGGCGAAAGGGATGCCCCCAGGAGTACGTCACCCCCTGCTCCCTCAGGTGTGTGGTCACCTCCCTGAAGACCTTCCTCCGTTGTAGGGTGATAGCCGCCAGGTCTTGATAAAGGGCTACAGGGTTACCCTGGAATGTGAGGGGCTGTTTCGAGCGTGCCGCTCGCAAAATGCGTTCCTTCAGGGGGAAGTCGGGCAGGAAGGCCAAAATGTCCGGCGGTGGGGCAGGGGCCCGCCTCTGCAGCCCCACTCAGTGTGCCCTGTCAATACGGATGTCGAAATCTGCCGCCTCCCCCAAAATGTCTCGGAAAAGACCCTGGAGGTATTGGGCCGTATCGGCCCCTTCTGCCTTCGACGGAACCCCTCTGACGCGGATGTTATTGCGTCGTGAGCGGTTCTCGAGGTCCTCCGCTTGTACTTGTAGGTCAAGTTGTTGGTCGCGAAGGCGGATGACCTCCTGCTGGAGCATTGCAACCTCCTCACCCCTGGCCAGCTCGGATTCTTCTATTGCCGCAACTCTGTCCCCTATTTCATCAACGTCACGTCGAATTTCTTTTACTTCACCCGCTATTTCGTTTTTAAGCGTCTGGAAGTCATCACGTAGGACGTTGAACAGGGATTCCAGAAAGGATCGCGTGATCGGGACATCACGGCCCTCCGCTCCCTCAGGGGTAGTTGCAGTGGGTGGCGTTCTGCTGCCTTTGTCCCCCGGTAGGGGCCCTTTGATGAGCATCTCCCTTAGGGACCGTTCCCCCTTCCTCCGAGCTGTGGCCATCGTCGCGGCGCGCCCCTGTATTGGCGAGGTAAGATATATGCCTTGTGGCGCAGGCAGTGTCTCTGTCGAACCAGTGGCCACAGAGAGAGGGTCTTTTATCTGGCGATCCCCCGCCTTGGGGGTTGATGGTCTCTCCTCGTATGTCGCCTGTGACTTGGGGTAGAGTGTTACTTCCGAGAAGCGCCAAGGGAGAGGTAGGGCCCCGGTGTACCCTCCGTCCTCTAGTCCAGGGTACGATCACTCGGGGCAGGGATCTCGCTGCGCTCTGTCTGCCGCTCGCCCCTCTAGACGCTGCTGCTTCGCAGGGGATCTGCTGGTGGGGTCACCTCTCCGCCCCGCTCCACCAATGGCGGATGGACGCCAATGCGTAGGGTTCCAGGGGACTCCTGCAGTGTCTTCCTCTCCGCCGGGGTGAGAAGTATTCCCACGTCGGTGAACCGTCCCCGGGTGCCTTATGTCCCCTAAGTGCTCACTGCCCACGTGTGTGTTCTCATTCTAGGCCTCGCGGTCCCGCAGGCGTGGACAGGAGGGCACTCCCCTTCAGCGATGTAGGCCCCCGGCCCGCTCTGCCTACCTGGATTCAGGCTCCACGACCCCCCATCGCGGCACGGGCGGCCCCTCGCCGGTGTGCTGAGTCCACAGTAACACCGAAGTCCGGGGCACAGGGTCGCTCTTCCCGCTTTTCCACCCCTCTGGCTGTTGGTGAGTGTCTGCGCTCGTGCGCCGTAGGCCCGAAGCCGCGCCCTCTAGTAGCTGTGAGGTGAGGGCACGGAGCTCCGCAGATCCGTTCTGCTGCGCGCCTCCGCCTCTGCTGCGTGCGCCGCCGCTCCGAGGACTTCAGCCTGGAGTGTCTCCTGTCCTTCGCTCTGTCACCACCTCCGCAAGTTCGGCAACGCGAAGATCACTCGGTCGGTGTGCCCAGGCCTCGGTCCAGGCGCCATTGCTGTCCCCGACCACCGGAACCCGCGGGCTCCCGTCCGAGAGGCACCGCGATCCGCAGCTCCCGCAGTGGCACCGCCGATCTACCGGCAAGTTTACCCCCACGAGCCGCTCACTCCGAGGGGGATTGCGTGTATATATGGCCGGTTTCAGGGGCCGGAGACGAGGAGCCCACGGGCTATGCGACCAGTCAGATCGCCATCTTGGCCACGCCCCCGTTCGGCTTTTTTAATCGGAGCAGTAACGATGCATGTTTCGAAATATCAGTGAAAATGCCAGTGGAAAGCGAGGTATTCCAAATGTGATTTAAAACAGGGTTAATCAAATGAGCCAATGTCCTGAACAACTTCGGGGGACATGGATCCTCAGGCGAACCAGACTTGCATTTCATGATTTCAGCCAGTGATTCCTGCTGGGAAATAGGGAGAACATTTGAGAGGGTGCCCTTAGTATTTAGGATTCCCTGTGACTGTGGCTCAGTCTTCTCAGCCCCCTGCAGTAAATGTGGCATATACCTTCTGTATTTTCTCCTCAAAAAAGTCCGATAGCTTTATGCACAGAGAGGGGGAAGGCTGTATATTACCCTCCATCGCAGAAGGCTTGGTGAAGGGGCTGACTATCCTAAAGATCTCCTTACCAGAGTTTTCTGCGCTATTAATGCTCTTCACAACGTATTCCCTTATAGCCTCCCTCATCAGTTTGCGGAGCTTTTTCAAGGCTTCCTTAATGGCCGGTTTAGCCGCCGGACTAAAATCTTTCCTCCAGAGGCGCTCCATCCTTTTACACCTGCTCTTTTCCGCTCTGAGGTCAGCCGAGAACCAGGTGGCATATTGGGATTCTCTCGGGGTCCTAACTGATCTCACAGGTACCACTGTGTCCAGGGCGGTAGAAATCCACTTATTAAGTGCGGACGAAGCATCATTGGGATTGCTAGTTAACTGAGGCAAACTCACTGATAGCACTGAACCTAGGTTCTCAGCTGTTAACTTTTTCCAGTTTCTTTTTAACATAGTGCTTATACCTCCTCTTGGTTGAGTTTTCCCCAGGCTGAAAGAGAAGGGGACCAGGCAGCGGTCAGTCCAGACCAAACACCGGGGGGCCTCTGCTGCCATGGATGGAATGTTCAAAATAATGAAATCTAAAATATGACCTGCTCTGTGAGTGGGAGCCTTCACATGTTGTGTAAGGTTGGGACCATTAAGTGACATAGTTAGCTGAGAGGCCTGGGGACAGCTAGGATCATCTATGTGAAGATTAAAATCTCCTAAGGCTGTAAAGTTGGCATATTGCAATGATCTCTGTGCAATGAAATTGCATAGTTCTGGGGTAAAGCTGTGTAGGCAGTCAGGTGGTCGGTATATCAATAACCCAGCGAAGGAGAGAGTTGGAGAGATATTTATACAGAAATTTAGGCCCTCCATTATACCTATATTTTTCAATTCCGTTGTAGAGATCTCCCACGATTTCTTCAAAATGATAGCAACCCCACCCCCTCTTTTGTCGCAGTCCCTGTTGGCACAGATGATTCAGAAGCCCGGGGGGATAGCCAGGGTCAGGGTCGGCTTAGATTCCTCCTTAAGCCATGTTTCTGTCAGGAACATCACATCCCAGTTATTGTCCGACAGTGATAACCAGATATCGTCTGCGTGTTTTTGGAGTGATCTGCAATTGATCAGACAGGCTCTAGTCTAATTCTGCCTGCCAACAACCTCTGAGCGCCGGGAGTCATGCCCTTGCCCCTACCGATGCCTCTAAGGTGAAATTGCAAGCCTTGCAGTGGTATGGGAAACCAGTACTCACTAGGTTAGTGCCTTGGTCTCCCAAACACTGGTTCCCCCTCAAGGACAGGAGGGAATCACAAGGCCAGATAATGAACTTACCGCTACCTATTTGAGCAGCTTGGCTGGCGCTGGCCACGATCGGGATGTGGACGGGTGCAGACGGGCTTGCCTTTGGCGCCCCTTCGGCGCGCCCACTGCGCTTCAGCGGTGCGGTGTCCATTAAATAGGCACCAGGGGAGCCAGACAACTAAAGCTAGTCTGCTCACCCTTCAAAATGGCACCTTAAAGTGTCCCAGCCGAGCGGAGGAAAGATGGCGCCGCTCGGTGTGCAAGAAGCAAAAGTGCAAGCCTACAGTGTAAAAACGAATTTAGGGATTTTTTAAAATAGTCAGAATACAGTAATTTAGAAACAGCATTAGATTCACCCTGCAACACGCAGAGGTGAACTTCACCCTTGTACTCCCGCCCCCACAATGAGCCCAAACAACTCAGTATCACAGTTCAACTACAATCACCTGCAACCCCTGTTATGCTGTTATGTTATGTTTTTCTGTATAGCACACTAACCACCCGTGAGGGTATCCATGCGTTTGGCAGGTAGAAAGGCAGCTGTCTCCCTGGTGACATTGTTAAAAGAACTAAGTCTTTAATTCTTGACAAGCTTGAGAAGCAATAAGGATGCTCTGATGTGATGAGGGTGGTCATTCCATGTTTTTGGGCAGATGTATTAGAAAGCACTGCCTTCGGCTCTGTTTTGTTATATGTGGGGTACATGTGCTAGTGAGAGTCCAGCTGAGTGGAAATGCCGGGGAGGTTGGTGGAAGTGTACGTGGCTGTTGCGGTAGGCAGGACCAGTGTTGTGTAGTTCTTCTTATGTGTGTGAGAAGTTTGAACTGAGTAAGCTTGTGTTTGGGAAGCCAGTGAAATTCCCTGGGCTATGGTGTGATGTGGGTACGTCCAAGTAGGTTGAGGATGAGTCGCGCAGCAACATTTTGGATGGTTTGGAGCCTGTTGAAGAGCTGTTTGGTGATCCCTGGGTAGAGTTTGTTTCCGTAGTCAAGTCTGCTGGTTATCAGGGCCTGTGTTGACCATTTTTCTAGTATTTCTCTGGTAGCCATTTGAAGATTTTTCACAGCATCCTCCATGTGTGGAAACAGGTGGAGGTCACTGTGCTTACTTGGGCTGTAATGTCAATCTTGTCATCTAGGATTATTCCTAAGTTTCAGGTCTGGGTGGTGGAGTAGGTGTGGAGCCGAGGTCTGCCATCCACCAGGTAGAATCCCAAGTAGAGGTTTTTCTTCCGAAGATCACCACTTCTGTTTTGTCTGAGTTGAGCTTGAGGCAGTTGGATCTCATCTGACTGTTGTCATGCAAGTGGCAAAGTTGTTTTTTGCTGCAGGGTCTTGTCCAACATGTCAGTTGGGTATCATCTGCATAGGAAAGTATGCTGATGTCATGTGATCTAATGAGGTCTGCCAGTGGGGTCATGTAGATGTTGAATATGGTCTGATCCAATTATGGGTGGGTCCTTGGGTGCCTATTTCATGTAGTCTTCTGATCAGGGTAGAATGGCATACCACATTAAAAGCTGATGAGACGTCCTGCAAAATGAGGGCCACTCTTTCTCCTAGATCAAGGATCACCCTGATGTCATCTGTCACTTTGGTGAGGGCAGTCTTGGTGATGTGATTGGGGCAGAAACCCAAGTACGTGGTATCTAGTGGTTGGTGTATGTTAGGGTAGTGGGCGAGTTGCTTGTTGATAACTTTCTCCATGCTCTTGACTGTGTAGGGTCAATGAGAGATTGGCCAGTAGTCTGCTAACTGATTAGGGTCTGCAGAGGGTTTCTTAAGCAGTGTTTTCACCATTGTGTGTTTCCAGGCCTCTGGGAACTTAGCGGTAGTGATGGAGTTGTTTACGATGCGGGTGAGAACTTTGCTGACTAGGGATGCACCAAAGTTATAGATGCTGTGAGAGCAGAGGTCTATTGGTGCCCCGGAATGGATGTTCCTCAAGAAGTTGGCTGTTTCTTCCATGATGATTGTTTCCCCGGTAGTCAAAGAGTTTACCATTATCATTTGTTGGTATGCTGCAGATATCCTGTCTGACAGAATATTGTGACCAAAAATATAATGAGACGCAAATGTTGTGTCAAAAAAATTGTATACATTAAAATCATATTCCTAAAATATTAACAGTAAAGTAAATTTAAAATGAATATACAACCAGCAAAAATATTTTACATATTTTAAATATTACTATAAACATATAAAAATAGTTTTAATATGTATAACATATTTACAATTTTAAAAACGACACATATAATATTAACAATAGCAAATACAGTATAAATAACATGTATTAGAAAATATAATGATTAATTAAACTGATATGTTAAATAAAAAACATAAAATTACAATTAAAAATAAATGTTGCTAAAAATATTATAATCACTCCAAAATACAAAGCATTACAAAATAAAAACAAACAATATTAAATAACATCATTCAAATTAGTAAAAAGTAAATCCAGTTTAATCAATATTAGCAATAGTGTTGGATTCCATAGGGCTTAGATTTACTATTGTCACTAAAATCTAAGCAAAAGTAGGTAAGCTGTTGGACGCTGGAGGGGTTAGATTTACTATTCACACTCTAGTCTAAGCAACAGTAGGGACATTGCTGGACTTTGGAGGGTTTAGATTTACTATTCTTGAACCAGTCTAAGGAACAGTAGGGAAAGTGTTGGTGTAGAGTTAGTAGAATTCTAGCCATGTAAGAGAGAATTTAGAATGTGGTGTAGGAATATATTCTTTGGAAAAGTAGAAGTGGCTATAGAGGCTGAAGCACTGGAGGTGAGAAGCTTTAAGCTGAAGGTGACTAATTGGACAGAATAACCATGGATGTTTGAACCATTATGTGTTCTGTGCATCTTTAAATAACTGATGTCGAGGATGGGATCTGCCACAACCTCAAGCCAAAGTATCAGAAGTAAGTATTCCTACCATTGAGTGAATGAATAAAAGTATAAAGTATAAAATCAATCCACATTTCCAGGAAGAAATTTCCAGTGCAATAAAATGCTATAGCTGTGGTGCGCCAGGACATTTTGGATATAGCACAATTTGTGTGGCAATGAATGCTATATGTTGTAATTGTGGACATAAAGGTTACTTTGTCAAGGTACGCAGAACAAAGAGCACAGTAGTAGAGGTGAAAGAAATTAATGATGCATGTGAGAGCATACAAGAACTAGTACTCACTGTAGTGGAGCTCGTTGAACATTAACTAATAGCAAACACAATTTTCCAAAGGGAAGAAAATAGGGAAAAAAGCACAGACAAGTTAGAAAAACCCCATTGTAACTAGAATATAGGCGGCCATGTGTAAGAATGTTAGCAGACTCAGAAAGTGTGTACACATTATTGTCTAAAGACACTTATGGCAGAAATTGGAAGGATGTGGATGTTGAGTGGAACAAATCTGACATCAAAGCTGTAGGGTATGGAGGAAAAGCTGTAAAGGTTATGGGAATAAAATGGATGGCAATTGAATTTGGAAGGAAAACAGTCTTAGGCTGTGTATATATAACCAAGCAAGGTTGGCGCCACCAAAAGGATCTTAATATAGTGCTAAACACCAATGTCGAAAAACCCATTATGACTGTTGAAGTACAAAGTGTTGTGGTAGATATGGATGCTCATAGGTTATATGGCGAAAGACTGATGGAAAGATATCCCGGGGTATTTACGGAGAAACTGGGTAAACTGAAAGGCTTTTCACAAAGAATTGTACAGAAGAAAAATGCTACCCTGGTTGTCCACAGAGAAAGGAAATGGACAAGTTACAAGAACAAGGGATAATAGAACCAATTGAATCCTCAGAGTGGTTGGTGCCGATAGTGGTGGCGCCAATAGAGGGAGGAAAGATCCAGCTGTGC
This sequence comes from Calotriton arnoldi, assembly GCA_963921515.1. Classification (NCBI taxonomy): domain Eukaryota; kingdom Metazoa; phylum Chordata; class Amphibia; order Caudata; family Salamandridae; genus Calotriton; species Calotriton arnoldi. The sequence continues at coordinate 1,245,358 of CAWUFW010003328.1, forward strand.
ATTGACTTGCACCACCTTAATAAAAACATATGGGTGGACAGGCAACTTCTGGCAAATATTTCTGAAATGTTGACAGAAATGGGAGGTGGAGAAGTTTTTTTACATTATTGATTTGTCTGCCGCAAACCATCAGATCGATCTTCATGAAGATTCAAAACACCTTACATCGTTTGTTATACCAATGTGGGCCTATCGCTATCACAGGATATCTTTTGGAGTTGCTTTGGCCTCAGCGGTGTTCCAAAGGATGATGCAACGAATATTTGATGGCTTGAAGGATGTCTGATGCTTCCAGCATGATGCCTTAATTGTGGGAAAGAACGAGAGGGAACACTGAATTAATTGAGAAAGTTATGAGACGATTGAGAAAGTATGGATTGACAATAAAAAGGAGAAATATCAATTGAGAAAATATCAAGTTATGTACTTGGGGCGTTATATTTCCAAGGATGGCATCAGACCAAAAATACGTATAGTGATGGCCGTGAAAGAAGCATCTAAGCAAACCAGTAAAGATCAACTTAAATCCTTTCTAGGACTGGCAGAATATTGTTCCAAGGTTTTAGCCAATTTCACTGAAATGGTTTAACCCCTGATACTACTAATGGAAAAAAAATCACTTTAAAGTGGGACAATGACTGTCACGTAACCTTCCACAATGTGAAGGAAGGTATTTTGCCGGCTCCGGCATTGGGGCATTTTGATATCACTGCTAAGTCTTATATAATAACTGACGCGAGCAATGTAAGGATAGGACCTGTGATAACACAAGTCAAGGATGGTCAGGACAAGGTTGTAGTATTTTCCTCAAGAAGACTTCAAAGGGTGGAGACCTCATACTCCATGGTTGAAAAAGAGGCACTGGTGTGTTGCTGGCCGATCAAACATTTCAAGTACTTTGTGTGGGCGTTGCCATTTAAAGTCAAGACTGATAACAAACCTTTTATGCACCTAATGAGGGGAAAGGTCTTGAGGGAAATGTGACTCCAAGAATATCTAGGTGGATGTTATCTGTACTAGAATATAATTTTAAAGTTGAATTGTGAAAAGAGTGAAAACATTGTAGCAGATTTCTTGTCTAGAACGTCTATAGATGAACCAGATGAGGAAGAAGCGGCAGATGTGGAAGTGGTAATGGAGGGCAGAGAAGAAGTTGCCCTGGGTTAGGAAGGATGGAATGTAGCAATGGAGGAGGATGTGCTATTGAAAGATTTGGAAAAGTGTGCGACCGCAGTCTGGGAAAATGAGGTAACTTGTAGTAAAGAGTTGAATGGTTACCACAATGTAAGAGACAAGTTAAGTGTACATGAAGGGAAGTTGATGCAAAGAAACCAGACCATTCCACCTGAGAAACTTAGAATGAAATTCATCCAGATAGCATATGAAGGACATCTGAGCAGCAACATGACTAAGAGATGTGTTTGTCAATCTTTTTGGTGGCAAAAGATGGATGAGCCATTGAAAGCATAGTCAAGGAATGTTATGCATGCACCAATAGCAATAGACCAAGATTAGGAGGCAGCCTACTTGGGGTTGTGTGGAATTACCCAATAGGCCTTGGGAAAGAGTGGCCATTGATTTTTTGGCTCCCGGAGCCAGACTGGGTATAAGATATAAGTACATGATTGTCCTGATTGATAACCACACAAAATGGTTTATAACAAAAACTACTGATCATATTGATACAGAAAACTTGATTAGGTTTTTGGAAAGTGTTTTCATGGATGAGGGCATTCCCAAGACATTAGTGTCAGATAATGGGGTACAGTTCATTTCCAGAAGTATGATGGAGTTCTTGGAAAACATGGGTGTTAAACATGAGAGAGTTGCATTGTTTACACCCCAAGCCAATGGATTCATTGAACGGGTCAACCGCCTAATTATGGAGAACATTCAACTATCCTTGGCCAATGAGTTGCCATGGAGAGATGATTTGAAGAAGTTAACCTGGGCATAAAGAGTAACACCACACTCAGTAACTGGAGTATCACCTTTCATTTCCATGAAAGGAAGGGAACCTGGGAGTAAGGAATTACCAGCTTGGTTGAAGAGTAAAGAATGTGTATGGGTGGATCATAATGCTGTCAAAGAATGTGTTGAGGAGAAACAACAGAAAACGAAGAACTATTATGATGCCAAAAAGGTGCTAAAAGAATGAATATAAGGAAGGGTGATTGGGTAGCAGTAAGTAAAGGCGGAATAGTCAAGAAAGGGGGAAGCAAGTTCTCTCAACTTGTGAAGGTGAAAGAAGTAAAATGGAGTGTAGCGATCCAGGAGTATGGATCTGTGTTGAGTTTGGGGGATGCATGCAAGTGCCTAAGTGGAAATGTGGATGATTAGTAATTATTCACGTTAACTTTTGCATTAACTTCCATGCATGCATATCCTTAGACATTTTTATATCTCTGATTTAAGCTACTGCGTTGTTTTATTGTTGCAATTGCATGTGCTCTTTTCTTTTCTTCTTTATTTCTTCATTCTTCTTTATAGATAAATTGTATTTTGTGTATGTATAGGGGGAGATGCATAGAGTTGACAGAATTCTAGCCATGTAAGAGAATTTAGAATGTGGTGTATGAATGTATTCTTTGGAAAATTAGAAGTGGCTATAGAGGCTGAAGCACTGGAGGTGAGAGGCTGTAAGTTGGAGGTAACTTATTGGACAGAATAAACATGGATGTTTGAACCATATATGTCCCATGGATCTTTACAGTTGGACTGCGGAGGGGATATATCTACTATTCCCACTGCAGTCTTAACAACAGTAGGTCAAGTGTTGGTCTCTGGAGGGGTTACCTTTACTATTCTACTCCAGTCTAAGCAACAGTAGGGGAAGTGTTGGACTGCGAAGGGGTTAGATATGCTATTCCCACCCCAATCTCAGCAACAGAGGGGAATGTGTTGGACTTTTGAGGGGTTAGATTTACTATTCCCACTCCTCTTTAAGGAACAGTAGGGAAAGTGTTGGACATGGAGGGGTTAGATTTACCATTCAATCTCCAGTCTAAGCAACAGTAGGGATTACATATAACATTCCAACTCCTAATCATTTTTTAAGAAAACTTTATGATAATAAAACTAAAATTCACTACCCTATCTACAAACAAAACTAATATTAAATACAACAATATTTAATTTAAAATATTACTTAAATACAGCAAATCAATTTTAAGAAAGTCCAAGGCAACTAATCATTCAGAAAACAGAACTAAAAGCACGTACAAACATAGGAAGGGAAACTAAAATCTTGATACAAAAATAGAAATGTTTATTCTTCAAGGTTATTATGTTCACAATAAATTTTTTATGTATAAATATAAATATAAATCTTGTGTGTTTTGCAATTCGCCCCAAGTGGGAAGGGTATGCCCAGACGTGGGTCCCGTGCTCACTGCGCCACTGGAGTCAGGCTATCCTGGCTGATGAAGGCTGAATGCCCGAAACCGGTCCTAGGATGCTTGATTCCGGTCCAGGGAAGACATGGCTTGGCAGTTCGGTCTGGACTGTTCCCATGAGGCACAGGGTCAAGACTGATTTGCATATGGCCATGTCTGAACTGGGGTGGCGTGGTGAAGCAAAATAACGATGGATTAAACCCAGATCTGTGACTGGGGGTGAATGTTTGCCATTGTGCAACATTCCGTCCATCATCTTGTGTGTTTTAAATATAAATAGTTACATCAATAAATTCATAGAAACAAGTCATTCACCATATTAACCTCTAATTACATGTACCCATACATACACATCCATCATGCACTCAACAGAAACAAATTCATAAAGATAAATTATTCTACTCTGATTTACATTTATATCTAATTATATTAAATGAAGCAAATTACTTGCCAAAACAACAGCTATGATATAAAAGATGTGGCTCTAGTCAATATTCTCAATTTTGCTTTTTCTACGTGCGTTTCAGCGAACTGCCTTCTTCAGGAAGCCACTAAATGTATGTTTCAAAATGCTGTATCTGTAAAAACATTTGAACTTGACTCTGGAAGAATTGATAGCTGTGGGATAAATGATCCCTGGTTAAGGCACCAGCATGTCCTTATGTACTCAACATATGGGTAATGAAGAAGAAATGATTGAAGATGATGTCTAGTAATATCTTTCAGGAAGCTTTTAAAACTATTCAAAAGTCGCCAGGTTGGCTCTCAGAGGAAAGATCCCAATGTGCTTGGAATGGCTAGCAATAATTATGGAATGTTACTTATTCTATGCACAAGTCCCGCAGTCGGCGTGGATACGCTTAAATGTCGGGAACATCCGATGCTGGAATATCTTCCTGATGAGTTAAACACAGCAAATACAATAAAAAATTGCTTAATTTTACAAACATTATTATTAACACACTTACCAATACATTAATAAATAATTCAAATAATTGACATACTAGGTGAACCATTAACAAATATACATGATTCATTATCAACAACTCAATTAAATATTATGAGCAGGAATTAACCCCCAAAAAGATAGCTATCAGGATGTTTAACCCCTTGTTAGCCATGATCTATATAAATGTCTGAAGGGTGTCCTGTAAACACAGTTTTATGATGTGTGTATACGTCAGTAGGGGTTAAGACCTTCCCTGTTGTATCCATTTGTGCAAGTGGGGTTCTTTTGCCTCTTCCTAATCTTGCCTAAGGGCACATAGAAGTTGTAGTTTTTTTAATATACCCACACTGTGCCCAAGGACAGTGAGTTATACTTATTTCAGTGGTGGGATGCCTTTTTACCTCTCTATACCCTCACCTTGCACAGAGCCAGGGTGTGTATACTTTTTTAATCTACTCGCATCTTGCAAAATGGTGAGGTAGTGGGTCAGCCCTTCCTGCTACCTTGCAAAACATTTGGGAAATTTTAAAAACTCCTCCATAGTTGGTCAAATTCATCAGAATAGTGTGGCAGCTGTGATATACCTCACTTCCCCATGGCCCACAGCATTTTCCTGTCCAGACATGAGCTGGGCAGCTGTCAACAGCTCTTGTGCCATATTCACAACTGCAAACAGGGTTCAGGGGCAGCTGTGATCCTTGCCTGTCAAATCCTTCAGGTCATTGAGGAGCAGGACAGATCAGAGATGTTCCAGAGCGGTGTTCTAGATTGGGAACAGAGCGCTGGGACAACTATTATCTGCCCCCTTTCTCCACAGCCGGCAGCTTTCGGCAATTTAACTAAATATCCTCCTCGACCTTGAGAAATGCGAGGGGGCATTTATTCCCCCACCCTTGCACAAGTCACAAGGGTTCTAATACATTTTCTCCCACACTCACTTGGACATAGCTGGGCAAGGGCGCAGACATGTAGACCCCTCATCTCCTTGAGATGGACGGGGAAACATCCCACCATAGTTATTCACCAAGTCTCTGGAGGCTGGTAAATTGACCCACTGTCAGTGGGGAGGCTGGTGTCATCGATGACCACCATTTGGTGGTAAATCTGTCCATTCTGTGATGTCAGACGTGCCCCACAGAAGTTCCTGCATGTGGTCCCATCTTCAGATTCTTTTGCTTCCTTTGCAACCTGTTAATGCTAGTCGTCTTCCTGATAATTTAAGTTCTTGTTGCCCTTGCTTTTTTGCTACTTGACATTTCTGGGGAGGCGGGTGGGTCGCCTGTGAATCCAGAAAACCCCTCAAGCTGCAAAACTACTACTACTGGTAAGTTACAATTTTATTTTACAGCATGAATCCTTCCTTTTAAGGATTCACCTGCTGTGCATTGATTTTGTGAAAAGCAAATAAAAGGGTGTTCTCTAAAGGGATTAATTAGCCTAACTGGCTATCAGTCTATAACAATACAGTCACTTATTATTGTACAGGCCAATTCAATTAGCAGGCTACAGCTTTACATAATTATATACATTTACACAGTCCGACAAGCACATTGTAAATAAGCATGCAAATACAGCCCATTGTCTAAACTAGGGTGAGCTGTGTCAGCTAAATGCACAAAATGTGCCTTCTTTGGCACAAATTTATTGCATAATTTCCAAATTCATCAAGCAATAAATAAAAATAATTTTAACACGCATTGTCCTTGTTAGTGAAATTTTACAGACACCTGGAGTCCACCATAATTTTTTTTTCCATAGTTAGACTATGGGTCGATCGACAAACATAAGCAGAGAGCAGAACATCATACTTCAAATATAATACCCTCCACAACCATTTATCATTAAAGTTGCAAAGGATCTGGTGATGATCTCCTCTATGAGCATGGTTGACTCATTTCAGCCAATATCTTTAAGACCTCCTCAGGATTCAACAAGGTCAAGGTTCACATTCCACTGAAAACAAACTTAAAAGCATATATGTATAAGAACAAACCAACTGTTTTATGGTTTGTGTCTGGTGCCTTCTAATTGAATTGGCCTGTTCAAAAATAATTGACTCTATTATTGTAGACTAATTTTTGGTTAGGGTAATTAGTTTCTTCAGGGACCTCCTTTTATTTGCTTCTGATTGTGCTCAAGTTCTGTCAGGGTCACACGGACTTCCTCTGTGAGTAGATGTGCATTGATTTTGGTGCAGTATCTGGCCCCTTTGAGGGATTGGCTTGAAAGGTTGCGGAGTTAGTAAACAGGTGTTTTAAAACTGTTTGTCCAATCTGTACCTCCTTGCGTATTTTGATGCTTGCACAGTAATGTTTTGGGAAGGTGTGTATGGATAACCATGTTGCTGCCATGTAGTTGTCACTTATTGACATGTTTGCTAGGAATGCCAGTGTTGCTCCCTTTTTTCTTGTGGAGTGTGCCCTGGGTTTAGAAGGTAACGGTACTCTGGCTTTGGCGTTGCAAGTTTTTATTGTTTCTACTGCCCACCGTACGATTGTCCCTTTAGTTACATGTGTGCCCATGTGTGTAACTTATCTTGAGCTTTTGTACCCCTGTAGCTATAATATGATATCAGCCAACTGACTCTTGGAGTTACTTCTTCGGTCAAGGAATTGGGGAGGACTTTTCCTGAGCAGGGCACCACAGGCACAGTCCTCTCTTTGCTCGGTGAAGTTCAGTCTTTGGTGCAGCCTTTCTTTGCCAGGTTCAGGGAACAGCAAAGCAGTCCTTCTTCGGTTCTCTCTCCAGTACAGACATTATCTGACATCTGGGTTCCAGGAGTGCTACTTTTATGCCCAGAATTTGTCCTTGGGGATGTGGCGACTACAAGCCAATGGGTTTTGAGTTTTCGGGTCTCAGCCCACCTGATGATGACTTCCTGAAAAGTTTGGCATCTAGCTGCCCCAGAATGCAATATTCTGCCCACTCCCAAGATGGCGGAACCCCTTTCTGTGTGTGTGTGGAGCATGTAGTCCACCCTAGAGTTGTGGCTCCCTGGGGAGGAGGGCTACATGACTACAGAAACTGGTTTGGAAACTTTTTCTCCCTCTTTATCCTCAATGCCAACCTGTCTACCAGAACAAAACAGCAGTCCCTCTCATGTATGTCCACCATTTGCCCTTCAAAGGGCGACTTTCCCTTTGAAGCTCACCTTTTGGGCTCACACCCTGTTTGGTCTTCCCACCAGGAAGAGGAAAAAACTAATCCAATGGGAGGCCTTTTGTGTTTCTTGAGAGTCATTCACACCTCCCTCAATGAGAACAAAAGACTGCCTTGTGGCCAGGAACCATAAACAGTCACTGGAAAGCTTGGGTTAACAGAGTGGAAGCTTTCTAAAGCTGACATTTACTTAAAAGTTACATTAAATTGACCCAGTGCATCAAATCAGGTTTAATGCAATGGTTATTTTGATTAGGCCTGGGCGGTGAACTCCGCTCCGTTAGCGGAGTTTGCAGAGTTTTCTGCACTCCTCACTCCGCGGAGCTCACGGAGTTCAGAAAACTCCGCTTCGCGTAGTGCAGCAGAGTTTTTTCCCGGAGCAGCAGGAAGGCCAGCACGAACAGCAGTTTGCACTGCACTCTGCCACTTGCGGAACTCCGCGGAGTTTTTGTCACTTCACGAAGTTCTGATTAGCAAAACTCTGTGAACTACGCCCAGGCCTACTTTTGATACCTTGAAATATCAGCTTTAGAAGTCCCATTCAGAAGTTAGCACAACTGAGTTGCCAGCGTGTAACCCTGTACTTGTCAATGGGGCTACTAGCCTTCCTACAGCAAAAACAACAATTTGGGTTTTTACTTATAACATGTAAAAACATATATTCTACTTTTGAATATACAGCCCCCCTGCCTTAGGGCTCGATAGGCCTGCCTTAGGGATGACTTATTTATATTAACAAGGAAGATCCTTACTTTGTCATTATTTCAAATGGCAAAGTCGAGGTAGGAGTTCAAAACTGCTCTGCCACCAAGCAAGCAATGGTATGCTTGGGTGATGCCTTACTTTGTCACACTCATGATGGCACAATAAGTGCTGCAGTCCATGAGAGACACTTTAACTTATAGACCCTGAGTACCCCGTATACCATATACTAGGGACTAATAAGTATGTTAACGTATGTCAACTGTGGGTGAACCAATAAGGCCTGGCCAGCAGGGCCCAGTATATTAGTGCATTACAGAGTTCCTGCACCAGTTCCTAACAGTCTAAGGGCCACATGTATCATTATTACAAGTAGCGATTAACTAATTGTGATTTTCTCCGAATCGCAATTAGGTAATCGCTAATCCTAATGTATGAAACTCTTTTCAGTTTCATTAGCGATTCTTAATGGGTCGCAAATAGATCTACCTCATGCATATTAATGAGGTAGGTCGAAATTTGCGAGCCGTTAGGAATCTACACCATCACAGAGATGGTGGCCTGCTGAGGTCAGCAGACCACCATGTCTGTGATTGCTATTAAATAAAGCAGTCTTTTTTGTTTTCAAATGCACCCTGTTTCCCTAGAGGAAAACGGGATGCATTTAGAAAGAAAAAATGAAACTTTGCAGTTTCATTTTTTAAGAGTAAGCAGTGGTCCGTGGGAACACTGCCTGCCCTTAAAAAAAAATGTTTTCATTCTCAAACGGGAAGGGGCCCCCTGGGGACTCCTTCCCATTTGCGAATGGGTTACCACCTCCTTCAAGGAGTTGGTGAAATATGAATGTTTTGTGACTGTAATTTGGTCACAAAACATTCATACATCTCATTCGGATTTGGTATTTGGAAGGGATGCCCTAAACATGCCCCATCCAAATACTGAATTGCAAACACAAATTGCGATTTGGTAATGTGTTACCGAATTGCAATTTGTGTTTCATACATATGTAAAAGCATTTTCTGTGGTCGGAAACGGACCAATCGGCCATATCCGACTGCAAAAATGCCTAATACATGTGGCCCTAAAAGTTGGAGAAAGAAGTGGGGGTGAACTTCCAAAAATCCATTTCCTCACAGGTGCAGTGCCAGAAGCCCAATGAGGACAAGTCACAGGGCCGGGAGGACAAAAATGACCCAAACCAGGAACACCAGAGCTAAGAGTTAAGGCCTAAGATGACCAGGACACAAGAGGTCAGGTGGACTGAGGGGCCAGGAGGACCAAGAGCTGATATACTAGGAATAAGACAGTAGGGGTGAAATGATTCAGAAGTACCAGGTCAAGAGGATCAGAAAGGAAGAGCCTAGAAGGTCCAGGATGACCAAGAGGGCCAGAAACCAACAAGATTAAGCATACAAAGACCCAAACGTGGAGGGGCATAATAAAAGGATCAAGTCTAGTGGGCAGAAAACCAGGATGAAAACACAGACTGTGGGGACCAGAAATAGGAAGACCATTGCCAGGAAACTCAGACTGATAGTGAGGAAGACTAGGAGAACAGGGAATGGAGTAGGAAGGGGGGGTGACCAAGCAATCAGAGGCAGGAGGACTAGTGAGACTACAACCAAGTGGAAAAGGAAGATCGAGCCATACAGGCACAGGAGTATCAGAACCTGGCATACCAGGACAAGGAGAGCCAGGATGAGGAGGATAAGAAAACCCAAAATGACAGGACCCAGGATGATCATTCTGAGTGGCTAAGAACAGGATGACCTGATCAAGGAGGATCAGGATTAAGTGGACAGGTTAGTATAGAACCAGGATGACAAAGAGCAGTAGGGCCAGGGCCAAGAGTATTATGACATGTTAGGGAAGGACTAGGTGAACTAATCAGGCTTGCAGCAGGTAGACCAGGGTCATTAGGATTTGGAACCATATGACGGTAGGATTAGGTGGACTAATAGAATGAGAATACACAGGACCAGGAACAGGGCTGGTAGGACCAGTACCTGAAGTACCAAGTGGAACAGAAGGACTAGGAATGGAAGTATCAGGACTAGGCTGACAAGGATCAAAAGAACCAGGACAACCAGAGCCATAAGTACCAATGGGGCCAGACTAGTACCAAAACGACCAGGCTCAGCCCAAGAGGTCCAAATAGGGAGTAGTGGTTGCAGTACCAGGTGGACAACAAGGACGAGAGCAAGAAGATTTAGGATGGAGCAAATCAGGAAGACTTGCAGTGCCATACCTGAGAGAACCAGGACAACAGGTGTAGGTGTAGAAGGACCCAGCAGACCATCAGCATCAGGGTGAATCTCAGTAGTCCCAGGAGCAAGAGGCCCAGGAAGGCTCATAAAAGGATAGACCCGAATCAGGTCCAGGAAAGCCAGGGTCAGGAAGGACTGGAACTAGGAGTACCAGATTCAGGAAACCAGTATCAGGATGACCGGAACTAGATGGACCAGGGCCAGGATCAAGATTAGGAGGATCAAAACAATCCAGAAAGGAGGACTTGGAACATGACCAGGAGGAGGAACAACATCAAAAGGCACAGAAGGACCTTGAGTACAATGGAAATGATTGGGAGCAGGAGGACATCTATGTGAATCTAGACCACACGCATTAGAATATCCCATTTGAAAATGGTTCTTATTCATGCTTCTTAATCTGGCACCAATGGAAATCCCCACCTGTTCAGCCCAATATGGACCTGACAAGCATTTGCTGAAAAAAATGAGCATGCACAATGAATGTAAAGCCATAGCTGTTACACTTTGCCTCTTAGTGGTAGAAGGCACTGTCTGATGCTGGCACAGTAGTCTGAGGGTGGATCTAAGGGATCAGGGGTAGAAACTTAGCAGACAGGTTTAAAGGTGGGGGTGAAAGGAGTGTGGTCTGTGAAGGATGGCAAAAAGGGTTCAAGAAACTCAGATGGCTGAAGTCAGCAAAAATGGTTAATGACTAACAAAGGGGGTTAAAGGGCTATGGCAATCAGCAAAGATGAGCTCAGGGTCATATTAAGGCTCAGATGAGCAGAAAATGAGGTGAAAAGAAGTGAAGGATGTCAAAAAGGGTTTGAGAAACTCAGATGGCTGAAGTCGGCAAAATCGGTTAATGTCTAACAAGGAGGATCAAAGGGTTATGGCAATCAGAAAGGTAAGCTCAGGATCATAAGAATGTTTTGATCTGCAGAAGATGGGATGGGGTGAGGGAGGTGCCAGACTGATCGTATCAGATGGCCCAAAGAGTGATTCTGAGCAACAGACAGCTCTGATTACCATCTCTGATAGCACTGGAAACCAAGGCCAACATTGATAGCTTCCGCACCATACGATTGGTCTGGGAAACTCTGTGGACTAGATGAAGTGTGGTGGAGATATATATGCAGCAAACGTAATTGGAATGCCAGCAATGAGGTACTGAGTGTCAAGACTAGTAGAGTAGTCTAGAATCCTAGACCTTTGCGCTGACATTCCATATAAGTGTTTGTATGGTGGAAATGTTGCAAGTGTGTAATAGTAAGACTCCTTCTGTCGTGAAACTCCAAGTGCATGGACCAGTAATGCATTTTGCATGACATTATGGAGGACAGATAGAGCTTCCCAACACACCTAGACAGTGGAAGTGCATTGGCTGCATTCCCGTGGGTGGAGACTCAGAATTGAAGCGAGGGAGGAACAAATGCTGTCCACAAAAATTCTGTGAGGTCCTTATTAAAAAAGGACTGCTGATTTGTTCCTCCTAAGTGATGACACAGGGTAGATGGTGGGAGTGAGGGGTAGGTCAGATGTTTCTCTTTTTAAAGGTGACAAAAGTTTCGAAGCCGTGCTGCTATTTTGTCTCTTTCTGATGACTGCTTAGGAAGGCTGATGACGTGCAGGTGCTAAGATCTCATGCTTCATTGTGTCATTGTTTTGGAAAGTCCTGCCTGAAGCCAACACTATTGCTACGGCTGTGAGAGCCATCACCTAACACAAAGGCCATCTTTGGGCTACTGCCACAAAATGGCATCTGAAAGAGAATCACCCCAAATCATTTCTGAAACCTCAATAGTGGATTCACATCCCATATCTGGAAAATGAGTATAAAAGTGAAACTGTGAATAATCTATCCATAGATCACAAAAATAGAGGTAACAAATTGTCTCTGTTTATTTGGGCTCTTATTTACAGGGTTTTGGCAGAGGGCAGCGCAGCAAGCCATCTTGCTGCACTGCTCTAGGCCAAAGTGAAAGGGCAGGAATGCACCGTATTTAGGCAATATTGTAATTGTAATTGCATTTATATAGCACTTACTACCCTTGAGGAGGCGTCAAAGTGCTGTTTCGGCAAATAGCATGCTACTACGGAACCCAAAGAGGATATGTAGTGAATTAGTATTGGGAGATATGAAATTAATTTGAGCGGTTGGACACATGAGTTTGCTATTTGGATAGAAAAAGAATAGTGGAATGATAGAGGAGGGAAGGGTTTGTATTTATATAGCGCTTGCTAACCCTGATGAGGTGTCAAAGTGCTTTTCGGCAGGAAGCACAGTACTCCGGAACTCAAACAGGATTAGTGGGGAAGTAGCATAGGGAAATATCAAATTAATTTGGGAGGTTGACATGTGAGTCTGTTAGTTGGATTGAAAAGGATAGTGGAGGGATAGAATATGGTGCATTGCTGTCCTTTCTCCCTGCGCTGGCACCGTTTCGGCTGCCTAGTGGCAATGCAGGCACCCTTGCACCTTGGTGCAAAGGTGCCTGTGTTATCCGTAGGATTGTTTTTGTGCAGGAAGGGCCACCTTCCTGCACAGAAACAATCCTAAAAGGTGTTTTCCTCTTTCTATGTGTGATGCACAATGTGGTGAACTTTCATCCAGCAGTTTCAGAGTTCTGCATACCAAAAGTTGATATGGAAAGACCAATGTAGTGACATGTTTTGAGATCCACTTGCCCCTTTAAACTTGTTTTGCCAATCTTCACCAAATTTAACAAGCATGTTGGCTGTAATTATTAACGCTGTTTCATCCAAGTTTCTTGCTAATTTTTCAAGAGCGACAAAGGTATTAATGATGCAAAAACAACTATAGAACAAGGGGGCATATTTAAAAGAATTGCAGCTAAGTGGTTTTTATGTTGCTTAGCGGCATTTTTTTTTTACGGCTCACGATCGCCAAATCCTAACGCTATGTTTGCGACGTATTTACAAGACGTTGCTACGTGTTGTTAGGATCAGCTAGCGGCTGGGAAAATTGTTGCTAACACTAGCGTCAAGGTGCTAGAAAAATACAAGCTAGCATTAAAAAAGTGACAGCCGGCCAATTAGCGGCAAAAAAATTCACCTTACCCTGCCCAACTTCACTTTTCATGCCTAGAGGCAAAAAGAGCTTACAAATTCACCTCTAAGGGAAAAAAAATAAAAACACCAGAATGCAGAATGGAGCAGCCAGGACCAAGATCAGCACAGGTCAACAACCCTACCAAACCCCCCCCCCCCGAACAGCCAGAATGACGAGCCAGAATCCCTGGGGAAGAGGAAAGGCAGATTCAAGGCCTAATTTATGAAAAGTGGCGCAACGCTGGGGAAAACCAGTGATGCATCACTTTTCATTGCGCCATCCTTGCAACACCATAAATGCACAGTATTTACAGTATAGTGCTCCATGTCACAAGGACTCAACAATAAGTCAGGAATCCTGACGTATCTGTTGCCACATGATGCATTGCTGGAGTCTGTCGGATAACTGGTGCAACTCCAGCAATGTGTCAATACAAATGTGCAAGTCCCATGTGAAAAACCCAGCGTCACTCCTTACACCTGGATTGTGACCCAGCCAAGTCATAGGAGTGGCGTAGTGAAATCTCACAGATTTCACTGCACAACTTCTACGAGGCATTTTTTACGTGGGAATGCCCACCCTGCATACATTACATCTGACGAAGGTATAATGTAGCACAGGGCTTTACAAAGTGACGCATCTGCCTGATTGCATCACTTTGCAAATTGGGTGCAGTGTGGTGCATTGTTTAGACCGCTGCATCACAAAAATGGAGGCAAAAACCCTCATAAATAAGGGCCTCAGTCAGGCGGGGAATGAGATCCTTATCGCGGAGATGACGGAGCATCAACACCAGCTCTTGGTCAGCTCCAAGGTGTCATTGGGGACCAAAGACGCTATATGGCAGTCCATAGTCAAGAAAGTGAAATCCATCGCAGAAGTCAAGAGGACAGTGAAGGACTGCAAGAAGCGCTGGCATGATAAAAATAAGCAGAAACTGCCTAGCAATCGACTGGCTGCATTGCAGACCACAGGTAGCAGTCCAGTATAGTTTGTGTTAATTTTATTGCTGCTAACGGTTTAGATGAGATTTTCCATTGACAACTCATGTACTTTGCGAGTTTTTTCCATTGCGGTTATGAAAACTTCATGCTAACGTGTAATGCTGTTAAACATTTTAACGCTAAGTGGTATGTGACCTGTAGTTGAACCATTTGTTTAGCGGTTGCATGCCAGCCAACAGTCTATGGCAATGGCATGTGACCTATGTTGTGTATTTGGCTTTCATTGGTCAGATGTCCTTGTTTCGTAATGTGTTTAGGCTCTCAACATGCAAACCTTCACAGATGCATGCTGCGCCAAACTTCACAATGTTTGTTTAGCAATGCATGCAATTGTACATGTTATACTGTTTTCCATATGTTGTATGTGTGACTACAAGTACTTACCCCATTCTTGTAAGGTGCCTACCACTGTCATGGGGTTGAGACACACACATATGTGTCAATCAAGTATTTACTACTTTGTCAAAGATTTGGGGGCATGCATACAATGCACAAACGACAGTGGGACATCAATTTTGTTTATGTGCTTGTGGTGTGAATAACATCCCCATATTTACAGGGTTCGGCAAAGCCAGTTAACTTGGATTTATGCCACCTTGTCCATATTTGTCTTACTACAGCAGTCCGCTACAGCAAAGGGGTGGACAATTGGGGTTGTGTTGGAGGTTCCACTACAACATCCATATCTTTTGATGCGGCTCAAGATCCACATATCTGGGGCTGTGTGAAATTTGACAACACTGAAAATGCAACATTAGACAGGCAAGACTGGGAGACATGTATTTAGTTATTGTGTGTTTCAGCTTATTGCATGTGTGCTGCAAGATGCAGCACACATGGATGAGGCAATTCCCCTTTCCAGATTATTTTTGTGCTGGAAGGTGTCCCTTCATGCACAGAAAAAATAACCATACAGGGCAGTCACCCTTGCTACATGGCACAAGTGTGTCAGCACTGGCACTGCCCAGATTTGTTGGCACCAGTGCAAGGGCACACACAGGGCTGCTTTTAAACTGACCTCAGGCTTCAACAGTGCACACATGCAAGTGCAGAAAGGCTGCTGGTCTCAAAACTGCCATGCCCTATTATTTGCTAGGGACTTAAAGGTGGTTTCAATCCTCCTGCCCTATTATGTACTGGGGCCTATAGGGGAGATCATGCCAATCAATAAGGTAGCCTAACCCATAGTGTACCCTAGTGTATGTAGGTGTTTGCTCTGTATTCTAAGTGTGTCTTCAGCGTTGCAATGGACCTGGGACTAGTTAGGCAGAAATCAGGGTCAGTCAGAGTCCCTTACCATCAGTACCAGTCTTCAAAGAATTTGGGGGTGCCCAGGGCACAGGATGACTTTGCAACACTACCTCATCCTTTTCTTCTTCACCCTCCCCATCTTCCAGGTGATCCTGTTCACCATTGTCATGTAGCTATGGGACTTCTGTCTGCACACATATGTTATGTGAGATGCAGCACACCAAGATGATTTCACACACCATTGGCAGGGAGAAGAGCAGCCTTTCCCCAGATTATTCTTTGCACTGGAAGCAGGATATCTTGACTCCTAAACTCAAATGAATGATGGACCTGGTGCTGCATAGGGCACAACACACCAGTCACATAGTATTGCCCAATGGTGCCCCATCTGCATTTTGTAGTTGATATGCACTACATATTTACTGGTAACAAGCAATGTCATAGGTAGTGTCATTTACTCCGCTAGATGATTGGTCTGTGTGAAATACTTAAGTGGATCAACTAAAGTATGCCAGAAGTGTAATGTTCAAATAAGATACATAGAGCTTACAAGATGTCAGTTAGGTGACTGTTTATTTATATACATACTCATGATTTTAATGTATCCATATTTTGACGTGAATATTACATTAATGTGTCAATCTGCAAATAAATTATTGATAATTCCATCCCCCCTCCGGGTTGTTTCTGCTGTACTGGCAGGTTGCCTCTGGTCCTCATCTTCTTCTACTCCATCCTCTGGATTTTCATGATCAACATTGTCCTCAGGCAAAAGTGCATTAGTCCAGACACATATGTTGTGTCGTATACAGACAAGTATGAATTTGCATATCAGTGGTGGTGAGTATAACAGTTGACCGCCAGATGTGTCCAGGCACCTAAAACAGGATTGGAGGACACCACAATTCCTTTCCACTATGGACCTGGTGCGGCCAAGTGCAACACACCTTGGGGCTTTGACAGTATTTGGTATCCATTCATTGTGTGTCTGCACTGACAATATCAGTGCAGATTTCCTCTATGACACTCACGATATGCCTTTGGAGACGTCGTTGTTAGCCGTCAAACTTATGCTGGCATCCAGGACAGTGGGGAGGAACCTGAAAAAGGATGCCTGCAATACTCCTGCCACTCTGGGGGTGGTGTGTTGAAATTTTCCTGAAGCAAGCATGTGGAGGACAGCGAGTAGCTTGGTATGTGGAGGGATGTTGGTGCAGCGCTGGATGTGGGCCGCAGCCCAGGCACTATCTGGTTCAGGAGGCGGACAATGGACCACTCTTAAGCTTGTAATGGGTTATGCCCTACTCTTACCAGAGGTGAATGAGGTTGATCCTCTAGCAGTAGATCCACTCCCTTCTCAGGCACTGCCATGGTGGTGGTCATGACCCTGCTTCCCCTTATCCTTGCACATTGTGCGCACTTGCGCTTGTCCAACTTGGAGTGTAAATAGTGCTAGTATTATGGAACTGCCCCGCATGTTGGCAGTTTAACTGTCCCAAAGTATCATGTGTGCTACTGATCTGAGTAATCCCTGGTGGCAGTGGTTGTTTCATCCATTACAAGTTTGTGCACTCTGGATATGTCCAGCAATGATTGTATACATGAGCAAAATTAGTTACGCAAAAGACATTAAGCATGTTGCATTCTCAACCATGGCACGTGTCCGCACAACCAGAGACATGCACACATGGCCAAAGTGATGGTGACACATTGTCAGCACACCTCCACGTGTGGCAGCTCGAGCGCTAGGCTATAAAAGACGCTCAAACTATCTGAATGTAATTGCCTTCGTCAACGCTACCTTACCCGAGCGCCTCCTTTCTTCAGCGAAGATCTTCTCTGCTGGGCGTCTGTTCTCCCCCAACGGTTTCTGGTTGTGCATCTCTCCTTCTTCCACTGTTGCAGACAGCTCCTGAGATTCTCTGGCTTTCTTCGGTTCCCTGTCACCAGCTTCCTGTTGCTGACGCTCCGGTCTTCCTAGGGGTACGTCCCACACAACAGCACCGTGAACATGCAACAGTTAAAAAACAGACAAAGAACATTAGTAGATATTCTCAACGCCGCCTCTTTCGGTTGTTGTTTTGAACTTCCTGCAACATCGAGGTAATTAGGAAAATATTGCCATAGAATGGTTTCATTTCTTTTGAACATTTATTCTTCTGTGGAACATTATACTATTTACACAGTACAATTCTCTATGTGAACATTATGTGTGATACTGCCTTCTGTAGCAGTTTTTCCCTCGTGTTGCTAAATAGCGGATTTGAAAACCAGAATCGCTTGATTTATTTTAGTTTAATAGGCTATTGTGAATCTCCTGGTACCCTTGTTCTATGTGTAAAGCAGTGGACATAGGTGGGATTTGTTCTGGAACTTCAGAATTCAGTCTGTACAGTAAGTGAAGATAAGTGTCATTAATGCTCAATCTTTTGTTACAGCTTTTATATTGATCACTTTGACTCTCAACAAAAGGGGTTGTCAAGATGTATGACAAGTGCTACAAGAAATTCAAGATTTGAAAATAGTGATATGAAGAACCTTGCTTGGTATGTTTGTTCCTTGTATACATGTACAGAACATTTCACTCCAGGGGTACTAACCATTTCTTATTCTACTACATATTAGATTCCACAGACATAAGAGGGCCGGTCAGAAGACCACCCCACCCTGATCCAGTGTGCCCTTGATCCAGTCCCTGTCCAGACGTAGAACCCGAAACCTGGATATCTTTTTTTGTTTTCTTTCCATTCCCCCTTCCTTTTGAGAGCTTCCCATGGTGATGTGTTCCTATTAGCCCTGCTAGCGAGGTCAACACTTAGAGGGGATCGGGTCCAGTCATTATCCAAAGGGATCGGAGCAGTTGTTCAGGTGAGTGACGCAGGAAATGGGTGGTGGTGGTGGTCTCCTTGGTGCTCCTAGCTTCAATGGCAGGAGGTCCATGGCGTTGTTGAGCTTGCCAATGATGAATTGGGGCAGTTCTCCTATTATCCAAGGGCCTCATTTATGAGGCCCAGTGGCCCTTTCGCACCGCTGGAACGTCACTTTTTTGCATATTTACAAGGCCACATAATCATGGCCCTGTAAATATGTGCCCCTTTCACGCAAAAAACTGCGTGAAAGGGGTGTTCCATGGGTGTTGCTGTGGGTGTTCCCATGCAACACCCATGGAATCTGAAGCATTCCCAGATTTACGAGAAATCGTTAGGGATGGCGTTAGGGAGGCGCGACAATGAGAAATATTTGTATTGCTCCTCTTTTTAACCTTTTTCTATGTGTGCTGCATTCTGCAGCACACATAGAAAGAGGAAGTCATCTGAATTGATTGATTTTGTGCAGGAAGGTGTCCCTTCCTGCACAAAATCAATCAGCCCGCAACGGAGGCACCCGTGCACCATGGCGCAACGGTGCCTGCGTTGGCGCAAGGCAGCCATTGTGCGCCAATGTTGGGGAAAAAGACAGGAATGCGCCATATATTGATAGAGTGCATTACTGCCCTTTTGTTTTGTTGCAGGGCAGTGCAGCAAGATTCCTTGCAGCGCTTTCCTGCACCAAAACACTCTTAAAGTGTTTGCATCATTTTTAAGACCAGGTAATTTTTGACGTTAAAAAGCTGCCACTAATGGGACTTAGCTGCAGTTTTTCTTTTTTAGCGATGTACAAGGAAATCCTTGTAAATATTGCGTTGTGTTTTTTGCAGGAGTTTTAATGCGGGAGCGCCTACCTTGCATCTCATTTTTGGTAAGTCACGCTAACAGAAGTGGCGCTGTGAAAAATTCACATTAACGCTGGAAAAATGCCGCTAACTGGACTTTGCGGCAACTTGTAAGTATGGCGATTTAAAAAAAAGCTGCTGTAACATCAAACAATTTACGCCGGGGAGGCATTAAATCCTTGTAAATATGGCCCGATCCATAACTACTGTTAACAATAAAACACAAACGTCAGGAAGCCTAAAATCCAGCTAGAGTTTAATGCAAAAAGCAGGCAACAAAGCTAAAGATCAGAGACAATTGTCTTTTCAAGTGGCCAAGGCTCTTGCTAGAAAATGGTCAGTTGGAGCATAGATCTAAAAATTCACAAAATTTAAACCAGTATATGTTTGTTTTCTGTCAATACTAGTCAATAGAGCCTGATCATGTGACAGAAACATGCTACTTTCAGCAAAAAGCATATTTAATAAGCAGATGTCCTGATCTTCTCCCTGAGGAAGAGCTGAACGTCCTTGAGAGAAGCTATCATTCATACACACAACACTAGGCTCTTTCTACTAAATTCCGCTGTCACTTGCAAAGAATTAAACCGGGTTACACCTTTAGAAAATATGCAAATATACAACTCTGGGCCTTTTGACTTAAGGCTCTATTAGAGCCATGAAAATTAGATAACATATTTAATACCACTTGAAGCTTCAAATTACTTTAAAACCACATCCATGTTTGATTATAAGAAATTAGTACATTCTACTCATATAGTAATTAACACTGTGCTACACAGGGGTGCATGAATGTGAGGCAGGATTTAGGTTTCACACTACAGAGGGAAAAATGCTCCTTTTTAATCAGTGAACGAAGTGTAATAGATATTTTTGCTGTTATTTCAAAGTCTGTTTTCTTCATTTCGGAACTTTCAGAGTGCATGTTTACCCAAGGGGGTGTTTGCACTGTTGAGAAACAATAGACGTTTGTTGTAATCAAGCACAATGGCACTCATCTTCTCAACGCAAAAGGATGGAAGTCTGAGTGGTCCAGCTGGACTTTGAGCCAATATCCATGGCGAGAAATGTATGTTCTTGTATTGGATATATTCATCAAATGAATCAAGAGATGATAATCATATAGAGTAGAAAAAAATCCATTTACTAGCAGTGCACATGAGCATTTGCTCTTTTTGCACATCACACTAAAGAGCATAAAGTTTTGATTCACAAGTTCACTGTACTTTAATATGCTACGATTGCTCTGTCCAGACTAGTGGCGGATGGTGACATTTGAAAATGATCGGGCGTAAAATTTGGGTATGACTTTTCTGTAGCAAGCGAAGCAAGCGAGCTCGATGGACAAACGTGGGGTTGGGGGTTCCACCCCCTGAGAAAATTTTGAATTTTTGGGGAAAAGATGCTTTTTAAAACACATATTAATAAAGAATTTAGTGATAAAACAAAAGGTTTATAAATCAATTGTGAACGTGTAGTCTTGAAATATTTAAACACATTAAAAACTGCCACATATCCTATTGCATTCATTTCTTTAACAGTTACTGTAGTTTGCAAATTGTGCAGTATGACAACTTCCGGCCATTTAAAGTGTGCTCATACCAAGGGGCCGATTCCGATTCGGGCCGGAAATCTCTCCGACCGAGCCGGACCCGGAGAGATTTCCGACTGAATCGGACTCGGGCAGTCCGACCGATCGAGTACGATGCGCACGCATGCCATCGGACTCGAGTCGGTCGGACTCCCATTGAAGTCAATGGGAGCCTGTCGTACAACGCGTACGCGGGCTCCCATTGACTCAATGGGTGCGAGGCGGACAAGGGCGCCCCCTACAGCGTGAACGCGGCGAAGCGATTCACGCCGTACACGCACAGGTAGGGGGACCCATGGGTCCCCCTGTGTGCGACTCGCGCGCCTACGCGTACAGGGAGTCCGACGCGGACCCCCAAAGTCCGGCTCCGACAGCTTTTTTGAGCCGGACGGCGCGAGTCGATTGGACTGCTCGCGGCGCGCATCGTACTTACCCGGCCGGGAAACGTCTCCATAGCGCGGTGCGAGTGGTGTCCATGCGAGTCGGTCGGAGCGTGTTGAAGCCGCGTTTGAGTCGGTCGGAGTTTTCGCGGGTGCCTGCATCGTACTCGCTCGGCCGGACCCGCGTACGATTCGGTCGGGAAACAGGGCTCCGAATCGGATCCGGTAAATCCGAATCCGATTCGGAGCCCTACCGGCTGAGATCGGAATCGGCCCCCAAGTGTCTTGCACTGTGTGCAGCATCAGCTTTGGAAGAAAATGCTTGAACCATGCTTGAGGAAGCACCCACAGCTGTGGGCTGCAATCAGTTATATAGAAAAATATGCAGACAGGGCTTTAAGTGGGACGAAGAAAGTGGGGGGTCTTTAAAGGGGGTGATAGAGCACCATGTTCTCGTGAAATTTGTAGGGGTGCATCATAATCACCTTTAGTCCGCACCCGCATATATCCAGTTACGTATTAATGAATAGCCAGTAAAATGTAGTTCTAAACCGCATTTATTAGAGTGAATAGAAGAGTAATTGTGCTGTTATAATCATGTAAATGTAATGCTTAACTGAAACATGTTTAAAATGATGCATAGATGATTTAGTTCATGTGCAGTTGAGATGCAGTAGTTAACGTGTATTATATTAAGTTGCACGTGTAGTTTATTTTTCGCATATAAAATGTATGAGCCTATGCTTAAAGAAGTAATTAAGAATTGTGTGTTTAAAATGTGTAAAGGCCTGACTGCATATACGTCAAGGGAAGGCCTGTTCGTTCTTATGTTAGCTTATTTTGTAGGCAGAGAAGGTGTTCTCTTGGAAAGGCTCTCTGGGCACAGTTGGTAGATTCGTACAGAGGGAAAGTCTGTTGAAATGTATCTTCTGTTGCAGGTGCAAGGACACATGCCTCGTTAGCGAAAGACTGGCTCTTTGTTTTAGGAGTTAGGGTGGTGGGAGGCATTGAGATGGGAGTATACTGGAATGTAGGGATGATACTTTCAGCGGAGAAGGTGCCTGGGACTCAAGGTCACTGTAACCGTCCTGGATGAAGTAAGAGTTTTGATGGAAAAGGACGAGAAGGAAGTCCTGGCCGAAGAGGCGTGACAAGGCGTGTTCTATGGTATGTGGATTTTGCATTAGAGACAGTGCCCCGGGGGGAGAGAGCAGAGTGGAGAAAGAGGAGACCTGAGAGAAGGTCAAAGAGAGAGATCCTTTAGAAAGGAGCATCTTAGAACGAGCTCGAAATGCTAAGTGAGTGTACTTCTTAGGAAGTCTTCACAGCTGACACCTTTTCTTTCTGCTCTTGCCTGGGGAAACTTGTTAAGTAGGGATGTCACCTTAGTGGTAGAGTAGGGACAGATTAATGCTTTTTGCTTATTTAGGTAAATGAAGAATAATATAGAGATTGGAGCAGTCATTGTTAGTTTAATACTTCTGGAGCTAACGATTCTTCTTATTTTGAGTTGAATGAGACTCCTGCGTAGGATGATGTTTGTATTAGTGCCCATCTATTTCTTTAACCTCGTGTTGAGGTACTTGCATGTGCAGTTATTCTTGGCTGTAATAAACCCAAAAATCTGAATTCGGAGTCCGTGATCTTTGAAGGTAAACTGGATTTTAAATCGTTGCCTAACCGAATTGGATTTTCTTCCCTTCACACTATTCAGCAGGTAAAAAGATTCTGGCGACCTGAGGATTCTTAGTGATGGTAAGATAAGATAAGAATCCCGCTTTATCAGTTGGTAGCAGAGTAGGATGGTTTCCTCTGATAGTAAGGAGAGATCTAGATTAGGATAAGAGATTACTTGCCCCATAGAGCCCGAGTGATGGTGGTCCAGTGGATTGTAAGAGGACGACGGCGGTCGCTGAAAACTGACGGAGAGTGACGGCGCGGCGGAAGTAGCAGTTCGTGGTAGAGTGAGTATGAACAGGGTGATGCTTGTTAGATTGCGGTGTTTATTTATTGTGTGATGTCTTGCGGAGTTGGAGTGAGAGTCGTGTGATTGAGGATTGGACCGTGAGCGCGCGCGGGGCCGAGAGATTTGATTCGATATCCCGGGATAAGAGATTGTGGTGTAGAAGACACCCAGAGCTGAGATTGTTGACCAGAGGTTGTGGGAGTCATGAGATGTCGTTGATTAACCCAGTGATGATAGGGAACGTATGTGTGAGTGTGTGAATAACCGACGCTGGTCGTAGGTTGTTGTGTGTAGAACATTGAGTGTTTGGATCCTATCGATTGTGTCAGAGGCGATTGTCCGGTCATTCGCGGACAGACAGTTGCCAGATTCGAGGTCAACAGTTTCGAGAGACTGTTCGGTCGTTGGTGGACAGACAGTTAGAGAGGTGATTGTCCGGTCGTTTTGAGGACAGACAGTTACTTCAGAGTGTGATTGAGACACGTGTGAGCGCGAGAGGTGAATTGTGAAGGAGGGGAACTGCTGCGAGCAGAGGAAGAGTGACGTCAGACAGTGCCGCGCTGCGATAGGCAGGTTGGTGTGAGTCGCGCTGGCATTGGTGGATTGAAATCAGGAAGTAAAAGCGAAATCTTGTGCGCGAACGGAAATCGGTTTTATCATGAAATGTTTTAAAGTTTTACGAGAACTCTGTAGAGGTGATAGACATGTGGTTACTCGGGGTGGAGAGGAAGCTCCTCCCGAGGATACGCCAGCACATTACATGGCTAAGAATGTAGGATTACATACTATAATTTGGCTTGAGAATTGGCATAAAATGACAGGAGAGGGAGAATTGACTTTCCCATGCTATGGTACTTTCAGGTTGGAAGTGTTGTATCAGTTGAAATCTGTGATGTCTTCCTTGCGACCACTACCTAGACCCACACAGTTTGAGGCGCTACATGCATGGATTAGAGTAGCGTATGACAGGAAGAGAGACAGAAGTCAGGAAAGGGTGAAGAAGTCAATCAGGGCATTCCAAGATGCGAGATGGGATGCACTGGAGAAAAGGTGGAGAGTGGAAACAATTGAAGGGGATAGATTATATCCGTTGATAGAGAAAACGGGAGGTACGCAGGAAAGGAGTGCAGAGGAAGATGACAGTGATACGGTTGACAGCTTGTTAGACAGACTGCTGTCAGAGAGACCACCTCCACTAAATCCGGAATATAGCGAAGGAAATTCGATTGTGGCAGGAAGGACTGGTGAGTCACAGAATCAGACAAATGTGAGAGTAGTGGGGAAAATCTCCACAGGAACGGAGGGAGCGGGAACACAATCGTCAATGGGAAGTATGAGGTTGCCGGATTCCCTGACGGTACCTGTTACCATTGGTCCTATAGTATCGGTGTATGACCCAGATTGAGTAGGTGAAGGAAGTCTAGCGCAGACGACAGGGAGAGAGGGGATCAGCATTGGAGGGAATGGTGTAGAGGAGGGAATGGTTCGCTCTCCGAAGCCCATAGAAGCGAGCACGCCACTGCCAGCCACCGCAGACTCCTCTAGTGGACAGGTGGATGTGAGACCAGTAAGACCAAGGTCTTTGGTCGAGTCCAGATCAGACTTGAGAATGTGGGTACCACCTGTGAGGAATCAGAGTGATAGGATGCCAGGAGATGTGGAGCAAGAAAACTCAGGAAACACACCAGTTTCTAGGAATACGATAGAAGAAAGTAAGCCACGAGAACAAAGTAGTGATTATGACGAGCAGAATGGTGCGGCTTGTCGAGAAATTGTGAGGAGTGCCATGAAGGCAAGGTTGCTGGATGTAGTGAGACTGAAGGCAGAGGTAGACGAAATGATTAGCGGGAACCTGCCTTTGGAGAGAATAGAGATCTATGAGCCAGACAAGCAGCTTTTTGTAGCAAAGGATGTGACTCGTAAAGCGAGGGCCGCACATGAGAAATTGACAGAATTGGCAAAGAAATATGAGGTGGATTTGAATAAAACGAAATCGTTGCAAGGATCTCATAGGTTGCAATATAGCGATCAAGAGCTGGAGGAGAAAAGGGTCATAGGATTGAGGACCCATACCAAGGACCTGATCATAGGGGTGCGTATATGGGTCATGCTTAACAAATGGGAGGAAAGGTGGTCGAAGAAGAAGAGTTCCAAAAAGAATGTAGGAGAGACGCCGCCTCCAGGGGGGGGACGTCAGGAGTAGAGAACTATCCTTTACGAGAAGTACAGAACGGAGGGTACATACATGTGCCATGGAGTAGAGGTGATTTGGCTGCATTTACAAACGATTTTCCTCGGCTGAGGGAAAAACCCGTAGAATGGTACAAACAGGTCGACCGTTTTGTCAAAATTTCGAAGGTATTGTGGATTGATTTGAACACCTTGTTTGATATTGTAGTACCAGGAGATTTGTGGTCAGCTTGTAAAATTGCAGTTGAGTGGCCGACCTTCGAACCTGAAAGGGATGCTGTCACAAATGGTCAGTCACCTATAGTCATGAAAAAGTTTGAACAAGTGATTACATGGTTGAAGTTGAAGATCTCGCCTCAAGACATTGATTGGGTTAAGATAGATCAAACTGTTCAGGAACCAAAGGAGACAGTGCATGAGTATTATGAAAGACTCTTGCAAGCTTTTAAACAGTATAGCGGACTAGATACCTTAGACCCCAAGGATATGGGACAGTTTGTCTCAAAGTTTGTCCTAGGATTGAGATCAGAGGTTAGCCTCATGATACAGCAACACTTGATCTGTTGGCAGAACAAACCGGTAGACGAAATCTTGCGGTATTCGAAGTACTGTAGTGATGAAGTGGACTCGAAAAACCAGAAGCAGAAGGACAAGTTGATGCTTGTTCAGATGCAACCAGCTCAGGTCCAACCTAACGGAGGGACGCTGGGGAGAAGACAGGGAAACTACCAAGGGAACCAAAATGGGCAAGGTCAGGGAAAAGGGAAACCTATAGATCCTAAGACGGGGATGGATGTGGCGACATTGAAGAAGACCACTGCGTGTCATCTTTGTCACCAGATTGGATATTGGAAGCGCGAGTGTCCCTTGAACCCAGCCAATCAGGTGCAGCAGGAGGTAGAAGTGGTTCAGGCTCCCGTGCCGGAGGTAGTCATTACTGTGACGAGGCCCAGGTCGATGAAAGGGGGGACGTTTAACCCACAGGTGCAAGTTCCCCAGCCACCGAGAATTTCGCAAGGAATGCAGACTTACCAGCAGATGCCCCTTTTCGAAGTGTATGATGAATACAGCCCAGACCCGTTGGCCTGACGGTGCCTGAGGGGGGAGGAAGACTGCACACTTGGAGCAGTCTTGGAGGTAGACCAGAGAGGACCTTTTGTGGAGGCAGACATTGATGGTCATCCTACCACTCTTTTGGTTGACACTGGTGCTACCCGGTCTACTGTAAGATCAGCAGTAGTCCCCAACCTACCCCTCTCGGGACAATCAATCTAAGTTGTTGGAGAGGCGAACAAGAGGATAACTGGCCCATTGACCGAACCGATCCCAGTGAGAATAGGCTCTTTCCGAGCTAGACATCAGTTTGTGGTGTGCGATTTGAGTCCAGTTTGTTTGTTAGGAAGAGATCTATTGTGTAAGTTGAATTGCACCATCTATTGCACACCTAGGGGAGTGGAGGTTCAGACGAAGAATGACAATGCCACCTTCAAAGTTGCAAATCAGCACTTGTGTATAGAAATGTATCCTGTGGTGACAGTGGAGGAACTTCCACTAGATTTGAGAGATTCTGTGTCACAAGTGGTGTGGGACTTCACGGGAGAAGAGATCGGACTGATCAAGGGGGTTGAACCTGTACAGATCCAGGTTAAGCAGAATGCTGAATTCCCTAGGATGCCCCAGTACAATCTGTCACCCGAGACGATTGCAGGGATTAGACCTGTAATCGAGTCCATGATCAGGCAGGGAATTCTGAAGGAGATAAGAGGTAGCCCATGTAACTCACCTATCATGGGACTACAGAAACTGAGTGGGAAGTTCAGGATCGTGCAAGACCTGCGAAAGGTCAACACGATAGTTGTCCCATGTTGTCCAGTGGTACCGAATCCATCAGTGATACTGTTTCAGATTCCATGCGAAGCTGAGTGGTTTACTGTCAGTGATTTGTGTCAAGCATTCTTCTCGATACCGCTCCACGAAGAAAGCCAATTTCTTTTTGCTTTCCGGCTGGAAAATCGTGTGTTAACATGGTGTCGTATCCCTCAAGGGTATACAGAGAGTCCATCGATCTTTAATCAGATCTTGAAGAAGAATCTTGAGAGTCTCGTATTGCCACAGAACTCAGTTCTTGTGCAGTACATAGATGATCTACTTATTGCCTCAGAAACAGAAGATGCGTGCAGGATAGACACGATAGCCCTACTGAATCATTTGGCAGAGAATGGACACAAGGTGTCCCCGAACAAATTGCAGTACTGTCTGAACGAAGTGCAGTACTTGGGTCACAGACTAGAAAAAGGCAAGAGGAAGGTGTCACCAGATCGAATTGAGGCAATAATGAACATGGCTGTGCCTACCTCTCAGAAGAAGTCAGGATGTTTTTGGGAATGGTCGGCTATTGTCGTCAGTGGATTCCCAATTTTTCCTTGAGAGCAAAGCCTTTACAGAGGCTGACCCACAAGGATGTGAGTGATCCTGTACCATGGGGCGAGGAGAGCTTGGTGTCATTCCTAAGACTGAGAGAAGGTTTGTGCAGTGCACCAGCTTTGGGAATGCCCGATTACAACAAGGCTTTCTCACTGTTCTGTTGCGAGAGAGAAGGTTGTGCATTAGCAGTCTTGGCTCAGAATCATGGAGGTGTCCGTAGACCAGTTGCCTATTTTTCAGCTACTTTAGATCCAGTAGCTTCTGCGTTGCCCGGATGTCTCAGATCCGTTGCTGCAACAGGTGTCATCATTGAAAGATGTGAAAGCATTGTAATGGGTCACCCTCTGACAGTTTATGTACCACACTCTGTTGAATTGTTAATGACCAGGACAAAGACTCAGCACCTAACGAATAACAGGTTAACGAGTATGAGCAAGTCATACTTGCCGCAGAGAATGTGACTCTGAAAAGGTGCTCTGTCTTTAACCCTGCGACATTAATGCCCATACCGAATACAGATGATGAAGATTGTGTGGACCATGATTGTCTTGATGTGACTGAACTGTGCACCAAACCGAGACCTGACATTGTCGACGAACCACTGACTGACCCTGATCAAATTTTCTTTGTCGATGGTTCGTGCCTAAGAGACAGTGTTGGTCAACTGAGAGCAGCGTTTGCTGTGTGTACCATTTCAGGAGTGGTTGAGGCTGCTTGTCTAGAAGGAGTACACTCCGCGCAGGTAGCTGAGATCATTGCCTTGACTCGTGCCTGTTTGGCCGCTGATCAAATCCGAATCACGATCTACACGGACAGCCAGTATGGGTTCGGTGTGGTTCATGACTTCGGACAGTTATGGTCACAGAGGGGATTCATGACATCATCTGGTTCACCCATTAGGAATGGAGAACATGAAAGCCAGCTACTAGATGCATTGCAATGTCCGAAGGAAATCGCAGTTGTCAAATACGCTGCGCATGGAAAGGGGAATGATTTTGTCTCTCTGGGAAACAACTACGCCCATGAAGTTGCCCGTTTTTGTGCAGAGCAAGGATGCATATTTACAGAGGGTTACACAGGAGAGAGCCAAGAAAGAACCGAGCTCAACTTGATGTTGGCCATGGCAGACACTTGGGAGGAACTCAAGCGACTGCAGGATGAGGTTTCAGATCAAGAACGAGATGGATGGGTCAGAGCAGGATGTGAAAGAGGAGATGTTGATGTTTGGGTTTCCAGTGATGGCCGAGCGGTATTGCCAGAGAGTCTGTTGAGTCCGATGGCGAGACTGATACATGGTTCGATACATCTTGGTAGAGATGCAATGATGCGTGTGTTTAGGCAGACATGGTATAACCCACGATTTCGTGCAATCGCTGAAGCAGTTTGTCAGAGATGTGTTACATGTCAACATATGAATGCTGGAAAGAAGACGGTGGTCACATTGAGTCACATTGGAAGGTCAGGAGGACCCTTCAATAGGATGCAGCTAGATTTCATTGAAATGCCCAAGTGCAATGAGTTGAGGTACATTTTGGTGGTGGTGTGTGTATTATCACGGTGGGTGGAGGCTTACCCAACATGCAGGTGTGACACTCTCACAGTGGCTAAGTTATTGTTGAGGGAACTTATCCCGAGGTTTGGTTTTCCAACCTCTTTGGAATCAGATAGAGGAACACACTTCCACAGTGAAATCATGAAGTTGCTTTGTGCGGCATTGAATGTCGATCAGAGACAACATTGCAATTATCGACCAGAGGCTTCTGGGATAGTGGAACAGGTCAAAGGAACCTTGAAGGCCAGAATGGCAAAAATGTGTTCGTCAACGTCTCTGAAGTGGCCTGACGCCCTGCCGCTTGTGCTTATGATTATTCGCAGTGTCCCCGACAGGAGAACTGGGTTATCACCACATGAGATCCTGATGGGGAGGGCGATGCGATTGCCAGCAGTACCAGCTACAACTTTGATAAACATCACTGATGACTTGATTCTCGATTACTGTAAAGGACTATCTGATGTGGTCTGTTCTGTGTCTCAGCAGGTACAAGCTGCAGCTGTTCCGGCCTCGAGTGATCTGTGCCATGACCTGTGTCCAGGAGACTGGGTGCTTGTCCAAAAGCACGTGAGGAAGAGCTGTCTGGACGTTCGGTGGCGAGGCCCGTACCAGGTAATACTGGTGACGAACACAGCAGTACTGAGAGGTGTTTTACTCTATGTGTGCTGTAGAATGCAGCACACATAGAACGAGAAAGTAAAGCAGAGAAATAAAGATATTTCTCCTCATTACACCTCACCTGGGGAGGCATAGTATATTGATGTATTCCCATGTCTACCAGTAATAGTAAATCTGGGAAGGCACCAAAATTATCCCTGGGTGGATGTGTGGAAACACCCACTCTCCCCTCATGGAAAGCCTCCCTGGGGCAGAGTAGCACAATGCAGTGATTTGTGCTGCGTTGCGTTACTCTAGATTTATCAAGCCATGCAAGGACACGCAAGGTGGCCTGACTGGATAAATCTAACTTAAGAATTGTCTCGCTCTTGCACCCCATTACGCGGTGCAAGGGTGACACAACTCTTTAATAAATATGCCCCTAGGTGTCTGTGAATCCCATAGTGTGCCACCGAACCGGTATTTTGGTTTCTCTGTTAGCTTTCTGTTATTGCATCTGGCTCGGGGTGTCACAACAACTTACATACACCTAAAACCTTCCAGGGATATTGGCTTTGTCAATGGTTGTTAGCTTGTTAGGATAAATGAGTAGCTGTAGAAATAAATGGGGTATAACAAAAAGTAGGGTTGGTAAAATGGAAGACCCTTCCTGTTTAGGTTTCATCATCAGGCCACTCCTGGCATCTCCCCTAAGTAGTAGATGCGAGCTGCTTCATGTCAATATATAGGGGTGTGTTAAATTTGTTCTACTAGTTGAGGGGGGCGAAACCCTTCTCTAGAAGCAAATACATGTCGCAAAAAAAACAACTAATTATCCTGTTCTCAACCTTCTAGTAGTTTGGCACAGAGCAGTCAGGCTTAACTTAGAGACAATGTTTAAAGTATTTATGCAGCACTTCAAACAGAATAAAGTGAAAACACTACACAAGAAAATCCCACGTCAATTTAGAAAAATAGATTAAAATGTAATAAATTATTTGGGACCAAAAGGACAAAAATCCAATCTATAGAACCGGAGATATGCAATTTTAAAGATTGAAGTAAAAAAAGTGAGTAAAAGCACAATGTACCCACTGTGGTTATCTGGTCGCGCTGGACCAGGAGCAAGTCACAAGTTCAGGCCAACTGCCTTGGAGTGCAGGATGGATACAGGAACTAGGGGGGTCATTACAATGACGGGCGGATCGCCACCGCCCGTATGGCGGTGGCGATCCGCCCGCCATTTCACACCGCCCGCATGCCATTTCCCCCGCCATATTACGATGGCTGGGGGGTCCGCGGCGGATGGAAAGACCGTCCGCCGCTTTTCCGCCGGTCGACTCGTCGACCGGGCGGAAAACATACATTACATGGCGGCGGTGTCTGCAAGACACCGCCGTCCATATTATGATGATGGCGGAGTGCAGCCTTTCCATGGCGGTGAAAGGCATATGGTCTTCGCTGTTGGGGGCCCGTATCGGGCCTCCAGGATGTTGGGGGGGTGGGGGGTGCACATGGGGGGTACCTATGGTACCCCCTGCATTGGCATGGACAAGGTGGCAGGCACTGCGCAGTGCCTGTCACCTTGTGCATGTGAATGCCCAACGTGCATTCCCAGCATTGTGGCGGGCGGTGCTGTGAACACCGCCCGCCACAATGTTGGGAATAGGGGATGCCACTGCCACTGTGGCGGTGGCATCCTAATACTCACGGCGGGACCGCCGCTCCTATGGCGGATGGTCCCGCATTCCGCTGCGGTGGCGGGCGGACTTTGTCTGCCCGCCATCGCAATGATGCCCCAAGTTAGGCCCACTGAACAAGAGTACCTTAAATTCTGGTTGTGGAGCACTGCGAGATCCTGTGTCGAGGATACAGCGCAGCGTTGGTTGGAAGGAGGTGCGAGTCTGCGATGCTAAGTCCTCTGTTGAAGATGCATTGTACACCAGCAGTTCCGAATAAGCTTCACGCCCACTTCCAAGGGTCCATCACTGGGGTGGCACCAGTTGGGGGGCTAGACTCACAACAGATAGAGTCCAGGTGCTGGGTTCAAGGGGGTTGGATCCTTTTCTGTCCCTAAAGCTTCTGATCAGGAGTCCAGACCACTAGTAATTGGAGTCACTCTGTTGGTCCTAGGATCAAGATGCAGTCCCGGTCCTTCGTACTCAGGCAGCAGGGCAGCAGGGCAACCTTATGGTAGAGAAGTACAGCAGTCCTTCTGAATCTTCCATAGGTCTAGCGGTGTACTGAAGATTTGGGTCTGTGGGTCCAATATTTATACCTGGTGTCCATTTTGAAGTAGAAGAAGGTTCTGGAGTTTCCACTCCTAGAGGTGTTTGGAATTTCCTGCCTCGCTGTCCAGGCCCAGGCTTGCCTGGGGTCACAGTAGACTGCGTACCTCTGCCACACACATTAGCACAGAATTTTAATTGCAACTGGAATATGTAACCATTAATCTGTTTGCTCTGCAGAGAGGCCAACCCACTGATAGGTACTGTGAGAAACTCACACTGCATTCAGCCTCAATCACAGCCTGTTATAAACACCTGGTAGACTCAGTTCAAAGTATGCACACAAAAAAAACACAGAAACATGATGGACATAGCTAACACTCTTGAGAAATGCAAGATTAAGTGCAATACTTGAAATAGAAACAGAAACTAAAGCCCTGACATGCATTACCTTAATGTTTTTAACATTCATTGTTCGGAAATCGATCAGTGCTTTAGCCATTAATGTTAAGGGCATGAATATGGCCCGACAGGAACCCGTTCCAATGTCTGATTTAATGTCCTATTACAGAGCCAGGTCCCCAGACTTACTCAACAACAAGCTTCTAGCATGCTAGAACATCTAACTGTCTTTAAAGTCAAAACATGTCCAGATTGGGAATAAAAATTCTAGAACCACTGCACAGATCAATCTAAATAAATCAGGACCTTAATAAGCACCAAGTGCGTGTGCCATATTCTAGGCATGCGTACTCATAGCATTTAATGTTTTTGGATTTTTTTGGGGGGTATTCCACAAAGGTATGCAGACAGAATATCGATTTGGAAATGTCGACTTACACAAATATTGAGTTGGAAATATCGTGACACAGAAATATCGACAGCAAGAATATCGTGGTCAAGAATATCAACTTTAAAGTAAGAAATATTGTTTTTAAAAATATCGAAGTCATTAATATCGTTTGCAAAAATATAGTTGTTTAAAATATCGATTTTTTAATTAGTGTTATGTATTTTAGTATGTATTTTAAATGTATGTGATCTATATTTTTGTATAAGTATTGTTTTTGTTTTTTAATATGTGTGTTAAATTTTTAGTAGTTATCAATTTTATTTTAATTAAATTTTGCATTTTTTAGTTCCGTAGTGAGTTGGGGGTTTAAAGAGGAATAGGGTAGGAAGTAATTTAATGATAATAAATTAATGATTATTTTTTATTTCATAATATTTATTTAATTTAGATTTTATAGTGTTAATTGTGGGAAGTAATTTATTATTAATTAATGATTAATTGGTTGTTAATTATTATTAATTAATTGGTAATTAATTATGGTAATCATGTTTTTTTAGGAGCCGGTTGTGGGGCTTATAGAGATAAAGTGTGGGAAGTAATTTAACTATCATAAATTAATGATTTTTTAAAATGTATTAATATTTCTTTAATTTATATTTTATAGATCTAATTGTAGGAAGTAATTTAATATTAAGTAATTATTAATCGGTTGTTCATTTTTATTAATTAATTCATTGGTAATTAATTATGTTAATTGTGTCATTTTTTCAGGAGCGGGTTGTGGGGTTCATAGGGGTAAAGGATGGGAAGTAATTTATTTTTAATTAATTAATCATTATTTGTTAATTAATGGTAAATAATTAATAAAAATTTAAATATGGCAATTGAGTAATTAATTTTAGATGTGAGTTATGGGGTTTATAGTGGTAAAGGGTGGGAAGTAATTTATTTTTTATGAATTATTAAGTAGTTGGTAATTGATATTAATTTATCATTTTAAAATTAATTATGGAAATTGTGTAATGATTTTTAGGTGTGGGTTGTGGGGATTATAGGGGTAGGGAGAGGAAAGTAATTTATGTTTAATTAATTAATAATTAGTTGATCATTAATATTAATTTTTCAATTGATAATTAATTAGGGTAATTGTTTAATTTTTTGTGTGTGAGTTTTGGTTATATAGGGGTAAAGTTTGGGGAGTAAATTAATTTTTATCTGTTTTAATTTGTTTTTTAGTTAATAACATTTCCTTAATTGATAGTTAATTATGTAAATTATGGAGGTACATTTTTGAAAACTTTAGATGTATGTTGTGAATTGTGCGGTGTTATAGGGTAGGAAATAAAAAGATATTTGTTTGTAAATTATTTTTACATTTATTTAATATAATATTTCTAGGTATTTGTCATATCTATTTAACATTATAATATGTGTCTATTTTTTTAGATTTTTAAAATATTTTTATATATTGTTCATTTTTTTAAATATTTTGTGTTGGTCATATTTTGTTTCTTTTTAATTTTGAACTGACTGGAGTGGGAATATTAATTTTTACCCCTCCGCTATCCAACACTTTCCCAATTGTTGCACTAACTGGAGTGGGAATAGTATTTTCTACCCCTCTGCTATCCAACACTTTCCCTACTGTTGCACTCACTGGATTGGAAGTAGTAATTTTTACCCCTTCGCGATCCAACACTTTCCCTACTGTTGCACTCACTGGAGTGGGAATAGTAATTTTTACCCCTCCGCTTTCCAACACTTTCCCTACTGTTGTACACACTGGAGTGGGGATAGTAATTTTTATCCCTCCGCTATCCAACACTTTCCATACTGTTGCACTCACTGGAGTGGGAATATTCATTTTTATTCCTCCGCTATCCAACACTTTTACTACTGTAGCACTCACTGGAGTGGGAATAGTAATTTTTACCCCTCCGCTATCCAACACTTTCCCTACTGTTGCACTCACTGGAGTGGGAATAGTAATTTTTACCCCTCCGCTATCCAACACATTCCCTACTGTTGCACTCACTGGAGTGGCAATAGTAATTTTTACCCCTCCACTATCCAAGACTTTCCCTACTCTTGCACTCAGTGGAAGGGGAATAGTAATTTTTACCCCCTCCGCTATCCAACACTTTCCCTACTGTTGCACTCACTGGAGTGGGAATATTCATTTTTATTCCTCCGCTATCCAACACTTTCCCTACTGTTGCACTCACCGGAGTGGGAATAGTAATTTTTACCCCTCCGCTATCCAACACTTTCCCTACTGTTGCACTCACTGGAGTGGGAATAGTAATTTTTACCCCCCTGCTATCCAACACTTTCCCTACTGTTGCACTCACTGGATTGGCAATAGTAATTTTTACCTCTCCGCTGTCCAACACTTTACCTACTGTTGCACTCACTGAAGTGGAAAATTTAAGTTTAAAGATTTTTAAATAGTTTAATGTTTTAATTTATAATATAATGTTTTTTTTTTTAGATTTTATGTTATTCGTGTATGTATATATATATATATATATATATATATTTATTTGTAAATTTTCATATATACAATTATAAAATAAATTAAAATTAATAGTTTATTAATTGTTTTAAAGTAAATATATATATATTACATTTTATATATGTATGTTTAAATTTTTTAATTACATTTATTTGTTATATTTGTTAAAATGTATATTAAGTAAATTTTATTATTTAATATATTTAATATTATTTTTTATACATATATTAAAATCGATATTTTGTACAACGATAGTTTTTTACATCAGAATTCTTTTTCAATATTTTTGTATTTACCATTATAAATATAGAATGTCGATATTTTTGACATCGATATTTGTGTATGGGGATATTTGGGGGGTCGATATTCTATCAATGAACCTTCCACAAATCAGGACTCTATATGCACATATTTCTCTCTTTGTGCTTGACTCCCTCAAAAGCAGATGACATTTGGATCAACTTTGCCAGGCAGCAAAAGCCCTGCATGACTTTTGGATCAACTTCGCTGGGGAGCATTATTGAAGGGGCCAGAGATCTACAGCCACGGCCTGGGGTGTCACAATTGTGGAGGTCAGCATGACAATGCATCCCAGGTCAATATGCCTAATGCAAATTTAGCATTAACACTTACCATTACCGAGGACAAGGCGTAAAATCTCACACACTGCGCTCACATCCAATCCCACCCTGTGACGAATGGGAAAGCGTTGGGTTCTGTGCTTGTGGAGGGCATCTGTCGTCATACAGGGATGCACCTTGCAATGCCAGAAACCGTGAGGCCAGAAGCATCACGGTCCTACCTTGGATATCACCAAACTCCCATGGCACTGAAAGGCTTTAGATAGCTAAGCCCTGTGCCGTGCATCACATTCCAAAAAGTTGACTTATTTCCTGGCTTCTGAATCTTTGTTCAGAGTGAGGTGGGGCAGGCAGCCTGGGACAGGCAACCCAGACTCAAATACATCAATGTATTTAGAGATATGTTCTGAGATTATAGCTCTAAATAAATGTTTGTATTTACTATTTTTTGCAGAAAATATGTAGGAATTTCAAAGGGGCACGGCCCTAGAGGCGTAACGCAGACATCGCCCCTGGTCTAGATGCTCACCCAAGTGATGGATACTCCACTTCAGTTTATTATGATTCTGGATTGTTGACACACCTAGCATTTAGTGTTTGGGTAATATCTTGAGATACAGGACCATATTTACTACGTTTTAGAGCAACATAATGCTGCCACCAAAGATGCTGTGCTGCATTGTGTGAAAGGTAGAGAGCAGAACAGTGCCATATTTTCAAAGATATGGCGATATTTCTTTCATCCCGGGCACTTTTGGCTACCTTGTGCCAACTTACAAACCCTTTGACCATAGTGGAAGGGTCTGTGAGCATGTGTTTTCAAGCATAGGTTTTGTACTGGAAGGGTACCCTTACACTTCAAAATACTATACTTTCACATAGTTTACCACTTTTACCACTTTGTAGGTGTGTTGTACAGTGCAACACACATGCAAATGAATCATAACTATTTGGCGCAAAAACCTCTCTACAGATGTTAATGGATAGGGATTTGCATCAAAACCCATGTGTGATTGCATGGCAATGCCCATGTACCACACTTATACCTCTCCATTGACACAAAGAGCGCAAAGTAGTGCAGAGCATAAGTTTGCATGACTTTAGTCTACTTTAAACACAAATCAGAATTTGAATTAAAAAAATAAAATCCTAACACAGCACTTTGCACGGAGTTTGTGGCAAATGAAACAGCAGTAGGGCAAACATTCATGATTATAAATGTGGTATAAACAAATAGTACATATTCGTAACTTATCTGAACATGCTTAACACAGGTGTCTTCAAAGTAGGAGGTGGGTTGATTGCTGTTGTGAGGTCCACCAAGCCCCTAGCACTGCCAACAATTGGCACCGGGATCTGGCAAGAAGGACTGACTCTACCACCCTCACATTACAAGTCACACTCTCCGAGAAAACAGCAGCATTTTGCCTAATGTGCTTCTAAAGTGGAAAAAGAAACATCATTGAAATGTTAAGTCAAATACAAGATTATAAGCCACATTTTTGTGAATAATTCACCGCGGCTAATTACCATTAATGTTTTTACTCGCACACTGGCAATTCTATCAGTTTTACTTACTGAATCCGTTGTGAGAAACAAAGGAATGCAGAATATAATGTTTGTCTTTTATTTTCAGATATTCCCCAAATTCCCGTTGAATATTTTGCTCGCTGCAGTGTTATGTCTTGTATTTTTATTATGAAAAACAAAAAAAATTACTTAATTTTAGTTGTGTCCACATTTATTGAAATGGCTCCAAGCTCCACCGACATGCCTAAGATTGTTTTCTATATATAATATTTTTAGAAACACTGAGCAGAAATATAGGCTGTTTTGGGGGCTGGTGTGATGAGGCAACCACACTCTATCGTTCAATGGCCAGGGATGCGAACTAAAAAGATTTCAAGGCCTATGCATTAATATGATCTGTCTGCAGACAACACCAATAGAAGCGGAAGTCATTAAGTAGGCTCAGGAAACATGAGTTATTCACCAACACTCAGCTGAGAACTGTGAAGAGCGGTTTTTAATGATGTGCCTAACATTTGTTGCACCCTGGCAGCATGCACTATAAATACAAACATTGTAGACAATTGATTTCTCACTGTAATAATGACTCGAATAGAAAGCAGGAATCTGTAAAGCAGTGTCTTTAAAAACTATGCCCTGAGGCTGTGTTAACGTGTGCTTTTATAATTCAGAAAGTGGGGTTTTGCAGTGTGCCTGCATTTCCCAAACAAACAAAAAAACGGAATAAAAAGGCAAAGTGAACTTTTTATACTCTTTTTCAGTTCAATATTTGTCCTCGTGCACGTAGGTCACCTGCGAATTCATGGCCACTGGTGCAGAAGGCCAACTGCAATGCAGCTGCGCGCCCGCGGGCGCCATCTCAATTATTTAACTTTTTTTTAACTACGAAAAAACCTCCAGCTCCCACATTTCGGGTTAAAGCCAGGAGACAAAACAATATTATTTTTTCCCATTAACATTTTTGAAGAAGCAATTCAGGACATCAGAAGCCAGGCCATCCATCACCAAAGCTAAGTACAGAGTGCCGTTCATTTGCCCACTCTTCGCTCCATATCCATCAACGTCCCGGGGCATCATGGGAATTAATGGCGCCGCACGCTCGACTGTAAAGATGGGTTTCAATTACAGGCTGCCCATTGATCAAAACGCAGCACTCTCGCTGTCCCAGATCGTTGGCGCCTCGGCCTAACGGTGAATTTGCGCTCATAATCCTTGGGATGGCCTCAGCATGAGAGTTCCTCGGACTGATTGGGTCAGTTCATTTGGTTCAATTTTACAAACTTTCCTTCCCTGATAACGACTCAGATGTGGCTCGTCAAGACAACAGATCTGGCTTGTAATAAAGTTTATAGATTCTTCAGCTGGTGTGCCCGGGTGGGGCGCAGGAGGGGTCACTTGCTGGCATTAAGTGCAACTGGACAAATACTGAATGAATTGGGGCAACACCTGGAGCTTGCTGCCTAAGCGCCTCGCAGTCCATAGTACTGACCGTGGCACTTCACTGGACGCTCCCAGATGCAGCCTGAAACATTGACTCATCTTCTCCCAAGGTTCTTCGAAGTCTCATGGGGCATTGTGACTGGGGCCACTGCTGAGCCCTGGCTGATGAATGCCTCTTCTGCCTATGCCACATTGACCCTGTAGTTGGGGTGCCGCGTCACTGAACAGTGACAGCCACCTTCTGAAGCCATAGGCAAGGATAAGGTGTCTGCCTCCAAATTCACAAAAAAGATGGCAAAGTATTCCACGACGTCAGCAGGGGGGCTCTTAAAACCCCAGTGTCCGGACCTAAATGTAGAAACAATTGACAAGGTTCTGCACACTATCAGAGGATCACACTCTTCACTAGAAAACAGGATTGATGGGGTGTGCCTGGATGGCACCCGAATCTGCCGGTATCAGTTCACTGCTTTGGATTACGTCATGGTGGGTGGATGGACGGTACTCAAGAGCCAAAGACTATAATTAGTCCAAGAAGATGACTAAATACTTGGTGGAACAGGTAGAAATGCAAAGGACAGAGCACAGAGTAACACTATTAGAAGAGTGGTTGGTACTATAGGGGTTCGGAGGTGCTAACCCTGTCCAGTTTTTTATGAACTGGCTCAAGTCATGTATTCCTCAGGGAGACCTCTTGGAATGTTTTGTGATAGAAAGGGCCCATTGAGCGCTGGTGTCCATACCTCCATTTTGGTTCCCCCACCCGGTTATTCTTTGCCCAGGCAGAGATGCAATTCTAAAAACATAAGAGGAATTGAAAAAGCTCATAATATTCCAGGACTCCATCCAATCCTTCAACGGTGTCAAACAGAAAATGAAGACGCTACAGTAGGCCTACTCCCTGATGATCCCAGTGACAATGAGGGCTATCTAATACGAGCATCATCGCGAAGACAGCAGCTGCCTTTAAAGGGGAGTCGGTTTGCGGCAGAGGGGGTGAGTGCAGACGCTGCACGCCAACAGGGGTGCTGTCCGCTAGTAATTCCCAAAGTTAGAGGGGAGCTACAAAGAGAAGGGGGGCACGCCGAGTGTGGCGAAGTGTCTGCCCCATGACGCCTGACCCTAAGATGGCGGCCGGAGTGTCCCCCCGGGGAATCGCCACACGATGATACCAGGAAGGTGTCTCGTAAGGCGGTGGGAAGACTCGGGGGCCCCTGAAGAAACCTCATGTGAGAGGAGACAATTTGACTTCTCGCTTGGGCAAACCTGAGCAATGGGATATGCCTGACCTCAAGATGGCCACCATCGGTGACATCTAACACGAAGAGCCACACCTTGACTGGTACTTTGAGAAGTCGAATAGACGCCCTATCGAGATCATACTGAGAGAGCATTTTTTAAAGCGCAGAAAGCTGGCTTTGGATGCGTCTGGTGAGCTGAGGGGTCCGTGTATCCCTCGCAGATGGTGGATATTGCCTCTATGCTACCTAGTAAGGCTACATGCGGCCAAGGTATCACACTTCTGTGTACCCATGGCGAACAGGCAATCATCAGAGCAGGGGAACGCCAAATCCAGCACAGCGCTGACTAAAGTAGACCAGTTGGCGTCCATGAAGGACTTCAAGATAGAACTACGCCCCGCTATTCATGGACCGGAGTATGCATACTACTCGAGCCGAATGAGCTTCTACCAGCTGAGAAGAGACGAGTGCCAGAGAGATGGAGGTTGAGGCGGGTGGCGCTTCCCAGTCTTCCCTGGCTGAAACCATAAATGTTGTACATACCGTGAAGTTCGAGCAATCATGGCCGTTGGCCGATGGAGCTGTTTAGTCAGCTATAGAGGAGTCTGGCTCTGGTTCACCCCCTCAGCCTTCACCTACCCAGCCGGACATTGGACATAGTTCTTCCTCTTTCTCCCCGTCATGCTTCCTTCCCTCCTCCACCTTCCCCATCTATTATCCTGTAACTACCACCTACCTGTTAAACCAATTTACTGTTTGTACTTACCGTGGAGCCCGAGTACCCTTGACTGATGCCCGGTGGAGCTGTCCCATGCAGCTATAGAGGAGTCTGGCTCTGGTTCACCCCCTCGGCTGTCACCTACCCAGCCGAACATCGGACATTGTTTTTCACGGTTTCTTCACGGTTTTGCTTGCCTTTCACCTTAACTCCTTGTCTGCTTTGTTTCCCTTAAATACTTTCCCCCTGCCGGTCTGCTTGACTCTATCTGCTTTCACCTCCCCTGTTTTCCTTTACCCCCTACCTTCCATTCCCTATAAGAAGCGCGTCTTGGCTATTCTACGCGCTAGCAACCTATTTTATTGTGTTTTCTCATGGTTTTCTCCTATGCCTATACTTGATTCCTGCAATGGATGTAACATTTTGTATCATGTAACTTGCTGATCCTCATGTAAAGCGCTCTGATACCTTCGGGTCTAGCCAGCGCTATATAAAACTCTGCAAATAAACAAATAAATAAATAAATATCTTGCAGAGTAAGGCCAACTTCTTTGAGACCCTAGAGGAAGAATGGGACTGGGCGGAGGAGAGGGTCTACCATAGACGGTATGTAGAAAGCACAGGTCCACCATGTCTTGTGGCTCCCCCAGGAGCACTGGGACCTTAGGAGAAAAGGAGGTGGTAGCTTGAAAGGAATCACTCAGTCAGTGAGGGCAATTGGGACAGCTAGCCATAGCGAGCCCTGGGTGGGCTCAAAGGGAGGCAAGACCTGCTCCAGATTCTCAGATCATGCATGGCAAGGAAATGGCCCACAGGTCTCCTGAACATTGCTGAAACACTCCATGATGATAACAGTACCCTGCCTTACAAA
The DNA here is from genome assembly GCA_963921515.1 of Calotriton arnoldi. Classification (NCBI taxonomy): domain Eukaryota; kingdom Metazoa; phylum Chordata; class Amphibia; order Caudata; family Salamandridae; genus Calotriton; species Calotriton arnoldi. The sequence goes on from CAWUFW010003328.1 coordinate 1,287,469, forward strand.
TATGTTATGGTTGTCCTTGGGCGCAAGTTTTATTATTTTGGCATTTATCTCTTAAAAGGATGGAAGGCGGGAAGATCTACATGGTGGTACGCTTTCCACAAATGTCAGCCCCTCCAATTTTCTGTTTTCTAGCTGTTTTAGGAAACCACAGTTATGGAGGACAGATTCTTCTGAGCTAGAAATATGGGGGGAGGGGATGTTGTTGTGGCTTTAGACTTTGGCCCTGATTTAGAGTTGGATGCACAGCTTACTCGATTTAAAAAACGATGGAGTATGCTGTCCGCCAAACCTTAGGCGGCCCGCCCCCTTCATTTAGACCTTAAGCATTAGAGTAGGGGCAGTTGGAGGATGTATATTACACTATTAAGGCATCTGCCCTATTTAGGTGTAATACCTTTTTCTCTGTCCATCACCCCTGGAAAAACCTGGTAGTGAGAGAAAGGAAAAAACAATAATGACCCAAACACCCTGGCTCTGGGAAAAATTTCCCAGGGTGTGGGGGTCATTAATTTTTTAAATAGACTCCCACTTTGAGAGTTTGTTTTTTAAGTAGAAGTGGGTGAGCCAACAAATTAACTGCAAGGGTTGAGCCAGAGTGAGCTAAGGGTCTTGCTTGGCTCTTAGAGCCCATGCATGAGCCAAGCCCTAAAATTGTTTGCTGTGTAAATCACACAACAAACATCACATAAAATAGCATAAAGTCTCTTCAAAATTGGAAAAAAGTGTATTTCTTTAACATGTGGGAGCTTTGACATTAATATGTCACATTATAGCATTGCTCTGAGAGGTAGTTATTAAAAGTGATAGTTTTTAAACATGAGCCATTAGTAAACTAACATGGCAAGACTATTGTCATGTACAACCCTGTATTTGGCCCAGATTATGATAGAACATTACTGTCTATTAAATCAAGCATAATAGGTAATTGTACAACTGACATTCTGAACTCACATATTTGAAAGGGTTTTAATACACTATAATCATGTAAAAGGAGTTTTGGTGAAATTAAATATTTGCCTATGATCACACAATTTAAGCAGGGAAGCAGAGATTTATCTAGGTTTCTTGTTTTTACTTTGTACAAATCAGCCACTAAATGGTTATCTATTTCTGTTTTCTTTTTTATGTTAACGCTTTGTTTTTATCTCTATGAGCATTGTTCTCGAGTTTTTATACAGTGCGAACTCAACCCAAAGGTATTGGATCATTTTGCATGAGCACCTGTTATATTGAAGAAGGTCACATCCATAATTTATAGGCATGGGGAGATTAAGAGATTTGCCCCGGATTATAGGATGTGGGGCTATTTTCAAGACTTGAACCTGATTCCTCAGTTCCAATTTCAGCGGCTCTGGCCATAACACCACATCCTGGATAGAGGGAGGGCGGCGGGCAAAAGCTGCATGAATGCTCAGCTCGTTTTGGGTTCGGACTTCCAAGAGGACCTCGAGCTGAACCAGACTTCAGGCTTGTGCCTGGCTCAAGCTTTCAGTGGCTCATCCATCCCTAATTTTAAGAATATAAATGTCAAAAGTGTGGTGTATGGCCGTCAAAACCGACGGAGGTTGTATACCAAACTTCTAGTACATTGAAAGATTACACCTTGATGAAAGTTCTTTTCAATGTACAAGATAACGACTGGCCCAGCAGTCATCTCTAAATTTGGCTGGCAGGGTACCCTCCGGATAGTGGAGGTAATGACCACCAACCCAATGGTCAATTTTTCACCTGACAACCTCAGGAACTTCTTTGTGATTTGTAGCTATTGTATGCACCCATTTAATTATCCAGTATTGATAGTCAGTTTTGTTACCAGAAATGGCACTTCCGGGTGAACACTGAATATTGTCGTAGAATGATGCATATTTGTGCTACCATTGTGCTGGCAAGGGCAGACCTATGCAGGGAAAATGATCAATGCAACCCACCCACACCCTGAAAAATCCCTACCTGTCAGGCCAATTTTTTTTTGTTTTCCAGAAGTAGACCCCAGGCCTTGAGATCTGATACTGCATAACAAAAACTAATGTTGATTACCCATGACATGGATGTTATTCGGCATTTGAGCTTTTACAATTGTTTTGCTGAAAGTACTCTAGCCACATTGGCGGAAACGACTTTTTTTCAAATGATCCTTGGTGATATGGAAAGAACACTCATTGTGGCGGGTGGTCCTCTGCTGGGAATTGGCCGAGGTGGAGGTGGTGACCTCCACTGCACTGGCGGACTGGAATGTCACCAGCTTAATGGTTTAAATTTGTTTTAGCTCATGCTTGTTTCAGTTTCTGGGAATGCTTCTAAGAAAGGTAAAAATAAAATCGTCTGAAAATGCTGTTTCTTAGTTTTGGAATAGGTGGCCCACCAGCTTCCAAAGTCATTAAATGTGTGTGGCTACCAATGTTAGCAAGAATGCTGAATTTTCAGCTATGGGTCGTCTTTTGTGTAGTCTTGTTTCATTTCAATTCACTAAAAGGACTGAGTTAATGATTGCAAAAGTCCAAGAAAATGAAAGAACATTACTGGAAACAAGCCTGCGCCTCTGTTGCAAAGAAGTCGCGCTCATTTTGTAATACATATTAATGACAAACATTTACATTTGTGTTTCAGGCAGTACTATTAGTCTAGATCACCATATTATTTGAAAAACAGTAATGAAAAGTTACATAAATTAGATCGCGTGAACAATGTGGATAATTATTCAACCGATCCTTGGATGCACACATTTAATTGAAAACATATCTCTTCTTTAGGAGACAGCACTTCATCTTACATGGTTCAATGCCAGAAGAATGGGAAAACTCAAAGAAAAGATCATTTGTAGATAGAAAATGTTCAAGTGGGAGGACATTTCCCATTAGAATGGTGTAGTGGGGTAGAGAAATGGAACTGTGGCCAGTTGAGCCAACTTGCTATGCAGGGCCAGCCTCCGAAATTTGATGCATGTTTTGTGCGTCTTTCCCTAATGATTGCTTTAAGATGGATTCTATCATGTCATACATTCTTAAGAAATATTTTGGAATGCAAAGCACTGCTACCGAATGTCACTTATGCATAACATTGAGTTAACATAAGTTTATTTAGGAAAAACACTGAAATGTATTTTTGTATGTTTAATTGAAGTGCTACCAACATAAAACAACAAGCATTTGTAAAGCCAATATGGCTTTAGTTGGCTGCCACCTCTTCTTCTTTCAGTGCTTGTTTAATTTTGTCTTTTTTGTGAAACTTTATTGATGGGGGACTGCTGGACTCTTGCCAATATTTAAAAAAGCACTGGCTAAATCTAAAATATTTTATGGTCTTAAAAAGCATGCATTGCCATAGTAGTAGAAGAGAAAGACTACTTGTGCAGATCCTTCTTGCGAAACAGGCTATCACTCAAAGTGATGTTCGCCAAAGGCTGACATGCCTGACTCACTCACAGTGAAGGAAGTTTTCTGACCTGTTGCTGCATTCGCTATGCTGTAGAGGGAGGAAGAAAATGGCACAACTGACAACTGGATGAAGAAGGCTGGCTCAGTAAGTATATCTTATACAGTTATTGTAGTAAAATCAAAAAGAATTAGTTAATGCCAGACTTAAAAAACCTGAAATGGATTTTCAAAATTTACCTCTTGCAATGGTCCTGAAATCGTGGGAATCTCGAGGGTCATGGGAGAGCCAGTGAATTGAGTCCATCCACTAGGGAGCTGTTATCGACAAAAGACCCATCTCTGAGAGTCACGTGTCTTCACTAGGACTGATTGGCACATACCCTGTTGGGAGATCACCTTAATCTGTTCCCATCATCAGTACACCAATTGAGTCTTCAGATGCCTTGGGCACAATACCGTAGAGAGTTCTAAAGCTTCCAATGGGTGCCTTCATCCAGATCCACAATTTCCCAGATTACCAACATTGCAGAATCAGGACATACACAAAAGAAGATGTTTAGGCTTCACACTACTGGGTGCTCCTAAGGTCAAGGATGTTAGAAGCACTGCCGGTAGGAAACTTTTAGAGTAGATGAAAGGAGTCAAACTAGTGTACAGCGTCACCTCTGCCCTTACCAACTGAGTTTAGTTGATTAGCTTAGGACTTCTTCTGTAGGCGATCTGGCAATGCCATTTCTGAGATCAATGTATGGACTTCTTGGACTTTGCTCAGCCCACTATGGGCCTGATTCACAAAGGAAAACATATATTTTTGAATAACTTAATTCTTTTTTGGTATTCACAAACTGAGATTTAATAGTAACTTTACGCCTGCGGACACTCCGCAGTCGGGGCAGAGAACTCTGCGCACCCCCACCCTGCCCCTCCCCCGCCCCACCAACCCGCAGCACGCCCTATGCAAGCCACCACTGCTGATGGCTACATTCTCGCATGCAGCTGGTAGGGCCTTTTTGGTTTATGGATTTCTCTCTACGCTCTGAAATCTACCTCTTTGACGACCTACATGAATATAGGAAGTTCACGAGAACCTGAATATCCATATATTAAAGGACTAACACTATTACTTCCTGAGAATGGGATGTTATGGCTCTATTCACACATCTTTCTTCTGTTATTGGTTGTGGATATTCAGGAGCGAGGCAGAAGGAAGTTAACAGTAAGTGATACCTAATCATAGAAAAATCCTTGTCAATTGGACCCTTGCTGATTTCAGGTCACTTGAGCGCTCAAAGGTGCCCGAAAACAGAACTGAAATGAAAAGCAGGGACATTGCCAAAATGCTGAAGTGATTGCCTGGGTCAACCAAGTTACCTTTTTTTCCTGAGGTCATCATCACATTTTGATTTGTTATGCGTAATCCAATTAAAGCGTGAATTAATGACTTATGTATGTCTGTGTGGTTTAGAGCTAGAGCCCTGTTTGGAGAGACAGTTGTGCCTTCATTTTTCAGAGATGATCCTTGTAAGAAATTGGGCTACTGGTTGAGGGGGGCGAAACTCCACTCAGTTCAGCAACCCCAATCCTTGTCAGAGTGAAGTCACAAGTGAACCCCAAATTAACCTGTGCTTAGCCCTCTGGTAGCTTTGCACAAGAGCAGTCAGGTTTAGATTAGAGGCAATGTGTGACGTATTTATGCATCACTTCAAACAGTAATAAAGTTAAAACACAACACAAGAAAACTCCCACACCAATTTAGAATAATAAAGTAAAATTTAATAAATAATTTAAGACCAAAAACACAAAAATCCAATCAGCAGAACAGGAGATACGTAATTTTTTAAAACACATTTATTACAATTTTTTTGGCATGAGTACAGCTGAACATATGAATAACAATGGGATGTACAAGCAATACATTTACATGATCAGTGTTTGGCTTTCTTTGAATTTAACTCTCTGGAAGAAATCAACAAATAGTGCAAGTGCTCAGTCCACTCGTAGTTCAAGCTAGGGGCCTATGGGGATAGGGGTGACGGGGTGACGGGGTTAGAAAAGGTAGGGGCTATGGGCGGGGACCCTTTTAGATTACGCTGGCCATATGCATTCAGTGTGCAGGTTGGGGATCAGATAAGGGGTGTGGATGCAGCGGGGGCCCCAGCGAAGGCAGTCACTCTCTATGGAATGTGATGGGGGGGCTTTAAGGTCTGTGGATGCAAAGTCCGAGGAAGAGTCTGATGGAGCATCAATCAGCTGAGATAGCAGTGCAGCCCATCTTTGGGCTATCGGGTGGCGATGCAGTCCCCTGGTTTCCTCTTGATGTAAGGCCACCACCTTGGCTTTCGCCAATCGGGTGAATGTACTCTGCCAGTGTTATGGACTAGGTGGAGTTGGGAGCTTCCAGCGCACTGCAACTAGTTTTTTTGTTCGCCAAAATGAGGACCATCTCTAGGAATTGTGTCGCTATTTTATGTTCGCGTGGTCTTGTATAAATGTCGAGGGCTACTGCATCCCATGTGAGAATGCCTGAGATACCTGTGACCTGTTCCATGTGGGACAATATCATGGTCCAGTAATGTCGAAGTTGGGGGCAGTTCCATACCATAAGTTTCAGGTCCCCCCTGGGGTACCGCACCTGGCACAGGTTTAGATGGCTGTAGGAAATATGCGGGCCAATCACCAAGGAGAAAGATATCCCTTTTGTAGAATTGGCATAACTTCAATAGGGCATTAAGTGACGCCTTTTGCGTGTATGCCAGTGCTGTATCCCATTCCTTATCGTTAATTTGAGTATCAAAATCTGTTTTCCAGGTGTCTCTCAGGGGGTGCAACAATGCCGATGTGTGGCCAATTATGGCCTTGATAAGCCAGCTAATCAGTCTATGATCACTGCACGTTGTATGTGATGTTTGCAGAAGTTAATGTGTATATGGTTCAATCTCGTGTTCTGCCCATACGCCCCTATGCTGCCTTTTAGGGTGATATAAAGGAGGAACTGACTATCAGGAAGAGCATATTGCTCAGTCAGAGTCTAAAACTACATTAAGTGCCCATTTTGAAACAGGTCCCCTTCACCAGACAGCACGGTCCCCACCATGGTTGCATTTGTTGGCTGGAGAAGTGACCCCCGTCGGGAGTTCGAGTAATAGCACCAATTAAAAAGAATCGAATGCCCAGGTGATGATTTTTGCTGATTGATCTCAAGCTTACCTTGGCCAGTTCAGTGGCATAAACATAAATCTGCACTAGTGTGCTCCTGAACACTGTCTAGGGTTGAAATTGCAGACTGAACGCAAGTTCACATTTGTTTTCCTTACTTGCACAATTATTGTTTTAAATTATGAAGCTGGTTTTAATATATTTGTATTAGTAAACATAATTTCTCAGGGTGAATGAATGAATGAATGAATTGAACACTTTCCTTCAGGCACATTTTATTTTATGATGTTATAAATTTTAATATTTCATAGTTTTAACTGAGAAATGTGTCATGGTTTTAATTAACTGAAGAAAAAAAAAACTGGAACTTGACTGCAGAGGCATAGGGTGGTTGGAGGTTGGTTAGACAAAGCGCTTTCGTTAGTCAAGAAAGTGCCACCCGCAGAAGGGGAGGGGCGTCACAGGGTCAGTCAAGCGTCAGTGTGCCGGAGCCTAAGGAGGGTCTCATGAAACAGAAGAGGGTCGACCAAGCCTGTGTCCTTTAGAAATTTGCCCGCCAACCAGTATGTGAGCCATTGTAATTGGGCGGCCAAATAGTAATATTCAAAATTAGGCTCAGTCCTCCCCGATCTGATGGGAGATGGAGCTTATTTTAGACCTCTTGCCTACGTGAGTTATGCCAACCGAGTTCTCCCACGAGGGCATGAAGGTCTCGGAAGAAAAAACAAGGGAGAATCATCTGGAGATTCGGAAAGCAATAAATGAGCTGAGGGAATATCACTATTTTGGCGATAGCTATGCGGCCTGCAACTGATAGCAAAAGAGACTTCCAGAAGGGCAGGTGCAACCGAATCGAGGTGACCATTGCCCCCAAATTGCCTTCAAGGTCTGAGAGTGTATGGAATACCTGAATCCTCAGATAACGGACTGAGGATGATTCCCAATCAATTCCCCCCATCCCCCATGTCATCAACCCGAGGGGCCACCCCAGCCTTCAGCGGGAACAAGCTAGATTTCTCCCAACTGATGACGGGTTCTGACACCAAGCTAAACTCAGTTAGGAGAGAGGCTACTGGTGCAAGGTCAGAGAGATGGTATCTTTCAAGTACAAGAGGACATCGTCTGCATACAATGAGATTACATGGAGCCCATCTGGTGCAGGAGATTTCGCTTCTCCCCCCCAGCTTATGCCCTGGCCGCAAGTGGTTCCATCGCCAAGGCGAGCAGGAGAGGGGAGAGAGGGCAGCCCTGTCTGGAACCGCGCCCGACCGTGATGGAGTCAGACACCCCCCTCCCCTGAAGCGAGTTCTTGTGGTGGTGGAGGTGTACAGTAGCTGTTTAACTTGGTGATGTAGGGGCTGAAGACAATCTTTGCCAGAACTGCGAAAAGATAGTCCCAGTTAGGGGAGTTGAATGCTTAATGAATATTGAGCACTAATGCAGTCCCTTGGAGGTATGTGGTTTGTAATGCTTTCATTACCTGTTAGAAGCGGCGGATGCACATTGAGGTATTCTTTCCTGGGATAAACCTGTTTTGATCCTCGTGGACTAGGTGTGGTAATATCTGCTGATCTCTCCAAGCTATTTTAGCGCTCAGAATTTTGTAGTGTGCATTTAATATTGCAATAGGGCGGTAAGAAACAACATCTAGGGGGCCTTTCCCAGGTTTTAATAGTGACACCACAGGGGCCTCTCTCAGTATGGGAGGGAGGCTTCTAGACACCAGCCCTGTCACTTATAAATTAAACAATGTAGTAGCCAGCATTCCCCAAAATGTTTTATAGAATTCAGCAGGTAGGTCGTCTGTTCCTGGGGATTTACCAGTAGACCAAACTGCTATTGCAACTTTCACCTCTTGAACTGTTAGGGGGGTATCAAGGTCCCCCCACTTTATTGGTGAGAGTCTGGGAAGGGGTTTTGGCTCTAAGAACATGTTAAGAACAGCGGTTGACATCTGCAGTGGGGGTTTATACAGTTCTGCATAGTAGAACATGAAGGCATCATGTATGGCCTATTTTGTATGTAGAAGGCCACCATCTCGGGCTTGGATTACGGACACTGGCATCAGCCTTTTCTCTATATTAGCTAACCATGCCAATAGTCCGCCTGAACAATCTCACTCTGAACCTATTCTGGTGGAATTTGCTGCATAGTCCTAGTAGCGGAGGCACTCTAGAAGTCGAGCCTCTATTTCTTGGAGGGGGCTCAAGGAGGGGAGAAGTTGAGGGTTTGTGGCCGCTCACCTTTCTGTGTCTAAATATTCGTGCCTGACTGTGTCTAGGTCTTGAAGACGGGTGGGCTGGACTCTGACTAGTGTCTGTATGCACTCTCCCTGGATTACTACCTTGAAGTCTTCCAATTCTATGGCTGGGGAAGAAGCCATGCCTTTGTTGCATTTGAAAAAAACCTGAAACATGCAGGCTAGGGCATCCTGGAATGGTGGGTTTTCAAGGGTGGAGGGCTGAAACTGCCAAGTCGAGATGGGGGATACCTTCCTTCCTCACTGCAGACTCAGTAACAGGTGGTTAGAGTTGGAAATTTCCCTTCCCTGGTAATCTGGGGCGATAACTAAGTGGCAAACAGAATGCGAGCATACAATATGGTCCAGGCATGCATAAACCTAATGAACTGGAGAAAAAAAGGAGTAGAGTCTGACACCTGGATTTAAATGGCACAAGGCATATGTCAAAGCCCAGTGTTTCAGCCATAGAAGCAAATGTTTAGCTGTGGTGACCGTAGAGGCTGTGGGGAGTGTCAGGTGGGATTGGTGCAGAGTAGGGTCCAACACTGTGTTAAAGTCCCACCCCAGGAGCAGCCCTTCTTCAAAGATGCGTTGCACACCAACTCATTCCAAAGATGCAGCAGGGCTTGCTATGTGGAGTCCTGCATCATCGTCGAGGATGCCGTCGACGAGGGGCTTGCGATGCAGAGGCCTGAGTTGAGGATGCATCACCCAGCAATGGTACTCGACTCATCACTCACCATGAACCGACGGGTCAACGCCGTCACCTCCAGCTGCTTCAACACCCTCTGCATCCTCCGCAAGACCTTCAAGTGGATCCCCCCTGAGTCAAGGAAGACAGTCACCCATGCACTCATCACCAGCAGACTGGACTATGGAAACGCACTCTACGCCGGCATCAACAAGTCCCTACTCCGCAAACTCCAGACAATACAGAACACCGCCGCCAGACTCATCCTCGGCATCCCCCAACACAAACACATCAGCCAACACCTACGAAGTCTCCACTGGCTCCCCGGGGAGAAAAGAGTCACTTTCAAAATCCTCACTCACGCCTACAAATGCCTACACAACAACGGACCCAAATACCTCAACGACAGAATCAACTTCCACGTACCCAAAAGATGCCTCCGATCTTTCAACCTCGCACTGGCCGAAACCCCGCGCATCCACAGAGCCAGAGCAGGTGGAAGATCCTTCTCTCACATTGCAGCCAAGACCTGGAACGAGTTACCGGCAGACATCAGACGCGCCCCCTCCCTGAACACCTTCAGGAAGACCCTCAAGACCTGGCTCTTTGGCTAAACAGATCTGCGGACGCCTCCCCCCCTCCCCCAGCGCCTTGAGACCCTCACGGGTGAGTAGGGCGCTTACAATTCCCTGATTGATTGATTGATGGTTCCTGGGAGACTGAAGGCAGCGATGCGAAGTCCTGCACCCGGGATGCGTCACACAAAGGCTCTGATAAGGAGTTTGGTGAGGAGATGACCTACTCAGCATCTCCGATGCACAGTTTCTGTAAGGCAATGTGTCAGTTCTGCTGGCATTATAGTTAAGCTGGCATAACATCTTCAGTCCCACTTCCAAGGGTCCAGGACTGGGGTGGCACCACTTGGGAGGGCAGGATTCACAGCTGGCAAAGTCCAGTTGCTGGTTTCAAGATAGAGGAAGCCTGTTCTGTCCCTGATGATTCTGATGAGGAGGACAGCCAACTAGCCCTTGGAGTCACTCTAGTAGCCCTGTGTTCAAGATTTGTGTCAAGTCCTTCTCACTCAGGCAGGAGGGCAGCAAGGCAGTACAGCAGTGCAGCAGAGTGGCAGTCCTTCTTGCAGCAAAGCAGTACAGCAGTCCTTCTGAGTCTTCCACAGGTTCAGATGTGTACTGAAGAGTTGGTGTCTGGGGTCCAATATTTATACCAGGTACTCACTTTGAAGTAGGAGAAGTTTCTAGAGGCTTTCACCCCCTTAGGTGTAAGGCATCCCCTTTCTACCCACCCTGGCCCCAGCTTGCCTGGGGACACAAAAGACTAGCAACAAACCCTTTGTGAGAGTGCTCAGGCACAGCCTTTGTGATGTGCAAGTGTGGTAGGTGCAACTCCTCCCCATCTTTAAGTCAGAGTGGTCCATCCTGTCAACTCCTAGCTTCTCTTTGTCTCACTGTCTGAGAGCAATACACAAACACCAACTGCCAGCTACACCTAGTCATGTGACCCAGGAACAGGCACCAAATGGTTAGGGCAAGAGGATACCAACTTCCAATTGGTTGAAGTTCTAATTCGACCTGAACTTGCACCGTATCTGTGATACAGACACCAGGTAGAGATTGAATAAGAAATTTGTTTTTCTTTGTGCTTTCAAACTTTGTTGTTCCTTCTTGACACAGGAGATATCACATATGTGAATCCCAGTAATTGGCTAAAATCTCTATTGACCAAGGGGTCATGAAACTACATAAAAGTCACATCTGTCCTGAAGATGGTCTCAATAATTTGTTACAATGAAGACCGAAATGTCGACAAATAATCCATTCTTCTCTTAGTGATTGTTTAATTAATTTATCTTTGAGTGTTTTAACCTATTCATAGGACAGACTCACTGTTTCATCTAGTGAAGATGGATATACACATTGATAACTAAGGCACCTTCTTATATCTAATTTATATGTTCTCTGTTGTCAATGTTTGCTGAGCTTTGCTACTGTTTTTTCTGTACCCTTGTATACGTCTTATCATTTATGTATCATTGTTTTTCATTTTCTATGATATTTGCAATATAAGTTTTTTCTACATCTGATCACCCGGTTATTGTAATTGATTTACCAATTTAATGGATATAATTTATTTTGATTTATTCTAATCAGTGTTATTAGATATCACTAAATAGATATACATATTGAATGATTCCAAATCTTTTTTGTTCTAATAAATCCCTTGTAGGCATCTCTACCTTTCTAACTTCCAAAAAGTGGCATTCTCAGAATTATAGAGGTATGCCTTGAATGAATGAATAAATGACCAACTTGTAAAGCGCGAACAAATGCCCAAAGGCGTCAAGGCACTGAAACGGTTCCACGGTCAGAGGGAAGGAGGTGTTAACCCTCTAAGAAAGTTGAAGGGCAAAGAGCCAGGTCTTTAAAGATTTACGGAAAAGAAGATGTGACTTGAGACAGGAGATCGATATAGGAAAGGTGTTCCAGAGTTTAGATGCAGCCACAGCAAAAGCTTTTCCTCCCCACTTTGCCCTCCTCTGGGCACAACCAGCCAATTTTTGTTGGCAGATCGCAGCTGTCTAGTAGGGACGTAGCGTTGGAAGAGGTGTTTGATTTCTTCTGGACCTGAGTTGTGAAGAGCCCTATGAACAATACAGAGGGCCTTAAACAGAATTTGTTTCTCAGATGGAAGCCAATGCAATTTCCGAATGGCAGCAGAAATCTAGTGATATTTAGGAAGAGCCCTGCAGTAGTAAATAACGAATTTAGACGTTTTTCACTACCAGGACATGTAAAACTTAAAAGTGCATGTCCAACTCTTAAAATGCAATGCACCCTGCCCCTCGGCTGTTTGGGGCCTACACTTGGTGTGACATAAGTATTAAGAAGGGAGGTTTGGGCCTGGCAAACAGTTTAATTTGCCAGGACAAAATGGCAGCTTAGAACTGCACACAGAGACTGCAATGGCAGTCCTGAGACATGTTTTATAGGGCTACGTACATGGGTGGCACAATCAGTGCTGCAGGGCCACTAGTAGCATTTAATTTCCAGGCCGTGGACCACGAGGTATCACTTCACTAGAATGAAACGTGCCAATTTTTTTACTCGTAATCTTTTTATTGAACGTTTATGACACATTCCAACAAAAGACAACATAGCCACCAGAGGCCATTGTATTAAAATAGAAGATAAGTCATTGCATAATATAGACGTGTCCAAGGATAGCAGGCAATAATAAGCAATACATACATCAAGGATATATTCACAAAAGTCTCCTATAAGTCTTTGTGTCACCTACCAAGAAAGAGACAAACAAACAAATGTCAAAATTCAACAAATTTAGATCAAGGATATCCGCATAGCATGTCACAGAGTGAGTAGTATCGTCGCTGGCGGCTCCTCCGCTAAGGCAGAGGAGCATCCCCCCACTTGGGCCGGCCAAACCGTCATGAGCACTTAGCATTTTCTCCATGGGGCTGTGCTCACAGCCCCATGGAGAACATGCCCAGGCTCCCAGGTACTGCCTGAGTGGCCAAACAGAGAGTACGGGAGCCTGAGTGCTTCCGGTGCTGCCAGCCAACTGCTTCTCTTCATCTAAGAGGATGGAGAAGAGGCGGCGCAGGTAAGCTTATTTTTTTATTTATCCACCCCCGCCTCACCACCCTTGATCTGAGGCAGCCGCCACTAAGTGTCATGTGTTATTGCATGCATTGGTGTCACAAAGGGCATATGGGGAAAAAAGGGCATGCCTGTGAGGCCAAGTGTTGGGAGAAAGGCAGTCAAAAAGTTGCAATGCCCTGAGTCTCAGCAGATTGAAGCAGGTGAACTCTCAGCTGGTCAGATAGTGGATCGAAGGGCACTCAACTTATTGGAATTTAGTTTCTGTCCATGCTATGGTGTGGGATATTTGTTCCCTTGCTAATACGTGCCAGAGTCGGGTGGACCATAGGGCAATGGAGGGAGCAGCTGTTTTTTCCACATCAATGCTATAAGCTGCAGCATTGAGCCTGTGGCTAATACGTTTCCAATTTGAGTAAGTGATTGCTTCCAGGGCAATAGGGCGAATACCAAGGACCACTGTAAGGTAGGAGGCAGGGAGGGGATACTTAAGATGGCTTTAATGTTCACCAGTATCTCTTTCCCATATGTGCTAATGAGACTGCAGGGCCATCAGATATGGCAAAAGTCTCCTATCACAAGTCTGCATTGCCAGCAGAGGGAGGAAGGTGTGGGGTACATGGTGGTGAGGCGAGCCAGAGTATAATACCATTGGAACGTGAGCTTAAAAGCCATTTCTCTGTGTGATAAACAGGGATCGGTTTTGGGAATGTCATGCCAGAGGGTTTCCCATTGTTTTGGCGAGATGAACTCTGTAGTGGTATCCTGCCAGCTATGTTGTTAAGGATGGGTTTGAGGGGGTATGGAATGTTGGAGGGTATAATATTAACCCTGGGCGGAGTACTACGCTACGCTCGCGTAGTTTGCGAAGTTTGCGCTACTTTGCACTACACGAATTGCGCGTAGCACAGTGCAAACACGCGTAGAGTAGCGGTCATTTTTTGCTTGCTCGCGGTCCTCAACGTCAAGTTGGCGACCGCGAGCGAGCAAAATGACATCCCGGCGAGACTTTTTCTCGTTCGCGATCAGCAACATCAAGTTGCCGATCGCGAGCGTGGAAAATAAACCTCCCGGCGAGATTCTCAACGCGGGAGGTCAGGTTTCTCATTGCGAGTGGTCGCGTATGCTCGCGACCGCTCGCGATGAGAAACTACCAGTCCGCGTTGAGAAAGCTGCCGCTCGAGTACAAATCTACTCGAGCGGCAGAAAACGACCGCTTGCACTGTGCAAGATGCCGTTTGCAATGATTGCACAGTGCGGACAAGCATCCGGCACTGTGCAATCATCGCGAACAGCATTTCCTACCGCACTACGCAGTTCGCGTAGTGCTACGCGTAGCTCGCGTAGTGCAAAGTGCACTTCGCGTAGCTACGCGGAGCGCTACTACGCGAACTACGCCCAGGGTTATCTAATATGTATTGGAAAAAAGCCCCATGACCCATCAAATGCTCTCACCAGCTTTCAGAAGGGGTATATGGCCATAAACCCTCAGGATAGTTGGAGGGGTGTAGTGCCCAGCAGTGACCGCATTGTTTCCGGTAACCAATATTCAGCCTTACATTGGTCAAAGGATTTCATGACGGGTCCCACAAAGAGGTCCCATAATGTCCTGCAGTCCCCCCTCCCAGCTAGGGAATGAGGGGGCTTGAGCGTGGGCATGAAATCAGGGTTGCGCTCAATCAGTGTATTGGGGGAGGGGAAGAAGTGAGTCTCCTCTTGAGTGCCAGTTTGTCCCAAAGAACTTTCTTAGTGGGAGTAGCTAAATAAGCCCTGTGTAGCCAGGCGTGTTTGGGGAACCAGGCTATGTCCCAAAGGTGCTGGCAAATGACCGCCTGATTCATGTGGAACCAGTATTTCTCACTTTTGTGGTTCACCCTCTCAGAGATATATCGGAGGTGGGCAGCCCAATAGTTTTCAAGGAGATTAGGGCAGAGCAGTCTACCCTTGTCTCTAGGCTGCATGAGTAAAAAATTGGAGATCCTCGACTTCTTCCCATTCCAAATGAAGGAGCGAATGTCTTGCTGAATGCAAGAGATATCAACCTGAGGGATCGGAGAGGGCAGGGATTGGAAAAGACACAGGGGGATATTCTCAAGGACGGGCAATAACTATCGCCAACGCAAGTTATCGGCAGTTCTGTTACCGCCGCCTAACCCTGAAATCAATCGCCATGTTAGCGGCCTATTATCAAGCCGACACTACATGGCGATAGTACCAGGGAACGTCGGCGAAAACTCCCGATAACATAAGCGCGATGGCGATAGTGAATCCTGCGTTAGCCGTCGATACCTGGCGATCTGACCATTAGCGCCAGAAAATTCCCATCTTCACTCCCAGCGATATCGCCTTGTTAAAATGCCCCAGGGTTCTCACACAATATTGTGACACAAATACAACTGAACACGTTTAAAGCTGCTTAATTGACATTTCAAATGCCTTTAAAAAATAGGGATTGTGCACGTCTTTAAAAACACCGCCGGTCTACATTCTTGTGAGTGATAAATCATGCTCACTAAAAACAAGCATTGGCATAGCCAATAGGTCGCGCCTTTGGGTCCTGTCATGCAACAGTTGATGTTGTTGCACCAAGGATATTGTGCTGCATATCTAAATACTTATAAGGTTCCAAAAGCGAGACCTATTGGCTAATACTAACCATCGCACTCTTACAAGTGTGACAATGCAGACTATTCCATGGTACCCAAACCTATAAGCATGGTTTGGAATTGTTTAAATTGACATTTTTAATGTATGTTGAATTATTAAACACTGCTGCTGTGCTCATCTCAAAATTAGACAGACAGAGCCACCATGTGGTGGAGTTTCACTAGTGCTGGTGTTAAGAATTAAGTGCTGAGGCCAGCACCGGAAACCACCGGCTCAAATTAAGCACTGGAATTCAGGGTGGGGGCTGTTGTTACCTATGATCTACTAACCATATTTCCCACATATTCTTATAGTTTACCTAAGTTATACATAAGAAGGAAGTGGTTCTACTTAGTCTACAGGTAGATGTGCCTAACTTCAAAAGTTATTATTGTTCT
The DNA here is from genome assembly GCA_963921515.1 of Calotriton arnoldi. Lineage (NCBI taxonomy): Eukaryota > Metazoa > Chordata > Amphibia > Caudata > Salamandridae > Calotriton > Calotriton arnoldi. The sequence goes on from CAWUFW010003328.1 coordinate 1,303,611, forward strand.
TCTCTCTGGATGGAAACCACACTTATATTGAAGTTGCATACTTTAATCAAGTGCATGTCAGTTGGGAGGTTGCCACAAACGTGACACTGCAAATAAACCGTGCTCTATAATCATTTGCAAAATATCTTCGTTCCAATGTGTACTTTGTATGCTATGTTGTCAGATTATTGAAATGCACGAACTGCAGTATTGCCCCAAAACCTACATCTATTATAAAAGTATGTATTGTGCATTGGCATTACATGTTGCCCATTATGGAGAAAGTCTAGAATAAATGTACAATTCACCTTCCCTGGCCGAGCTCCCAGATGCCATCATCAGTAATATCCCTGGTTGAGAGGGCAGAAACTCAGGAGGCAGTCCATATGCAACGAAAACCGCTCCTGCCAACCCCCTCGCAGCCCTATCAGAGGCCATGGGTATTAACACTTCCGTAATTTGTCCCCAGCTGGCTGGAGGCTGATGCAAATCCCAAACCCCTCACACACAATTGACAAAGCTATCACGTTTGCCCAGATGTAGGGCCAGATGGCTTCGCCTAACAACAGATTTGTCACTCCCCCAAATCCTAGCTGTTAGGGTTCATTTAAATAAACACATCTTTTAAGGTGTTTAGCTCGTTTACTTTTTCCCTAAAAAGTCGACAGAGTTCTAGTGTTTTTCACTTGCTAGATTTCACCGTTTAGTAAGGCTTAGCAATGCTTTTGAAATGAGTCAATTGCGCTGTCGGTGGGAGGAATGGGATTGCACTGAACCGCGTACATTTGTTTCCAGAACGTGCTCGCGCGTGAATGATGTTTCATGCACATGCTAAAAAATGCAGTTGTTCCGGGGCAGATGTCAGGTGTGCGCTGCAATGTTTGATGGGAAATTCAACTTTGTTTGGTGTACGCGGAACCGTAGGACTTGCACCCACGTATAGAACACTCATATAGAATTAATATTTTAACTTCCCATTGGGCAACACCTTGGGGAAAAGTGCTGAAATTCTTATCTGGGCTTTTGCTGCGCATCTTTGCATTATATGCACTAAATGTTATTCTAATGTGTTTCGCATTAAAGTCACCAACAGGCAAAATGATGATGAAAAGTGACTAGAACATATATGCGCCAAGATTACGAAGCAAACAACCTCTTTCGTGGGGCATCGCATGCTGTCTGTCGGAAAAAAAAGAACAGTATAAAATGTATGATGCAGTTTACACTGACCACTGAAACAAGCAAAAGCGCGCCTCGCGCGGCAGCAGGGGGGAGGGCGGCCTGCCGATTGCCTTGCGGGAGCCAGCGGCGATAATTGATACCATATGGCGCTGCCGCTCGCTCCCGCAAGGCAATCGCCACACGTGCACGCGTTGCCATTGAAGGCAATGGAACGCGTGCACGTTTTTGGGGAATAAAGGGAACCGACGGCTAAAGGTCTCCTCCTATGCAGCGCATGCGCGCTGCGTAGGCGAGACCTAAAAACATATAAATGTCTGGTGCCTGCAATAAAAGAATATCCGGGCAGACTAATCAGCTATGAAGACGCCTTACTCATGAGCATGTGTAGACTAATAAACTGCCCCTGCTAGCCAAACGTATTCGTATATTTCAATGCAGTGCCCACGTTGACTTCGATGCATATTGTCCTTCATTACGTCACCCACGATGCACAAAAGAACATGCATGACAAACCAATGTTACACAGCAGAATCCCAGTCTTGTGTGGCATCTGAGCTGGTCGCCCAGGAAGTCCGGTCCAAAATCAGATACCAGTGATCTGCCCTGAATCCGACGAGGGCAGGGCATTTCCAGATGGCTAACGCTGGCAAGGTGCCTGCAGCGCCTACAAGGTAGAACAGATAGAGGGGGGACCAAGCAGCTGCAAAGTGTCCAGCACCTTTGACAGAGAGCGCCCACAGCACCCTGCTTCTGGTGCCATGGGTGGTTCTCACGCATGAAGACTGCTGGCCCAGGTGCAGTGTGCCCAGACAACCTCCAACGGTGCCAGGCAGGGTAGGGACTCAGCCATGTCCATTTCAGCAAAGGTGGGTGTCTGGTGCAGGCCTGTGGAGGGGTCCAAGCTCAGCGATGGGGGATCCCAAACTTATTACACAGAGATCATAACCAGGCCATATGATAGTCGGTGGTATCAGCTCTAGCAAGGTGGCAAACTTTAGCCACAGATTTCTCTGTGAATTACCAGCATTTTGGATTTTGTTGGTCACAGTCTTTGGCGATTCTGCACAATCACGGAAGAGGACAAATTATCCCGGCCATCATGGTGGTATTTTGAGTATGCTGGTATAATTACATTCTTTCACACTGCGAGGACATCCTGGCAGTGTCATTCGTGTATACTTACATTGTGGCACATTGTGTCTGTTTTCTGGCCATGCCAATAAGGTGCAGGAACATTCAGGTGCATTGTAGCTGCCTCTTTGCCATAACAGGGTGCCACATTGTGCTCATCTGTAGGGGTTGCCGGTATGGTGTTGGCACACTCTGGCACATTGTGCATCTCTCATGGCCCTGTTGGTACACTCTGGCATATAGCGGTTATCTTTTGGCAATGACAGTATTATGGTGTCCATACACAGTGGTGGCTGGTGACATTTGAAAGTGGTGGGGCGTAAACATTGTGTCGGAGTGCAGCGCGGCGAGCGAGCGCAGCGAGCGAGCGAGGCCGAACATCTTATGGGGGGTTCGGGGGGGTTCTCCCCCCGCGAAAATGTTGAAAAAAGAGTAGGTAAATGGTGCATTTTCAAGCAAATTTGAGAAGTAAGAAGGTTAATAAAGCAATTGTGAAAGTGCAGTTATTACATTGATAAAGGGATGTTATATAACAACATGTAGATAGAAATGTTTCTGAAGCTAGGCCCTGCCAGTGCCACGCACCTCTGAGCAATATACACGCTGTGTGCCAGCAGGGCCTAGCGTCAGAAACATTTCTATCGTTATGTTTTTGAAGCTAGGCCCAGTGCTGGCACTCAGGAGGAGGAGCTTTAAGCCCATGTAGGTCATGGACATAGAGGTAGGACTTGTTCTTAACGCGTGGTAAAAGACCTGTGGTGGATGGGACCGCCTCACGTTGGGATGACTGGGACAAGGGGACCAATGAGGGGGTAAGGACTATTTGGTGGCAATTTGACCTGCCAGTAGTCTCTGCTTTGGGCCTACCCGTCTCTATGGTCCTGAATGTAATGCAAGCAATACATTTGCTCACCAGTCTTTTTGCAGGCCTTTTGAGAGGGGCTTGTTGGGCATTGCAGCGCTAGCCCGACAAGGAGCCCAGCCCGATGACGAAGCTTGCCACCTTTTGGTGGGTGAGAACTTGTGCTGCCTAAAGAGGACACCTCTGATGACTTCAGTTGCTCCTATTGCAGAATAAGGTGATAAGGATCATTACTACGGAACTGCACACTGAATTTATGACATATACTTTGAGGGAGGACGTGTGCTGGACCGGAATTCCTCTCATCCCTCCCCTTTCTTAATGTATGAAGGGAGATATAGACATGACTATAAACCTGCAGATGAGACATGAAAAGAGACATAGATAGACACGCCTGCGCGCGCACACACGCGTAAACCTAAAAGCACAGCCCAATATACACACATTCGAGGTTACACACACACACACACACACACTTGAGGTTTCTCTCACACATACACACACATTCGATGTTTCTCTCACACACACACACACACACACACCTGCAGACACACACACACAATGTATCTTTGTTTGGCATCCTTGTCTGAACACCTTCCCTCTGAATGTCTTCTAGTCATGCTGGTGCCCCAGGATATGTAGTTACCTCAGCAAAAAATACAGTAACCGATACCAACTGGTCACAAGATACAGAACCCTGAATTTTGGGATAAACTTGGATGCTAGCCACAAGTTCCCAGTGACCTCATTTCCAAACATGAATTTGTATGTGACACCAGTTGGAGCGTCTGAACTATGTCCGACACAAACAACAGACAGCTGAAAGCCTGTGTGCTGGTTTGTCTGTAGAAAAATGGAACTATATCCAGGAAGCTCTGTTAGAATACTGGAGAAAGACGGAGATATGAAATTACACTAACAATGAGAATTTATAAAGCACAGATTACAAACAGCATTACTTTTTGGCACTAACTCATGTGTTAATCGTTTCCCAGCTCAAACTGACCATGTTATCAAGCTGCATTAATGAAAAAAATTAAACATTCTAAAGGATTCAAATTTAGGCACATGACCCACTGAATTATTTTACCAGGATTGGAATTTGTGACCTGCGGCTTAAGCAATAGCTTCTGCAATGGATTAACTCGCTGAGCTATATTATTAGCATACAACTCAGTAACACACAGCTTACATCTGACTCCCTACTGCATGCACATTAACCCTATAAGCTTCTGTATGCCAATTCACACAAACATCTCAGGGGAGGATTCTGCATAACCCTCCACTATCATAAAACAAGATCTGTTTGGTACGTCAATAAGTAAACTGGAAGAGTTCTGCTATGACGTTTCTCCTATATTTGTTAATTTCTCTGGTAGCAAAATGTGTACATATTACGCATATGTACTGACAGCTTAAAAACTGTCACTGGCTCCATCCTACATTCAGGGACAGCTTTAGCATCAGAGGCGCCTGGTGCGACAATTTTTGGGGCGTCCCCCACCCCCATGACCTCCTTCTCCACAGATTCCCTCACTACCACCTTCCAACAGTGCCACTCATTTCGCAACAGCCCCTCTCCCACAAGTATTTCATTTTTTTTTTATAGCGCTACTCATAACAAGCCTACGGTGTCAGAGCACTTTACATCACGCAACACGTTATACAGAGGCAATAAACCGTATGTGTGGAAATCATTCTATATGAGATCAGGAAAGGCTTTGCTGAAATCACAATCAAACGGTGTAGGTGGAAATACAGGCCCAAAACCCAACTCTCAAACCCCATACACGCAAATATACAGCAGCTCAGGACAGAGACCAGAGGAGGACACAACAGGCGGCCTCCCCCACCTGTGAGCCAGTCTACACGCAAAGCACACATTGAGGTCAGACGCATGCAGGGTTTAGCACCAATTAGCCATCAGCCCTTTAAATCCAAGCTCCTTCCAAGAGATTATGAAGCAGTATGCGCCCCGCCAGCTCCACGGTGCCACCCGGCTCCTGCCTCGATGCCTACGGGCCCTGCAGCCGTGGGGAATGCAGCTGGGAACCTTCAGATGGATTCCCTCTAAATGTGCACACTTGGCAGCTCGCGCGCCTCTCTTCTAGGATTCCGTGCCAAATCGCTAGGGGGATAGAGAGATGATGGCTTTGTTATTTCTGTGACTAATAGCATCCTCACCACCGCCATGCATCTCAGCCCCCCTCCCCAGCCACACGCACACACGCCATGTTACATAATCCTCCAGGTCAACCAACGCTGGACAGCGGACCCCAATGAAGAGATAAACGCCCCTAACAGTCCTACAAACTAAAATCCTCTCTGCTTTAAACTCATCTGCTTACCGTCTCCCCCACCTCTTGCCCCAGCCATGCCCCACAAACACCTGATTTCTCTTTAATTACATTTCCCACCTCCCCTTCCCAGTGTCATGCTAATCATCACGCAGTTGGCGCAGCTGCCCAGATTAATTATATTTTTCACATGACAGCAGAAATTCCATCTTTGAGCATGAAGGGTGAGGGGTGGAGGGGAAATAGCTAGCCGCGGCTCGCAGTACTCGCGGGGGGGTCGTGCGGGGGTGGGGGGCCGAGGGAGAATAAAAAATTTAGAAAACTTACCTGACCGCCTCTGCTCCTGGTCCGCGTTGGCAATGGCGCCTCTTCAAACAGGAATAGGAGTGGAGTGGCAACCCCTCAGCCAATCCTGGCGCTGCTGCAGCGCCAGGATTGGCTGAGGGCACGGTTACTCTTCGCCTGCTGGCTGCCCATTAGGAGACCGAGGGGCTCCTAATGGGCATGCGCCATCCAGTGAAAACACAAGTGCGCATGATTGGGCATGGGCGAAAAATTCGCTCACCTTCCCCACTCATGCGCACTTGTGCTGCAGCCTGTCCCTGGCTGGTCTGACAATGCACGTCAGTCAACATGACGCCGGACCGCCCACCCCCTTCAGAGTCTGAAGGGGGTGGGCGGTCCGACGTCATGCTGACTGACATGATTGTCAGACTCAGTTCTCCCTCGGTGACGGCGTCTCTGAACTTAAGTAAACTAAGTTCAGAGATGCCGAGGGAGCTGCGGGCACGGGCGGGGGGGCAACGCCCCAACGCCCCAATGGCCCCTGTCCATACACTCTGCCACATTGTGCGTCTCTCTTGGCCCTGCTGGTATCGCGTTGGCACACTGAGGCTCCTGCTGGCTGATTCACAGATGTTGAGAGAGTGCAGTGGATTGCGCCAAGGTGTAAATGTCCATCAATCAATCGATCAATCAGGGGTTTATAGAGCGCGCTACTCACCCGTGAGGGTCTCAAGGCGCTGGGGAGGGTGTGGGTTAAGCTCCGGGTCATTTGAAGAGCCAGGTCTTGAGGCACTTCCTGAAGGTGTGCACGGTGGGTGAGCGTCTGATGTTGACTGTGAGCGTGTTCCAGGTCTTGTTGCTGTGAGGTAGGAGAAGGCCCACCACCTGCTCTGGTTCTGCAGATGCGTGGGGTCTCTGCCAGGGCCAGGTCGGCGGAGCGGAGGTTCCTCTTGGGTACGTAGAATGAGACTCTTCCTTTGTTGAGGTATTTGGGTCCGAGGTTGTTGAGGGATTTGTAGGCGTGGGTGAGTAGCTTGAATGTTACTCTCTTCTCGATGGGGAGCCAGTGTAGGTCTCGTAGGTGCTGGGTCATATGCTCGTGTCGAGGGGTGGAGTGGCATGCCCACTCAAGTGCGCACTGACTGTTTGGTCGGCCCACTCAGGCCGCACAAAGCAGTCATGCGCACTTCCCTGTTCGCAATGCAGGCTGCAATACAGCCTGCATGGTGAAAATGCCCACCCCTCCGGGCCCTGGCTGCATAACTTGTCCCATTGCAAATTAGCAATCACACTGCCACTTCGCAGCGTTGTGATTGACTCAGGGTAGGGAGCCTGGCTGCTGAATTCCTGTTCCTGGAAACAGACGCGGGGGAGCAGGAGCTACGAAGAAACGGGGCCCGGTTTCGAGGTAACACTTCTCTCATTACAATATTTATGACACCCGCTCACAAACACATGCCCGCCTCCAGTCAACATCCAGTATTCTTTCCGGCGTTTCCCAACTCACAGCTGTCCAGCACCCCCCCCCAGCACTTCTCAATGGCGGCCGCTGTGCGCACATGCACAGGGGGACTAACACTCGTGTGCCAAAGGCACATACGTAGTTAGAACGCATTACATGACATTGCATTCCATTCCAATGCATACTAATACTAGGCACATTGCAACAGTAGGTTAGGCGTTGCATTGCGGAGACATGACCATCACTATTCCCACTCCAGTGAGTGCAACCCTAAACTAACCTTTGCACCACAATCCCAAACGTGAACCCAGGAATTCCTTTTTGAGGCCCCAATACACACCCAAAAATCTAAATCGACCCAAATGCACACCCCATATTTCATATTTTACCCCAAATCACACCCCAAATTTCATATTTTACCCCAAATTTCAGATCCGACACCCGCATCACATACCCACACAAAATACTTAAAATTACCCCATTACTGACCTCACAATGTGTTGTACTAAAAATGCGATGTAAAGGCACCTGCGTTGTCGGAGTTGCGTAGTTAATGATGTACTGCCTGCATTGTACTGTACGTCTCCCGTGCCAAAGGCAAACCATAGGCTAGCCCGTCTGTGTCCGTCTGCCCCTGGACCGTGCTCAGCACCAAGGAGCCTTCCTCTTGGACACTCCAATGCTACGACGCCAGCACCCTCCTCGCCATCAACCCTGGATGCCACCTCGCCTGCCAGGAACAACCTCTGCTCAGGACCGGACATCACCATCGCCATCACTGACGGCTGCAGTATCACCCGCAAGGAGCAGCCCGACCTTCAAGGACAAGGCATTGCCATCACCTACAGAGGCACACTCCGACTGACCACGCACTCTAATGACCCAAGGGTGAACATGGACCTCCTCAACTCCCAGATCCGGACCAAGCCCATGCACATCCACTGCGACACCTTCAAGTGCAGGCCCCCCGGCCCTTGGCCCCTCATTCAAAAATACCATTGTTGACCTCATTGCACCCCAGGGTCTCCCATCCTCCGACAACATCCTGCTCGGTTATCTCAAGTTCCACCTGGACAACCCCAGTGAGCAGAACACCACCGCCTTCTGGGGAAGGTCCCCAACATCAGACGCAAGCAGCAACTCACCTCAACAGGCCACATAGCAGGACACACGGTCAAGCACGTCACCTCCGCCAGTGGGAGCTTCGACTTCAGCCACAACACCGGACTCTCCTGGACTAACCATCATTGGATACATCACGTCTTCACCTTGCCCACCGGACGCCACCACCATCATCGCAACCCCTCGCAGCTGGATCAAGGCCACCGAAGGAGGTCTCGTCAACCCTCTCTGCACCAACACTCCGCCACTGCTTCCAACCGATGACACAGCTTCGCGCAACCGCTATCGATGGTTCTCCAACAGCGCCGACATTCGGACACCCCTCATGAACGGCACTGTGTCAGTACCTTCCGCCTGCCTGATGGCAGGCGTGAGGGTGACGCAGTGCCACAGGGATAGGCTGGCCCCTTGCATTGTTGGAGTTGCGTCATGGTTGTGACACAACTGCAGCAATGCGTGACTTTAGCGCAGACAGATACGTCAGGATTCCAGACGTATCTGTCATTACTTGTATCATGGGGCGCTGTCCAGTGAATACAGCGCATCCATGGTGTTGCAAGAAGGGGATAGTGAAAAGTGATGCAACGCTGTCTTGTTGCAGCGCTGCAACACTTTTCATGAGTGAGGCCCAGGAATGCGCACTATCTTATTGATGGCGCGCAGTCCTGCCCGGTAATTTTGTAGCAGGGCAGCGCAGCAACATTGCTTGCAGTGCGGTTCAGCAACAAAACATGCGGAAATAAGGCCCCAATGGTTATCTCCATTTTAAGACCAGATATTTTCTGGTCTTAAAAAACTGCCTCTAGTTGCAGTTAGAGCCACTTTTTTTGGTCCTCTGGACTTAAGGAATTCCCTTGTGAATATGGAGATTTTGGGTTAACGGCAGAATTTGCACGGGAACGCCTCCCTTGCATGTAATTAGCGATAATTATCGCTAACAGAAATCGTGATCTTTAAAATGGTAGTTTTCGCCTAAAAGCTGTCGCTAACGGCTGTTAGCGACAGCTTGTGAATAGTGCGATAAAAATATTGCCGCTTTAGCGGCAGAAAAGTGCCGCTAACGCGGCGATATTGCCATGTGAATATGCCCCACAGAGTCCGAGGCAGGACATTCATTTTTATGATGTTGATGCACCCCAGCCAGGAGAGACAAGCATTGGCATAGCCAATAGGTCTCGCCTTTGGGACCTTATGTGTATTTAGCCAGAACTTTTGGCTATGTTGTAGAGCATTGTGGCTGCTGTGCATCATGTTGAAAAGTTATAATAGAAAGTGTTAAGCATTTTTGTTACCTTTATACAAACCAATACGACATTATATACACCTGAACAACCTGATTAAAAAAAGATTTTAACATAAAAAATGTCTTTTAGTTTTTTGTACTTGCACTGCTGGCAACTTCTTCCTGCCTGTTCTCATGCTTGTTTGTTATAATTTTTTTTGTTTTGGGGGAGCGGGACATAAATAACGGGGGAGTGGAGGTTGGAAAACAGTAATTTAATTATAACGCAAGCAGCGGACGGACACTAGGGGAGAATCAACAGATGCCAGATTCCGAGGGCAGACTGACGTGATGCTTAGGTGATGTTTAGGTGATGCTTAGGTAATGCGCTGATGCAAAATGGTGGTGGTGAGTGATGTTTGGTGCTTAGGTGGTGCCGCTATATGGTGTGGATTGGTGGTACATTGTGGATTGTGGAGTTGTGGAGTTGAAATATGTTGTTTGGTGTGTAATTATGTGGTGTGCATTGGAAATGTGTGGAGTTGAATTGTGTGGCCTGGAACTGTGGTGTTGAGTGAAATTATGCTTAGTGAAATTGGGTCATGGTGTGGAGTGCATTTATGTTGATTGGTGGTATGTGGCATAGAGTGCATTTATGTGGAGTGTATTTATGTTGCATTGAGTAGAGTATAATTATGTGGCGTGTAACTATGTCGCACTGAGTGGTATTTTGTGGAGTGTATTTATGTTGCATTGAGTAGAGTGTAATTATGTGGCGTGTAATTATGTGGCACAGTGGTATTATGTGGAGTGTATTTATGTTGCATTGAATAGAGTGTATTTATGTGACGTGTAATTATAAGGTACTGAGTGGTATTATGTTGAGTGTATTTATGTTGCATTATGTAGAGTGTAATTACGTGGTGTGTAATTATGTGGTACTGAGTGCTATTATGTGGAGTGTATTTATATTGCATTGAGTAGAGTGTAATTATGTGGGGTGTTATTATGTGGCATTGAGTGGTATGTTGAGTGCATTTATGTTGCTTTGAGTAGATTGTAAATATGTGGTGTTTAATTATGTGGTACTGAGTGGTATTATGTGGAGTGTATTTATGTTGCATTGAATTGAGTGTAATTATGTGACGTGTAATTATATGGCACTGAGTGGTATTATGTGGAGTGTATTTATGTTGCATTGAATTGAGTGAAATTATGTGACATGTAATTATGTGGTACTGAGTGGTATTATGTTGAGTGTATTTATGTTGCATTGAGTAGAGGGTAAATATGTGGCGTGTAATTATGTGGTACTGAGTGGTATTATGTGGAGTGTATTTATGTTGCATTGAATTGAGTGTAATTATGTGACATGTAATTATATGGCACTGAGTGGTATTATGTGGAGTATATTTATATTGCATTGAGTAGAGTATAATTATGTGGTGTGTTATTATGTGGCATTGAGTGGTATTATGTTGAGTGCATTTATGTTGCATTGAGTAGAGTGTAAATATGTGGCGTGTAATTATATGGCACGGAGTGGTATTATGTGGAGTGTATTTATGTTGCATTGAGTAAAGTGTAATTATGTGGCGTTAAATTATGTGGTACTGAGTGGTATTATGTGGAGTGTATTTATGTTGCATTGAATTGAGTGTAATTATGTGACGTGTAATTATATGGCACTGAGTGGTATTATGTGGAGTGTATTTATGTTGCATTGAATTGAGTGTAAAAATGTGGCGTGTAATTATGTGGCTTTGAGTGGTATTATATGGAGTGTATTTATGTTGCATTGAGTAGAGTGTAATTATGTGGCGTGTAATTATGTGACACTGAGTGGTAATATGTGGGGTATATTTATGTTGCATTGAGTAGAGTGTAATTATGTGACGTGTAATTATGTGGTACTGAGTGGTATTATGTTGAGTGTATTTATGTTGCATTATGTAGAGTGTAATTACGTGGTGTGTAATTATGTGGTACTGAGTGCTATTATGTGGAGTGTATTTATATTGCATTGAGTAGAGTGTAATTATGTGGGGTGTTATTATGTGGCATTGAGTGGTATGTTGAGTGCATTTATGTTGCTTTGAGTAGATTGTAAATATGTGACGTGTAATTATGTGGTACTGAGTGGTATTATGTTGAGTGTATTTATGTTGCATTATGTAGAGTGTAATTACGTGGTGTGTAATTATGTGGTACTGAGTGCTATTATGTGGAGTGTATTTATATTGCATTGAGTAGAGTGTAATTATGTGGGGTGTTATTATGTGGCATTGAGTGGTATGTTGAGTGCATTTATGTTGCTTTGAGTAGATTGTAAATATGTGGTGTTTAATTATGTGGTACTGAGTGGTATTATGTGGAGTGTATTTATGTTGCATTGAATTGAGTGTAATTATGTGACGTGTAATTATATGGCACTGAGTGGTATTATGTGGAGTGTATTTATGTTGCATTGAATTGAGTGAAATTATGTGACATGTAATTATGTGGTACTGAGTGGTATTATGTTGAGTGTATTTATGTTGCATTGAGTAGAGGGTAAATATGTGGCGTGTAATTATGTGGTACTGAGTGGTATTATGTGGAGTGTATTTATGTTGCATTGAATTGAGTGTAATTATGTGACATGTAATTATATGGCACTGAGTGGTATTATGTGGAGTATATTTATATTGCATTGAGTAGAGTATAATTATGTGGTGTGTTATTATGTGGCATTGAGTGGTATTATGTTGAGTGCATTTATGTTGCATTGAGTAGAGTGTAAATATGTGGCGTGTAATTATATGGCACGGAGTGGTATTATGTGGAGTGTATTTATGTTGCATTGAGTAAAGTGTAATTATGTGGCGTTAAATTATGTGGTACTGAGTGGTATTATGTGGAGTGTATTTATGTTGCATTGAATTGAGTGTAATTATGTGACGTGTAATTATATGGCACTGAGTGGTATTATGTGGAGTGTATTTATGTTGCATTGAATTGAGTGTAAAAATGTGGCGTGTAATTATGTGGCTTTGAGTGGTATTATATGGAGTGTATTTATGTTGCATTGAGTAGAGTGTAATTATGTGGCGTGTAATTATGTGACACTGAGTGGTAATATGTGGGGTATATTTATGTTGCATTGAGTAGAGTGTAATTATGTGGCGTGTAATTATGTGACACTGAGTGGTAATATGTGGGGTGTATTTATGTTGCATTTAGTAGAGTGTAATTATGTGGCGTGTAACTATGTCACACTGAGTGGTATTATGTGGAGTGCATTTATGTTGCATTGAGTACAGTGTAATTATGTGGCATGTAATTATGTGGCACAGTGTTATGTGCAGTGTATTTATGTTGCATTGAATAGAGTGTAATTATGTGACTAATTATGTGGCGTGTAATTATGTGGCACTGATTGGTATTATGGGGAGTGTATGTTGTATTCAGTAGAGTGTAATTATGTGGCGTGTAATTATGTGGCACTGAGTGGTATTATTTGGAGTGCATGTTGCATTGAGTGCGGTGTAATTATGTAGCATAGAATTATGTGGCACTGAGTGGTATTGTGTGGAGTGTATGTTGCATTCAGTAGAGTGTAACTATGTGGCGTGTAATTTGTTTAATTTCATTGTGACTTACTTTTATGGTTGCTACAATGCTAGCGAATAAAGTTTTTGAATTGAATTGACAACACTACGAAAATGTGCTAGTGAGTCATGTATGCAAAATGTTATAATTTAGTCCAGAATTAATGCTCTGATTAACAAAACCTTGCATTGTGGTACTCATGGTTTTCTTTCCGGAATACAAACTGGGTACCACATACACACCCTCCTCACATGGGTGAATGCATCTTCTGCCTCGAGTTAACCACTTTTGTTGCAATCTGCATTATACAGCCGGGTTGGGCTGGGCTGGGCTGGTAACGTGACCCGTCCTCCCACCGCCGGAGCGCGGCCGCCGAGCCTTTCACATGGATGCTGGGCAGCGGCTCACCTTTTGTTTATGGGACAACAAAGGGGACAAAGACAGGAGGCTTTACTCAGGGGTGTGGAGTGTGATGTTTCCTGCAATCTGAAACGGGGCTCCCAAAAATGAATAAACCTTGTACTCACTTTTTGTTCCCGCTCCGGTGCTATTGTCTGTGGCTCCCATAATCACCCGGAGAATCCCAAAGCAAAACAAACTGGACGTAAATGGAGCTGGCGAGGCCCGGCCAGACTGCCTGCAGATTAATGGACCGTGAAGGGGAGGGCTGACCACGGAGGGCACGAGGAAAGAGTAACTATATGGGCGAATCTCGAACCTGGAGATTCTGACCACGAGGCCGCAAACAAGGCCTCCAAGGCACTGGGCTCCGAAGCATGGTCCCTCAGCTAAAACCCCTTGGTACGCGGGGACTTGTAGTCTGACACTGCGACCAGCAAAACTACGCATCCCAGAATGCACGGTTTTGTAAAGTAAGAGTGGCTGTGTGCAGCACAGGCCAGTGGGGCCACAGAGCAACTACGTACCACTGTTTTTTAAACCATACTGCTCCCTGATACCAGCTCACGGTTTTAGTCCTATTACAAGATCCAAAGACCCTGGGCGTATTTAAAGTTATTAAGTTTCCTAGGTCCACGCAGTGAGTGGCTCGTCGTGTTTTTCTTTGCGTTCTAGAGCTTGTAGTCCAGTTTACGCAATGAAAACACCAGGCATACAAGTCCTGGAATGCAAAGGAAAAACATGACTAGGATGAACGAGGCACGTTTTAACCTGATAACCTAGAGGGTGGTGGTTGTTGCATCCCTTTCATGGATCAGCCGGGTGCAATTTGTTACTTTGGAGGAGGATTGCGAACCTTTGTCCTTTCAGAGGTAGGGTACAATGTACACACTACTACTTCCACTGCAACTCACGTCAGCCAAGGCTCTCGGTTTTGTGTGACTAGCTCACTCAGGATTTCCGTGGTCCTTATTTGCAGGCCTGCGTTCAAAAAGGAATAAACAGGAATACGAGTCCCAGAATGCAACGGGAAATGTGGACTGGGTGACGAAGATACCCGTGTGCGAACCAGGTCACCTGCACTGAGCTAGACTGACGACCAAGCTAAACAAGCGAACGCGCGGCTCGTGCTGACGAGGAGAGGAGGAGGCAGCAGGGGGAGGGGAGAGAGGAGGGGGCCTGCGCCTGTTTCCCTTGCGGGAGCGAGCAGGAACCATATGGTTTCAAAGCTCGCTCCCGCAAGGGAATCGCCAAACGTGCACGCGTTGCCATTGAAAGCAATGCAACGCGTGCACGTTTTTGGGGCCAAAACTGAATCGATTACAAGAGGTCTTTTTCCTATGCAGCGCATGCGCGCTGCGTAGGCGAGACCTAAAAAAGGGGCCCCCAGCGTAGATATCTGCTATATTGGATCTCCGGAGTTTCTACCAGTTGGCCTGCGTCCAGGATAATAAGGTGGGAGTGAGATTGAGACCTAGATATCTGATTGTGTTGGTGGCCCACTGGAATGGTGCTAGGGCTCATAGTGCAGGGAGGTCCTGTTTGGGTATAGTAGGGTTAAGAGCGTAAGATTTAGTCAGGTTGATTTTGAAGCCTGAGACTGGCTCGAATGCAGTGAGGCTGTCGACAATTGCAGGAAGGGAGGTAGCAGGTCGAGAGATAGTAAGCAAGAGATCATCCGCGAACAAACTGATCTTATGATCTCAGCCCCGAAGGGAATGCCCGCAAAGGTGACGTTATGACAGATGACAATGGCCAAGGGTTCAACAGTGAGGGTAAAAAGAAGGGGAGAGAGCGGACACCCCTGGCTGGTGCCCCTAAGAGTGCTGATGGGAGTCGTGTATTGCCCATTGACCCGGATGGTGGCAGAGGGGGCGGCACACGAAGCCGTAATCTTAGCGATCATCCCCAACCCTAAACCAATCTTACCTAAGACCGATTGGAGGAAGACCCAGTCAACTCAGTCAAAGGCCTTCTCTGCGTCAAGCGAGAGAAGGCAGGCTGGAATGCTGTGGGGGTGAGCCTTTTCCACTGAGTGTGGAACATGTTGCACATTATTCACCCCCTGTCTGTTGTGAATGAATTCCACCTGGTCAGGGTCACTAAGTCTTGGAAGGTAGCGTTCAAGTCTAGTGTCTAAGATCTTCATAAAGATTTTCACATCCATGTTGAGAAGAGCAATGGGGCGATAGGACGAGCAGTGTGTGGGGACCTTGCCTGGTTTGGGTATGATGGAGATCTCTGCTGCTGCCATAGAGGGTGTGAGTCCCGTGTCATGGGTCAAGGAGCTAAACAGCTGTAGCAGGTGGCCCTTCATACTGGGGAGAAGCAATCTATAGGAAAGGACAGGAAGCCCATCAGGACCCGGGGACTTCCGTAGCGGGAGAGCATGAACAGCTCAATGCAACTCCTCAAGCGTGGTAGCGTGATGGATGGGGTCCCAGTCGCATGCACTAAAGTACTCCTCAATCAATGCTAGCAGGACATATCTTGCGTGTAGAGAGATTGGTAATAATCATGAAACGCCCACTGTTTGTCTCGCTCAGAAATGGTCCAACCCCCATCCCTGCTGTGCAGCTTGGCAATGTGTCACCTGGCCTGAGCATCATTGAGTGTGCATGCCAACAAAGTTACCACCTTTTCCCCTCTTCGTAGTATTTCTGGTTTAGAGCTAGGAGGGAGAGTTCAGCCCTATTAGTGCTATGTGCTCTCATTTGTCAACAGAAAAGAGTTAGTTGCCATCTGTTGCGTCTACTGGGGTTTGTCTGGTCCTGTTGCTCTAAGACTTTAATCTCAGTCGCCAGGTTAGTTTCGACGAGACGAGCTTCCCTTCCCCTGGCTATGGCTATGGTGGAAATTACCCTTATGGTAGCTTTAAAGTCGCCCCACAGCATATTTAGCGAAGTACCCGGAAGGGCATTCAGCTCAAAATACAGTATGTATCCCCATACCTGTTTGTGCTTGCTAGGGGAGTTGAGCCCACGGATATTTAGGGAAAGCAATTTAGTGCCCATTGGTGGTTCAGTGGTGGGAAGGAATGTGCAGTGGCCCCAGGATACCTGGAGGGTAGCTGTGGGTTGGGAACTGGAGAGAAGGGGCAACACCCATCAAAGTCCCGGGTCCCACTCCCAGCATTAGGACTATGCAAGTTGAGAGGGTAATGAGGGTTATGGCAGCCAGACAGGCCAAAAGATTAGGTGAGCAGTTTGAGGATGTGGCAGCATGCAGTGTGAGGAGTAAAGTTAGCGGGATCACCATATTCTAAGAGCGATGGATTTAAAGAGGGAAAACAAACAAAATAAACCTAAAACAGCGAGCCAACAGGGCCCAACAGAGTCTTCTGCGGAGATCAGCAAGGGTATGCATGAATCCTGCATGAGGATTCACCTCCCTGGGGTGCGAATCGTGGGTGACAGGCCAGCAAAGTAGTCTAAGGATGGTAAGGGTACCCTCCGGACCCCTGCGGCATGACACAGCCATGGGTCAAGATATCAGAGGGTGCAGTGCCTGAGTGTCGGAGCTTTACAAGGAGCCTGAGGTGGACGGGGCCTAGGAGGATCCCCTATCCATGTTCTGAAGATGTTGAATGATGTCACGTTTGGTCTCCTGGGATGCCGCTTCCTTGTGTTGCTTATCCGGGAGATGGGGCCGAATCATGGTCCAGATGAGGCTCAATCCTTCTCTCATTAGGGAGCGGGCGAGGAGGAGTCTTTGTCTTGGGAATCAGTTGTGAACCCCAAAAGATGCTTAGCTTCTGCCAAGGAGCACATGGCTCTTCTCTTACTCTCCCATGAAAACAAGAGGGCAAACAGGTGACCCCACTGATATCGAATGTTCATCTCCCACAGTTTGTGACCAGCTTGAAATAGCACCATCAGTGCAGTATGACTGGGGAAAGATCCTGGAACAGTTGGATAGTGTTGCCATGAAATACCAGATCAGCCTAGCTTCTGGAGGTCCACATGATAGCCTCCTTGTCCGTAAAGAAGTGCACTCATGTCAGGATATCAGGGACGGAATCAGCTCTCCCCAGTATGGATGATACCTGATAGGCCCTATCCAGAGCCGGGAGGGAGGCCTCTTTATCTCCATGAATCATCTGCAGGAGCTTAGCTGTAAAGGCCACAATGTCGCTGAATCCACTCCCCTGGGCAAACCTCTGATGCATATATTATTCCTGCGGCTTCTGTTTTCCAAATCTTCTTGCTTTGTTTACATCGAACTGCTGGTTTTCGAGCACTGCCACCCTCCATCATAGCATCTCTTAAACCTCCGAGTGAGCGTTGACTGTTCGTTCTAGGTCATCCATGCGTCCCCTATCTCAGAGACATCTTGTTGAATGTTTTGGATGCAGGACTTAAATCTGATTTAAGTGAGCCTATTTCACAGTGGATTTCCAGAAAAAAAGCAGTCCATATAGTTTTGGGAGATAGGCACAGGGGTCACACCCCTAGTCATGTTGGCAGGGGAGTCAGTCATCTCCATTTCCACTGGGGGGCCCTTGTTCCAGAGCTAAGTTACTGGATTGTCCTTAATAGACTGTGGACGCGGCATCGTGGCTGGGGTGCGCCACAATTAGAGATGTCAGTTTGGCCCAGGGTGGTACCTTCTCTCTTTCTCTGACTCAGAAGGTGTGCCATGCTGTGCCGTTAAGACTGTGCTGCAGCTAATCCGCTGGCAGAGCCCAAGAGTAGTGGCAGCTGTATAGGGGCCGAGGGTGTTGTAAGAGAGGGGGGGACCTTGTCCCCCACAGTGATGAAATAGAGACACACAGAGAGCCCATGTTGCCCCACCCTGTAGTAAAGGTTCAGGGTCCTCACTGCTCACATAGAAAGCAACAAGAAGGTCAGCAAGTTAGAGGTGAGGGTGAGTTGAGGAAGAAGTACAGTGTCAGTTTTTAAGGCCACTGTGAAGCAATGCGCCTCAGATTGTACAGTTGCTGGGGCCGTGGGCCCTACGTCAGGCTCGCCCCCAAGTGAAGCACAGGGTGCTACCAGGGTGGGAGTACTCAGCGTTTTGGGCGGCCCGTAGGGGTGGCCAATGCTGCAATAGTTACAGGTGCCAGGAGGTCAGTGTACTTCCCCGAACAGAGGTCCAAGTAGACAGAGCTAGAGGGACTGGGCATCGCAATAATACTCACCAGGTGCCGCGCCACCCTCCACCCAGGTAATGTGTACAGGCCCATCGATACCTCAGTGTCGTACCACTATTCAGGGTCCAGACTCAAGGAGAGGCATTGTGAGTCTGTGAATGCCTCTGTAGGGAGAGGTCTTTCGGCTTGGATGGTTGTAGCCAGGGTGAGAGGTATGCCCGCTGCTGCCCAGCGGCGCTTCCACCACTACAATGGCTGGCCCAAACAGGTTTCTCCTCGACTGGAAGGCGCTGGGAGAGAGATGCAGGGATATGCGGGGGTGCCTGTGCGGCCAAGGCTGCCCGTGGATGTAGGTCCACAGAACCTCTGGGTTGGCCTCCACAGTTCCTGTCATGCCTCTTCCAAAATGGTGGGTCAACCCCCAGCACTGGCATCCAGGCGGGCTCCCAGGCAGTCTGTAGGATGCGGGAGCCGCTGGGATATCAGGGGCCCAACGTAGGCGAGCACCTTCTAAATAAGTAGCAGACAGTCCTCTTGCACCATTGTGCCTCAGGCACGTGCTCCATAGCAGGTGGTACAACCTGCAAGAAGATGGCAGCCAGCAGTAGCAGGCCACACCGCAAGCCCCGCGGCACTCTAGGAGGCTAGGTTTCCTGTCCCTGGAGTGCTGTCCCTGTGCCCAGGATGGCAGTGGAAGGCCGACAGGGACCTGGAGAGTAGGCAAGACTGGTCTCACTCCATCTTCAGCTAGGCCACGCTCCCATAAGCCAATTCTACCATGTTTAAAGGAGAAAGTCCAAGCACTTTAGCATTGGTTAGCAGTGGTAAAGTCCACAGAGCCCTAAAGCCAACAAAACTGAATTCAGCAAAAACAGGAGGGTTGAGAGCAAAAAGTTTGGGCGTGACCGTGTAGTGAGAACCAGATTCAACAATCCTGATTAACAAACTCATTGTTCCCACCACCAACCCCCTCCCTCCAGTACTGGCAAATGGGGTGAGTCTTTTTTAATTTGGTATCAGAATTTGGAATTCAAAATATCTTTTAATGATGTTTTAGCTCTTCTCAGTCGGTGCAAATGCTTTTGCAAAATGTCACAACAGTGGTGCAAAGGTGCCGACATATGTCATCCTGCCTTGGATGGCCCCATGAGAGACGAGACTACTGCTGGACTCATGGCATTCTGCATGACCGGCTTTTTTCTACTGCTTGTTTTTATTATGCCCAATTAATTACACTGTAAAATCTAGAGTTCTAATGAAGGACACCAGATCTGAATGTCCTTATATGAGGCGAACATATATATTAAAAAGAAAAACGATCTTGATGACGGCCGCTCTAGCATTTAGAACTCATTCATAAACGTAATGACAAATGACATCTAATTTGCATAATGTCACTTTGCAGGGGGCCATGCCCTTTCGGAGAGTCATTTCCTTCTTTTAATATTCCTGAATGACGAGGTGAAGCCGGCATAGGTGAGTAATGAAGGCTAAGGCACATCAATAAGTCATTAATAAACATAACCCAGCACTCTATCTCTGACAATAAAAAAAAACACTAAGACTTGGAGCAGGTAAATGACTGAGGTCGCTCCTTGTGAGCAAGCAGCGACGGCGCGCTCCTGCCGCGAGCGCGGCTGACGCTTGCAAGGCCCTGCTGAGACGCGTGCCTTCAGTTACAACACCAACGTGACACGTTCAGCGACAAAAGATGTATGTGACCTGCCACTCATGTCGAATGACAGGTCCTCACCCGTACATCAGTCATTGAAGCGGTGGGTGGGCAGGCACCGCTCCAGCAGCGAAGCCCCTCGCGGTACATTTTAATGGGACTTTTTTTCTGATCCGTATCCTAGCTCATTAAAGCCCCCTCACACGCTAATGTCTAATACCTGGGCTGCATCTCAAGCTAAAAGGGTAACAGAGGATTATTTGTCAGAAAACTGCAGAGAAAGGTTGAAATTTAGAAGGAGTCAACCATCTTTCCTGCTCGCATTGAATAAGGCCGTACGATGGCTCTCCAAACAGTGAGTGAATTGTATATTTGTGAACCACCTCCTATGTCTACCATATAAATATTGAATTCATGTGTTACGTGCGCGGTTTCTCCTCGGCTGCCTGGTCAATGTTTGTAATGCGTTCCCGCAGGCAATACTTGCTTTAGTTTGTTTATTTCGAAATGTATAAGCTGCAGCGCATTGCTTAAGCCTCTGGATGTGGCCGCGCGCTCACAGGATCTTTTGGCGAAGGCCTCTGGCTAGGTACCCTCCTTGAATAAAACATGGAGCCTGTGCAGCTCAGCTGCAGTTTTACCTTTCACTCTGCACCCGTCTCAATCTGTGGCCTACTGGTGAGGCCGCTCCCACAGTAGCAGAAGCGAAGCCGTCTCCCTCCTGATAAGAGAGGCGGGAAAATCAAGTCTGGATTCCATGTAATTCCTTTGAAAGAAACGTACTCTGGCAGGTGGAAACCTGGGCCCATATTTATCATAGTTTGCGTTGTCCTTGCATCACACATGGTGTCACATGTGCATGTGTGGCCCTGCGTTGCTTGGTAAACCTGGAGTAATGCAGGGCAGCGCAAATCGCTGGCTTGCGCTACTCTGCCCTGGGAAGGCGTTTCATGGGTGGAGCGTGGGTGCGCCCACGCATCCTCCCATGGATTTTGGGGCATTCACAGATTTACCAATACTGGTAAACCTGGGAAGGGGTAAAATTGTTACACCTTTCCAGGGGAGGCGCAACAAGGAGAAATATCTTTACTTTTCCTCGTGTCCTCCCAGGATTGTTTCTGTGAAGGAAGGTTTCCCTTCCCGCACAAAAATAATTCTGCCTGCAATGCAGACACCCTTGCACCATGGCGCAAGGGTGCCTGCATTGGTGCTAGGCAGTAGATTGTGAGCAGGAATGCTC
Source organism: Calotriton arnoldi (assembly GCA_963921515.1). Taxonomy (NCBI): domain Eukaryota; kingdom Metazoa; phylum Chordata; class Amphibia; order Caudata; family Salamandridae; genus Calotriton; species Calotriton arnoldi. The sequence continues at coordinate 1,325,147 of CAWUFW010003328.1, forward strand.
CATATAGTGGTAAATATGGCACATTTCTGCCCTCTCCCTTTCATGCAGCGCTGCAAGTTGTCTTGCTGCGTTGCATGAAGGATTGATGAATCTGGGCCCTGTTGTCCTGTCCCCATCTGAAAGAAACCAGCACCCAGGGTGGGATGTGGTAAGGGTCAGTGTGTGAAGTGGGTGTTGGGAGTGCTAAATTTGTAAAAGAGTAAGTGCCGGGGCCAAAGTTTTGCTCAGAAGCCCCCAGGCGGCCCTCTTTTAGATCGGGAACTGAATAGCAAGGATGCATAGAGCTATTTTCACCTGATACCTCTTTAATCTACCCCAAGGCACTTCCAGCTTCTTTCTCCTCCTCTTGTGGGTTCTTTTACATCCCTACTTTCTCCCTTTGCCACTGTTTTCTGTCTTTCTATTCCTCCTTCTTTCTCCCCTTTTTGTTTCTCTCCCTCTGGCTTTGAAACAAAGGGCCTCATTACAATGGCGGTCGGATGAGCAGTTGACCATCATCGCTGCGGGCAGGTGACCATCTGACAATCAATCAGTGGTCTCACCTGCCCTATTACGATACGACCGCGTGCAGGTGGTTGTTAAATGCCTTTTTCTACTGCAGCTTCTGCTGCTTCCCGGAAAAAGGCTGCAGCACAAGTCGCAGTAGAAAAAGGCACTTTTCAAACATCCATGAACCATGTGCCAGGCACCATGTTGTGTCTGGCACACAGTGCATGGGTGTTTGGTGGGGCACCGGTGGGACCACCATGAAAAGGCATTCAGAAACGGACATCCTAATCCCTACGGCGGTGCCTGCGCAGGCACCGCCTCCATTATAGGGATTAGTGTCCAACGGGCTCCTTGAGCATGTTGGAGGTGGCGGTCTTCCCCCGAAATAATCGCTCTGACTGCAGGTATTTTAATCCAGCGGTCGGACTGATGCCTTGGATGTCGGGCGGACCACAACCGACGGGCTTTCAGTGGTGGTCCACCCAACATCAAAATGAGGGCCAACATCTGTTGAGTGAAAATAAGTGCCAGCCCCCCAAAAATGAGTGCCAGTGGGACCCACCTGCAACCAATGGCTCAAATTAAGCACCAAGCTTTAGAAACAAAAGCAAACTCCTTCCTTTATTGTTATTCAGTGACAAGTGTATCAGGCTAATATCCCAGCACCTAATCTACCAAAGTCTTTATTCTTACGCATTCTACATCAATGTACCACTTGTGAAAATAAAATTCCCCTCTGAATTTGAGGAGATATTGCACTTAGATAGGGCAAGTTTTCCAATAACTATGAGCACAATTAGAGGTTGAATTGCAAAGAAAAGTATGGGACCTGTGATTCTGAGTACAATCGGACGGATTCAGAGAGTTTGGATTGGGGCTAGAATAGTGTCTTAAAATGAACAAATTAATCTGCAACCTTTTAGTTGGACTTTCACTTCCAAGTAAATACAAATAAAATTTAGCACACACACCTTAATTGAAAAATATATTTAAATTAAAGTAATTACTTGGAAATACACTTTTATTTTATGAAAGCTCTTACATTGAGAAAGTTCTGGTAAGGCAATCACTGTAGACATCTGTATGTAACCAGAAAGTCACAGAACTGAATCATAGTTGGCATATTCGGGTATAGTGACTCGTGTTTTTATAGTGTTACGAGATCGCATACTGTGACAGAAAGGGCCGTGAATATGCAAATCATTAATTTAAAATTGTATTATCCACATTATAAGATAGGCTGCTGCCAAATGTGCAAAGAGATTTAGCGTTTAAGATAAAATAAGTGCTTTAATAATGTATATTTTTAGTAATACCCAATCAGACTGGACCTATGAAAACCTTTTTTATATGCTTCAGTTAGGACACACTCCAGATTCAGCTCAAAACACCCATGCATTTCATCTAAAAAAAATAATAAATCGTTGTGACCACGAAGCCTCAGCTGACTGCATCAATTAAAACCACATACTGCCCCCCAAGCAGCCTTTAGATTTTCCATTAACCAACTGCACACATTTACATTTCTTTCAGGCAGCAGGCACCCTGGTGAGAAGCCATGTTTCTTCTTTAGCTGTCTGCCTCTCCCTGGACATCAGAGTACAGGAGACCCATCCCCCACCCCTCCCTTCCCTTTCAACTAGAGGCATCAGAAGGTCCTCAATATCCATTCTGGAATAGTTGTTCTTTACCAAAAGTAAGGGAACTGTTTATGTAAAATTAAAAAAGATTGAGGAAGTAATTGAATTAGGTCCCGCCCACTTCAACCACTGCCTATAATATGACGTAGAACCTAGCCACTGCTGCCAGGGTTTGTCTGAATAATCTTTATGCTTGAATCCTGCACAGAGAGCAGGCCTGCCACAGCTCTAAAGGCATCTCATGAGTGAAACTGTAATTGGACAGGCTACATCCGCTTCATTTATCTCTTGTGCACACCACTCATCACATCGCTATGGTTACCTGTCGAAAAATAGTGCGCTAGTTGTCTTCCTCTGCATAGACTGTTGATTTTTGTGACAATAGAGTCCAATCATTGCATTCCATTTATGCTCTTCAATGCCATGTGGGATCCCAGCCAGACTCCCTCAAAAGCGGTATGCAGTGCTTTCAATCAGGTTTTTCCAAAGTTGGTCGTGGACGGCCGGATCCATGCCAGATTTTTACCATATCCCCTTTGGATAAATTTAGTTTGCTTAAAAATCTGACATGGATCCAGCCCTCCAAGACCGACCTTGTGGAACCCTAATTTAAATGGATGAAGATGAAAAAGTTGGGGGGGGGGTCACCAAAAGTGGTGTGGCAAAGACCCGGAGCTATGAAGAAGAGGTGTGGCCTATGTAATTTTGGGTGTGGCCTAAAAAATGTGATCTCGATTCCTGTGCTGATACAGCATGCAACCTGATCAGTGTTTGGAGCCCCAATCTATGTTTTCTGTGCATGGAGAGAAATATATCACACATCAATGCACACGGAAACCTATATTAAAGCATACCCGTTTCATTTTCCAATGCTTGCTAGCAGTGATTTGTTTTCTGTGTCAAATAAATGAGCAACATCTTCATTTGCTTCTTTCACTCCACTTTCCTCTGTAATCATTCTGTGTTAGTCACTTACACCCTTATTCATCAAATATTTTTCTGAAGTTCCTGGAAGTTTCACACTCCATATCTTTCAATTGCTGCATTTTATAGTCCTGCAGCACTGTCAATATATCGATAGTGGTGTAACCCCTTCCAATATATCTCACCCCCTGCTCTTTGGTAGTGGAAGACTCACCTGCCTTTCAGGGTACTGCCCTCTCGGCGTTCCCTTCACTCGAACCACATGACTTAGCTCACTTTATGGTTAAAGTAAAGTCAGGGTCACCTGAGGACCCTTGCCCGCCGAAGGTGTTCAAAACCATCATCCCAGTGATTGAGGCTGAGGTGCTGTCTCTACTAAATCTTTCTTTGGCGACGGGAAGAGTACCACAGAAATTTAAGGAAGCCTTGGTGATCCCGTTACTGAAGAAGGCAGGGGCGGATACCAAGATCCTTAAAAACTTTAGACCTATTTCTAGACTCCCCTTCCTGGCTAAAGTTCTTGAACAATATGTTCTTCGAGTACTTTCGGCCTTTGTAGAACAACACCAGTTGTTACACACTAGGCAAGCCGGCTTCAGGGCGCACAACAGCACTGAGTTGGTGATGCTCTCAGTGCTGGATGACCTGCGGCTTGCAGCCGACAAGAAGACCCCCACGGCCTTAATCCTCTTGGACCTCTCAGCTGCATTCGACACGGTGAACCACGTACAGTTGTTAGCCCGTGTCCGGCGGCTGGGAGTCTCTGGGATGGTCCTCCAATGGATTACCTCCTTCCTGGATGATCGGTCCCAGAGAGTCCAAGTGGGAGATTGTACATCTAGGCAAGGCAGCCGACAATGGGGGGTCCCTCAGGGCTCTGCGCTGTCTCCCTTACTTTTTAATATCTGCCTACAGCCTTTGATAGACGCACTAGCTACAACAAACTGTCAGGTGTTTAATTACGCCGACGACACCCAGCTAATTGTGCGTATTGACAACGTTCCCGCCGCTCAGGGTAACGTCCAGAATATCCTCCGGTTCACCATGAACTGGATGACCTCTAACTCCCTAAAGGTAAATCCAGACAAAGCAGAAGTACTGGCTGTGACCACAGGGGTTTTGCCCTGGTCCAGTCTTTATTGGCCTCACGAGCTAAGCACCACTCCAATCCCGGTGTCAGCAGTAAAGAGCCTAGGCATAAAGTGGGACACTGGACTAACCCTAAAAAACCAGGTATCTGCTGTCGTAGGGAGTTGTATTGGCCTAATGCGGCAGCTCTGGAAATTGGTGACCTTGTTGTCTTTCTCCACTATGCAGACTGTCGTGACGGCACTAATCTTGTCACGCTTAGATTATGGCAATGAAGTCTACATTGGGCATCCCGATATACTTCTGGGGAAGCTACAAGTGGTCATGAATGATGCGGCAAGGCTGATTTTCACGTTGCCAAGAAGAGCCCATGCTGCCCCCCTGCTGCAGCGGCTCCACTGGCTTCCCATCAAGCAAAGGGTTAAATTCAAGGGGCTGTGCATCGCCCACAAGGCCCAGTTTGGAGAGGCACCCAAATACATCAAAGATCGCCTCAGGCCCTATGTGCCCGGTCGCACCCTTCGGTCATCAGATTCCTGTCTGTTAGCCTGCCCATGCTTTAACAGAACGACCCTAGGGGGCCGGGCATTTTCTGTCACTGTTCCCCAGATTTGGAATAAACTGCCTGACAGTATGCGCAAGGAAAGCAGGCTATTACCATTTAGAAGGAGACTTAAAACCCTTCTGTTTACAGAGGCGTTTAGATAAGCTCACTCTGATGTAGGTCGTGGATAGTCGCGCATGGGGATACTGGACCTCTGATCTATGTTGCAGCGCTTAGAGACCTTCCGGTGATAGGCGCTCTATAAATGAACTCTAACATAACATACCATAACATATTTTCCCATAGAGTCGTACTTAAAATCAGCACATATATGACTACCGTTCTGTGCGCTCTGAAGAGAGGACAAGGATCGGATGGGCGCATAGTCTTGAACACCTTTATGACGTGAAGACGGGCACTCTAACAGAGGCTCTCCCCTCCATGGGGGGAGCCGGCGATATGGCGGGGAGCCGGGGTCCAACGGGGGGGACGGGGCGGGGCAGGCGGGACTCTGCTTCCTGCCTGCCCCAAGACGCGGTCGCCAAGGAACTTTCCCCTGCTCACTGCCATCAGACTCATCAGCATTTTGGAGGTGTTGGGGCCCCACCACCCCTTTCTGTTATTTTAAAACCTCCCTGGGAGCCACGTGGGTTCTTTCAAAATGCAGGCGTTTAGGTTCCACCACCCGGATGCGGCAGACCTCCCTTCACCATTCCCGGAACATCTATGGCAACTTGGTGCCCCAGTTTACCAGACCTCGTTTCAGCCAGTTTAGCGCCCAGGACAAGGCGCGCCTATGAGGGGGCATTTGGCACATATCGCAGGTTTCAGGAAGTACACGGGGCGTTGGTTCTCCCAAGAGTCAGTAATTGCTTCCTTAGGGCAACTGAGAGAGGAAGGGAGGCCAATATCATATGCAAAACACCATATCGTGGCAATCTCATTTTTTGCATAAATGTTGGGGTACACAGATGAGACAAGGGCATTCCTGGTGCAAACGGCTTTGAGGGGTTGGCAGCGTTTGGAGGGGTGTAGGACCGATGCAAGGCGCCCCATTGTCACAGTGAAATTGGCAGGGATCATGGCCTCCCTTGAGGGGATATGTAGTTCACTGGATGAAGTTCACCTCTTTAGAGCAGCTTTTTCCTTTGCCTTTTATTGAGCATTAAGGATGAGCAATTTGGTGGGGGGCGTGGCTGACCGTGCCGCGAAATGGCCGCTTACTAAGCGTGCTCCGCCGGCCGGAGCTAAAATCCTACAAATTATCGTCGCAAACGAAGTGCAGCACAATAAAAACCTTACACGCTGGGAAGCGCAAACTGCCAGGAGGCCAGCGATACCCTGCAGGTCCACGCCAGAGCCTGAGGAGAGGCTCGGCGGGCTCCGTAGTGCGGCTGCGAGAGCGGCCTGGAAAGCGGTGGAGGCGGGCGGCGGCCTGACTCCAAAATCGAGACCGCGGCTCCCGCGGTAGTGAAGGCCGCACCGGAGGCAGTGGAGTAACTGGGGAGCTGCACGAGCCCTAGAGGCGAAGGCTGGGAATCGGAGGCTGCCGGACTGCAGCAGTGAGTACCCCCGGGTGCTGAAGCTTCACGGAAGTGCCCCACTCGTGTCCTGGGGGGGAGAAGGATATCCTCGGTGGGTGTGGAGCCTAGGAAGGCCAAACACCACAATACAGAGCCTGTGGTGTGCTGGTGGTGATACGCACATACAGAGGCCACCTGGTGCTGACTGGAGGGAGGCGCGACATAGCTGGCGGCGCCTGTGAGGGGGCGATCTATCTTTCAAGAGGCCGGTGATATGCAATGCTCGGCGGAGCTCCCTAAGAACCCACTGGCCTGGATGTGAGACTTCTTCTGGTGCCCTGTCTGAAGAAGCCCGTGTTGAAAACTAGGCCCATCAGTTGTACCCCCGTGGGGTTGGCAGGCAACAGCAGCGGGGCTCCAGGTGAGGCGAAGATCCAAAGAACCTTTATCCCTTGAGAGAGCCGGCCGTCGCCTGATACACCTGACAGGCGGTCATAAGCAACTGTCTTTCCTGGCGGCAGGGGTTATATTATCTGGCTCGCGCCTTGTGGCTCAGGACTATCGCACTGTGCTGTGTACCGAGGAGGGGTAGCTGGAGGCGTCTTCGGACTTTGAAGAGCCAGCAAATCATAGCCTTGGAGCACAGTTGAAAGCGGGTCGGCTCTGCACATTCATGTGGTGGCTGCCCTGGTCTGATAAGTGCTTGGCCACCTCATTTCCACACAGTCCCACAATGGGCAAACAGGACGCAAAGCAGCCAAAGCTAAACTTCGAACAGCGTCGAACCACGCGGAATACGGAGCAAGATACAGAGATGGGCGCGGAACGACAACAGGAGCTTGCGGCGGAAGACCAGGGGGAAGACCTATGCACACTCATGCTAGAGATGAGGTCTAGCCTTCGCACTATAGACACTAAACTGGACACGATGTCCTCCCAGCTAAATGCGGTGAAGTCAAAGGTGGAGGCGCATGATACTAGACTCGATGTACTGGAAAACCGGGCCTCGGAGTTTCACGAATTTCAGGTGGAGACGAAGGAGCAACTCTTGCATATGGACAAACTCCTTGGCGTCATCACGGCTAAGAACAAAGATTTGGAGGCCCGGTCCCGGCGAAATTACCTTCGAATAACGGGGGTTCCGGAGACGACAGCTATCGAGAAAATGGAAAGGTACGTGGCTGAGATGCTTCACGAACTCTTTGATCCCCATTTGTCCACGGTATTCGCGGTTGAGAGGGCGCACCGTGCATTGGGCCCTAGGCCCCCGGTGGGTGGCACCCCCCGCCCGATACTGGCCAAAATCCTGAACTACCAGGACAGAGACACAGTGTTACGCTTGGCCCGTGGCAAAGGCACTATGGTGTATAGGGGAAACACCATCTCCTTCTACCCCGACTTCACCCCGGCGGTGAAGAATGCGCGGAGGGAATTTGTGCCGGCAAAGAAACTGCTCCTCCATGCGCAGATACCTTATGCGCTCCTGTACCCAGCAAAGCTAAAGATCAGCTATGAGGGGACCACGCACTTTTTCACAGACGCGAAGTCAGCGCTAAAGTTTGCCAAGCACGTTGGTGGGAAGAAGGCCAGACGGAACCCAACAGAAACGACCCCGGATCACGCAAGTTTGAGTGAAAATGACTGATTGCCCGTTGGGCTACTTCATCTTCATTATGCATTGTTTATTACACTTGTTATTGTTCTAATGCTTGCTAACTTAGAGAATAGGCTGGTATTGAGTATATATTGATTTGCATGTACCTAGCTGCAATATTGGGCGATGTTGCCAGTGGCACATGAATTAGTGTGAGCGGGCGAGGGAGATTGACACGGGGAGAGTCTGCTATCCCATTGTCTTCCTGAATGCGACACTAGGTAGAGAAATGTCACCGGCGGGTGAGGTTTCGAGCGTTGGGATGCCCACGTCCCAACACAAAGTTTGCAGAATATAGCACAATGTTCATATTTGTCTTCGGCCACCCTGAGAATTCAGGGGAGAGTGCCGGCGCTACTGCACCCCCAGGGGAGAGCTCCCTTGCGTTCTTGGAACTGTTTCCGTAGTGGGGATGGGTTTTCTTCAACCTGATTGGGGGGTTGGAGTGGGCGGGGGGAGGAGAATTGGGGATGTTTTTCTGTTTGCTGATTTCATATTTCTGACAGTGCAATCGTTTTCTTTTGTACAAACGCTTGGGTGCCTATGCTGTTCTCCACCTGAGATGTACAGTTATAATGTACTCTATTACCAATGACCAATCTGAATTTCCTTACCTGGAATATCCGAGGGATTAATGACGGTAGAAAAGCTCGACTGATTCACGCTTACCTGACGAGACATAACGTTGAGGTGTGTCTATTGCAGGAGACACATTTACGCGATAACCCCTCCCCGCGATTGAAACATGGCCGGTGGGGGCATACATACTCCTCAGTATACTCAAACTACGCTAGGGGGTTGGTAGTGTTGATTCGCAGGGGACTCGACTGGAGGGAGAGACAGGCACAGTTGGACCCCGAGGGACGATACGTTATAATACAGGGCACTCTTCAGGGCCATGAGGTGGTATTGGTGGCGGTTTATGGCCCAAACACCGATGCCCCTGAATTTTTCCAAAATGTGTGGGCTAAGGTAAAAGCCACTGACTGTGATACAATGGTGTGGGGGGGAGACTTTAATGCGGTCCTGGACGATACGTTGGATAGGAAGGGGGTCGCTCGGGCACTGCACCCATTGGCTAGCGGGGCATTGAGGGCTATATTGGAAGATGGGAATTTGGTGGACGTATGGAGATATCTGCATCCGGGAGTCAAGGAAGGCACTTGCATTACAGATCACCATAGGGCATGCTCCCGACTTGATTACTGGATTGTGTCCAGGGATGCAGTTACTTGGGTGAGGGAGGCTTCACATTTTCCTAGGTCTCTGTCTGATCATGCACCTTGCCTTTTGCGCCTGACAATGCCCAATCAAGTACAGCGGGTATATACATGGCGTTTGCCGCCAAATGCCCTACTCGACAAAGCATTTAAAGAAGAGATTAGGAAAGATGTTGTTGACTAATTTGAACTAAACACTGGGTCAGTGAATTCAATGGCTACTCTCTGGGAAGCTTTTAAAACGGTGGTGAGGGGGAATTGCATTGCCAGACGGGCGTGGGTGTTGAAATCAATTAGAGGTTCCTTGGAAAGGATAGAACGACGGATGGGGGAGTTGGAGACGCAGTTCTTCTCAACTGGTGATCCTATGGCGTTGGCTTCATTAAAGGTGGCTCTACTCGAGTTCGAAGAAGAGGCAGATAGGGAAGTAAAGTTCCTAGGAAAACATGCTCAAGCGCGGCGATATGGGGAAGGGGACCGCACCGGGAGGACTCTGGCCGCTATGCTACGCCCGCCTCGAAGTGCCACATTTGTCACTACGATCACCAAGGAGGATGGGACACAAGTAAGGGGACAGAAAGACATATTGGAGGCATTCTCCGGCTTTTACCAGGGGTTATATACTACCACTCAACGATCAATCCCGGAGGGACTGATACCCTTCCTCGACTCCCTGCAGTTGCTGTGGCTGAGCAAGGGGCATCGGGATTATCTGGACTCCCTTTCAAGGTAGAGGATATAGTTAGGGTCATAAAAGTCTCCCACTCAATAAGGCCCCGGGGTCCGATGGCCTGACCACTGCATTCTACAAAACCTATGTCGAGGAGTTAGCCCCCAAACTGCATGAACTCTATGTGGAAGCATTGGAAGCGGGCGAACTGCCATTGTCGCTGCGTGAGTCGATCATAGTCACTCTGGTAAAGACGGGTAAACCGGAGGATGAGCTGGACTCTTACAGACCGCTCTCCTTGATCAATGTAGATGTAAAGATTTTTGCGAAATTGATCGCTAATAGGCTGCAGCCTTTGCTCCCATTAGTTGCCCGCCCCGACCAGTCGGGATTTATACCGGGCCGGTCAACGGCCCACAACCTCAGAACCCTCTTTTCAGTATTGCATTATCTGCATCCGGACGTACAAGCAACGGCAGTGTTCTTGGATGCCACAAAAGCATTTGACACCTTGGAGTGGCATTATCTATTCGCCATACTAGAGCGCATGGGGTTCAGTCCATTGTTCCTGGACCTGATTAAACTCCTGTATACAAAGCCAGTGGCTCGTGTGAGGGTGAATGGCCTTCTCTCTGACCCATTTCCTCTCTCTCGCGGAATGAGACAGGGGTGCCCGCTCTCCCCATTACTCTTTGCCATTGCGATGGAGCCACTTGCGGCTCGTGTCCGACAGCACCACACCGCGAAAGGAATTGGCTTTAGTGCAAGGAGTTTACTGATATCCATGTACGCTGATGATGTCACGTTGTACATACTAAATCCGGCGCATAACCTCGATCCAATCCTGAGAGAATTTATCAGGTTTGGTGGCCTCTCCGGGTTTGGCTATCAACTGGTCGAAGTCGGTCGTTTTCCCACTGACCGATAATACAGCACAAGTGACGTCGGAGTTTCCGCTGCAATGGGCAACGGGGCCAGTGAAATATCTAGGTGTTTGGATTAGCAGGGATATGCAGGAGCTGTGGAGGATGAATCATGGTCGTGCTATATCCTGGCTGGAGGGTAAGGTTACAGCCTGGGCGAGATTGCCGCTCTCATTGGCCGGAAGGATAGCGCTGGCAAAGATGGTGGTATTGCCAAAGTTTCTATACCTATTTGTCAATGTTCCTCTCGTGCTCACAAAGGCTTTTTTCACTACTCTACGATCATTGCTGATCTCCTTAACCTGGGCAGGCGGACAGACCCGGATATCCTGGGAATTGCTCACGCTGCCTCTGCGACAGGGGGGTTTGGGAGCACCTGACATGCAATTATATGCCTGGAGTGCACAAACTCAATTTTTACACTTTTGGGTGCACCCCACCCCATTTCAGCCACATGTGGCTGTAGAGGAAACTATGACTCGCCCTTTGCCATTGGAAGTCGCACTATTCGGGACGTACAAACGCCCACGCAAGGGAATAGACACGGTCGAGACGCTGCGCTGGGCCTGGCATAGCTTGCGAAAGAGAATAGGCGCACCAACCCTTTATGCGCCATCCATCCCCCTGGTTAAAAATCTGATGCTTTTCCCCTCCGATGCTGGGCTAGGAGGAAAATTTGCGAGCACGATGGGTCTGACCACCTTTGAAGATCTTTACCCGGGCGGGCAGTTCAGACCACCCCCGGAAGCTGGGAAAGATGGCTTAGTGCCATTTGCTGAACTTTTCGCATACCATAAACTCAAAACGGCATGCCGGTCGTTGCATGACACATTCCCGAGCGCTCCACCCACAATAGTGGCTTTAGAAAATGTATATGCACAGGCATCCTCACGGAGACTAATTACTAGAATTTACAATCACACACAGACATCAGCTCCCGTTACGCAACCGCATGCATGGGCGGCTTGGAACGCTGAACTCACGGCCCCGTTGTCGGAAGAGCAGTGGCTTTATTGCTGTGGCCAGCTAAAGGCGCTGTCCCCGAACTATAGACTGCGTCTTATACATTTTAAATATTTACACAGGATTTATAGAACACCAATAAGCCTACACAGGATGGGACTAAAAAAACGAGGATAGTTGCTGGCGTTGCGGTATTGCACCTGCTGGGTTCCTTCATGTAGCATGGGACTGTCCAAGACTGGGGGCGTACTGGGTCAACGTAGGTGAAATCATACAGCAGATAATAGGCGTAGCTGACACTCTCACTCCCTTGCAGGGGCTGCTAGGATACGTCAAGGATACACCCGTAGAATATAGGAAGCTACACGCTATGCTTTTATTATTTGCGAAACGCCGCGTAGCCCTACACTGGGGCAGCCGGAGGCTCCCATCTAAGGAAGATTGGCTTAGGGATGTGGTGTTTGGTCAAACCCAGCTATCCACATACTGGGAATTGATGCCAACTGCCTCGAGACCGAAATATATCTGGTCGCCATTTATAGAGTGGATACGCGAGCATAGTAGTCCAGCAGATGCCCCGACATGAGATGAGGTCAGAGGACACTAGAATTGGAGTTATATTGAGTTGACCCTAGCAGTAGAATATGTAAAGGTGCGGGTTGGTGAGTGACCTAGGTAGGCTAGATAACCTTGAGTTGGAGCTGCATTGAGGGGACTATCCTGTTTTATCCATTATCACTGAGCTGACGCCGAGCTAATTGCCGTAAATGAAGGGAAGTGTATTATGAAGGGGGAACACTTGGGTACCTACTGTCTTTGGTCCGATTTTTAACTCTTTTATCCTTTCTTCCTGTTTTATTTTAATGATGCAATACATTCGATTATATTGTACTGTCATGTAAATCTGCAATACAAATGCACTGTTGGAGCATGAACGAAGCACTGTTGTTGTTGTATTATGTTCCTGAAAGGCCAATAAACAAATCATAAAAAAAAAAAAAAAAGGATGAGCGATTTGGTGGCAAGGAACAAAAAGGATCTGAAGGGAGGACTGCAGCGTAAAGACATACAATGGCCCAATGGCTCGCTAGCGATTACCATTCCCCAGTCCAAAACTGACCAGATGGGTAGGGGGGATCACATATTGCTGCACCGAGCCACGGGGAGTCACTGTTGTCCGCTGAGCAATTTGGAATCCTTTCTGGCTCACTGGGGAGAGGGTACGGGTGGCCCTCTTTTGTTGCATCAGGATGGGACACTGTTAACTAGATTCCAATTCACTAAGGTGCTCAAGGCAGCTTTGGGTGCTGCAGGTTTTTGATCCTGCTGAATATGGTTCCCATTCATTCCGTATTGGCGCAGCGACAACTGCCACGAGTATTGGGTTAGCAGCTCAGGTGGTGCAAAGGATAGGCCGTTGGAAGTCTGATTGCTACAAACGATATGTGAGATTGAACATGTTGTAAATGTCACCATTGCGGTGTTAGTGCCTTACCCTCTTTCTTTCGTCAGTGCAGGTGGTGGAGAGGTTAGGGGAATCCAGCCACTGGACGCCTCATTGCCGCTGGCTTACGTTGGAGCTGGAGTCGTTATAGATGTGCGGGTGTTGGGGCGTTGCTATGTGAGGCGTGCACGGAGCGTTTATTTCGCAGGTGACTACTCATCACGAGCACTAAAGAACGGATATCGGCTGACTTTCTGTGGCCAAGGGGGGCTGCGTGTGGCTCAACTAAGAACTGCATTAGACAGACTGTTGCCCCGGAGGCTTACACTTCCAGGAGTGATAATTGTACATATTGGAGGCAATGACATGGCTGAGTTGGGTTGGAGAGACCAATGTGAAATGTGTTGGTTGGCAAAGAAATTCCCGGGGGCCACAATCATATGGTCCAATATGATTCCGAGGGCGAAATGGAGAGGTGGTAGGTCGGTGAAAGCCATCAATGAATCGGTAAAGAGGTTGAATCGAAAACTTGGTAAGTTGTTCAGGACAGATCGGTTGTCAACCGTATCTCATGGATGCATCAAAGGAGAGCGTTTTCTTTTACAGGATGGAGTGCATTTATCTGATGAAGGTAACGCTATATTTCTGGAAAACCTGCTGGCCTGGCTGGGCCAGCGCACTTTAGCGGGCAGAGGGGGCCAGATAGTAGGTGAACTATCTTGGCCTGTGGCGGGTGAGGTCAAGATTGGGGGGGGGGCACTTAGGCTCCTTTTCGCCATCCTGTTTTACCAAATTTGACATGTAAAAAAGTTATACAAGTGTGGTTTTTTAATTTCTTGTTAATAAATATGGCCTGGGGTCTTTCGAACCCTATCCCAAAGAAATACCAAAGTGGTTTTGTTTGCATTTGTGTCTTGAGGTTGTGGGTATGGTAAGTATACACATGCATGGGCCATCGGCGACTCCCTTGCCATATAACAGAGGCTCTCCCCTCCATGGGGGAGCCGGCAATATGGCGGGGAGCCGGGGTCCAACGGGGGGGATGAGGCGGGGCCGCCCGTCCTTCCGGGTGAGGACAGCGCAGATTGGTTGCCGCACCCGCTGCCCCGGAAGCACTCAAGTGCTTCCGGGGCAGCCATTTGGGAACCGGTCCCTATTTAAGCGGCTGCGCTGGGGCAGGCGGGTCTCTGCTTCCTGCCTGCCCCAAGATGTGGTCGCCAAGGAACTTTCCCCTGCTCACGGCCATCGGAATCATCAGCATTTTGGAGGTGTTGGGGCCCCCACCACCCGTTTTAATTATTTTAAAACCTCCCTGGGTGCCGCGCGGGTTCTTGAGTTTTCCCACCCACCATCCCAAAAACTAGGGTCCTTCTAGGGTGTTTTAGGAAGGAATTGTTCGTTGCTCAGATTGATGGGCGTGTTATTATATGTATTTGTGTTTGGTCATGGATTAGATTTTGAATATAATAAGGTTTTGCTCTCTTGTTGAGTTGCTGTAACAGTAATTTGCTATCTTGTTTGACTAACAGTTTTGCTTCCTTTTCTGTAAATTGACGTATTTATGTTGGCGGGTGAGGTCAAGATTGAGGAGACACTTAGGCTCCTTTTCGCCATCCTGTTTTACCAAATTTGACATCAGCATTCATGGACCCTCCAACGGGTGCTGCCACCAGGTCGGAAGGAGGTGGCAGGGGCGCAGGGGGTTTCTGGGCGGTCGCTGACGCGGTCCTTTACCTAGCAGCCACCCGCGCATGCGCAGTTGGGCATAACCTAGAACTGGCACTTGGGTGGGTGACAAACCTGGGTGCAGGAGGTGGCCCGCGGTAGGTATACTAAGGGCAGCTGGGCCTCCTGCACAATTTTCTTTGCTGACATTGGAGCCCTCCCAGTGGGGACGGACGGGAGAGAGAAATGGGACTCCTCCCATAAGGAGGGCCCCGAAGGAGTAAAAGAAGGGGCAGAGCCAGTCTTGATCTCACTTGGAATCGTTATGGAATAATTTGCTTGGTTACACAGGAACAGACTAGTTATGCTTAGATGATTCACATGTACTAGAATTTATGTTAAGGCTAGGATACCAAAAATGTAACAAAATTGTAAATAATGTGGTTACTGTGTAAAAAGTTATAAAAGTGTGGTTTTTTAATTTTTTCTTAATAAATACAACCTGGGGTCTTTCGACCCCTATCCCAAAGAAATACCAAAGTGGTTTTGTTTGCATTTGTGTCTTGAGGTTGTGGGTATGGGTATGGGTATGGTAAGTATACACATGCATGGGCCATCAGCGACTCCCTTGCCATATGAGATACTCGCACATTGTTAGGCCATTTTCGTCTAGATCATTCATAAAGCTATCTGTATTAGAAATTGTGACTCAAAAGAAGTAGCATTGGCACAACATATATTGTTCTAACATTATCATTTGTGAGACAAGTACAAAACGTTAACATCGACTCACAACTTATTTCGTACCAATTCCATTTGCGTCCTCCAACGAGTACCTCATGAGCTGCTGGCTGCCTGTGAGTTTCTCTCTTATTCGCAGCGCAGACTTCTAAATTAGATGTATTTGCTTGATCAAATTGATAAATGTGCACCAAAATAAAAAAATGTGCATTAAAGACAAATATGTGCGTATTTTCAGAAGTAAGCAATATGTTGTTGTTTGAGGAGAAGTGGTTTAATTCAAAATATATTTAAAGATAATATTTGAGTTATAAATCATGCAGGAAAGGGGAGACTTTTTACTGCTGTTATTAACTTGGTGCCAGGGGCATTGCACCTATGGCTGTTATGTGGTTCCCATCGAGAGACATTCCATAGTGACAAAGTATTTTTGAATTACTGCTGACAACTGTTCCTTATTCAGTGAGGTGATCCCTGCTGGTAATCTTGTACATACATGGTGGCCACTGACGTAGCCTTTTCTAATGTGGTCACTGTTGAAACTTTAGTATTAGTAGCTAAGGATTATTTTCTTTGAACATAACTAGCTCTTATTACAGAAAAGGTTGGAGACCCCTGTCTTGTCCCAGTTACGAAGTCTGCAGTAACTTTGGGGTTGGGGTGTATTTCACCAGGAGTATTTGGCGACTTAAAGCAGCTAAATCTCCCGGTAAAATACTGGGTATAAAATGTGGACTAAAGCAGGGTAATCAGAAAAGAAATTACTGGTTCACCTGATAATTTATCATTTCTAAGGGTCGCACATATAGTACCTGATAACTCCTGCTGCCCCAGAGTCACTGGTACCACAGGTATTGCAGACCGTGCGGGGGTGAAACCGGTGCAGGTTTTACACCGTGCCACTTGTAATGAGGCCTTAAACCTCTCATTCCAACATTTTTGGAATTATCGAATGCAAAACCACTGGGAGGAAATAGTGTTACTGGATCTTGATTTTTTTTACCACTTGAAATATCTGAAATCAGATGCAAAAACTGTTTCTCCCTGATCAGTCCACCTATCTGGTCTCTAATCAGTTGCTGCGTCCATCCCAATCAGGCTTCTGCCCTGGATACATCACAGAATCCATGCTGGTGGAAATCTCTGACACTAATTCACTTTCTGTGGACCAAGGGAAGCAAGTGGCCCTCCTACTGTTAGAGTTATCAGTGGAGTTCGATACTGTTGCTCACTCCGTCCTCTTACAATGACTTAGCAATATTGGCATGGGGGGCCGCGCTGGCTTGGTTTGAGTCTTTGTATCTGACAGAAGCCAGTCAGTTTGGATTACACCTTTTGCTTCCGACCCCAAACCTTTGAGGTATGACGTTCCCCAGGGCTCTGCACTGAGCCCAACACTTCAATGTTTATAGGATTCCTCTGGCAGCCCTGGTGGAATCTTTTGGCGTGCAAATGGTGCCGTACGCCGATGACATACAGATCCTCCTTACTTGGGATGGCAACATTCCTAATTTTCAGAACAGATTCGTTGCGTGTCTCTCAGAAGTTAATCAGTGGATGTATGAGAGAAATCTTCAATGTTACACAAGGAAATTGGAAATACTACTTTTTGACACCACGCGTCCTTCGCGGGGAGGTGATGCTTGGCCCAGCACAGCTCCTTCCCCACCTACCCCTGTGTTGCTTTGTGAGTCACTTTTAACATATAATGCATTCCCTTATGTACCGTGTTATCTTTTGAGTGCATTCTACATTCCACGAGAATGTTGATCGTGGGTGTTCTTGCATGCACTTCATTACTTCGGTTGCTGCTCTGCCTGCAGGATGGTATGCTGTGCTGCTCCAAATAAACTTACCAAACATTTCTGGATTGTGTCTTCTTGCAGCACCCTGCCAAGGTCGTACATAACTTGGGAGTTAATTTTGATCATAAGCTATCCCTTGGCTCCGAAGTGGACAGTGTGGTAGGGGTGTACTTTGTCTTTCTCCAATCCTCAAAAAAGTTTAAATTTTTCTTCACTCATGCTGCCGGAAGACAGTAATTCATATTCTCATAACCTCATACATGGATTACGCCAATGCTTTATACTGGGGCCTACAGGCATACCAACTTAAAAGACTCCAGTTAGTGCAGAATGCAGTGGTCCGATTGCTTCTAGGACTTCGTAAATACAATCTTATTCGTCAGCACCTTAAGGAATTACATTGATTGCCGACCCGTGAGCATGTGCACTTCAAGGGTCTAGTGCTAGCGCATGGATCCCTCTACCAGTCAGGCCCTCGTTATCTGGCTAATAGAGCTGTACACTATCTTCCAACAAGAACTCTGCAATCCTCTGATGCTTTGCGGAGGTGGCACCAAAAACTAAAAGGAAGAATTGGGGCGGAGCCTCTTTCTTGGCTCTGGCCGCCTCGAGCTGGAATGCTCTTCCTTTGAATCTGATGGCTACCAAAGAGGAAGGTTCTTCAAACACAGCCTCAAAACTTGGCTGTTCAAAATTGCCTTCTGAAATGCTCCTTTTGACTAGTGGTTACCAGTTCTACCAGGCTACTATGTGTAAGCAGTGCATACTTTGAGCTGGTGGTTGCCTGTGGGGCCCACTGGCACTCATTTTTGGAGACAGGCACATATATATTTCTCATCAGATATTTACAGAAAGCAAAAGAGGGAAAAACTCACAAAGTAGAAAGATGGAAAAATAGACAGCCAAACTGTCAAAAAGGGAGAAAGCAGGGGTCTGCAAGAGTGAGATAAAGGGTCAGGGAGTGTCCGGTAGTGAATGGAAGAGCCATGAGGTCAATTCAAGACTACACAGACTTGGTATTCGGTGCACATTTAAAGGCACTGGTCGTGGGCTTCTGAGCAAAACTTTGGGCACCAGCACTCATTCTTTTACAAATTGAGCACTGCAGATACGTTTTCAAGATTGAATGTATATGCATAAAAAATGCTTTAGGGCCAATTGGAGGGACGTTCTGTCAAATTGGTTTACAGAAAGTACTATGTCACAGGGATCACATAATAGAGTTTACCTGTTGACTGGTCAAGCTGAGGACTCATTTTGAAATGTACCCATGACCCACAATCATTAGTTAAGGTGCCCTTTAGTTAAGGAATTCATTAGTTGTGCACAAAAGAAGAGGCAGAGGAGAAGGGGCGAAAGGGGCAGAGGTGAGAATGCCAATATGAATGTCCCCTTTCCTATTGACGTTTTTCCAATATTGAGGGATGGCAGTAATGCATGCAAAGGGTGCAGAGTAATGAGGGTGTATAGTATAATGTGTAATGAAAGTCGTAGGGGCTTTTTGCATAGACAAACATTGGATAACTGGAAAAAAAGGAAGAGAGGCACATTGGTCAGGATCTGTGGAGGAATGCTGGATGCACTAGTGACAGCTTGTTGAGAAAAACAAACAAGATATGTGTTAAACCTGTCATCCTTGTCATGGTGTTCCCTCTAACTTTTTGCCCTCCGACCTCCTGTTTTTGCTGACTTCGTTTTTGCTGGCCTTAGGACACTTTACATCTGCCAACCAGCGCCAATGTGCTTGTGCTCTCCCTTTATAATATGTTAGATTGGCTTTTACCCAATTGGCATATTAAATCTACTTGTAAGTCACTAGTAAAGTGGCACTATCTGTGCCCAAGGCATGTAAATTAAATGCTACTAGTGGGCCTGCAACACTGATTGTGCCACCCACCTTAGTAGCTCTTTAAACATGTCTCAGGCCTGCCATTGCGGCCTGTGTGTGTGTGTGCAGTTTTAAACTGCCATTTCGTCCTGTCAAAGTAAACATTTTGCCAGACGCAAACCTTCCTTTTTAATACATATACGTAATGCCTAGAGTAAGCCCTGGACAGCCCAAAGGGTAGGGTGCAATGTATTTAAAAGGTAGGTCATGTACTTTTAAGTTTTACATGTCCTGGTAGTGAAAAACTCTTACATTTGCTGTTCACTACTGCAAGGCCTACCTCTCCCATAGGATAACATTGAAGCTGCCTCATTACATTTTATAAGTGTAATTTCCTAATGGGAACAGGTAACCCATTTCTGGTTTGTGTCTCTGGAATTTATAATCCTCACTTATGTTGTAGTCAGATTTTAACTTACAATTTTGAAAATGCCACTGTTAAAAAATTGGTATTTATGTGCCATAGCCATTTGGTGCCTGTAGCCTGTCTCTGGTTCACATAACAGGGTGTGGATGACAGTCACATACAATGAGGAGCTTAGGTATGACTGGATGGACAATCACTGGCAGGATGGAAGGGAAGAGCTGGGCCCATCCCAACTTACACTTTGTTAGGCTGTGTCCTGTCTCCACACAAAAGGCTGCATACCCCCTGTAGTTAGTCTGGACCCAGGGCCAGAAAGGCAGGGTAACTGTGCACTTGAAATGCATGCCTCTAGAAGCTTCTCCCAACTTCAATGGAACAATGAGGTATAAATACTGGACCTCAGACACTCCCACTTCAGTACACTTCTGAACCTGTGCGTACTCTGCCAGGAAGATGAACTGCTGTGCTGCTGAAAGGACTGACACTCTGCTGGACTTCTGTTCTGAAAGATTGCTCCCCTGCTGTGATGACCTGCTACCTTGCCTGGATGAGAAGGACTGGACCTGCTTCCCTTAAACCCAGAACCCAGAGTGACTTAAAGGGCTAGTTGACTGGCCTCCTGATCTGAAGCCTGAGGGACACAACAGGCTTCCAACAACCTTGCATCTCCACCTGGACCTTGCTATTGGGAGACTATCCTGCCAAATGGTGCCACCCTAGTGCTGGACCCTTCGAAGTGGGCTTCATGTGCTCTGCCAGCCTCTGTGGATCCAGCAGAAATGGTGCATCTCCTCTGCGGTACAGCAGAAGCCCGAGCAGAACAGACACATTGCCACTGCTGCAATGGTTGGACCCATTGCAAATACCCCCCTCGTACCGCTTTCCATTAGAACCGCCACTGTGCGATGCATCCTTGATGCAGGCCCTCACAACCATCACCGACAGCAGCCTCGATGATGATGCCAGACTCCGCATCACAGCCTTGCAGCTACTCAGAACTGACACATCACCCTGATTGTGTGCCACAAGCTGGACGCCCGACTTTGCATCGCTAGACCTGTAGACAGGACCCTCGACGGTGACGCAGGCCCTTGCAATGCAGCCTTGACAAATCTCACCACCGAGGCATTGCTTTGGCTGAGTGATGCATCTTCAACATAGCTAAAAACTTGTCCTTGTGTATCACGGGCGCTGCCGACACACGCTGCTACTTTGAAGCCGTTAGTCAGACACGTACAACGGAACGAACAAATTTTCTGACCCATACGGAGGCCTGGTTTTAAACTATGCTTGTTGGAATGATCCCCGGCGTTTTTTGAAAATATGACCGAGGGGCGTGTACCCACGAATTAAATGGTCCCGTGTGCATCTTTATCCTCATTTTGAATATCATGGAGAGGATTTCCCGTTTTCCTATAGTGGCCCATAGGATGATTAGAGCCACAACTTAGGATTGGACAAACGTTTTGTCAGATACCCCTGCTCCTTTTTTAATATAATAACTGTACAATCTAAACATTGGTCCTGATGAAGGTGGTGAAAAGAATGGTTATCTCACCGAAACGTACGTCGACCACTGACCTTTGGGAATCCGTCCAGTGATATATATAGGGAAAGAGACAGATGTGATGTCCTCATACAATAATGAAATGATACAGTGATTTCTATACACTGTCGAAACTGTTGGGATGTTTCTATATAACAAATGAAATGAGTTATTGATCTTACACACTGTCGGATCCCATTTGTGTCGCAATTTGTACTTTTAACTTACATGTTGTATGACAGGTTGAATGATTGGTATGATTTGGAGTGTGTATGCTGTTTTTGTATGAGTTGGTTGGGGTAGGGTAGCTAAAAAGAATTGACATGTTTTTGATCTCAAATGTGTATATTTAGGTTAAAAAAAAAATTGTTGAAATATTTTCATTATGTAATTTTGTGATTTGTGAACTCAGTACTTTTATAAATAAATCCTCACTTTTGGAAATGGAAAATCAACAAATAAAAAATAATGTTTTTCAATAAAAATTGTTATTTCTAAATGATTTCTCTGTAGAAGGAAAAAGCTGTTTTCTTGGGGGCGTGTATAAGCTTCAGGCTATTCTTAAAAGAAATATAGGTCTGTTAGAGGTCTTTCATAGTTTTTGGCTGTTTCTATCCCCCTCCTCTTGGACCTAAAATTAAAACTAGGGGGTACCTTTTTGTCATAATTGCATCTTCAACATAGATCATCCCAACACTCCGCAAACCGGGATTAAGATACTTTGTTCAGCGGCCCTAACAGGGTCTCTGTAGCTGGCCCGTGCTCCATTGCAGCCGGCCTGAACTTGTGACTTTGTCCCGGTCCAGCGCAACCAAATATCCACAGTTGGCGCTTTGTCCTTTTTGGCGTTGTTTTCAATAAAACCTTTGAAATTTAATATCTTCGGTCCTACTGACTGGAATTTTGTTGTTTTGGTCTTGTTTTATTTATTGAAGAATGTTCTCTTTTCTCTGACTTGGAGTGGGATTGTTCTTGTGTGGCTTTCACTTTATTACTGTTTGAAGTGTTGCCCAAATACTTTATAGATTGCCTCGAAGTTAAGCCTGACTGCTATGTGCCAAGCTACCAGAGGGTTGAGCACAGGTTAATTTAGGTTTGGCTTGTGCCTCATCCTGACGAAGATTGTGGTTGCTGCTTGGCCAGGGCTCACACCCCAGTCAACCCACAACCCAATTTCCCACAAGATGTAAGGCATGCTTGAACTAATATCAGCCAATTGTAATTACTGTGAGCTGTATTGCAGTCCATTATTTTTTGCTCACTGTGCCACTCCAGCAAGGGATCAATCTTATGCCAGTCAGCCATGGCTCTCTCATAAAGGAACCATCCAGCCCAAGACCGTCATTCCAGCGAAAACAAATCAACCCAATATATTTTAGGCCTCACCTATGAGCTGTAGCCCCACGGCACTACAACATTGTGACCAATGTGTGGGTATACTCTTCACCTTTAGCAGTAAATCCTAGAAATATTGCCAGTGGCTAACATTTAAACTTTTAATTTCACTAATCCCTTTTTACATTTTTCCCAGTAAGGGCTTTGGGGACCAGCAAAGGGTGGTATTGACTTGTGTGCTATGCATAAGGTGAAGGCATAAAAGGAGATATGTGTGAGCACCAAGTAGGTCCCAATTATGTACAGAGCTCGAGCTACATAACATTATTGTTATGAATAAAATGCGGTTAAATTCAGCAAAACATTTTTTCATATTCAAAGTATTAAAACACTTCACCCAACATGTCTTTTGCGATCTACCTAATTGCTTTTTTGAAGGATGAATCAGAATTATACTACAATATTATTACGTAATTTAAAAAGGACAGACATGCAGTCCACATCTTCAAGTTTAGGTAATACCGTTTTCTGTGCAAGGCAATAAATAGTCGCTCCTTCAAGAGCATTATAAATTAGAACATCTTTATGGAAGACATTTATTCTGATCTTAACAAGTGAATGGATATTCTCAATTTTCAATGTTTTCAATTTCATGGCATTTGTAAAGCACGCAGCTACCTCCGAGAAGATGTCCCAGCGCTAGCGAAAAGCACATGAGAGAGAATGGGAAAAAGACAATTTTATGGCCACAAGAGAGGTATAGAACAAGAATGTTTTAAGATTGAGTCTAAAAACTGGTTCAGAAGGATTGCTGCATAGACTGAGTGGCAGGGAACTCCACAATTTGTAAGCCAGGTGTTTAAAGTCTAGCTTTATGCATGCGGAGAACATACAGAAGCTTAACGTTGTTGGCCCTCAAGGCTCTAGACTGGGAGTAAGGCCTGAGTCTCCTCTTAAGATATAGAAGGCTGTTGGTTCTTTGCGCCACGTTCCAATGCCTTGGTTACCGTCATTGGAGCTTGGTGGGAGGCGGGCATTCTAGGGATGATGGGCAGAGGTGTTTCGGAGCAGGAAGTCAAAGCAATAAGTAAAGAAGTCGTCAAGAGGGCCGGCAAACCCCCGATGGACAAAAACTTCTCAAGTGGGTATCGGAGTGGTGGCAGTCAACAAAGTGGCAAGACTGAGGTGTCATAATTTAGGTGTGGGCGTAAGTTACATGTAAGCAAAAACTGCCCAGCTGCTAGTCAGACGTGTTTCAGGTGTGGAAAAAAGGGTCATTTTCCAAGAACTTGCAGATCATTTAGGAAGAGTTTTAATGCCCCAGTGGTGAAGTCTATTGAAGGAGACACGTCTGAAGAGGATGAAAATGTAATATCAATGTTGTCTGACCCAATTGAGGATGTTGTTGATAATCACATGGCGTATGTGTGTCAGAGCAAGAGGAGGAAACCGCCATTGTGCGATATTAATATTAACAGGTCTAAAATTAGAGTCAAGGCAGATTCTGGCTCGCCTTTTACGTTGATTGGCGAGTCAGAGTTTGACAAATTGAATATTGCTCATCTCCAGGAGTCGCACATTAAATTTTTTGCTTATGGGGGCAAAAGGGTGGAGGTGTTAGATGCAGGTAAGAGCGGTGGGGCCAGCTGGGGGGGATTTCGAGAAACGACCATGAGGGAAAATTAATTATTTATTTAATTTTCCCTTGTGGTCGTCTCTCGAAATGCCCCCCCAGCCGGCCCCACCGCTCTTACTTGCAGAGGCCACGGCTGGCACTGTGTATGTGGCCAAAGGAGGGTCCAATCGTTTAGGCTGGAATAAGCAAGGGGATCTGGATATAATCCTCAATCCCAATCATCTGGAGTTAGTATTATCGAGACAACGGCTGTTAGAGGTGTGCAGTGGTGATGTGTGCAATATGGTTGAGAATAAGTGGACTAATGCCTATCCTGAGGTGTTTACAGAACGACTTGGTCGTTTGAAAGATTTCAAACGCGGAATAATTTTGAGTGAAAAGGCAAATCCAAGAGTGCACAAGGTGCGGCGTGTTCCCATAAATTTGAGGGAGGAACTTAAGGTGGAGTTAAAGAAACTGTGTGATTTGGATGTTATAGAACCCATTGAGAGTTCAGAGTGGTTGGCCCCAGTTGTGTTGGCGCACAAATCAGATAAGTCCTTGCATTTATGTGTGGATTTACGCTATCTGAATTCCAATATCTGGGTAGACGGCAACCACTCCCTAACATCAATGAGCTGTTGTCCACTCCAAATGGCACTGAAATATTTACAACACTTGATATGTCGGCAGCATATCATCAGATAGAGTTGTGTGATGAGTCGAGACATTTAACTTCATTTGTGACCCCTGAAGGAGCATACCGATATAAGCGCATGCCATTTGGACTTGCCTCGGCATCTTCAGTTTTTCAAAGGTTGATGAACAATTTGTTTGTAGATGTGTCTAGTCTAGCATGTTTCCAGGATGATGTGTTGATTTATGGGAAAAGTGTGGATGAGCATGATGCGAGACTGGAGAGGGTGTTGTACAATTTGAAGTGTTCAGGCTTAACCTTAAAAAAAGACAAGTGCAGGTTTTCATGTGATGGTATGAATTATTTAGGTCACCACATGTCTAGCAAAGGTGTTGAACCCAAGATAAAGATTTTAGGAGCAACTGAGCAAGAACCTGCACCCAGCAGTAAAGATCAGCTCAGATACTTTTTAGGATTGATCAAGTATTATGCTAAATTTGTTGAGAGTTTTGTGTCTAAAACAGCCAGTTTACAGGATCTGTTAAAAAAAAATATGAAGCCCGTATGGAACGAGGTGCATGACACTGTGTTGAATCGATTAAGAAGGACATTGTGTCTGCCAAACCCCTTAAACCATTTAACACTTGTGATCAGTGCATCATCACCACTGATGCTAGCAATCATGGATTAGGTGCGGTCCTGATGCAAAAAAGCGAGTGTGGCAAAGAATAAATTGGGGGGTTCGCATCGAGAGCACTTCTAGGTGCGGAGTCAACTTATTCTACGATTGAGAAAGAGGCTCTTGGTTTATGGTGGGGTATGCAGCATTTCAAAAACTTTGTTTGGGGAAGCCAGTTTGTGCTGCACACTGACCATAAGCCTCTCGTAGATTTGTTTTGTACTGTCAATGGTGGTTGAGCTATGCCACTTATTGCCAAATGAACGTACCAAATGCAAGAGTACCAGTCCAAATTGCAGTATGTGCCTGGTGTACGGAAGTTTGCAGCAGACTGTCTTTCAAGGTTGCCTGTGGTTGAGGATGAGATCAGTGACAAGGGTGATGATGAGGAGGTGGAATTTGTGTGTGTAGTGAGTGAAGTTACCTCAGGTGTGCTGAGTGAAGAAGAATGGCAAGCTGCAGCCTCAGAACATGAAGAGATTCAAGAGGTAATAAAGTGTGTCATAAACGGTTGGCCTAGGACACGGGATATGAGGGAGGATTTGATTCCGTATTGGAGGAATGCAGATGAATTGTCCATGGTTAATGGGGTCTTATTGAGGTGTGAACATTTGGTGGTTCCGAGGCCAATGAGGTAGAGAGTGCTGGAATTAGCACATGAGGGTCATATGGGGATGTGTGCCATGAAATGCCACGTGAGAGAGAATTTCTGGTGGCCAGGAATGGACAGGGCTGTGGAACAGTTTGTGAGAGAGTGAGGTGCATGTGTTTTGAGCGATAAGGCACAGGTTACTGTGCCATCTCCTATCGTTCCTGTTGTCAGTAGTGGAATACCTTGGCACAAGTTGGCATTTGATATGTCTGGTCCTTTTGGCATTTTAGGTAGTTCGCCCAAATATGCGTTGGTGTCTATATATCTAAGTGGACTGAATTAAAATATGTCAATAGTGTCAGTTCTAGTGTTGTCATTCAATTTTTTTGGGACACGTTCATGAGAGAGGGTTTCCCAGAAAAATTAGTGACTGACAATGGCAGTCAATTAGTGTCAAGTGAAATGAGAAGTTTTTTGGAGTGTTGTGGCATCAAACATATACGAACACCACTGTACCATCCCCGCAGCAATGGACTTGTGGAGAGGGTGAATAGCGTGGTGAAAGATCAACTTCAGTTAGCCGTAGTTAATGGCATATATTGGGAAGATGCTGTGAGGGATATGCTATGGGCTATTAAAATCACCCCACACGTTAGTACTGGTGTGACTCCTTTTTTCTGTTTAGAGGCAGAGTGGCGGCCTCACGGCTGACAGGGAGTGGATGAATAGAAAAGGATTGGACATGGAGAAGATGTGTGGAGTTCTGGATGTGCGTAAATGCTTTCAAGAGAAGTATGCTTCCAAAGGGAACAAGTGTAGGAAATGCAAAGTTCAAATGGGCAATTTAGTGAGGATAGTAAATCCCAGGCTCGTTCATAAGGGACAATCAAGGTTTTCCTCGCCATTTTGTAAAGGAAGTGAGAGAACAGGTTGTGGTTTTGGAAAACGTAAAAGTGTGGAACAAGAGCAAGTCGGTGGTGGTACCCAAATCCAAGGCTAAGTTTGTGTGTGAAAGAATGGGGATGGGGTTGCCTCAAGGTTCCATGGAGTCTGAGTGCGCTCCGGAAGGTTGTCCTACTTCAAGGCATCAAGGTTCCGTGGAGTCTGTGTGTGCTCCGGAAGGTCACCCAACGTCAAGGCGGATAAAGTGTGTTCCACACAAGTATGATGATTACGTGATGTGATGGCTGTTGTTAATGTTTTCACCATGGTATGGAGCTTAGGGCCAGATGTACGACCAAGAAAATTGCGCATCGCAAATTGCGACTCTTTTGCGAGTCGCAATTTGCGAGGCGCAATTTCCGATGTACAACAGTGTAATTCACACTGTATGCGATTCCTAATGGCGTCGCCAATTGCGAGGCTCATTGATAATAATGAGCCTCTTGCAATTTGCGAGCCCATTGGGAATGACAGCCCTCCCAGGTATGGTGGCCTGCTGGGCTCAGCAGACCACCATGTCTGAGACTGCTTTTTAATAAAGCAGCTTTTTTTTTTTTAAATGCAGCCCGTTTTCCTTAAAGGAAAACGGGATGCATTTTAAAAAGAAAAATGAAACTTTTCAGTTTCAATTTTTAAGCACAGGCAGTGGTCTCTGGGACCACTGCCTGCTCTTAAAAAATATTTTCCAACATACTCACAAAGGGGAAGGGGTCCCCTGGGGACCCCTTCCCCTTTGCGAGTGGTTTACCACCTACTTGAAGTAGGTGGTAAACTGCGAGTGTTTTGCGGCCGCAAATGCGGTCGCAAAACACTAGTACATAGCATGTTGACTAGCTATTAGGAAGAGACGCCCCTTCCTGATAGCGAGAGTCGCAAATGTTATTTTGCGAGTCTGGGACTCGCAAAATAGCATTAGTACATGCTATTACCCTTTTTTGCGGCCGCAAACGGGAGGGTCTCCCGTTTGCAGCCACAAAAAAGGGTCGTACATCTGGCCCTTAGTCTCTTTGGGTTTTGTGTTTGGTTTATTGTTCATTGTTAAATGGTTCAATCGTGCGCTTACCTGTGCTCTTGCATTTTCTTTACAGGTTCCATGGTCTGTGTCATGCGTATGTTGTAATTGTGATTATGCATTCGACCTGGAAACTGTATCTACATTACTTCTGTTTTGTCATTGATTTTGTAAGGCAGGGGGGTATGTTGGGTCTTTGCGCCACATTCCAATGCCTTGGTTACCGGCATTGGAGCCTGGAGGGAAGCGGGCAATCTAGGGATGATGGTTGCGGCCACCAGAGGCCGGTGCTGTTAATGTGTATGGGAATAAATCCTTACCAACCTGTACGAGTGTGGCGTCCCTTCAAAGGCCCTTATGGGTGTAGGCTATAAAAACTAAAGTAAGTTCCTTAAATTGGATTCTCTTAATAATGGGAAGCCAATGGAGATGCTGCAGATGAGGAGAGATATATGAATGAGAGGGGATCTTCAAGATGAGGCAGGCGGCAGAATCCTGGATGTATTGGAGCCGTTGAATAAGGAAGGTCAGTATGCCTAAGTAAAGACAATTGGCATAGTCCAGTTTTGGCGTCACCAGAACGTGGACAATCGTTTTTCGGGAGATAACCGGAATTAGGTGGAACATTCTTCTGAGAGATCTGAGGGTGTCAAAACAAGAGACATAGAGGGATCTAATTTGAGGTTCGAAGGTAAGATGTGAATCAAACTTTACCCCAAGGTTTCTGGCCATAAAAGTGGGGGCCAGGGCAGCACCCAGTTCAGGTGGCCACCACAGACCAGCATCTGGAATGGACTTAGCGACAAAGAAAAAAATATCAGTCTTATCTGAGTTTAGTTTAAGGTAGCTTTCCTCCATCCAAGCCACCACACCTTTCAGACACTGCTTAAAGGAGCTTAGAGTTGAGGGCGTGTGTTCATGGAAAGCTAAAAAGAGCTGGGTGTCATCCGCATAAGAGACCGTCCGCACCCCCCATCAATCCATCAATTTAGCCAAAGGCTCCAAATAGATATTAAAAAGAGTGAGGCTGAGTCCTGAAGGACACCACAGATCAAAGGTTTGGAAGAAGAGATGAAAGGAGGAAGAAAGACTGCTTGGGAGTGATCTGACAGGAATGATTTCAACCAATACAGAGCCTGGCCTCTGACACTAATTCTGTCAATTCTATCAAGTAAAGTGACATGAGAAAGCATGTCAAAGGCTGAAGACAGATCCAGCAACATAGGAGAGCTCTGGTCAAGTTTTTTCTTGATAAATTCAGATACCTCAAGCAAGGTGGACTCAGTACTGTAGCCCGAGTGAAAACCTGATTGAGAGTCATGCAAAAGAAAATTAGATTCTAAAACAAGTGACAGCTGTTTATTGAACCTTTTCTATAAAAGTTTAGCTACCGTGGGGAGGAGAGAAATGGGGATAACGTTACTAAGAACCTTAGGATGTCCCAATGGTTTCTTTAGCAAAGGGAGCAACAGTGCATGTTTCTCACCCAATTCCACTGATTTATTCATCAGCATATTAAGAAGAGGATAAACAACATCAGCAGCTAACTTTAGGAAGGCAGGAGGACAGGGATATAATGGAGATCCAGATTTACACCTTAGTTATTCAGACACCGAATCAGCCAAGAAAATGGGGTCAAGCCTTGGAGCAGGGTGCCAGGAGATATAAAGACCGGGATGACCACATCAGATGAAGTTGTCCCAAAATCCGGGACTTGCTGCCCACCAATTCTCCCAATGCATGAAAGATGTAACAACATGGATGGCTAATCATTGCTTGAAACTGAATGGCAGCAAATCAGATGTGATGATTGTAGGGAAAGCTCCATCTATCTGGTCGTCAGCATGGTGGCCTGAGTCACTGGGCCAGTTGCCAACTCCTAAAACAGAGGTCAAAAACCTGGGAGTCTGGCTCGACTCCAACCTGACATTCGAGAATCAAATCAGGAGAGTCACAGGTAAATGCTTTGGGACTCTAAAGGTCCTGAGGAAGGTCCTTGACCTATTACCGGTCAGCTCTAGAAAAACTATAGTACATGCCGTGTTCAACTCTCAGATCGACAACGGAAACGTTCTGTATCTAGGCGCAGCTAAAAAAAGAATAATGAAGCTAGAATCCATACAAAATGCAGCAGCCCGCCTAGTGCTGAACCTCCCTAAAAAAACACCCATATCGAAAGCCCTAGCCAGATTGCACTGGCTACCAGTTGAAAAGAGAATACTGTGTAAAACAATGTGCCACTGCCACCGTATTATGGAGAAGAAAGGGCCACAATACCTTCAAACTTTGATTACAGCTTACACACCCAACAGAAACCTAAGATCCGAGGGTAAAGCACTAGCAAGGATCCCAAGAATCAGAAAGGCTAGCATGGGTGGCCGTTCTTTCAGATTCCTAGCAGCTAAACAGTGGAATACATTGCCAGTTGAAATAAGAACAGAGCCAGTTGAAATGACCTTTCGTAGAAAACTGAAGACTTGGCTTTTTCCCACCAACTAGTCATTATACTTTCCATATCTCTTTGTCTGCTATCTGTTCAGATTCTAGCGCGGGGACACACCGGTGGTGTAACCATGCGCTCTATAAATGGATAAATAAATAAATAAAATAAAGAAGTGGTTAAAAAGGTTTTGAACTTTCTCATTAAAAAAATTAGAGAGGTTTCGACAAAGATGCCTTGAGGGAATAAGAAAATTTTCTGTGGTCATAGGGGACACATTATTTTTTACAATTTTAAAAAGTTCACATGACTTTTTAGCTGCTTTGGAAATAGAAGCCACAATAAAAGATTTCTGCGGTTTCCGGATAGAGGCATGGTAACATTTCAGCGCGGATAGGTAAATTAATTTATCCTTGTTATCATAAACCCTCATCCAGAGCCATTCTAATCTTTTAGAAACATCGGGGCATATTAGCAAGGGCACTATCGCCGCTTTAGCGGCACTTTTTGCCGCTAAAGCGGCGATATTTATATCGCCCTATCAGCAAACTGTCTCTAACAGCAGTTAGCGACAGTGTGCGGGCATTAGCACCCGTTTTTTTACCGCTTTGCATGTCAGCGATATTTATCGCTAATGACATGCAAAGTGGGCGTTCCCGACGAACAATCCTGGGAAACACTCGCTAACAGGCCTATCGCCTATTAGCAAGGTGGCCATGGCCCCAGTTAGCGACGTGAAAAGTTGCGCTAACCGGGGTCATCGCCATTTATTTAACACCTGCAATTAGCAGGTGTTAGCCATACCTAACATGGGGGGGTGGATTATGCTGATACGACCACAGGGTCGTATCAGCAAGGTGTTCTCCCTTCTCCATGCAACATCGCTGGTTTCTCAGCGATGTTGGCCCATTTCCCCCGCTATCGCTGGAATATTCATCGCCATAGCGCTAATCGTTGCTAATACAGCGTTAGCGTGGCGATATATTCCAGCGATAGCCGGCGATAAAAAAAATCACGCTAAGCAGGGTTAGCGATGATTATCGCCTCTTCTTGCTAATATGCCCCATGATTTTTCAGCTTTAAGAGCCTCAGAGAACCAAGGTACGGAAGGAGATAATCTGCTGGAGGAGTTGGTACTGATGGGAGCAATAGTGTCTAATGTAGAAAACAACCAGTTATTAAAGCTGGCAACATCAGATTCCAAAACTCCATTGCTGTTATCAAGTTATACAGTAATTCTATTGGGATATCCCTAAGAAACATTGTAAAGCCAAAGACTTTCAATGCAGTTCTGATGTACAATACATTTTGAAGAGCAATCTTATGATTTACCAATCAAACAAATTAGTCTCAATATGCTTCTTCTTCCAAGCAGTGAAAGCAAAAAGTGTCCATAGATTTCTTTAGCAAAAATATAAACATATAATCGCTAATGCATAGTTAAGCAAAGTCCACCATCTGCTTTGTAACGTGGTTTCATATCAGTTGCGTAGCTAGACCCACTGCCACCCGTGGCAGACCCTAAGTTTGCTGCCCGGTGCAGGTAAGAGCTAGGGGGGTGGCGGCCAACGCCCGACTTGTTCCGGGGGGGAGGAGGAGGGGTCTGGCGCCCGATAGACGACTTGTTCTCAGGGGGCAGGGGGATGGTGGTAGTTGACACACACGACTTGCTCACCTCAGCCGCCCCCAAAAACAGTGCCTCCCGGGGCGGACCGGCACCCGCTCCCCTCCCCCCAGCTATGCTACTCTGTTCAATACACTGACTTATGTTGGAATAGTCAGCAACATAGAAGTTGCTAGGATGACCATGGTGGAGCAATGCTTCTCAATATTAGCGTAAATGCTTTATTAAATGCAATCCATGATATACTGAGGATCAAATACAAAAAGTAGGACAGTGGATTCAGGCAAATTATCAGACCAAAACATCTATTTACCTACCAGTTGAGATGTGTCCTGCAACCTGTAGGTACAACAATGAAAAGTATGGAATACACTCATACTGCAATGTTTATTTTGCCACAAAAGTATCTGATAATTTGGTCTAACTCGGGAGGGCGGGGGGGAGTGGTCCTGTTTTCCATCTTGCTTGAGTAGAATGGATGCAATGATAAAGCCAGCAAAGGCATGTGTGTGTGTGCAATTTTAAGTGACCTGGCAAGTTTTCATGGTAGGGAATTTGGGTGATAGGGAGTGGGGTGAACATCTATTTCTGGACTTTGCATTGTTTCAAGGAGAAAAGTAGATACAGCTAAGTTGTATGTTCAGGGTTCTGGTAAGATCACTAGAGTCAATGGTGACCAGTTGTTACTGGATGTTAAGATGCAGGGGAGGGCTGAGCTAAGTAGCTAGGATGTAAATATGGCTGTGTGGTGGCAGGATTAGGTGGGCTTGCAGCCTTTAACTGATTGGTGTCAAATGTTGGGACTGGATTCCCTGCCACTGAGATTCTCACTGGAATGTTATTCTTAATTTAATACAATAGGTGCTAGTAGTAGGCCTTTGTGAAAACACCCTGTATAACCTTGGTTTATAGAGATGTTTACGAGAGTCCTAGTGAGGCAGGGAGGTTGCAGCCAGTCATGGAGCACTAGGCAGAGTAAGTTAGTATATGTATAGGAATGTATATAGTGTACATGTTGTCACAAAATAATGTAGAACGGTACAGATGAGGAGGTGTAATATGTGACTACATTATTCAATATGGTGTGATCACTGAACTGTGACCCCTGATCTTTGCAGTATGTCTTTTTTTTCCTGCAGGTTATGATGAATTTGTTTTTAGGTCTGGTGTTAGCCATGATCTTTCATTTTACTAAAATATAAGTATGGTAGACTTACTTAAAGGGGCTTTCAGCCACCTCTATTCATTCATTGGTCTGTTGTTGAGTCATTCACAATTTGCTTCCACCGTCTACAATATACTGCATGGGGCAATGGGCCAGCCTACTTCAGCCACTGGCCAACTGCACTTTGAGTGACTGCATTTTGCTCTTTCGCAACAAGCACATCCACACACAAGGTAGTTTCTTTCAGTGCCAGTGTTTTCTTTGACTTTATTGTTCAGTGTTGCCTTTGTGTTTGTGTTAATCTGACTTCTGCTGTTTCAAAGCTTACCAGATTGTGTCCATTTGAAAATGTTCTGATAAAGTAATTCTCTTTTTTTATATGCATGCAATAAAGTGCATTTATAACTGCACTCTTGTATAACATGCATCTATCTATCTATCTATCTATCTATCTAGTTAGCTATCTATGTATCTATCTATCCACTCTATCTATCTGTGTAACCCAATCTATCCATGCAACCCTATCTATCTATCTGTCTGTCTGTCTATAAATATGTCTATCTGAGCAATGCTATCTATCTATACTTATGTTTTCAGTCCTATCTCTCTCTAATCTATCTTTTCAGTCCTATTCATCTCTAATCTATCTTTTCAGCCCTATCTCTAACCTATTTTTTGAGCTCTATCTATCTCCAATGTATCTTTTCCTCATTAGTCTGTTCTTCATTAGTCTGTTTTTGTGTCAATCACATTTTCATTCCACCCACTTCAGCATGCATCATAGGGCAATGGGTGATCCCACTTCAGCCATTGACTAACTTCAGTGTGCATTATGACATGCTGCCCTTTCACAAGGAGCACATCCACACACACAGTAGTTCCCTTCAGTGCCAGAGAAGTCTGTGGTAATAATTTGTGCATTTTTGAGACCAAAATATATTTTTGCCTTTAGCTAATAATTTCTTTTTTTTCAGATTCCTAAGGTTCCGGCAGCTTCCCTAACAATCAGTTTTGCGAAACCCCTGAGAGAACAAAATAAGAGTCAAAAGACTGATGGCCAGCACCAGACCGATTGTCTTTGCCAATGCTTGTTTAAAATAGTGCAACACAAAGAGATGATGGACAGAATGCTGAACACTGTCAAATATTCACCCCTAGTCACAGATATGGGTTGCATCCATTGTTTTCTGCTCACCATGCCACCCCAGTTTGGATCCAGCCATTTGCAAATCAGTCTTGACCCTGCTCCCCATGGGAACAGTCCAGTCTGAACTGCCAAGCCAGGTCCTCCCTGGACCAGAAACAACCTTATACCTACATATCATTGTTTTCAGAAGTGTTAGTCTAATTAGTTTACTTGTAGAAAAACAATGCTGCAACATCCAGAATGCATTCAGCTATCACAAAAATATCCGGGACCGAAAACAGTGTCCGTAATAACCTGAAGGAAAGTTATCACCCTATGCGGGGGGAGTTATCAGCTGGGGTCAGTCATCCCAAAGGATACTCATGGCTAATGTGTTGCTTAAAGACAATGGTTTTAAATTTCTTCTTGAAACATAGGAGTAAGAGAGCCTGCTGGATCTAGGCTGTGTGGGAGTTCCAGATCCTAGGAGCCTAGAATGAGAACATTTGGCACCTTTCCTTCCCATTTTTCTTTTTTTTGTCTCAAGACTGATTATGTTGCTGGTATGAACGTTATGTAACCCTTTGCAGATCTTGATCTTTCTTGCAAGATATGTTAGTGTGCTTGAGTTTACACTTGAGGTGATTCATAAGACTTTAGAGGTGATGTGCAATGCTAAAGGGTGCCTGCCTTGATTGAGATGGTTGGTTCAAAGCTTGCATTCTTTGGCTGAAGTCTGCTTCAGGGAGGAAAGCTTTGATTTTGCTAAGCAAATTGAGGTGGCACCAAGCAATTTGTATATATTCTGAGACATACATAATGAAATTGAGGATAAAATGAATATGGACTCTCTGGGATTTGACACAGATGACCAGTTGTGGGGTAACGCCATCAAGTAAATTAAGAGCCATTCCTACACAGGCTCCTACTGATTGCCACTGGTTACTATCTTGCATTTTGCTAAAAGGGAGTTGAGCTTTAATTACAATTTAAAAATCCTAACCTTTGTGGTGGTAAAGTCATGTATGATCAGGGTGATGTCAATCCCTGATGTGGTTTCATTGCAGTTTAATATCCTCAAACTGATACATTTGGATGTTCTTGTAGACCAGGAGAATTCTCAGTGTTTCCATGTGTAAACTGCATATATGAGGAGCTAGGGAGAACCTAATGCGGCACACTACAAATCACAAGGTTGAAGTCAGATCCGGAAGTACTTTTATAAATGAGCTCAGACCTGTTGATCCCGGTGGATGTGAACCCAAGAAGGATGACCTCAATTAAATCTTCTCTTAAACTGAATGTGTTAAGTTCAATTTGACGATCAAAGGCATCATAGCGATCCATTAAAATGGTGAGACACAGGCTACCATTGTTGGTAGATTAGGGTGTCCCATTTACTGCTTGGATAGTGGATTCCTTGGCAAATTGGGGAGGGTCATTAAATTGCCTCGAAGTGTGTTCATAGGGAATATTTTGAAAGAAAATAATTGTAGCTTCCTGGTTTTGGGATTCCTCTGTGAAAATATGTGGAAAAGATGAGATAAAAGGAGATGGCAGTGGTCTTGTTTACACTGAGGAGATAAAGTCCAGAATAGTGCCTTGTATGTGGTTTGGGAAATTGGCAACCTGTATGATCTCAGTGG
The DNA here is from genome assembly GCA_963921515.1 of Calotriton arnoldi. Taxonomy (NCBI): domain Eukaryota; kingdom Metazoa; phylum Chordata; class Amphibia; order Caudata; family Salamandridae; genus Calotriton; species Calotriton arnoldi. The sequence goes on from CAWUFW010003328.1 coordinate 1,361,055, forward strand.
GTTGTAGTGATTAAAAAATAACCTTAATTGTCTTTAATTATTTTGTCCTTCAGAATTTGAACTCACTGAGGAAGAGGCTGGTAGAGTATCTGGTTGAGATTGTGGTGATGATTCTAAAGATCTCAGAGGGGGAGAAGGTGCTAAACCCAGGTGGGTGCTACATCATTTGGAAGGTGATGGTAGGGGCAGCAGAGAGCCAGATGTGGCAAATGATAAGGTTAAAGCAGCTATTGGGAGGTAGTTGCAGGACAATGCAGGGCCCTTTTGATCTGTGGAAAACAGTGATGCCTCCATCCTTTTTGTTCATGTGGTGCCATGCTGGATGTTGTAGTCAGAGGGAAGCATTATAGTAAGGATGTGTTTGAAGGTGAGAGAGCCAGGTTTCAGTATGAAGATGGTTTGTGGTGGTGGTGAGATCTCCTACATCTGCTGTCTGAATAACTGCATACTGTGTATTGGTGGATATAGTCCTATATATATAAGTTCATGCCTCTTGGGGAGATTGCTGACATGAGTGCTTGCCTTAGCTAGTGACTTCCAGTGCAGTTTACTGGCCATAAACAATCATTTATCCACATTACTGGATATGCACTGTAGAGTTAGTTGGGTGCTCAGCACCCTCCTTTTTCGAGTGGAAGTACATTGTCGCACATCATTTGGTTTCATTGATGCACACTCAGTCACTGTGTGAATGAGGTTGATAATCATTACCAAGTCATTTCTAAATGGATGCAATTGCCATGTTTTCTGGATGCACTGGTGTGATTTGAGGAGGCGGGTTTGTTTCACATCTGCTTGAGCATCATGTCTTCGTGTCTTGGCGTGTTTGCTGGATACACGGCTGGACCTTTGGGAAGGGAATCACTATGGCACTCTATTCAAGGCCCCTTTGAGAACGAATTGTCCCGGAAGGACTCCATGCTGCCAGTCAGTGCTACCAGCGAATGTCCATTTTTGTGCTGATTCGAGCACAGTGAAGGAATCTGGCACTCAACCTTGAGACCCAGACCACACGTGTGCTTCCCACTGCAGGCTGATTGGAACCTCATATGGGTATCCAGCATATTTCCAGCTCAGGCCATTTCTGACCACCCTGTTCCTGAGACTTGTCACCAGGACCCTCCTCCTTTAACAACCACATTACCTTTCATAACCCCTCGGGCTCGTTGTATCCCTCTGAGTCCTGATAATGATCCCACTTGGATAGGGCCCTGAAGATCCCATGGATAAGCTATGTCCGAAGGTTTTTTCAAGATCTTGACCATCCAGAGTATTTCACCAACCCCAGTACCATCAGGGAAATAACTAGGAAGGAATTAAAAGCAAAGGGCTTGTCTCTACTAGACTCCGCCAGGTTATCAACTGAAATTGTAAAACCTACAGTCCTGCATAACCAGTTGATTTTAATTACTTTTAATATTCAACCCTACCTTACCTTGGCCCTGAGTGATTTTGACAGGTTCCTTTTAATTCGCTTCCGCCTGGGAATATTTTATAGATTAGTCACTCTGCCCAAAGTAAATGACTGGTCCCACGTTTTACAGTTGTGCCCCTGTGATAAAATCTCCAAGCAGACCTCGATTCATGTCATTCTCTTTTGTAAATTTTATTCCAGTGCCAGGAGAACAAGTATAGTCCCTGTGTTAAAACGGTTTGGGCTTCGCCAATGTCGACCTGCTCTTCTGGCACTACAACAACTAGACAATGCACATACTGTTTTTAGGATGGTAGCTTTCTTGAAAAATGTTCTGTGCCTAAGAAAACAATTGTCTCTGTTTTAAATGTTTCTTTTTAAATCTCAGGAAAGCCTGTGAAGTTTAATAATGTTTTTATCTTTTTGTTTTAACGTATTTTATATGAATTTTAACGTGTATGAAATGCTGCTATTGTGCTTTTATGGTTGTTTGCTTACAATCAAATAAAGCTTTCTTGATTGATTGATTGATCCCACCATTTTTATTGGGATCAAAACATTGTCGACTTGAAAAACACAGACCCTATATAATTGTTGAGAACTTGCTGTAAAGGGCCACTTGAGTGTATCACCTCTAAAGAGAGCACTGAGCAAGTTTATTTTGCACCAATTTTCACTGCACCGCTATGTGTTTTGAAATTTACAAAAAACAATTTCAAGATACATTTGTGATCCGTGATCTAAATTGTCCATGTTAAAGCTATAAAAGTGCTAATTTAAACCAATGAGAATCCCCCTATCAGTCACAGACTCAACAGAGCTGACATTCATGCTAATGCGTACAGGAGACACCAAATTTAATACTAAGGAATCTGATATTCCAGAGCAATTTTTTCCTTTGTATGACCTTTCCACTGCCTTTCAGAAAAAATGACAGACAAGGATTGTGAGAGAATTAGACTCTGATGTGGCATATTCCATCTCAGAGAGGGTCATAACTTAGATTGGACAATAAGAAGGCACGTTAGGCACTTGCAAAACAATGTAATGTGACAGAATTTTCATTGTTAAAACTGGATTTCAAAGCAACTGACCTTGCTCCAATTAATAATCCAAAAATGTCTTTACCTGTTTTGTAGTATTTCCACTTCAGTCTAGTGAGGGGGTAAAGGTGTATTTTGCAAGACGTTTAAAAAATGAAACAGACATTGCAAATGGAATGAAGTGGGTGGAGGAGCGCCCTTTGGAGGGGGAGTACAGTCTAGCCTAAATGACAAAACAAGTTGATCATTGCAAAGTCAATTGACAGTTATGCAATGGAAAATTGAGGCTTTTGAAAACTAGCAACATTGAAATAACCTGAGAATGTCTCAAATTCCAAAGTCTTTATCAAAAATCTATTTTGAATTGCTTTGTAGATTTAAATGACCGGGAGTGAGACAAGCTGTTTCGTTGAGCACATCATAAGTAAATTATGATTCAAAACTCTATTAAAGAAAAGTATGGCCACCTTGATAAGCAGAATCAATGCCAAGTTGGTTTCACCATGGCAATGTGACATTGTTCCTGGCACAATAGACCACTTCAGTGTGGCTGTTATATTGTTTGATGAATTTGGAACGTGGGGTTCCCATGGCAATGATTCTGCTAGATGCTGAAAAAGCTTTTGATTGGACCACCTGTGGATATCTCTGGATGGTCAGGAGCAGATTGGGCTTTGAATAAGGTTTCACGTTCATTATAAGCAGTTGAAGGTCAAAATTGAAATTAACAGCATAATTGCATAATATTTATATTCAAATAAGGAGATGGACCCACCAAGACTGCCCTTGTTCACCTAATTTATTCACTTTGTATCTGTAGCTCTTTCTAAAAAAACTTCTAAATTCAGTTGCAATTTGATCAATAAGCGTTAACTACTTCTGAACAAAAGTTCTTGTCTATGCATATGATATTGTAATATTTACCCTCATGGTCGATACAGTTGTTCCGTCAATTGAGCTTGAAGCTCGTAATTCTGGACGACTTTCTGATTACCATTTAAGAAACTAAGAAGATAATAGTTAACACACATTGGAACACGCAAGACCATCATAATATAGACTCTGCTAATTATCTTCTTGTTTTGTTTTCCATATTTAGTAATATGATCTTACTAATTGTCGCATATTAAGTAGGTTAAAAGAAATATAAAGAACTGGGGTCGTTTGAAGTTAGCCTTATTGGTTGCTTTAAGATTCCAAAATATGTCAATTCTCTACAAATCCTTTATTTATTAGAGAAAATCCACTGCTCGTAACCAATGTATAGTTTACTAAAAATACCCTGTTAGCAATAGCTTTTTTGGTGATACAGATGGTCTAGTAGGGTGCTAGGGTTTATTAGACTGTTCCTATGGGATGGACGCTGTGCCCTACTCAAAATTAAATTGTATTACTTTTCAGCTATGATTAAGCATGTCAATTTTCTCAAATTTAAATTGTATTATTCTTCAATTCTGATTAACAACATTGGTTTTCTCATTAATGTATCAATTTACACTCCCTCTGAAATAGTTGGCCTTTTGAATTCTTTTAAACTAAGCTTAGGTAGTGAAGCAAAGTGGTTCTTACTGTGATTCTTAGAGCCGAGCTATTACAAAAAGGTTTATTTTAACACAGTTTGATCTGCTTTCAATTTATGGACGATATAATCACACCAAGTTAATATGACTTATTTATTAATGACATTCTATTATGAACATTATACAAAATATCGAAGTACACAAAAAGAAGCAGTCCACCATAATAGTATGACATACAATATAATAATCTTCTTGTTTCAGACTCAAAGTATATATACTATATGTTTTATTCTTTGCACAAACAATTGCGCTCTCGGTTGTTGATGTTGTCTTCAATACAAGCAAACAGCCGACACGTGTTTCATCTGAAGACTTTCTCAAGGCTGAAAAAATGTATTGTCAGGTAAAGTTGATGGTATCCAACTCTTGAGCAAGGTAAAGCTTCACTTGGATGAAGCCCATGTATTTGCATACTGCGTGTGGCAGAAGAAGCTGGTAGATGGTAGCAGGACCTGTATTTTATCTTGCGTAAGTATAGCGGAAAGGTTAGTGATGAGAGGTATATGTATCAGCAAATGGCCATGATAAGCCTTGTGCGGGGTTCTCCTGTCATAGCCACCACTGTTTTGTTCATTACATTGTATTATGGCTTTCAGCCTTTCTACCAAATATTAATAATAATACAGGGTCAGCATTCCAACTCAGCCTGCCCTCGCTGCCAGCATGAAGGCACAGATGTTGCGCAAGTGTTTGCCCAATGTCCCGCTTTACACAATTATTGGAATCAGACAATTCACAAACCATCTAAGATTCTCAAACTAAGACTTATCTATTCCAGTCAACTAAATATGCTGGGGTGTGATGACAAAGAGAATGACCTCAATTATAGGTGTAAAGTAAATATTGTCACTACAATCATTGCCTGACACTGTTGGCCTGATTCACAAAGGTAAAGATATACTTTTGTGTAAGTTTACGATATTTGCAATTCATAAATGAATTTTACGAGTAGTATCTTTAGTCCAGGTGCAGGATTCAATATAATTGGAGTTGTTTCTATTCCCGAGGCTGTGATCAGAAGGCCAGCCAACTAGCCCTTAGAGTCACTCTGGTGGTCCTGGGTTCAAGGTGCATGTCCAGTCCTTCTTACTCAGGCAACAGGGCAGCAGGTCAGCAGAGTAGCAGGGCAGTAGGGCGGTCCTTCTTACAGCAGAGCAGTACAGCAGTCCTTCTTACGAGTCTTCCACAGGTCAAGAAGTGATCGGAAGAGTGAGTCTGAGGGTCCCCTTTTTCTACCTGGTGCCTTTTTTTAAGTTGAAGAAATTTCTACAAGTCCCCCTTTCAGAAGTGTTTGGAATTTCATGCCTCCCTGCCCTGATTCCAGCCTGGCTACAGGCTCAGTGTACTAGTGTGAAATCATTTAAGAGTGTGCAGGGCACAGCCTGTTGATTTGCAAGTGGGGCTGTGACCAGCTACACCCCCCATCCTGCCTGAGATGACCCATCCAGGCCCCCCAAATCCCTCGATTGTGTGGCTGTCTGGCAGGAATATTGTTGGAAAACGAGGCAGCATCTGTGAGGCCTCCACAAATAACATGACTACATTTGTCCTTCACTGGGAACCAAACACCCCATTGTAGCGCTTGACTCTCAGAGGGTAGCGTTGCAGAGCAGTCTAAGGCTTGTTCAAGGGAGGTGGTGTGGGCTAGTAATCGCCATTTACCAGTACACAGATATAACACTCAATAATTGATTGTCCAGTCTGTACTTTGCTTTATAGAAGGAAGAGTACATTTATTTAACACACACACTACTCAATACTATGCACCAATTTGCAAATGTACATAAGCTGTTGGAATTACTTGGTGACATTGCATAACATTCCCACCCCTCCCGAAGAGGGGGTGGGGTCTAGTATCACCACTCCCATGTATGCACATCATCTTGCCCCCTCATGCAGTGGGTTGAACATAACCTGGAGCGAGGGCCTTGCCCACTGGCAACATCCCAGTGGCGCCCCCATCCCATTATCTCAACAAGCATTTAAAATGGGCAAACCTGCCATGGTGACACATAACCCTGACTGAGCATCTCATACTGACCATACAGTATACACCTCTACATCTTAGTGGCTAACAGTTTGGGTTGTTCTTCACCTAATGCAGTAGCAAGAATACATGTTTGGCCACGACTTAGAATGACAGTACTCATCATAGTTGATAACAGTTAAAATGCATTGCAATTAAAAGCCCCTAAAAGGCATCACAGTTAAAATGACAGGATTACACATATACAGCCAGACAACCTAGCAGGAATGTCCAGCAACATAACCCCACTTTGCTTATGACTTCACCTTACACAGGTACTTCACATTACACATGTGACTTTCAGTCCCTCTAAAAGAAATAACAGTGGTAAATGCACTTCTCGTGCAATTGCACCTCTTCATCTCCAGGGGATGCCCTTCTCCAGACATCCCCAGCACAGCCAACCATACCTTGAGGCAGTCCCTAACGCACCCCCAGCTGTAGAACAAAAGTTCCAGCCCCGGGAAGCTGGTGACTGCTGGCTGAGCCCTTGAGGGGTTATTTCTTTGGAGTCCCCAGAGACTCAGTGGGGGACTTTACCTCTTCGTGCTGGGGGAGACTGTGTTGCTCCTGCAGCTCCCCCTACACCTTGGCTCACACCAGGCGGTGACCCCATCCTCCTGGGGCCACCACACGCAAAAAACTATCTGCTTTTCCATGCAGGCCGGTCCGGGTCTGCAAGGCGTTATGGGGCGATTCGCTCCAGCCCGTGCATATTATAGCAGCGGCTCCCCCGCTGCTCCGGGGAGAGCCGCGCTGCACCGCTGGCGGCCTCACGCCGCGTTTTCATGCTGTTGGGGGCCCGGTCCCACCCGGACCACTTGTTGCTAGGTGAGTGCATCGCAGCTCGTGGAGCCCACCCCCGGCTGCTCCCGCCTCTTCTGGGGGGCCCGGTCCCACCCGGGCACCCCGCTGGGTAGGTACAGTGGAGGGCAGCTCGTGAACCCATCCCCGGCTGCCCTCGCCGGCTCCCCGACTGGCCAGCACCCTCGTGTGCTGCCGCGGGAGCCGGCACCTCTCTTCTGGTCTGCCCGCTCCTGCGGGCAGACACGGACACACCCGCCAGTCTGGCTGGGCCTCGGGGGAGTGCGGCGGCACTCCCCCGTCCTCCTCCTTCTCTTCGGGGCCCGGAGTTGGGGTCCCAGCCCCTGGGCAATTCTTCGCGCTCCCCGACTTAGCTTCCTCTCGTCGGGGCACACTGGGGCCAGGAGTTGGGGATCCCGGGCCCCTCCCCCCTTGGCAGTCTTCACGGGTAGCGCGACGGTGCTCCCCGGCTTCACTTCTGCGCGTCGGGGCCCGGAGTTGGGATCCCGGGCCCCAAAGACATCTTCGCGGGGGTGCGATGGCGCTCCCCGCCCTCAGTTGGGCCCCTTCACGGGGAGCGCGACGGCTCTCCCCGACTTTGCTTCGTGTGGGGGCAGCCCCCGGGACCTGATCCACCCCGGGGGCCCATTCAAGACCGGCGGTGGAGCCCCACTCGCTTCGTCGTTGGTCAGGCCAGAGGTCAAAGGTCGCCTACCTTCTGGAGGCATATCTCAGCCCCCGGGGGACCGATCTTCGCCATTTTGGCCTCCTTTAGCTCCTGGTGGCGTGCCCCAGCCACTGGGAGCACTTTCCATCGCCCTCCTGGTCTCAAGGAGGGTGAACTCAGCAGGGAGCTGTCTTCACTGGCTCCCTGCACCAGCCTTTCACCCCGCTCTCCTCCTGGGCCTCTCTTCTCCTTGCGCAGAGGCCCAGGCTTCTGCTCACTGGTCCTGGTCTCCCCTTTTTGCGCAAGTCAGGGTCCTGGGACAGTCTGGAGGTTCTTCCTTCCAACTTCCCATGGCACCAGGCTCCAGCACCAGCCTTCCTCAGCCGACCACACCCCAGAGAGAGCTTCTCTTCCTGTGCAAGTTCTTTTAAAAGAATTTGGAGGGGGCTGGCAGGAAGTCTCTGCTTGCCCTATCAAGCAGCGACACATCACCTCTCTGCCCCTGCTCCCTCCTTCCTGCCCAGGCCTCTGGGTTAGTCCAAAATGTTGTCGTCCAGGGGTCTCATGCCACATGGTCTCTGAAAAGCCCCTTCCCCCCTTTCTGCCTTCTCTCCAGAGCAGCTTGGTGCCTGGCACCAGGTGACAGCTGCTGATGGATTAACCTGTAGCTCCACCCATCTTCTCTTCTTGGAGAGGAGACCTTCGCCCTTGGAATGCTTGTCGTGAAGGGCTAGGCCTCTAATGCTACAGCTTGGGGAGGAAGGTCATCAATCCAGCCTGGCAGGGTCAGCCCCAGCCAGGCTCTGGTTATGAGCTGAGTCAGAGGAATATGACATTTCTGGATGACCCATAAGCAGTACATATATGGTTTTGGAATTAACAGAATACTACTTCTCACCTAAGTTACAGTGGACTTTAGTGCATGTCTGGAATTTGTAGGCCCTAGGGAAGTGAAACTATCCCATGTGATCCCCATCCTCATAGGAGAATAATGAAGTGGTCTTTCAGTGAAAACAGTAAAGCACACTGACTTTCCCTTACATGTTTCTTCCCATTGTATAAAGCCTATTCCATGTCACCACCCAGCTCTGCATAATTCCTGCCACACCATTCAATCTGTAACTGCCCCTGCGCAGCACCTACACGTGTGCACACGCATGTACACACGTGTCTGCATGTAACCAGCCCGGTGCCCCTTACTCCGGCTGCAGCGCAGCGGCCTACTCTCACCAGGGGGACACCGGTAAAATCCACATGCAGTCTCTTTCATCATGAGTTCACTGTGGGTTAGTCCCAACTTAGGAGGCTCTCCCACAGTAAAAGCTCAACAATTAGGTGTTCAAAAAGCAAAAAATCCGGGCGGCTCAGATGGTCAGAACCACCTTCTAACAAATATATAAAAGCCAACTGCCACTCATACCTAGTCATGTGACCCAGGAACAGGCTGCAGGCACCAAATAGTTAGATAGGGAAAATGCCAACTTTCTAAAGTGCCATTTTCAAATTGTGACATAAAATCCGACTTTACCATTAAAGAGAGTTTCAAATGACAATTTCTTGACTTTCCTACCTACTCCCAATCAAAGGTTAGCACTTCTTAAATGTAATAAGGTAACCCAATGCTATTCTATTGGAGCAGTAGACTTCACAGTAGTGAAAAATTAACTTAGGAGTTTTTCACTACCAGGACATGTTGAATTTAAAAGTACATATCCAACTTTTGAATTACAATGCACCATGCCCAAGTTGCTATTTAGGGCCTACCTTAGGGGAGTACACTTCTCTGGTACACACACACACACACACACACACACACGCACACACACACACACACACACACTGGCAAATACAGTACAGGGAGCAGCAACCGGTGCACATGTAAAGCGTTCCAATACCTTTGTGGTATTAGAAAAGTACTAAAAAAAATAAAAAGCTAGTGTTACCAAACTGCACACTTCAGGTGCCGCGGTCCTCGTGTTTTGTGGATATGGCCAAATTTAGTCAATTTTAATGTGCCGCTCTTTAATAAAAGCGTGCACCTTTAATTCCAGCCACATCGTGTTTAAATGTCCTCTGAAAAGTCATTCGTGACACCACATGTATCTGCAAACTGTGGGGCATAATTACAGTGAAGTGGCTCAGCTACTTCAGAAATGCAGGGCTGCACCATATTTACAACAATATGGTGCAGCCCTGCGTTTCCCCCTGCACTGGCGCTAAATTTAGCAGCCTAGCGTCAACGCAGGCACCCTTGCACCATAGTGGGGAAGATTGTTTATATGCTGGAAGGTCTCCCTCGAAACATAAAAGTTACAAAACGCCATTTAAAGATTGTTTATGTGCAGGAAGGGCGACATTCCTGCACATAAACTATCTTTAAATGGCGTTTTGTAACTTTTATGCGTGCTGCTTCATGCAGCACACATAAAAGTTGCAAAACTGCATTATTTTTTTATTGTTCAATGGCAATTTGCTGTTTTTATGTGTGCTGCATAAAGTAGCACACATGGAAACAGCAAAAACAAGGAGAAATAAAACATTTATTCCTTGTTGCGCCTGTTTAGGACCAGGTTTTTCTTGGTCTTAATTTTGGCACTGCCTCCTATTTACACCACCCTTGTAAAAAGGGGGCAGCGTCAAAATCAATGGGTGTTGCGGTAGAACACCAACCGCAACACCCACTGCCCTTCCCTTTCACGCTAAGTACAGCGGGAAAGGGTGCCTTGTAAATAAGGCGAAGCCCTATCGTCACCACAATGTCACTAAAAGTGACGGTGTGGTGGCTATAGGGGCTTGTAAATATGCCCCTGTGTCTTTCAAACTGCTATCTACAATGTGCTCCGGAAGCCTGTCCATCTTGGCAGATGGAGTTATGTAATGTTATTTTGGATCATGTTTTGAAGTGGGCTGTGCCTATCATAACATCTCTAGGTAATAATGCCCGCTCTGTGGTGGGTGGCTGGAGACCACTCTCTGGGGCATATTCACAAGAACGTGCGATAACCATCGCAAAAGTTACTTAACGCAACCCTCAACCTCGCAGTCCATCGCAGGAAATTTACGCTATGTTAACCAAGTATTCACAACACGGCGGTATCATGCGATAGTCCCCGGATAACCCGACAACTGTCCGCGTTAAAATCAACGGCAAGCCTCAAAAATGCGAAACACGAATGCAAAAAAATATGCGATGAGGCCAAGCGCGATACAAAAAGCAGTAAAAACCAGCAGCAGGCCTGTAAATCCCATGCGCCTGGTGGGAAAATGCACCCTAGAAGCAACAAAAACAACACACCAGAAACAATCCAAAGTGCGTAGCAACATGGATGCACCCTGACCCAGCGGAGAGGCCAACGCGAACCCCACAAGCCCCACAGACCACCAGCAAGGACCAACGGGGTCGGGGAAGGCGAAGGAGAAGAGGGAGAGGAAGACGGGGTGCAGTCCGTAGGAAAACAAGACCAGCGTCACGGATGTGACAGAACACTACCAGCAACTGACCCACATTCAGACCACCTTGAATGCATCCGGAGTGCCGAGGAGGCCAATGGAGGAGGCCAAGAGGCGCCGGCATGACGTGAAAACCTAAACCAGGCCCAAAGACACTGCCAACAGGAAGGCAGCTACGGCTACAGGAGGTGGGAGTCCTGCGCCACAGGAGGAGCTGGAGGAAATGGAGGCCAGCCATCAGTGTGGAGACGGTGCAAGGAGGTGGGAGTACGGACACAGCACGAGAGGACCTGACACAACAACAACAGGGTGAGTAACTAACAGGTCCATGGGGGGACGGGGAGAGATGTGCACAATGGCACACATGCACAACGACGTGTAGCACACTGTACACCCACAATAACCCAGGGTCCCCCATCCCCGTGGCACACTGCAGCACACACACATGGCAATCACAGCACATCCCATGACAATGTGGCACAAAGTGCAACACCGACACTGCAGAAGAGGGGACACAACTGGGTCCGCCCATGCGCAGAAACAGGCCAATCACATCTGACAGAGCAGGGAACTGTGAGATGCATATGTACGTGTACAACCTCACAACAGTCATGTAGTCCAAATGTCCACTGTCCCCCCTCAAATTGCCAGCACCGCCCAAACAGTCACAATGTACATTGTCACACAGTCTGCATGTCTACAAGAACAATGCGCCAACAGAAAAGTCAACACAATGTCAACATGCATCTCCCCTACACATTGTAGAGGGACAAACAACACCTCCAGCAGGTCAGACCAGACAACCCATCAGTGATGCAGGACACGACCAACACACCTTCGACACCGACGCCCTACAACAGCCCATGGACATCCCACGCAACCCACCACCAGGGCAGACAAGCCACATAGAGGAGAACCCAGCCCCTGCAACAGACCACACAGCATGAAGCACACGCAAGCACGGCTGGCCCACAACACTTCACCGACCCAAACATGGCACCCCAATGCCAGGTGTCAGAACGCCAAAAGGAGGTGGCCGAACTTGTGCGGGTGTGGTCCGAACCCATGGAAGGCGAACTAGATCACATACGTGGGTGTCAATTACCCTTCAGGGACCACCTACACCCCACAAAGGAGACCCACACTGCCATAGAGACACACGCAGATATTATGCTGAACTGGCTACGGGCACGTGCGCCCGGCCCCTTTATTGGCAGGGCCACATGTACAGTGACGCCTGTGCTGGATATGTGTGGTGTGAGCATAAGCCAGTGCTGGCAAGAACATGAACAGTGGACACCAGTGCAATGGAAACAGAAGACACATGCATAACAGAGTCAACTGCTGAGCAACATGGAGGGAGCCGGAGCAAGTACAGAGGTCACCCAACATACAAACAGAAGTGTCCGTGAGTTGCAGTGCACTGAGGTTGGGGCACTAGAGCCGTGTGTGCTCATGTGATGAAAATAACTTGGATTGTGTCCATTCTGGATATTTCTGATGCAGATACAGTGGGGTGTGTCGGACCTGCAGCAACTTCCTCATCAACGTCCCAGGTCTCCCACACTGCCTGAGGTGACATTGCTGCGCAACATCTCCACATCACAAAACTCAACCAGTAACGGTCCATTGGTTGGGGTGCACTGAGTCAGTGGCACCTGGAGTGCTGAGCAGGGGATCAGGCAGATGGTGGCAACTCCGTCAGTCTGCCAGTACCACTGTCTCGACTCTGGCAGATGGGGGTTGGAGTTGGCCCTGGCGATGGTGGCGTGTGCCTCCTGCGGTGATGCGACGTCCGGGCCGGTCAGGACTCGGTTTGATGTGTGAGCCCTGGTGGTCCGCAGTTGAGGCCGGAGGCAGCGGACAGCACAGGGCCACATGCACATGGCGTCAATGACCCCAAGACCACCGTCACAGAGGTCATTCAATATTCATCCAGACAGGGTCCCGGACTTGAGCTGCACAGAGTCAGTGGCCCCGGGTGCACATCGGCAGGCACAGGCACACCGCCACGGGACGGTGACTTGCGGTCCAATGAGGTAGGGCCACGCAGACTGAGCGGGTCTTCGTCGATGTCGGAGGTGAATGTCGCGTAGTGTTTCGGGGGACAGTGGAAGGTGTTCTTCCAGGGCATGATGCAGAGGGCAGAAGCTATCTGGAAGCAGCAAATGGAGGAGTGGAAAGCGACTGCCTCGTTGCCACCACCAATTTGGTATCAGCTGCATGAGGATGAAAACTACCCCCTAGTCCATAGACTCAAACGCCACCAATGTACGACCAGAGAGTGTCCATGAATGTCGGGGAACAGACTTAGTGGCACCGGGGCTGAGGGGGATGCAGTCTGCGATGATGCCGGTACACTCATATGAACTCCGGCATTGACAATTCAAGACTCTGTGACCTACTGGACCGCAGTATAGGCCGGAGGCAGCAGTCAGCAGTGGGCCACAGCCACGTGTTGTAGGCTCGCGATGCACAGAGTTAGTGACATCAGGGCAGTTGTCGGTAGTGTTCGATCACCTCCGTAGTGATGATCCTTTTTTCCTCCCAAATGCAACGCGTCATCCTCTTATGCCTCTCCTTGCGTGCATTGATTCATACTCTGCCTTTGAATAATCGATGTTCAGTTCCAATTCTGTGACCTACTCGAGCGCAGCGTAGGCTGAGAGCAGTAGTCTGCGTGGGCCCACAGAATCTTGCGGCTGTGATGTAACACTAAGACCTGTTGGTACCACATCGAAGGGTGTATAGTGACATACACTCAGCCATGATTTATGTGCTCTGCCATGGTGTAATCAAGACTTAGTTTCAAATGTATGACCTACTTGTCCGCTGTGCAGGCCGGTGGAGTACGTCAACGTGAAAGGAATACTGCGGACCTGTGATACGGAGGCCGTGATGGTCTGAGGAGGCTGCCAAGGTCGCAGGCCTCGGGCTTGGAGATTGCACCGGCACGTGGTGGGCCCTCATCGACACACGCCGGTGTCGGAAGGTGGGCATTGAGGTCTGGGTGCGCAGGGGCGGGCAGGACTGTTTCGGGGACCAGCGTTCGGGGGTGCAGCAGGTGCACAGGATCGCTGGCAACACCGCTCACGGCGTCGGCCTCGTGGCGGGGTGAGGGGCGCCGCCCTGACAGAGAAGTTGGGCATTCCGCTGTAGGACCATGCCCAGAGTTATGTGCCTTTTATTCACACTCCTACTCTGGCCTGGCATACGCCGGGCCAGCCCACTCCGCTCACGCTTACGGGGGGACGTCACAAGCTACATTTCTGCGACTTCCCCACTGGCTGGGGTGACATGGTTGCGTCCACCTTCCACTACACTCCAAACACCAGCGATGTGTGTCGATATGGATATGTGTGTGGTCTGCATACTTCCGTCTGGCCAGTACATCCACGCCACACTTGGCATTGTGTACATTCTCATTCATCAGTCCCTTGCCTCCTTCGCACATGCCTGGTCCCCACCTCTTCCGACATTCTGCTATTGTGTGTCCGAGGTGCCATGCCATAGATGGCTCATGTACATGGCTGGGCCAGGTTCCCACAGTGAGTTGTGCTGTCGTGTCTGGTGGGTGTGCATGTTGTATGTGAGCTTGTGATGTGTGCATTTCCTGTGTTGTGTGTTGCATGATTCTGGATTTGAGGTGTGTGGTGTGAGCATTTGGTATTCACCAACGGGCAGTGCATTTCCGTGGGTGCCATCCTGGTGGCGCAGGTTGATGATGGACTGTCGGGAGGTGCAGGTATCATGCACACTGCCTGGGTGGTTGGCGACATCCAGTGGCGTAACGAAAGTTGAGTGGGCCCCCCTGCAAGGTACCTGGAGGGGCCCCACTCCGGATTTAAACCAGAGCTCTCAGGCCTGAGTACCTTGCTGAGGGGGCCCCTTGCAGCCCGGGGGCCTCCCGCACTGCAGGGGCTGCGGGGGCCTGTGTTACGCGCCTGGCGACGTCGTTGGCGGAGATTCCACGGTGGTCCACTATTGCCTGCACATTGGTGGGATCCATGCGCTTTCTGTTGCGCTTATTGTGTGCAGTGTCGCCAGGGCCCACTAGTAGGACATGTGTGCAGTCACTTGCTCCCTGACACGTGCGGAAAGCCAGCTGTGGTGTACACGCCTTGCTTGGTCTCCGGGTGTCCTGCGCAGTGTGTGTGAGGTATGAATGGTGGGGTACCAAGCTGATGGTGTCATCCATGACCGTTGTGGGGGACTTGGATTGGCCAGGCTGTGTGACGTCTCCGTCTCAGGTGGAGGTTGGTTGGAGGGTACCAGAGGCCAACACGTGCAGCACAGCCAGCAGCTTTGTCTGCAGTGGGATGTTGGTTGTCCGCTGTGTTGGTACCGTCAGCCTGTGGGCTATGGTGGTCAGGATGCGGAGGAGGGTTGTCCCTTTGGGCATATAGTGGGCAATGACATTCTCTGGTGTTGGGTCTGTGGGCTTGGTGCATTTTGGGAGGGTCGCTGTCTTTGTCTGTGCTGCCTCAGTGTTGGTCCGGGGGGGGAGGGGTGGTGGGTGTCCAGGGGGGTGGTGGCGGTGGGTGTTGTGGCCCTCTTGGGTGTCCGGCACTCATGTTCAGTGGCTCCATGGCATCTGTTGCCCTTCAGGTGTGGCTCTGGGCTGGGCTCCATTTTGTGGTGCAGGCTGTGGTCCGACTTTGCACCAGGTCAGAGCAGGTGTTAGATTCCTGCTGCTAACGCGCCTTATCCCCTGTTTTGTGGTCTTATCGCTGATCGGGCTGGTCGTTGAGAATGTTGAGGTGTGGTGTTGTCGTGGATTTTTGCTCGGGAACGCCTACTCTGCATCTCATTAGCGATAGTTGCAGGGGTCATCTGTGGCGATGTTTTTTGAGGATGCTTTCGCAGGTAAACTGGTGTTATAGGCTGTTAGCACCAGCTTGTGAATGTTGCGATACATTTTTCTCGACTTTGGCTGCGATAAAGTGCTGTTAACTCGGCGATAGCTCCTTGAGAATATGCCCCTCTGTGTATCAAGCATGCAGCGTCACCACTTGCGGCAGCTATTGAATGGAGCGCATTCTCCTGTCTGTTGTAAACACCCCGATTTCCCTCTAGACAGATTCGAGCACAACCTCTATGATGCAAGTTGTTTCTCAAATATTAGAAGAGAGACTAACCTGACTGAGCCTATGGAAGAGTCCATTTGAGTCGGTATTAAGTCACCGGCAAATTCTAGAAAATTCTAGACTCGCAGCATCCCTTCTCTTTCAGTACAGGGCTCAGCTCTGCCAAGGCACCTCAATGTCGAGATGCAATGGCCTCTGCTACTCTGAACCAAGTGGTCAACACACAGCACTGAAAATGCACATCAATGCTACGTTGCAACAGCCCCTGCTGCTCTTGTATCAACGGTCCACAGACAGCTCTGCCAGAGCACCTCAATGCTGAGCAGCATCAACACTTTCAATTCCTGCACTGATACCCACATGTGGCTCAGCTGATGCCCCTCAATGCTGAGTGTTGCAGCTGTGTTGTAAACATAGTTTTGCCAAAGCTCCCCAGTACGGAACTGGAACAATCCTGGTGTAACTGTGATGGTATCTACAAAGAGCTCTCCTGAGGTACCTCAGTGCTTAACAACCGCTACTGCTCCTGTATTGGTCATCACTCACAACTCTGCCAATGCACATCCAACAGTGGCCTCAGCATCCCCTGTTCCAGTACTGACTCTTGCACACAGCTCTGCTAGGGCACCTCAGGATTGGTTTCAATATGTGGGTACCGGGACCCAGACAGCTCTGACAAGGCCACTCGGTCCTGATCGGCAGGACTTGAATCTTTTTTCAGTACAAATACATATTATTTAATCATACACAAACTACTTTCATCAATGTTTGTAAAGCGCTCCAAAGGTATAAAGTCAAACTTTTTTTATAATAAATGGGAAAAATGCCAGAAAAGCAGCACCCCGACAGCCACATTTTGCAGTAGACTGTGCACCCCATCCCGTGAGATAGGATCCTTCACCCGAGAGCCCTTGGGTGAGATCTGTTGCCCTTGAGGTTTGGGTGGGTGGACTCAGGGTTTCACATTCCTTATGACCACAGACAGTGAGAGTGACAGCCAGATGTCTTGTGGGGTCACGCTGGGGTCCGTAAACTTCCAAATGTCTCTGTCTTGCACTGAGCCTGGCCAATGGACTGGGATCAGATAATGGATCCTGGCGTGGCCGCGTGGGACATTCCCAGCAGCCGAGACACCTCCAGGACTGAACCCAGGGACACAGAGACCTTCTAGTGGGACCCCAACAGACACCGAGGACTCTCCCGGGTGCTGATCATGAGAAAGAATGGGGCCCCCACCCAACAAACATCATCCATAGATAATATCCGAGCCCCCTTAGGAATACCAAACTTGGGTATACACATCCTCGTCCCTGGTGCAATGACAGAGTACACTGGCGTTGAGGTCCACGCACGGCTGGCTGCCCTTTACTTTGTTGTAAACAGTGACCCCCACCCATCCCCATCACATACACACACACCCGCACGTGGATCCCACCCCACACACAGACCCCGTTGGTACTCTCACAGTCATTTGACCTCAGTTGGCACCCCCAGATCCTCTGGCAGGGCCCCTCAAAGCCCATCAGCAGAGCACCAGAGATGCCAAAAAGTGAGCGGGGTTTTTGTACTTGGTATTTGTTCTGCTGTTCTGAGTGTGCTGTCGGTGGATCTTGGAAGGCTGACAGCAGGGTCGGATTGGTAAGGCGGGCACTCGGGCAATGGCCGAGGGGCCATTATCCGAGTTCCAGCTGTGGGCTGCTTTTTTAGGCAGCCTAGGGGGGCCGATTTGGGCAGTGTCTGTGTTGTTCGGATGGCGCCAGCAGCCCAGTGAGTGCCTGAGTGTCCTTTCTGGAGGCAGATTGGCGTCCATTACCTCCCTTTTATCAACGGGCAGGTGTTACTCCACTTCTCTCGCCGTGCCGGCCCATTAATGTATGCAGATTGAGCGGGGGCATGGGGCCTCAGCATAAGTGGCCTCACTTGTTTTCAGGTGTGTTTCACCAGTGTGAACTAATCTGTGCACGTTTTTTTTATCTAAGTAAAGTTAAGAAAACATGCCTCTGTCAGAGTCCCCTCCCCCCCTCTTCTTTTTATAAAACTTGACCGAAGCAGTGTTTTGTGAACAGGCGATATATAAATAAATTAAATGTGTCAATTGGCTATAAACCAATTCCACCATGTTTAAATAAGCGAGCACAAGCACTTTAGCACTGGTAAGCACCGGTAAAGTGTGTAGAGTCCTAAGGCCAGCAAAAACGAGATCAGCAAAAATAGGAGGGGTGAAGGCAAAACGTTTGGGGGAAGACCACCCTAAACCAGGCTGACCGATCTAACAGAGGGTTTCCAGCGAGTAAGGACAGAATCATTGTTTTCTTCAGTAAGAAACTTTATTTCCAACTACTGGGAATCAAAATTGTGTAGGCATTGGTAAAACTAATTCTGTTATTATTGATATCTCCCTGGCACATGCTTAAAAACCAATGGATACATAGGAGTAGTAGGACCCTTTCGTGTAAATTATTGTCTTAAAATACATTTCTTGCCGTATTAAAAGCCTGTTCATGTCATGGATAATTTCTAAGATGTTCCAGACCTCTACGCTGCTAAGGTTAGAAATGCCATAATATCCATCACAAAGTGTTAGTGAAAATTCAAGAGCACAACCTGCGGATAGGATAGAGTTGGAATATTGCTGTTCACCACTTGTTCACTGACTGCATGCTGAAAAAGAAATGAAAAAAATGCATTAATGAGTAAATGTACCTGCTTCTTCATGTAAGTCAAACATAGGTTCTGATTACGATGGTGCAGGTGTCCATCCGACAATAAGTCGGCAGTCCCACCTGCCCTATTATGATCGGACCGCCGGGCAGGCGGTCAGAAAGTGCCTTTTCCTACTGTTGTTTGAGCTGCAGCCCAGGAAATGGGCAGCAGCACAAGCCGCAGTAGGAAAAGGCACTTTGTGCACATCAATGCACTGTGAGCCAGGCACCATGTGGTGCCTGGCAAGCGGTGCACAGATGTGTGGGGGGGCCCTTTGCAGTGGCCAACAAAGGATGGGGGCCCTGTTTGGGGCCTCCAAAGTCCCTTTCTGGCTGCCTTTTCATGGCGGTCCAACCGCCATGAAAAGACAGTCGGAATGGACATCCTAATTCCTACGGAGGTGCCTCCGTTGTAAGGATAGGAGTCTGACCGTCCACCCTGACAGGATCCTAGATCCTGTCAGAGGCGGCAGTATCCCCCAACAGCAAATGGTCCAACCACCGGTATCATATTCCGGCAGTTGGAACGAAGGGCTGTCAGCCGGTCAGACCGCCACCGACAGCCTGTCGGTGGCGGCCCAACCGGCATCCAAATGAGGCCCATAGTTTTGTTAAACCAGGTCTTGGGCATTTACTAGATCCGTTTTCATGGTTAGAAATACCCTAACATCTGTCACAAAGTGTTAGTGAATACAAGACTATAACCTGTAGATAAACTAGAATTATAATCCTGCTGTCCACCACTTGTTTCCTGTCTGCTTGCTAAAAAGGAAATGAATTAAAATACATTCATGCGTTAAATGTGTCCATTTGTTGGTTTAAATCAAACATAAACTTTGAATAAATATTAATAAATGTAACAATGTGTGACAATGTCATGTAAGAAAATTCCCTTTGTGATGCAAGCTTGTAAATTGAAGCTGCCACATTTAACAAAGGGTGACTTTGATTAACAAAGGGGAAAAAAGAAGCTCACTTTTCAATGATCATAAAGAATGTTTATGTATTATTTAGAAACATATCACCAAATCTTTAGATGTACAAAGTAGTAGTAAGATACTGTCAACATAACTTTAGCTTAGGACGGTACAAAGAAACAGAAGCATGATTGAAAGCACAACATCTGTATGTGTATTAACGTGCCTGTTATGACTGTAATATGTCAAAGTAAGACATTACAAAAAGATGAACATTTTATGTATGTTAAGTCAACCAATGTATATAGCACACTGTATAAGATGTGTGTTTGACTTAGAAAACATCACCTAGAATATAAGGGGTTTGTGTATTTAATAAATTAAAGATATCGTAAAAAAGAGCCTATGGCAGCATAGTGGTACATTTATTAACAAAAATATAATTATTCAATAAATAAACCTTTGTGAACACATAAGACCTAAAAACATAAATTTACATTAAATACAATATTTATACAAAGAAACATTAATTCTAGATCACATTGTAGCTGATAATATGAAATACAATATGGAGATAAATAAACGTATCACACATGAGACATGACCGTTCCAACATTTAAACCACAGGGCATATATAATGTATGACGAGTGAGGGGATCCTCTACTCCAGCTATGCAGTTCTTGGCCCACCTAGGTTGGGGCTGTCATTGTGAAGGCGGAGCTGGTAGATTTTTGAGTGGCAAGGGCATACGGTTGGTAGGGTATGTGGGAGTGGTCGCCAAACAGATCACTGTTGTGCCTCCGTTGACTTAGATATCTTCCTTGACCTCACAGATTAACATATGTACTTCTATGAAATGGCCTGTGTGATCTGAACGGCCAAGGCACATCGACAGGCATCCTGCTACTTTGACAAACAGAGGCATTCGTGGTGTAAATTTGCCTTGTCTTGGGGAGATGTTTTATTCTCTTCAAAGACACTGCTCTGTCTCTCTATCAACTTTTGAACCCTGCAGATTTAGAATGGTGCGAATGGTCTTCCCGCTATGACGAATATCCCTTTGCACAGGTGATTGTTGCCTAGATTTGGTCCCACAAACAACCCTTTCCCTCATATGCATTGTCGTCTAATATAGTCTGCAAGTTGACCATTACGTTCAGGGTTAACATCTGGGAGGTTGCGGGAGGCACATGGTTTATTGGGGAGATGTCTCCTCTTCAGGGGTTTATTCTCCCTCAGAAGGTGAAGAGGAAACCAGAGTTACACCAGCATTGGAGGGTTGAGCAGGTGAGTCATCGGGGTACATGCAGGCCATTTGTGGGTTGTGGAGAGTCCTGCTTTGCTAGTATGAGCATCAGTGAATTCGTGGCTGCTGTCTCCATACTTGCAATTCAAAGGAGTTATCATGGTGGGAAAATGCTGGCCTGGCCTTAGGTTTTTTTGAGATGCTATTCTGAGTCCACAGAACACTCCCCTTCTTGTACTCCTTCTCCTCATGAGCTTTGAAACACAAAAATGCACCTTGGAGAGGACAGGACTCTCTCCCAGGATAGCACACCATCCTCTGCTTGTGATTGCTAAGGGAGCTAAAAGAAAAGGAAAGGGCATTGTAATTAGTTACTGCCACATTCCAGGTTGTGTATATAGGTAGTACATTGAAATCAACGAATGACACTTTACCACATATATATGATACATTACAAAATTATGTATCTTTAGTGGGTATTATATGGCCAAAGAAATAATATAAAATAAAATCTTACCTGTTCTTACCATGGAAGCTTACTTTGTGGACAGACCTTTAGCTACCAGTTGTGGAATCTTCATCCTGGTCAAAGCAGCTGTTCTTTAACACAGATAAATAAATCGGATTATTGTCAGTGCTACACGAGATTATTGAGATTTTTTACACAACTAGTTTCAATGCAGTAAACAAATAATAGATATTTTAAATTTTTACTAAAAGAGAGAAATTGGTCCGTGGATGTAATGTAGAAAGCAGTACATCTATTGATGTTGCAGACGTACCTGACAGAAGAATGGCTGAGGTCTGAATGACTGATTGATGAAGTTTCCCCGATGTCTGATGTGTGGGAAATAGTGAAGATACTTGAGGACCTTAGAGCACACAAGCTGTGAAGGTACAAAATATACAAATACATAAGTGTACACAAATAGTATCAGTGTTTATTAAGATATCAATCATACATCTGGCATAAAGATCTTCTGGATCTAAGTAAGTGAGATAAAGTTGATATTTTTATGCTCATATAAACATGACATGACAGACTGAGGGAAGTTAACTAAGACATCCACCACCTAATGTATGGAATGGGTACATGGGTTGCGTGAGTGGGTGATGCGGGACAGATAAATAAACGTAAAAATAAATCTGAGCAATAAAAGGATGTATATTTTGAGAAAAGAAGAGCAAAAATTCATACATTTCATTGTTTATTTAATGCATGAACAACACAGGCGCCTATTCACAAAGGGAAATTTACATGTATGGATTTACTCATGGGTATACTTATCAGTACTGAATTGCAATAACTTTACATTATCTTGCTAGTCACCATTTCCAGTGTAAATTTACTACTAGTAAAGATTTACCTGTCTCTACGCCCTCAAAACTGGGAGTGGAGTCTGCCAGATCACAATTTATGGGTGTAAAGTTACTACAGGTAAATTTTCACATGTAATTGGAGACCTCAACAAGAGTGGCCATGATTTCTCTATGTTAAAGAACAGGTAAAAACCAATACAGCTCAATAATTATTTTAAAAATATTAAATATAGTTTAATATTAAATAAACATGTCAATATACCCTAAATTATTAACCTAGAACTGAAACATAAAATATTGCAGCACCTTAACTCATCAAATTAAATGTTTAAAAATGATTAAATAAGCACCAAATGTAATAATTTAATGTAGAAATATTAGTTAAAATAATTCATAGAAATCCCACCCTCAATATCATTTTTAGATTGAATTTAGGCTGTGCAGTCTGGAAGACCTGGTGTATTCAATTCAGGAATTTGATTCCGCCTGCTGCCTTCCCATTGGTTCAGTGCAGTATCGCTCTATTTTGCTGTCTCTTAATTGGTTCATGGAGCGATGCCTCACTTCCGTTTTCTGCAGAACAGCACCGCTCAACTATAATCTCTTTCTGATTCTTTTCCTTATGTGCTCTGGGGAGAACTATTTTTCTAATTGCTGTACCGCCACACGCTGATTTATGCTTTAAAAATATGGTGGCCGCTACTACCTCTTGTTTTACATGACGCGCATCTTGCGGGCTCCATATAGTCCATCTTTATGTGGGTAAGTAATATATGTCTAGCCCTTTTACGTTTTGCTGTACCGCCGCACGTCGCGCTTTAGTCTTCAAATGTGGCGGCCACTACTTGCTTTTGTTTTACACTGCGCGCGTCTTGAAAGTTGTGCTTCTCACCCACAGTCAGTGACCTCTTTCCTTTGGTGCTTGAGATTAGAACCGCTCGCGACACCTCTCTCTCTTGGAGACTCTCACAGGTCGGTGCCCGGGTCACGTTAGGCCCCCCTGGAGTGGATACACTGTTGAGGAGGAGTTGTGTCTGGTCAGCACATATTGTAGTAGGATGTTTTTTTAATTTCCTCCCCGTTGGCCGTGCCCCCAGGTATCTAGGAATTAATTGCAGTTGTGCCCTGCGCCCTGCAAGCCCCGAGTTAAACAGGAGGAAGTCGTTGGTAGAGAATCGACCGCTGCTCATCTCCTAGTCCTGACCTCAACTTGTGCTGCTGCGGTGCCCTGCAGTCAGAGCCCGACTTGTTTTAGCTTCTTGTGATTTAAAGCCTCCTAATGGTGCTCTAAGGCAACAGATTTACGTGTCCATGTGGAAAGGCTGGCCTTGACATCAAGGAGTTCTTAAAACAGCTCTTACTCTAAAAAAGGCATCCAGAGTTTACAAAAGTTTCAAACATTTTGCATCTCTTTTAAAGCTTGTGTTTTAAATCTGGAAGCATATCCTACTGGGACACTTACAAGATAAATATTCTGTGTACAGAACTGTCTGGAGGGCTATTTTTTGGTGCAAAGTGTGCTTCCAGAAACTATGGAGTGTCAGCAGAGAATAAACCAAACTCAGTGCTCCAAAAGAGAGTTTTTTTTATTTCAACATGATTGCTGATATAGTTGTTTGCTCTTCTTAGTGCAATATTGTCTGTGCGTTCGACAACCTATTTTACTCGAGGGTAGAGAACACAATATTCAAACAAGCATTTGCAAGGCAATAGGTCTTGCAAATGTGAGATTTTGAGCTATTGGCATTGTAAATGACAACGCCTTTTATTTATGTGTTTAAAAAAACTGCAATAAAAAAGGCATTGTCATTTACAATACCAATAGGTCAAAGTTTCTAAAATGCGAGACCTATTGCATTGCAAATGCTTGTTATATCTAATGATCATTTAGTAAATGCTATTAAACTATATAACATATTTGTTCAATTAATGCAATTATTTTTAACAAAAAATAAAATATTAATGTATATAATTTACAAAAAAATCTTTTCTTTTAAAATTTGGAAAATTCGATATTACTATATCTATAGATCTATTTAGCTATAGCTACATCTCTCTCTTTCATTCTCTCTCTAGTGTTGTCATCTCCTTTCACATGGCTGCCTTCTCTACCCATCTATTGATGAATGGGGTCAGACGATGTAGTTCACTGAAATGGAAACAAACAAAGGTAAGACCAAAGTAATTTGTCTATTCTAATTGAAATTTATCTTGCTTTTCAGTAGGGCTGCTGTATTCTGGAAGGCTGGGGCTGTAGTATGGCTGAAAGTTAGGCAGTCCAAGTAGAAAATGGCAGAGACTAGACTGTAGGCTGAATTCATGTGCTTGCTGGTTTAATGTGAGTCAGGTGTGTATGACTGAGGTAAGATGAATGCTGTTTTCCTATACTTTTTAATTCTGAGTTTGTCATAGCTGAGGCAGAGATCTACATTTTCGCTGCAGTGATCTCGGCAGTCAAGTCATGGATATGAAATCCAGTCGTGAAGTCACTTGTGGTAACTTTACAGCCATAATTTGTAATGTAAGAGTCTCCATACACTAAGGGGCATATTTACAAGCCCCTTGCGCCACTTTTGCGCCGCCGTTGCGTCACGCAAGTGACGCAGCGGTGACGCAAACCATGCGCCGCGTTGCGCTATATTTACAACGTGACGCATCTAGGGAGATGCGTCACGTAGTAAACGCCTGCGCCACATGAAACCTGCGTCAGGTTTCATGTGGGCGCTACCCGGCGCAGGGGGCGTTCCGGCGCAGGTACGCCTCGGAAAAGTGACGTAGTGAAATCTACAAGATTTCACGCAATCACTTCTCCGACGCTGGTGCGCCAAATCCTTACGCCTGCTTCAAGCAGGCGTAAGGATTGACGCACCATGTTAGGGATAGGGAAGGTTGGAACAGTGCTGGAGTTGCGTCGCGCTTGCGACACGACTTCAGTACTGCGCCAACCTTCCGCCGGCAGATGCGTCACGCATCTGCTTATCCTTGCGCCACGATGCGCCGCATTGTAAATGCGGCGCATCGGACGTGGCGCAAGGGTAAACTTGCGTGATGCATTTTCCCTGGCGCATCCCTGCTGATATGCAGGGATGCGCCAGGGAACGTAAATATGCCCCTAAGGGCCTGATTTGCGTTTGGCGGTGCAGCGCCAGGTCTGCCCCACCGCTGTACCACCAAACACGCATTCAGGCCACCCGCCAGATTACAAGTGTTTCTTGTGTCTGGCAGGAATGTTTGGGCGGTCCCATGGGGGTGCCTCTGAAAATGTGCACCGCAATGGGAATGGCAAAAATGTTCCTGCACGGCATGGACTGTAAAGTCCATACTGCACAGGAACTTGGATGCATGCACACATGGGGCACATGTAGGGCCCTCTTTGTTTCCTCTCCACCACAGTTTTAATGTAGGAGGAACCGGCATGAAAACCATTAAGGAGAGGAAACTGGTAATATGCTTGGCGGGACCGCGGAGGTCCTCCCAAGCATATTGCGGCCTCAAGACTGCTGCGCCTCCACCAGGGAATGGTGGTTCCGTGGCAGCTTCTGCGGAGCTTTGGCGATCTGACCACCCTACTTTGGATAGGACGGTCAGAAGACCACCACCGCTGCGGCCCGCGAGTCTGGTGGTATGTGGCCCGCCAGACTTGTAATCAGGCCCTAAGTGGGTGGAGACTTGTAAATACTACTACTAGGCAGAGATTTCCATTCAGAATTGATGAATAGTATCTGGTCAAAAATCTCCATCCAATCATGGCAGATGTGCAGAGATCCCCGCCCCAGATGTGAATCTGGCGCTGAATCACCAAAACATGTAAAATCTTCAAAGAAAAGAGGAATAAAAATACATTAATGATTACAAACTCATTATTTTTTTAACCAATTTAGAGAATGCTAACACTGATGTTCAATTTGTTTCTCTAGCACACTATTTTACTGCACACATCCCCAAGTCTGAAAGAACACACATTTATATTCAGCTCTTGCAGGAAAGAAACATTAGGTCAAAAACTTAGAGTTTAGGCATCAGAGTGCTTAAACACAAAATATATGGAGTTTATGAAGCATATGAATGTCTTACAGGAAGCACTTTAAGTGGAATGGCCATTAATATTTGATGGCTAAGTCTGGGCCTACAAAAGATTTCATCACTCTTTTACAGACATTGAAACTTGATCAAGTGTAATTCCCAAACAAAACTATTCTCATTGACTGCTACAATCCTAAATGATCAATTTCTTTGATAAACAGCTGTTCCTGTGAAATTTCTCAACAACATATACACACAGATCAAATAAGCAATGCTACGAAAAATCAGAAATTACAGAGGGGACGGGTATGATGACTACTTGGGAAGAACAAACAACCCATATCTAATTAATTATTGTACACTTAGCTGTCAGGATGAAACAAAAGAAAAACATTACTATTACTTCTTGTTTCAAATTTTCAAACCATGGAGAGAGAAAAATACATTAGTGAACAAGCTTCAATGTTAGCTTTGAAGCTTACAAGCAAACCATAACATGCCAAATGTTATCTACAAGTTTTAATGATGTTAAGTGATGCAATACAAGAACAATGAGTTGCAGTGAGGTGCTAAACATGCTCCCGAAGGAAGTGCACAGTGAACGCCATCACCGCCTAAATTATTAGGAAATCTGATTATTCAAAGTGAAGCTGATATTGTCTTGTGTGAAGGGCAACACACTATGATGTTATTAATTGTAGCAGAAGGTGATTTTACTTCATTGTTACCATAACTATGGGCCAAATTTATAGTTTAGTGACAGGGTGCTCCACACAAATGTGAAGGCGTACTCTCTCAGCCAAATTAACGACCAACCCGCTCTTTTTTGAGTATGGTGGACCATCATGTTTCTGACGGCAGTGCTTCTGCTGGCTCTCTTCACAGATGGCTCGATGGAGTTCGATGGAGTTGGCGACATCCGCCTAGGTGCATGACATGTCCGCCTTATTTAGAATGGGGCACTCTGGTGTATTTTCTGATTCAGTTCAGTACCACCAGGGAAACCTTTGTGGCGCTAAGCGGAAAAAATTGAGACATAAACCCCATACACAAGGAGAAAATTCTCAGGGTGTCATTCATATCTAAACATTTTTTTTTCAAAAACAAACTCTCACTTTGGAAGTTTGTTTTGGGAAAATGGAATAGTTTGATGAGCGGCCAACTGAAACGTGGCTTTCAGTGCCTCCAGGGGAATGCCCATAATGATAGCTCCTCTGAAGGCACAGAGATCTCAGTAGGGCCAGCGAGATCGTAAAATATGGCAGGCAGTTATCAAGCCAGGGTGGTGGAGGAAATAACTTATGCCACCCACATAGACTGCAGGCCACCAGTCATAGTCAAAATCAGGCCCCAAAAATTTATAGAAAACCCATTTTTGATGAAATACAAGGAAACATTCTACATGTCTTTCAACATGGTCTAAGTTAAAGTTCAAACAAATAACAAATACCATTGTATATTAGTATACAAGTTAGCATTAGCAAAAGTTTCAATGTTAAAATATTTACCACCTTTATGTATACTATTTCTGCATGTGCACAGTCCTGTTTACTACCTACTTCTACCAAACTACTGTAAAAGTTTAACTTTACACCACCTTTTATTGCTACCAGTGGAGCATGATAAAAGAATCAAATGGAGTCATCAGTCACCAAATCAGTCTGATTTTTTGAAACATTAAAATATCAAGGCCCATATTTATGAAGCCTTTGCCTTGTCCTTGTGTCATGAAAGGTGACACAAGGGGCCCGATTCACAAAAGTAATCTGAGACAAAATCCTAACTTTACGGCTTTCGGTATTCACAAAAGGCATTTAGGAGTACTAAAGTTAGGATTTTGTCTCAGTTAAACTTCAGTGAAAAACATATGCGGAAAAGAGCCTAACATGAGGGAAAATGCTATTGCTCAAACGCGAACTAAAGCACTGGAGTAGGCCGCAAATGCTTTTGACTAATGTAAGGTAAAAGGACTAATGCTGCTTTAATGCATTTATTAATGTTTGCTAAACAAATAATATTAACTCGG
The DNA here is from genome assembly GCA_963921515.1 of Calotriton arnoldi. Classification (NCBI taxonomy): domain Eukaryota; kingdom Metazoa; phylum Chordata; class Amphibia; order Caudata; family Salamandridae; genus Calotriton; species Calotriton arnoldi. The sequence continues at coordinate 1,389,361 of CAWUFW010003328.1, forward strand.
GTTGCGCATGGGTAGATGCAACACAGGGTGGGTGCGTTATGGTATAGCATTATAAGTGATTAATAATGTCTGTGTTTGTTTTCTGTAGAAGTATGGTTTTCTGCTCTGCAGGAAACGTTTGGGTTAAATGAAAGAAAATAAATGCAGTTTAATTCCGAGCGAGAAGGGAAAGGTGGAAGACAGTTGTCCTTCACGGGTCCTATGTGCCTGCCAAGAGTTTGCATGGAGAAACAAAATAATCTTCGAGAGAAGGAACACTTCCTTCGAGAGCGGCGCAAATGGACAAACGTGACACAGAGTTTGTTACATGACTGGGATGGAGGAAATGTGTACTATGACAACGACTCGAATTTGTATTTCCTGGGCTGGAAGTTGCTAAGATGAATAAATGAACAATGAGGTCTCTGAACAAAGTGACATGACGAGAGTGGTGTGACAGTACACCCCTTTCCTTAACCAATCGAATGAGGAGAAATTGTCATTTCTGACACAATTGTGGGTTGGTCTTTTCGGTTTTAGGGTATAATTGAGGTTCCCGGTGGAAGGGGTGTGTTGATGAGTTGCTGTGGTTCCGGAGACAGAATTGCGTGTTTCCTACCTGCGTGAGGAGAGGCCCGTGTTGCTGTCTCCTATTCTTGATCTGGCTGTTCCTGTCTGCTGTTTTCCTGACTTAGTCTTTGCCTCATCAAATCTTCTTGAGGGGCCTTACTGCTCTCATGGCCAGAGAGTAGTTTTCCTATTTCATATTGGATTAGTATAGACAGAAAACTGAATTTGCATAATCAATTGTGTTAGAAATGGGGGCCTCTAGTTGGCAATGGTTTTCACCTTGTCCAAGTAGGGACCCTTCCTTCTAGTCAGGATAAGGGAGTTATACTCCTAAAATAACCCCTGCTCACCCCCTTGGTAGCTTGGCACGAGCAGTCAGGCTTATCTTAGAGGCAGTGTGTAAAGCATTTGCACATAACCAACAGTAATACAGTGCAAGCACTACAAAAGGACACCACACCAGTTTAGAAACATATCCAATATTTTTATATACTTAAGACAAGACCAAAAACGATAAAAATCCACAATACAGTACTTAGAAATCTTCAGTTATCAAAATAACCTTGAAATAAAGTTTATTGAAGTTTATAGCTCCGTCTGGGGCTATCACGGCGTCGTGAACAAACAAATCCAAACAGTTCTGGCTGACCGCAGCGTCGCGGGCCAGCTACGGTGTCGGGGAGACCCGCAAAACAGTACCTTTAGAAATGAAGGGCGTCGGCGGTCACTCGTTGAGCTTCCCAAAGCACGGCGTCCGCAGGCGTCGGTTCCAGAGGTCGGTGCAGGAGTCGTCGTGCCCTCGAAGTCACACGCATTGCAGATCGAACTCCTCGTGGTTGAAGTCAGGAGCTCTGGCGTCGGCAGGCGCCGGGTGCTGTAGTGCGAAGTGCAGCGGTGCGGCGTGCGATGCCCTCAAGTCGCGGTGCGAGCAGCGGCTCGATGGCGTCAGATGGCGTCGCCGGTGAGGCCAGGGTTGGGGTGCGAAGTGATGCGGTGCTCGTCGTGGTGCTGGCAGTTCACAGTGAAAGCAGCGGCGTCGTCATTGCTGAAGCGCTGTCGTCGGCTGACGAACTGAAGTCGATGGCGCCGACGTCAGTAGGCCAAGGCTGCGGTGCGGGATGAGGGCGGTGCGACGTGTAACTTTACGAGCGGTGCCCTCGAACCACGGTGCAAGCAGCGGCATCGATGTCGATTTCTTGGTAGCAGAGTTATGGTTACTATAGATTAGTTTGGTGACCATTGATTATTATTGATTATTCATGTCTAACACTTCGTGTCGAATTGTATTATGTTATGTGTAAGTCGAAATTTTGAAGCTTCCGGGAAGTAGGAAGTGGACACGTGTGGCAAGAGAAGTCACATGGAATTGTGCATTGTCTGATTTTTCAAAAATTGATGATAACACAGGATTGTGTTATGATAGGGACATTTCATGTATAAAACGCGTATGAGTGAAATAGCAACCGGTTTTCTTGTGAAACTCTGCCCTTAATTCTCAAGAGCAGTGTAGTCTCCACATGTGTTTTATCCCCAGAGAAACGGGTTTACCCCTTGCTTGAGAGAAGAGTAAGGTAGAGGGAAGTGCTACACTTATCGAACAAAACAGTATTCTTGCAAGATAGAGTAAGCTATCTCTTTTGTTTAGCGAAAACAGACAATGGTAATGTGTTTTACGTTGTAACTAATAAAATTCAGTCAAGAAAAAACTGCTGATAATTTTTGTAAAGGAGGGGTCAGGAGTAGAACTGACGTTGACAAAGACCGCGCTGGTATTGACGAGTGGTGGGAAAACGAAGAGCTTTCTGATTGGTGCGTTGGTGTGAAGACGCACTGGTATTGACCAGCTGAGATTGACGTAGAGCTTTTGGATTGGTGCGTTGGCGTGAGACGCGCTGGGATAGGTACGAATAGCAAACAGTAAAAAGAACAGAGTTGTGAGTTTGTCGGAAAGAAAGAATCGTGCAATATGGCTTACTAGGAGTATTGTAGAGAGAAACCGTCATGGATGGCGAAGATTAAAAAGTTTTTCAAGAAGGACAAGAAGATAGTGACTAGGGAAGGAGAAGTACTTCCTCCGCCGAAAACGCCAGCTTCTCATATGATGTTGAAATATGGTTATCATACTTGCATTTGGTTGGAGAATTGGAGAAAATATACTCAGAACGATGGAGTATTGGCTTTTCCAGAAAACGGTTCGTTTAGCACAGCTGTACTTCAGAATTTGAAAGAGAAAATGATGAAACTTGAACCAAGAAGACCCAGACCAACACAGTTTGAAGCGTTAGGTGAATGGGAAGATGATATGTATGAAAGAGAAAGACACAGAGGTGCAAAGAATTATAGTTTAGTTCATGGAAGAGTATGGGGAGTGAATCATGAAGACAGGATGAGACGATGGAGATATGCTAATATGACGGATGGTTTGTTTCCAGCCAGAACAGTTGAAGAAGTTACAGGGAGAAAGTGTACAGAGAAAAAGAAACATGTAGTAACGGAAAGGTGTGGGTATGGAGGTAGCGAAACAGAGGATGAATTGCTGGAAGACATTTTAAACAGAAAACCACCTCCATATCAACAGAATTCTGCGGTGGTGACACCGAATGCACCACCAATGGAAACTGGGAGGAATCAAAGCCCTGAACGAAGTTATGAAATAAATAGGTCAAATGAAAAATCAGAAACTCCACAGAATGAGAAGTCTGATAGTGGTAATACAGCTGAGTTAGCAAGAACCACAAGAGAATTGACTGAGAAAATAAGAGAATTAACTATGAACATGGAAGCCGTGACTGTGCCAGTGACAATAGGACCAGTAATACCGGTATTTGAAAACCAAAGAATAGATGAGCATTCCTTGACAATTCCAATGAACTCGAATATGCAAAGAATGAGAGAAGGGATAATTCCAGAAACTAGAGAGACAAGAGATCTGGTAGGCTCATATAGATCGAGTCCACCTACTAATTTGACAGTTAATGAGAGTCAGATAAATAGAATTCCTATGGGAACTGAGTCAGCAACTGAGACCCCAGAGAGAAGTACAAATTGGATAGAAATAAATAGTACCCCTGTAGGTCCGACTCCAGAAGAATTAAATGAGTGGATGAGGAATTTGCAGAAGAAAGATGTAGAACCACAACCGTTGGATGTAACCAGACTAAAGATAGACATGGAAGAGTTGATTTTAGGGACTATTGGTACAGAAAGATTGAAATCCTATCAGGATGAAGAGCTTATGTTTATGTGTAAGAGTATCACTTGGAGAGCTAGAAATTTGCATGAAAAATTGGAAGAAACAGCTAATGAACTGGGAGTAGAGTTTGGAAAAATCAGAGGTTTGCAGAAACCGTATAGGGTAGATTTTAGTGAAAAGGATATAGAAAATCTGAACACATCAGGACGATTAACACAGATAAAAGAACTGATTGTGTTATTGAGAAAATGGGGAGATGTGGACAGATGGAGGAGCAGGTGAATAAGAAGGAGGGAACGACCGATAAAGCATCTTTGGCTTTTCCGGTGAAAGAAAAGGAACCAATAGTGCTGGAATATCCAATGAGGGAAACTCCAGGAGGTAGCTATGTACATGTTCCATGGTTCAGACAAGATATATTGTCATTTACAAATGATTTCCCGAAATTGAGAGAGAAACCTGTAGAATGGTATAGACAAGTGGAAAGATTTGTCAAAGTTTCAAAGGTGTTGTGGGTAGATCTGAATGGATTGTTTGACATTGTAGTACCAGCAGATTTATGGACAGAATGTAAGATTACAATTGATTGGCCAACGGAAGAATATCCTAGAGATGCAAAAACTGGAGCGCCAGGTCCAGAAGTGATGAGAAAGTATGAGCAGGCTATCACGTTTTTGAAAAATAAAATTCCACCAAAAGAGACAGATTGGGTAAAGATTGATAGAACGACTCAGGAGAGTAAGGAATCTGTACACGCCTACTATGAAAGGTTACTTTTGGTTTTCAAACAGTATAGCGGTTATGAGACTTTGAGTGAAAAGGACATGAGTCATTTCGTATATAGATTTGTATATGGATTGAAGCCCGAGATAAGTGAAATGATTAAGCAGCATATGTTGTGTTGGCAGAATAGCACTGTAGATGAAGTATTAAGTTATGCCAAATACTGAAGGGATGACATTGAGTGTAGACAACATAAACTAAAAGAAAAAGCGATGTGGGCACAAGTAAAGGTTGCAGAAAAACAAGAAGCTCAAATGAATAATCAGACTGGTGATGCAGGACAGACTAAATCCAAACTGAATATAGGTAAGGGAAAAGGTCAAATGAGTATAGAAGAGGCTAAAAAGAAATGGCCATGCCATAATTGCGGAAAGTTAGGGCATTGGAGAAACGAGTGTAAATTTCCTCCAAAAGCTAATACGGAAAATCAACCATTAAATCCGCAGGTGCAGAATTAGGTGAGTTACCAACAGCTGCAACAACCGCAGGTAGTTACTCAACAGAGTCAGGTGCCACAACCACCTCTTCCCAAGAGTGTAAACCCCCAGAGATACAGTGCAGAGACAGGATTCTACGGAGGAGAGCAGGTAACAAAATTGCCGCGCGCAGCTGCAGTATCGCAGTATTGGTTACGGCAGGATGGAAATGAATCGGATGAAAGTTTATGACGGTGCCTAGGAGAGGAGGAAGAGTGCGTGCTTGGCGCAACTCTAGAGGTAGATTAGTCAGGTCCATTTGTGGATGGAGAAGTGAATGGTGTAAATGTTACATTCCTTGTGGACACTGGAGCTACCCGTTCTACTGTTAGATCAGTGGAAATTCCAAACCTTCCTCTCTCAGGAGAATATATCCAAGTTGTAGGTGTTTCAAACCAACAGATTAAAGCGCCTCTTACCAAACCAGTAGAGGTGAAATTTGGACCATTCAAAGAGATGCATCGGTAGGTGATTGCAGTCCTGTAAACCTGCTAGGACGCGATCTGCTTTGTAAAATGAATTGCACCATCTATTGTACCCCAGATGGTATTGCTTTTCAGACACCAGATGAAGATGTTCTGTATAAAATGACAATGGCAGAACTAGAACCAGGAGTAAATGACATGTTTCCTGTGTTTGACGTAGAAAAAATCCCAATTGAATTGAAAGAAACAGTCAGATCTGATGTATGGGATTTCACAGGCGAAGACATTGGGTTAATGAGAGGAGTAGACCCTGTAAAAATCACTGTAAGAGAAGGAACAAATTACCCAAATACTCCACAGTATAAATTAACACCAGAAATTATTGAAGGAATAACACCCGTAGTTAATAAAATGATCGAACAAGGAATTTTGAAAGAATTAATGAGTAGCCCATGTAATTCCACATGATGCAGAATGGTACACAGTTATTGATTTGTGCCATGCATTTTTCTCTATTCCGTTACACCCAGACAGCCAGCCATTATTTGCGTTCCGGTTCGGAGAGCGTATTTTGGCATGGTGCCGAATTCCTCAAGGGTATACAGAAAGTCCCTCAATCTTTAATCAGATCCTAAAGAAATCATTGGAAGATTTAAGAATGCCTGAAAAATCTGTAATGGTCCAATACATTGATGACCTATTAGTGGCATCAAAGACCAAAGAAGCATGTGTTGCCGACACAATCGCTTTATTGAATCACTTGGCAGAAGGAGGGCACAAAGTGTCTCTGTCAAAACTGCAATTTTGTCAACAGGAAGTACAATACCTAGGTCATAAGATTGAGAAAGGTATGCGAAAGGTAACGACAGAAAGAATAAGGATTATCTGAGGAATGAGAGCTCCAATGACACAGAGAGAGGTGAGAATGTTCCTTGGAATGGTTGGATATTGCCGACAGTGGATAAGTGGATTTTCATTAATTGCAAAACCTTTACAGCGATTGACAAAAAGAGATGTCAAAGATCCGTTTGAGTTGAATGAGGAAGAAATGAAGGCTTTCAAAGAACTGAAAACAAAGTTGTGTGAAGCACCTGCATTGGGAATGCCTGATTATGAAAAGGAATTTGAGATGTATTGTAGTGAGAGAGATGGATGTGCACTTTCAGTGTTAGTGCAAAGGCATGGAAAATTGAAAAGACCCATTGCTTATTTTTCAGCTGTTTTAGACCCAGTAGCAAAGGCGTTGCCTGGATGTCTGAAAGCAGTGGCTGCTACTTGTGTGAGTCTGGAACAGAGTGAAGGCATTGTAATGGGATATCCACTGAGAGTATATGTTCCACACTCTGTTGAAATTCTTCTGACCAGAACCAAAACCCAATTCATGACGCATAGTTGGCTGACTAGGTATGAAAAGGTGATTTTGAGTGCAGACAATGTAACCATTGCTAGATGCACAAGTGTGAATCCTTCACCTTCACTGCCAGACGAAGAAAATGTAGGAGTTAAGGATGAAGTCGATCATAAGTGTCTGGACGTGCTTGAATTTTGCACAAAGCCTCGCCCAGATATTAAAGATGAGCCCTTGAAAGAATCAGATTATGTGATGTTTGTGGACGGATCATGTCTGAGAACAAGTGAAGGAGTTTTAAGTGCTGCGTATGCTGTGTGAACAGTAGCTGCCATAATGGAAGCATCTTGTTTGAGAGGGATACGTTCAGCCCAAGTGGCTGAGCCGATTGCTCTGATTCAGGTGTGCAAACTGGGAAAGAAAGTCCGAATTACAGTGATCACAGATAGCCATTATGGCTTCGGAGTGGTCCACGATTTTGGACAGATCTGGTCTCAGAGAGGTTTCTTGACGTCTGCAGGAACTCCAATTAGGAACGGTGAATTTGTGAAGAAATTGCTTGAGGCGATACAGGTGCCTAAACAGATTGCAGTGGTGAAGTGCGATGCACATAAAAATGGGACGGACTATATTACTATGGGAAATCAGTATGCGGACAAAATAGCTCAATATTGTGCCAGAAATATGGTCTCACTGAATAGGAGGAGAGAAAAAGAGAATGTTTCATGTCCCTTGCTGTTTACTAACATTGTCGAAACATGGGATGAGGTAAGACAATTGCAGGAAGAAGCAAACGAAGAGGAGAAAGATGGTTGGATAAAAGCAGGTTGCAGACAAAGAGAGGAAGATGACGTTTGGGTTTATAGAGATGAAAGACCAGTTATGCCTGATAGCATGATTTCTAACATGGCATGGATGTACCATGGACAAGCTCATATTGGTAGGCATGCCATGATCAGACTTTTCAGACAGACTTGGTACAACCCAAAATTTAGAGCTATAGCTGAAAGTCTCTGTCAAAGATGTCTTACATGCCAACAGATAAATCCAGGAAGGAAAACAGTAGTGAGTCTAGAAACAATAGGACATGAAGGAGGTCCTTTTACCAGAATGCAACTAGATTTTATTGAAATGCCCCCGAGCAATAGATTGAAATATGTTCTTGTGGTCGTTTGTTTGTTTTCTCGTTGGGTGGAAGCCTATCCGACAAGAAGGAATGATGGAGTTACTGTAGCTAAGCTCCTACTGAGAGAATTCATTCCGAGATATGGTTTTCCAGTAACGATCAAAACAGATAGAGGAACACATTTCCAAAATGAACTGATCCAATTGATATGTGAAGCTCTTGACATTCAACAGAAATTGCACTCTGCTTACAGACCAGAGGCTTCTGGCGTGGTAGAACAAGTAAATGGAACAATAAAGAATAGGTTAGGGAAAATGTGTCAAGCCACAGGACTCAAATGGCCTGATGCCCTACCATTGGTGCTGATGACTATCAGAAGCATACCTGATAGAAAAACAGGTCTAAGTCCTCATGAAATAATCATGGGACGAGCAATGAGACAAGCACATGTACCTGTCAACACACTGCTGACTATAACTGATGATCTCGTATTGGACTATTGCAAAGGATTGGCTGATGTGGTACATTCTGTGTTTCATCAGGTTGGACTGGATGCGACCACTCTTGAAAGAAAACCAGCTCATGATTTGAGTCCAGGAGACTGGGTCCGCATAAAAGTCCACAGAAGAAGAAACTGTTTGGTTCCTCGCTGGGATAAGCCACGTCAAGTGATTCTGGTGACAACAACTGCCGTCAAATATGCAGGAGTGAAAAACTGGGTGCATGCCAGTCACACTATCAGAGTTCCAGATCCTGAAGCTCGACCTGTAAGTCGACATCTGGAGATATCTGATACCAGCTCAGCATCCGAAGCAGAACCTGAGACAAGCAGAGTTCCAGATCCTGAAGCTCGACCTGAAAGTCGACATCTGGAAGAACAAGGTACAAGTTTGACAACTGAAGACGAACCTGAAACAATCGAAGTTCCAGATTTTGAAGCTCGACCTGTAAGTCGACATCTGGAAATATCAGATACCAGTTCAGCATTTGAAATAGACCAACCTGAATTTGATGAAAGACAAAAGAGAAAAACAAGAACTGACATTATAAACGAAGAAACTGAACCAAGAGACAGTGATAGCGAACAACCAAGTACAAGTTATGGAAGAATTCCTCCAGAGATAGTTGAACTAACTGAGGGAGACTTAGATTCAGATAGAGAGATAGAGGAAGAAGTGGAAGAAACCCGAGGAGTAGTAGGGACAGACCAACAAATAGAAGAAACACAGGGAAATTTAGATTCAGACAGAAAGATTAATAAAAACTCGGAAGACAATCGAGGAGGGATAGAATCAAACGTCCCAACAGAGGAGACACAAGAAGGTTCAGATTCAGATATCGAAACAGAAATCATAAGGTTCAAGGTTAGAGGAAGTGAAGTAAGGTCTGAAACGGAATCAGAAGAAAGCGAAGAAGAAAGAAAGCAAAGACTAGGACCAAGAAAGAGAACTTGGAGAGCTGAACGAGAGGAAAAGGAAAGCGAACCAAAAAGGCCAAGAAAAGGAGACAATTGGCCACACGAAGTTAAAAGACTTAGATATAAGATAATAAATTTGAACAAAAATGATGCGGAACAAGTAAATGAAATAACAAGTCAAAAGGGACAAGGGAAACAAAGTGGAAAACAATTACAGAAAACAAAAAGAGTGAAGAGACCTAATTTGAAATATAAGTCACCTGAGTGGCTATACATCGCATTGACCGACATTAAAGAAGAGGATAACACTCACGAGAGCCCAGACGAAAGCTGTAAACAAATGGGTGAAAGTGAAGTGCAACAAACCTGAAAAGATAAAGAAAGAAACCCGGACTGGACACAAAAACCTGAACGAGACAAGAAAGAGTTCTGAAAGGAGCTGAAGAAAGCACCAAAACGAGACAAAGTAAAAGGGTAGAGTGGCTGAGAAGTCATTCTGAGGTGTGGTGACACATTTTCTGTACAAATATATAGATAGCTAGATAATAGTACAAAATGGTAGACACTGAGAATAGAAAATATAGATGTGAGTTTTTACGTAGATGGTGTAGGATGTGTTTCTTTTGTACAGGATTAATAATGTTTATTTGGCTTATTTTAGCAATAATAATTCCATTGAGGTTAGTTGTAGAAGAAACATCTGTAATAGGGAATAACACGAAAAAGGATAAAGAAGCTAAAACACAAAACATTGCAGCATTAGTAGATAGTACTGATTTACATAAGGATAAGTCTATAACTGACTTCCCCAAGAATGTCTTCACGAAACTGTTCTATGAATATGTAGAGACAATGGATGTAAGGGATTGTTATGTCTGTATGCAATTACCTGCGTCTGTCACAGAAGGTGTGACCTATCATCACCTTCCTTTGACGTATGGGATAACTTGTAGTGTTCTAGCTAGTTTATTTTATAAAACAGGTAGATTAGAGTATTATTACACTGACATAAACAGTGTTTTTTGCGAAAGTTCCTATAATTCCTGAACTAAATAAGGTGAAAGAAGCAAAAATAATAGGTGAATTTTTCTTAGAAAATAAAGATTTAACATTAGAGTATGTAGTTAGACACAATCTTACCTGTGAATTAAAGAAAGAGGAAAAGGTCTTCTTGGAGATGGTAGAAAACAGAAGAGTTAAGTTTCAAAGAAAGGTAATAGAAGAAAAGACAAAAACACCACTTTGGGCGTTTGAAGAGAAAAATCATGACAAAGGAGAGACAAATGCAGCTATGGTTTTGGATTGGCCCCAACAGGGAAAGTTGTGTATTAGTAGAAATAGGACTATATATGATAACTATTTCGTGGGTTCCAGTGAATGCCGAGATACATATAAAATTTTAGGAGGATGGGGATTTAAAGGAGGAAAAGATCCAATATTTCCAGGGATCTATTATATTTGTGGAAATAGAGCTTATTATAGGTTGCCGGACCACTGGTATGGGTCATGTTATTTAGGCCTGGTCTTTCCAAAGATTTTTCATGTGGAGAGAGGAGAAAAAGGAATACACGAGATGGGTAAAACATTAACACGTAGAAGGAGGGAAAGTTTTTCAGAAATAGTAGGTGACACTTTTGGAGCATTGATACCAGCAGTGGGTATATCTTTGAATGCATTTAAGATTCGGAAATTGTCCACAGTAGTAGATCGTTTATCAACGAATACTGCTGGAGGGTTCTTGATGGTAAATACCGAAATGGTTGCCATGAGAGCTATGGTAATGCAAAATCGACTTGCCCTTGACATTCTTTTGGCAAAAGAGGGTGGAGTCTGTGGAATGCTGAAAGTCCAACATTGTTGCACTTACATTCCAGATAAAAGTGAAAATATACAGAAGTATATAAAGAATATTACTGATTTGCACAAAGAAATTGCTCCACTGGAGGTTGAAGGTGCCTGGGAGAAACTTGGTAAGAGTTTTTCCTCAATACAGAAATGGTTCACAGAAATAGGTGGTTCTCTTATTGGGAAAATACTAATATCAGTAACAGTGATAATATTAGCAATGTTGTCAGCAAAGTTAGCATATGTGTGTATTAAAAGGAGAAAAACACAAAATAGAATAAAAAGAGAAAATGAGAAAAATAAAGAAAGAGAACGGGAAATGGGAGAAATAGAATTAGAAGAATTGAAAGAGAACATATACAAAAGGTCAAAAAGACAAGATGAGAAAAACACTGTTGTGTGAACTAACAAAAGCAAGTGGACAAGAAACATTTATCTAAAAATTGTATAACAAGGTTTTTGTGGTGATATTAAAAATCACCAAAGGGGGGAGTTGATGGAGCAAGGTAAATGAAATAAATTTGGAACCCCCTTGATAAGAATAATAAATTAACGGTACTAATTGTTTGATGAATTAACCAACAAATGCACCTTTAATAAACATTACATAAACGGTAACTGCTATTTTGTGCAAAATCTAATTTATTTACAATTGTGAAGTAAATTGATACTAATATTGTGATTTGCGTACTAATTAGAGTAAAATCGCATGATTTATGCTATGTAGTAAAATTGTATTGTGGCAAAGAATGCGGATGGTAAGTAAAATGGCTTTAAATGTCGCTTCTGCTAGGTAACACCTAACACGGGTTCTTAGAATGACGGGTGGTAAACAGAAAGGCTTATATTCTTTGTTTTAATTTTGATTGTGTTTGTTCTTATGATAGTTCGTTCAGGCCTGTTAGGCCATGCTGCGAAAATGGCTGCCGAGACAGATAAAAGAAATCAAAGATGGCCTCTAAGCGGAAGAAATAATGGAGCTGAACCACGTCGGTACAGCCTGTGCACGGAGTGAGAGATGTCAAGGACACATTGACCTATCATGAGGAGAGTGCCAAGAAAGACTCAGCACGTATCCGTAAGAATGGGGAAAAGAAAGTATTGAGAAACAATGGACTGACAAAATTGTGACCATCAGAATCGCAACATTATGAATAGTCAAATTGGACTGCTTTTACCCAAAGGTCATGAGAAATATTGAACTCTTAACCATCCCCGAAACCAGTTTGAACAAGGAAGGCGATGAGGTGATCTTCGCCACCCCTCAAATGGACCAATTAGCGTGATTCCTGCCCCCAAACATTGCAACTTTTTGTGTAGTAAGCTAGAAGTAGGGTATAAGAGGGACTGCTCTTATGTGGGAGGGTATTGTTAATGTCGATGTGATGTGAGTTAATGCTGATTTTGAACCTATTGCTGCCATTGACTTCGAACTTGACTGGGGAAGGAACGAGACCGTTGCGGGAAATCTGTACGGGAGGTCCCGTCGAGGAGGCCATTTAGCGGGACAGTCAGTCAGTTTGGGAGTCTATTCTGTGATCTACGGTTTATCTTCTTTTTGGTGAACCAATCCTATCTGCATCTAAATGGGTAATGCATAAATTTAACTTCTTTACAGAATTTCTTATATAAATGTTATGAATGTATTAAGGTGATTAATAAACTAAGAATCTCACTCGTGCAAGCAAGAAATTAGATGAAATTTCATTCAAATTAACTATGAGTCTGTGGTTCTTTAGTTCATTAATAAGTTTGACATTTAACAGGGTTTTAAATGATTGAGCTGGTCTTAATCACCATCAACTTATTCTACTAGTTGGTCCATCGTCCAAAGAGCGGAATACCTTGATGTTTAGAACCGACAGGATTAAAAAGCTAAATGTATATGATGTTTAAGGTATTAATCTGTCAAATTTACCAAGGTATCCCGTTCCTCCAGCAACTCATTTTTCTCCTTGGTGTGTAATCCAGTGAACGACTGAGTGTATGATATGCAGTGTTATGGGCCCCACCGTCATATGGTATAGTTGATGTGAATGATTTACCTGGATTCGTGTCCAAAGGAGAAATTTATATTTGCCGCGCTGGATCATCGGGGATACCAAGGTGTAGGCGTGAAGCGAGGCGGTGCGGAGTGCAGTGCCCACAGGTCGCGGTGTGAGCAGCGGCTCAGTGGCGGTGTCAGATGGCGTCATCGGTGAGACCAGGGTTCGCGGTGCGGCATTGCGGCGGTGCCCTCTGCGGTGCCTTCAGGACAAAGAGTCGGCAGCGGCATCATAGATGGCGTCGGGTTGCCTTTTCTTCTGTTGCAGCACAAAACACACAGTCCCCAGTGCTGAGGGCAGAAGAACTTGAAGTCTTTGTTGTTCCTGAGACTTCTTGAACAGGGGGCAAGCTCTACCACAAGGCCTTAGAGATACTCAAAGAAAGAAGTTGTAGAAAGTTCAGTCCAGTCCTTTCACTGCCCAAGACAGAAGCAGCCACTGCAGGCCAACACAGCAAAGCACTCAGCAAAGTTGTAGTTCCTCCTCACAGCTTCCCCAGCTCTTCTTCTTGGCAGTCTTCTTGGTCCAAAAGAGTTCTAAAGTTTAGAGGTTTGGGCCCCACTTTTTATAGCCCAAAATCCTTTGTCCTCTCAGGCAGAGAGTGTCTGTGCTTAGTCCAAACCAGTTGGGTCCTCTCTGGCCCAGCTTCCCAGCAGGAGGCGGAGACAGCATTGTCCAAGGCAGACAGGGCCTATTCAGGTGCAAGGGAAATCTCCTGCCACCACTCTAAATGCAGACCGGGCCTATTCAGGTGCTAGTGACAACTCCTCCCACTACTCTGAATGCAGCCCATGTCTATTCAGCCCATCCCTGACCCATCTAGACTCTCTGGAGCCACTGCTCCTCCCCAGCCCCTGTCACTCCAAAGCCAAACAGTCAATACACATCCTAGTAGAGGCATGCAGGATGGCTAAGCAAGAAAATACCTACTTTCTAAAAGTGGTATTTTCAAACACAGAATGTAAAAATCACCTTTACTAAAAGATGCATCTTTAGATTCTGAGTTCAGGCATACTAAACTTTATTTTCCTATCTGGTCCCAATGGGAAGATATATTTATACGATGTTATAAATTAACTCCCATGCTTTCCTATGGGACAGACAGCCTTTCCATAGTGAAAAACGAAGTGCACTGTAATTCACTACCAGGACATGTCACACACACACCAGTACATGTCCTACCTTTAATATACACCGCACCCTGCCCACATGGGTACCTTGGGCCTACCTTAGGGGTGACTGACATGTAAGAAAAGGGACGGTTAGGGCCTGGCAAGTGGGTACACTTGCCAAGTCGACATGGCAGTTACAAACTGAGTGTAGACTCTGCAGTGGCAGGTCTGAGTTACCTTTTCAGGGCTACTCATGTGGGTGGCACAGTCAGTGCTGCAGGCCCACTAGTAGCATTTGATTTACAGGTCCTGGCACACTCAGTGCACTTTACTAGGGGCTGACTAGTAAATCAAATATGCCAATCATGGAAACACCAATCCATAACACAATTTACACAGAGAGCATATGCACTTTAGAAACTGAATAGCAGTAGTAAAGTGCCCAGAGTCCTAAAACCAACAACAGCAGGTCAGGAAAAAATAGGAGGAAGAAGCAAAAGGTTTGGGGATAACCCTGCAAAAAGGGCCATTTCCAACAATTTGCAAATGTATTTGTCTCTGAACGTTTTGTCTCTTCGCCTTTCCACTCCTTATGCACAATTATTGAGATGTGATCTATTGTTGTTTTGCTAATTTTGTTTCACGTGATGGTCTATGATTCGTACTGTATTTTGAAATTGATTAGCATTTTCACATTATTTAGATAAAGCTTTATAAATATACAAATGAGTTTGTCTTTATTAGAGGTGTTCATTTCTTAAATTATAAGTACAATAAGAATCAGGTATTAGTTTGCCAAACCCTGTCAACATAAATAAAGATTGCATTGCCACAAACTATATGCAGAGACGACGATTAAAATTAGATTTTGGTAAGTTTGGTATTTCACTCATCCAGCGTGAAGGGACTTGTTAGGTGATGAATTTGGGCCTTGTCTGTAGAAATTTATCAGTCCTAGATCGCTGGATCAGTTTCCTTCACCACACCCGGTTGTGAACAGGTAGAGAAGAAGGGACAAGGATTCACACACTCTCTGGTGTTTTGGAGAGATGAGGGGTAAAAAATGCCAGGGGAGGGTTGAGGTTGGTCTTTGCTCTTTTCTCATTCACACTTTGCCAGGTGTCACATTCAGGACAGGAGTTTTTTTAAGATTGAAGGATATCAGTCCGAAGTTAACATTGCTTAAATAGGATACTACACATATGCATATATATGGGTTTTTTAGGAACAGTGCTGAGTGCAATGCGGCATAACAAGGGAAGGGAAAGAAAGAAAAAAAAACGAATTACAGCGTCCCCACCCCGCTCCCTGCTTTTAAGCTCCCGTTTGCCTTTATCCCGACTTGGGATCACTCACCGCCAATGCTGCAACTCTCCTGAGTTGCAGAGGCAATTGCGCCTCTCCTGGGGGAGTTCACCAGTCCTCACTCCAGTCTTCAGTCATCTCGTCTTCGCTGCCTTCCTCCAGTTTCTCTACTTTGTGCGGCGTCCTCCTTGGGCCTCTCGTTGCGGGATTCTCAGGCACCTTCCTGCCTCCTCCTTCGACTTCAGCCTCTCGCCTTTCCGACGTCATGCTGTCCTTATCTCCTGCCAGCGAAGTCCCTAATTGGTCCTTCTGCGGGTCAGATTCCTCTTCTTCCTGTTCGGGAGTGTCCAGGAGGAATGGTTTAACCCTTTCCTTTATTTTCCAGTTCAGCGATGGTTTTGGCGTTTCTTCGTGGGAGAAGGGGGTCTATGTATAGTAAGTATGTGTCTTCTAGGTTCTTGGGGCGGGGGGGAGTTGGCTCCCTCTCTCACATGTGGATATAAACAAATTGCTTTGCATTTGTTAATGGATATTAATGTGCTTGTGTGCTTATGTGTTTTTATATACACTTTTTCACTAGCGTTGAAAATGCGGGAAGTCCATGAAATACGTGTTGGCTATGAAGAATATTTTTCTGGAGATTGGATAAAACAATATTCCACTATTAATGCGCATTAATACTTCTGTGTCCTGACTGATTGATGTATTGCTTTTTAAATAAGGAGAACAAAAAACATGGCTTTAAAATCCTGCCTGGAGCACTATTCGTTCCCTCAGAAACATTTTGTAGCATTGCAGGGAAAGGATTGCGTAAATATATATATATTATATAAATGAACTTTGTAGACAATACATTGGGAGGTGATGTGTCAGCCCACTTGGGCAGAATGTGTATTTCTATGCATCGATGCCTATATGTTGGCATTTGTATATGTATTTGGGAAAGAAACTTTATTACAATGCCTACTTAGGATTTGACATAGAGTCCCCAATGGTAGCATATGTTTCAGTAATTGTTTGCTTTATCAGCATTTAATTACCTGTTCATTTTTTGGCAAGAATTTACAATTTACAATTTAATATTCACTTTTAGAAAAATAATTAATTATTATATAAGATTGTTGCAATCATGAGGAATGTAATTGCAAAGTACGCATTATCATTCAAAGGACTACAGGTCTGTCTTCACTTTTTATTCACCAGTAGTTTTCACGTGATACGTTTTGAAACAGGATGTTTAAAAATGGTTGAAAAAACTTTATTGATTTGTTGGTGAGCAAGCCTGCTGTGCAGGCGAAACGCGTCCGACAACAGCCGACATATGAATTAAAATTTTGAATCAAAGACACGGCATCGTCATCCTTACTTCGTGAGGTTGTGTGGCAATTCAATCTGGACTGTGCTTGGGGAGTCCAGTTCGACGACGCGCCCTCTGTTTTGGCGAAGCGGCGGAGCAATCACAAGCAGTGCATGGGGATATATATATACATACACACAAATACGCAAAATGTGTCTAGGCCCACCCATGTGACTGCCCTTCACCCACCACCATGAAAATCAGCTATTTCAGAAAAAAACAAAACTTTAAAAATGCCCTAACAGCAAACAGCTCAACCCAACATCATTCTCCCCTCTAAAATACTTTTAAAATTTGTAGGAAAAAAACACTATAATCAACTATCTCATACATACACAAAATGTGGGCAAGCACATGAGGAAGAAGGAAGCTGAAAACAAGGGCAAATGTCTGACTACATTGTCTTGGCTTTGAAAAGGCAAGTCAATCCTAGCCGCCAAGATACACATACACACAAGAAATATCCTACATTTTTCATGAATGCAAGGCCACCCACAAACTTCTAAAATGATTTAAAAAATACCTGTATCATAGCAGCAGGGAGAATGTGATAAATGTATTAAAAAATGCATACAATGCCTACTGCATTAGCGACTAGACCCCAAACAGTAAAACAACACAGTAAAATAACTAACAAATCTGTAGACAAAAAACCCAAGGAAATGAAACATATATATTATACGTCAGGCCTCCACCATCCTAAAATTGTGCAAATATTATCTCCCAAAAAAAAACATGGGCCCCTGCTCCAAACTCCTGGCCATCCAGCAACAAAAATGAAAAACAAAAGCAAAAACAAAAACGGAACAAAAATAGTGATGCCTGCTCTTCTCAAACAAAAACCTTTTTGCAGACTACTGAATGGAACTTACTTGACTTTCCAAAAACGTTATAAAAAAGCAAAGATTTCAAGGGTGTGGATGCAACAGAGATTGCAAATATAAAAGGCCTGATTCACGAAAGTAAACTTACACTTTTCTGTAAGTTTACAATTGTTTACCATTCACAAAGGAATTTTACTTGTAGTACCTTTACGATTGCAGAGTCTCTACACATAAAAAGATAGGACCGTCCTATTTTTTAATAAAAATACTACTAGTAAAATTACTGTAAATAACAAGCAATCGTATACTTAACACAAAAGTATAAGTTTACCTTTGTGAACCAGGTCCCCTATGTTGCTTTCTCTCCAAAGTTCAAAGTCAAAATAACAATCTTCAGGACAGAAAGAGGAAGTTTCTACTGGATGTACAGTAGCCTCCTAGCAACTATGGCACACCCCATAAAAATGTGTCATGATTTACAAATTACCTAGTAATCTGCCTTGTTTAAAAATGCAACTGGAAAAGGTATGTTCGAGTTGAATCGGGGTTCCCACGTTAAAGAAGTGTTGCTCGCTCTCGAAAATGCAGCTCGCAATCATTTATTGATGGCATAATCTCGGGCTTTATAGGCAGGGCCGGACTGGCCAAAACAGGCACCGGGGATTTCCCCAGTGGGCTGGGAGGTGGGGGCAGGTTTTGTGCCCTTGGGGGCCGGTTTTGTCACTGGGGACTGGTTTTGCAGCAGTTCTGCAATATCGGCCCCCTGTAACAAAAGCAGGAACTGTGCTTCTTGCTAGCACACTAACCCCCCCTTCCCAGGGCCTGTCGATCAGCAATCTGCCAGGGCTGGTTGCTATTCCCAGTCCGGACCCGTTTACTGGTAAAAATGTTTGCGCCAAATGCCTGAAACTATGCCACATTTTTCAAGCGTAACAAGAAATTATGCCCACCCCTACTTAATACCCATTACTCAGGCTAATCTCAATTTGATAATCTTGGGGTCTGGATGTCCATACACACCTACTAATTTTTATTTGTGCTAAAAAATGTTATAAAATTTGAAGGAATTGTGACAAATAAAAAACTATATTTGGGTAAAATATAAATAGTAAAACATCATTTGTTAAAGGGAGTGGAAGGACTGAGAGTGGGCTCATGTGTCACTGCCCCTTGCCAATCGTGCAATGAAAATGTGCGTGTGCATAAATATTATTAATGCTGCTGTTTAGAGTTTGTTCACACAAAGGGGTCGATTCCGATTTCGGCCGGAAAACGTACTACCCGACACGGACCTGTTATTTTTTCCGACCGAACCGTACACACGCCTTACAAATAGCTGAGTACGATGCGAAGCTTGAAATTTACGACCGACTTGTCCGGAAAATATATTATACGTCCGAGTCAGCAGGAAAGGAGCCGGACGCGATAAACTCGTACGCGCAAGATTCGAGATAGCCAAGCGTCAACCTACAGACACGTACGTGAACGACTCCATGTAGCCAAGCATCAACACGACCCGACAGACTCAGACGCCAACGATGCCACATAGCCAAGCATTAACACGACCCGACAGACTCGGACGCCAACGATGCCACATAGCCAAGCATCAACACCACCCGACAGACTCGGACGCCAACGATGCCACATAGCCAAGCATTAACACGACCCGACAGACTCGGACGCCAACGATGCCACATAGCCAAGCATTAACACGACCCGACAGACTCGGATGCCTAACGATGCCACATAGCCAAGCAACATGACCCGACAGACTCGGACGCCAACGATGCCACATAGCCAAGCATTAACACGACCCGACAGACTCGGACGCCAATGATGCCACATAGCCAAGCATCAACATGACCCGACAGACTTGGACGCCAACGATGCCACATAGCCCAGTATGAATGGAACAGATTCGTCCAAAACAAATTACACAATAACAAGCATCAAGTGCTGTCAAAACGACTTACAAAATGAGAAGAAAATAAAACAATGGAAACAGAAAGAAGACTACCAAAAAACGCATTGTCATCTCCAAAAAAACACATTTTCAAATAACAAGACACACCCACAACACAACCTATATAAAGGGAGCCAAAAGTTCCCAACACCATTTGCTACTTCGACAGACATGCAAGCACACCACACCACTAGACAGACAACTCATCTAGCTACCACAAACACACACATCTCATCCACCAAACAACATCCACACAACACACACATCTCATCCACCAAACAACATCCACACAACTAGCACCAAGAAACACACCTCCACTCACACACACTCACCCTCACCTTCACACACACACACATCTCCACCAACACCCATCACCATGCCCCCAAAGAAGAATCCACAGTTCTTAGCTGCTGAGTTGGAAGTGATGATAGATGAAATCATCCGAGTTGAGCCACAGTTATTTGGCAGCTTGGCCCAACAGACCTCCCAGTCCCAGAAAACCAAGATGTGGGAGAGGATTGTCAACAAGGTGAATGCCCATTCACCTACCTTGCGCACAAAGGAGGATATCCGGAACCGGTATTATGACGTTCGCAGGAGGGTAAAGAGGCTCATTGCCAGAGAACATGCCCTGAGCACCAAGACTGGCGGTGGACGTCATAAACCGGTGCATTTCACCACCTGGGAGGTGAAGGTGCGGGACTTCCTCCCACAGGAGGCCATAACTGGACTAGCTGGAATCCCTGAACCTGGTGAGTACATGTACAAATAGTCTAAATTCACCCCAAATACACAGCCACAGCAACACATCTTGAATGTAACTTTGTACACACTGTCATGGAACACTGGAACATGCTGGCCCATTTGTCCTGGGTGGGAGGAGGAGTGGAAGCAATGACTATTTCCACCAGCACACACTAGTCCCCCTCCCAGTCCCACAAGAACACACCTGTCACTATGCAGTCCCTGAGAGTGAATGCAAATGCCCTGTCAAGATGGCTGACACTGGCCACGGTGTGGGGAACACAAGGCCCTGTAGGCAGTCCTGTGCAGCATGACTGCAGGCACCACTGTCAGACATCTTGAATGTAACTTTGTACACACTGTCATGGAACCCTGGAACATGCTGGCCCATTTGTCCTGGGTGGGAGGAGGAGTAGAAGCAATGACTACTGCCACCAGCACACACTAGTCCCCCCCGTCCCACAAGAACACACCTGTCACTATGCTGTCCCTGAGAGTGAATGCAAATGCCCTGTCAAGATGGCTACACAGGGCCATCCTGTACGAAATCTGGAAATATCTACTGCCAGTACTTGGCCTACTCATACAACTACAGACCATAACCTTAACTGTACATTACACACACCGACTGGTATAGATCAGTCACATGTGCCCTCAATGTGCATGCTACAAATATGTGTGGAGGACAGGACACACTCTAATTAGCTGTCACACCACATAACACAAAACACACACAGATAAACACACATCCGGGACAATGCCCACGGACAGTAGATGTGAGGTGTAATGCAAGACGGCTGACACTCTTGCGTTGTGTCATGTGCACAAGGCATTGTTGTGTGTAGCATTGTAATTCAACATCATTCAGCGGTCTCAGCATCCTTCAAAACTACCACCCTCACTGTCATTGCTCCTCTGACAATGATGAGTAAGCTGGTCTGTTAGCCATTGGAAAGTGGGGTAGAAGTCAACACAGCCTAACTCAAGCACTAAACACACTGTACCTCACAGCTCAGACCATGAAAAGGCAAAAGACTATCCCTGGGAAAGATCTCTCTGTCCATGGAGAACAAGTAGAATGTACATGAAGTGATCATGTGCAAAAGTATGCAGCAACAAAATGAACCACATCAAGATATACACATGTGTGCAAAGTGATGAAAAATATCAACATAAATATGACTACTCACATTGCATACGTTCACAAACAATGCAAAAACTACACACGCATAACAACCATGTAGGGACATAACAGAACAGCACAATGCGAAACATCACACAAACTTGCTGTAGGCTCTGCGCAGGAGTACAAACTTATACTATTCACCATTACAAGTCCAGTGTGGGCAACATTAGGGAATGTCAGATCATACTATTATCGCATAATACAACTACTCATGTCAGTTACTCCCTACTGCATGCCAATGTAATGAGATGTGTTTCAAGGACTTCCATGTAACAATGCATTTGTCAGAAGAAACGCGTTGCTATTGCATACGAGGTTACACATGTGATGTCATTGATTGTTCACATCAACACATACATCCAAGCAAAATCATCTAATGATGACACATATTCAGGAGAGTGAGTTTGCATGTCACCCCAGCAATGTAACTGTGAGAAACTCCACAAAGGCAAGCACAGATGCACAATTCCTGCCAAAAATAAGATTAGTTACAGTATGTATGTCATAGTGAAAACACTGATGTGTGAAATAACAACACACCTGGCTCATGCACAGTGTGACACTTGCCCAAAAATTAATACGAACAGTCAAGGATAACAATACATGCACATTAAAGCACAGAGCTGGACATGCTCAGTAAAGCACATGTCTCCAAAATAACAATGTCCGATTACAAAAAAGCTCAGTGTCTGTGATGATTGATGAGTATAAATAAGAAGGAAACGCAACATTATCCACAACATCTTCACATTTGGCTGTGCATGACAACATAACATCTGAAAATACACAACTAACATTGTGTCTCTCTACTACCCACAGGCACTCCAGAACAGAGGGCATCATCTGGAGAAGATTCAGAGTCCACCAGCAGCTCCAGCACAACGTCGGACACTGAGACCTCCAGTGTGGATGACTCTCACACCTCCTCGGGCGATGAGAACCAACCTGGCACCTCCGGTGTGGGTCAGCATGCGGCACCAGTACGATCAGCAGCCCCAGCGACCACTTCTGCAACGTCCATTAACATCCAGACGCTCCGGATCCCTACGGACACACCCAGACAACAAAACCCTGGGAGCAAGACAGCCCAATCTGGATTTGGCAGGAAATACCAGCCCTGTCAACGATGAAGGAGGACAGGAGCTGTCAGTGCATGCTACGCCAGGCAATGTCCGTGCGGGTAGGGAAAGGAGTGGTGTGAGGGTGCGTGATGGGAGGACACGTCCCACAGCTGGTGTTGGACAACAAGCTGACCCCGAGTTACAATGCATTTTCGATGTATATCGCGAATGCACCAGAGACTTTGGCCAGGTTGTCGGGATCCTCAGGGACATAAAACATCAGCAGGCTGCACATTTCGACCGGATGGACAACCATATGGACCATGTGGACCAACACATGGACCGTATGGAGTCCAACTGGTTGAAAATAGACAATCTCACTGCGGTGCATAGGGACATACTTACATGCCTACGCCAGATAACCACCAACATTACCCCACCTCCCCGTGTGCACTCCACACCTGTTGCCTCTACATCGGCAACTGCCACAAGAGAGGGATGAGGAGTCTGGCATAGAGTCCCCTCCGCTGCAGCAGCCTGATACTGAGGGTCCACCCCCAACAAAGAAGAGGAGGGGCCGTCCAAGGAAGGATGGCAAGTGAGAGACTGATGGACATGAATCCACTTTGTTGACAGTCCCTGGACTCTCCCACATGGGATGGAGCATGTAAGTTGGACTAAATGCCAAATGGACTGTGGATTTCGCTCAGAAGGATTTTCATCTGACAACACTTACAACTCCTCTATGAACTGTGGATAATAAATTTGGGAATGCAATCACCTTTACCTGTATGAATTTTTCACATGCACATTAATAAATTCATATTCACACAATCCCTGTGTCATCTGTGAATTGTACACTGTACCCACTTATTAGCTCATGATCTGTATCACCTGGCACTGTCTCACACTGAGGTGCATGAGTTCTGTGGTAGTGATTCTTCTCATACAGAAGTATGCACGGCAAAATAGGCCGTTGTCGAAGGATGGCTGGACATTAGTTGCACATCAGAACACACAATCCAATGACCCACTACCTCTGGTGTCTCATTATCTCAACAAAATATATGCAGAAGACACCCAATGATTCTACCACCCAGTAGCCAGCACCAACAACATCTCCGAAGCAAGGTAGCAATGCACACATTCACGCTCACTCACCCATGCTTGTCCACCAAATCATGAATCAGAGTGTGTGTAATGTTCAATAATTCACGTCTGAGAAAAAACAATCTCTGACTGTTGTCCTACAATGCAGCATACGAGCTAGCCCCAGCAGCAGTAAACATGATTCTCAAACAACATACAATTCCATAATCAAACATAATAGTACAGGTGAAATGTGTTTACAACCTCAGTGTGGAAAGCACCACCCTCCCTTTGATGGTGACAGATTCTACAAACCATTGAAGAACTCTGTGGCAATACTGATCAACCGCTCACCTCAGACAGTAGGAGTACTGGTCACAGCATATGCACAGCAAAGCGCTGGTGCGTATATGTAGATCTTCCATCTGTGTAGATTATTGCCCTGTGCGTCAATGTAATGCAAGTATTCCACTTATGTGTAACAAAGTGTAGCAGTTCATGGTGAAACTATCTGTGCTGACTAGTTCTACCATTACAAAGAGTCCTGTTTTTCAACCTTGTGGCGCAGCACTTCAACAGTACCAAAATGATCTCATGTGGACTCAAAGGCATCTTGCACAACAATCACAGAAAGAATGTACACAAAGCTATTATGTCAGCTTGGCTCTGGTAACTTTAGCATAATACAGCATGATCCTAGGGACCAGCTTACAATTCATCTACCGCCTCATGAAGAAATGTCACATGACACATACCAGAGATAGCCACACAAGGTCAGCACAACACACATAGCACATGCAACATTAAACATTGCACACACTGTTGTCAAATAAAAACCATTGAAACGCACAAACAAAGACCATTGTCTAATGAAATGAACACCATGGCAGAAAAACATGATATGAACGGTTGTAGCATGTTTTTGCTATGGAGAAGGCAAACATCAATGTGTGTAACAGGTTTATTACACAGGCAGAAGCTCTGCTCAACACAAAAGCAAACTGATTACAGTTCCAAGTATCCAAATAAACCAAAAAAAGACAAATCTGACCAAATAGATTGGCTGTCAGAGAGTACTGGTCCAAATTGAAAATCCATTATGAAACAGCGTTGTGTGTACCCACACAACAGCCAAAGGAGCCTGTGAAGGAGAGACATAGTACAGTCTTAAATACAACTTGCTATGATGACATATCCAATCATTGACTCACTATTGTCCATTGTAAATTCTGACCAATTGCTAGGAGTGAATACAACAATGTAGTGGAGACCATCATAACTTAACATACACTGTACAACGGCAATGAGCCTGTAAATTAGCTGACCCACACACATATTACAACATATTGTCCTACATACACACATCACGCTTAGGAAAGGCATCATCAGACATATATGCATACTTACACTCAAGTAAAGAAGTTTTCAATTATCTGTCTCCTGACATCCACCTCCTCTTCCTCCTCCTCCTCACTGGCAACGTTCCCCAGGCCTGGATCCTCCCATGAGGGAGGACGTTGGTCCCTGTCATCCTGAATGAGCGGTAGCTTATTCCTCACAGCCTTGTTGTGAAGCATGCAGCACACTATAATGATTTTGCACACCTTCTCTGGGGAATATTGAAGGGCACCTCCTGTCTGGTCAAGGCAGCGGAATCTGGTCTTCAGCAGCCCAAATGTGCGCTCAACCACACGCCTGGTCCGCCCATGTGCCCCGTTGTAACGGACATCAGCAGGTGTGACCGGGTTCCTGAGTGGTGTCAGCAACCAGGGCATGTTTGGGTATCCAGAGTCTCCTAAAATTATCAAATATGAAGGATCAGTTGAGCAACAACAGGGTACAACATGACAGACAATGATCACACAACTGACACTGACAACTTGACTCACCAACAAGCCAGGCACACTCATTCATGAACTGGGACATCAGCTGGGAGATCCGACTCATCCTCATTATGTATGCGTCGTGTGCAGATCCTGGGAAACACACACATACATGGGAGATGATCTGGTCTGCCAGACATACCACAAGTGCATTGATTGAATGAAAGTGTTTACGATTCCTGTAAACCTGTTCATGGGCTCGTAGTGCAACCAAACCCACATGTGTCCCATCAATCGATCTAATCACATGTGGCATGTGTCCCAGGGCATAAAAGTCATCCTTAATGGCACGGAACTGTGGCGGTGTGGGAAAATGTATGTACAGGTCGAGGAACCTCAACATGGCCTCACACACATCCCGGAGCACTCGACTGAACATCGTCTGGGACATCCCACCAGCATCAGACACAGTAAACTGGAACGAACCTGTGGCAAAAAATGTAGTGCCGCCATCACCTTCACCTTGGGGGTCAGGGCAAAGGGATATGTGCGTCCAGGTAGCAAGAGTGGTGACATCTGGTCTGTCAATTCCGAAATTAATGCCCTTGTGAACCTGTATTTCCTCATGCACTCACGCTCCACCATGGTTTCAAGATCCGGGAAGGGTCTGTGGACATTTGGTGCCCTGAGGAATACATGACAAAGTATGTACACATATTACTATATGAATTAAACTTCAAGTAATACAGTATCAACAGATTGCGTGGCACTTACAATGATGACACAGTGAAGTCAGATGTCTGAGGTTGACCTAATCCAGAAATTACAGCAATGTGAGCATGAACATACACACAATTATTTCATGTATTACCAAATAATCCTGTGTAGTACTGTGACTACTCACTGTTCTCTGACACTCTCCATGTGATCAATTGTAACATGCACAACACACACACAATTAAGTATGAGCCATAGATTCTTAGGTCAAATAGCACATGCATTGAATGTACACAGACATGGACAAGGTATTACAACCTAGCAACAACACTACATACAGACAGCTTGTCACCATGCACAACACTGTCATGGTCTGGACATTGTCATGATGTGATGTATGAACTACACAACACAATGATCCCCTGGGACAGTGGCCAAGCATAGGAGGATGATCTGTGAAGTGGTCACTCACACTAGTCATGTCCCTCACAGACACTGCTATAGTTGCACTGTAAGCTAGGATCATAATGTGAGTAGTCTTGTCTATTGTGTCTGTCCCATTTGACATGTGCAGAACTCCATCCACACAGGGCATACAGCATGCCATTATTCATACATACATTGTCTGAGTTGATGAGTGGGCATTGCATGCACGCGTCTGCCACCTCCTGACCGAGCCGGACTGACAGATTGCATGCTTGATTCAATGCTGTTCGACACGGGTGAGTTTTCAATACACGCGTCTGCCACATCCTGACCGAGCCGGACTGACAGATTACATGCTTGATTCAATGCTGTTCGACGCGGGTGAGTTTTCAATACACGCGTCTGCCACATCCTGACCGAGCCGGACTGACAGATTGCATGCTTGATTCAATGCTGTTCGACGCAGGTGAGTGTTCAATGCACCCGTCTGCCACATCCTGACCAAGCCGGATGCACTGGTTGCCTGTTGGTCGTCATGGTGACAGACACGCATTTTGCATCGTGCACGATTCGCGTACGGTACGATTCGGTTTACTCTTAGAACAAATGTATCAAAATCTAAACTGTCATGATGCAGGTATTTTGAAAGTTGCGGTAGGTGTGTCCGATGCGTCCTATCTCATGGATTGGACTAATTCATAGGATGCGAACGAGTCGGACCTATCGCTTTGTACGCATGGGACCGATTCTGCCTCTGCAGCACAAATATAAGGCTGTGTCTTGCCCTGAGAGCTCACTTGCCTGCACTGAATGCTCCATATAGACATCTCTGCTACCACTGCTGCTGTCTCTGTATCCTCTGGCTCCAAGGATGGCACGTACTGTGGAGAGGGCCCCAGCCTTCACAGAGGAGGAAAACCAGGCCCTGCTGGACAGCCTCCTACCACAGTACAGCAAGCTGTATGGGAAACCAGGGGAGCAGGTGAGTGTGCAGTCCACATCCTCTCTCATTGTGCATCTTGTCTGACTAGCACTAATGGCATTGTGTGAAGCATTGGCTAGCATGTTCACTCAGTAGTTGTCACACCCAAAGTGTGCATGTACCTGCACTGAACAGGTACTGTGCTGTGAGAGTGCATTTAGAGACGGTCATACTACCCAGGCAATGTTTCCATGTTGGTGATGCAGGACAAGTGTCCATCCACATAGTTGCACTACCTGTGTACATCAGATGCCCTTGTGAAAAGCACATGTTTATCCAACTGTGTGATGCACAAACATGTTGTATGTGTGTTAATGGCCCTTTAACTTTGTCATCCTCACAGGTTGATGCCCATCAGAAACAGGAGATCTGGCTGACCATTGCCAGGGCAGTTCGATCTGTGGGGGTCCACAGGCGTCGCATCCGCAGCTGCCAGAAGAGGTGGCAGGACCTACGTGGCTGGAGCAGACGCATTGCTAGAGTCCTGCTGAAGCTGTCGCCTCCTCGCAGTAGGGGCGGACACCAGACCCTGACCCCCACATGCGCCGGATTCTGCCAGTGGTCTTCCCTGACCTGGATGGGCTGTTAAAGGCCAGACAGCAGCAAGGAGGGGGTAAGTGCATGCCTTGTCTGTGAACTGTGTCTAACATGATCTTTGCATTCCTTCAGCCTGGTTACGCTACCACAGTTTGTCTGTCTGCTTGAACTAGAATCATGTCCATTATTTCTGTAATGGCCCTTCCTCATCTGATACACAGGTGTGTCCCTTTCAGTCAGTGACATGTCTCATGGGGAGCCTGCTGTTGTCCAAGGTTGATGTGGGGGACCGCATCTGCTACCGGCAGTATGTATTAGCCTTCATGAGTGGGGAATTTATTGACATGTATCTGCACATTGACAGATATGTGACATGCACTCTGTGTGGGCCATGCATACGTGTCTTAGTTGATGCTCTGCCTCGCCATATGTGTCTGGGGTGTTTCCCACACACACATGCAGCATGTGTGACAATGTTGTGATCTCTGAAGTATGTCCATCATGTGTGTCACACATGCATGGACACATGCCTACTGTTCGGGCTAATCCCATGTTGCACATGGACCAGGTCAGGTATGTCTACTCCGGACATGGTGTACACTCAGTTCTCCTAATTATGTGTGTCAAAGTAAATTAAATGCATTGTGCAATGTGCAATCATGTGTCAGCCTCTGTCTCATTGTGGAGTGGGCTAGCTTTTTAGACTCCTGGGGTGTCAATTATTTTTGGGTGGTCAGACAGCTGACATGTGGCTGTTGGATCTTCACGATGGGGTCAAACATCGGTGTGTAATCACTTGACTGTGCCTGATGGTGTATCCAAAATTTAAGTGCAGGCAGCTATACTTCATTGTCATCAGACTGTGATGTGATCATGTTGCCAGACTTGTGCTTGCTGTCACTCTACTGTGGCATATGTTGGACGTGGGATCATCATTTGCCTTAACATGTGGGTAGCAGTGGGGCAACATGTGCACTAGACAGATGCAGGGCTTACATTCCCCACAACTACATGATTGAGATACAGTGCAGACTGTTGGTTTTGATATGCACTGCCCCAGTGACAGAAGGCATCAATGACTGATTACCCAGACTGCCCTGTGGCATGTTGTTTCATTTGCTATAGTGTATCCTGCAGTGATGGAAGTTGTCCTGCATGCACTCAATTGTGGCATCGTCCAGCAAGACATGAGCACATCATGGTGTGTGGTGAAGGAAGCATATCCATATTACTGACAATTACTTTGGCCATCCCTTTACCTGACACATGTACAAACTCAGTGGCAGGAGATGGTATATGTGTGTACTGACACATTTCCATCACAAATCCTGCAGTTCAGGCAACTGTCTATGTGGTGCATGTGTGCACAAATGAGTAGTGTCTGGCTACATGCACCAGACTGATGTCTCCATGGACATGTAGGATATGAGGGGCATGGTTTGCTGTCAGACTGACATGTGTGTTTTACAAATATGTGTCTGCACTTAAGAGTATTTACTGCAAATGATGCACAAACGTGCGCTGTCGTGCTGTTCTGACTGTGATGTGTGATGTCTATACAGGTGACTGATGTTTCACTGTTTGCCCTGTTGATTTGCAGTTACATCTACGGACACTGGAGGAGACAGCTCCAAGGACCATGAGGAGCCAGAGCGCCAGACAGGGTCCGCTGCGGAGGATTCGGAGGGACCCAGTGGAACGGAGGGTGAGGGGGCCACACTGAGGAGACCTCGGCTACGTCCACCTCGGCTGAGGAACACGCCAGCTTCAGTGATGACTCCCTTGTGGAGGCGGGTGCCAGCAGCCCCCAAACAACACCTAGCAGGTCTGGCCCCGCCACCACCACCATCTCCACCCTCCCTTCTGCTCCCATTCCAGATGTCCGTGGAGGCTTCCGTGTAAGGGAGCATGTCTCCTTCGTGCCAGGCACCGCACCACCTGCCCCTGTCTCCCCTGCTGCCCTGATTGTGGAGTCTGTGGACTTACTGAAGCAGCTCCATGTAGGTAAGACAGCGATGCTGAGTGTCCTCCATTCCCACACCAGTCTGTTGACACAACTGGTGTCCTTCATGGAGGGCATCTCATCAAACATGTCTGCCCTACAGCGGACCATTCAGGCCATGGCCTCCACACAGACGGCAGCAGTGTCCCTCCTCCAACAGGCCCTCACCCCTGCTACCTCTGCCACATTCACAGTCACCACTCCCCTGCCTGTCCAACAGACACACACACCCGCACATGCACGCACCACATCAGGCAATGGCAGCACACAGACACGCAAGCCAAAGTCTAGATCCACAAGCACGCACACTCCGGGGACTGATGGCACACACACAGGGGATGGGTCACAGACACACATACAGGCATCCACAAGCACTCCGCATTCCTCAGATGCCTCTCCCTCCAAAACACCTTCCCTTGCCTCACCTACTGCCCCCACTTCCAAGCAGCTCTTCCTCTGTGACCTTGGCCTCTTCCCCACAGACCCATCTGCTCCAACTTACAAGGGGAAGAGGAAGTCACCACGCACAGAGGGGAGTTCCCCTGCAAAACGGACACCCTCCCCCAGGCGCATGGACACTGAGGCCCCCACCCGCAAGTCTCCCCGGACCAGGAAGGGTAAGACACCACCAAAAGCACAGGCTTCCACCTCACATTCTCCATCCTGCAGCCCCCCGGACGCCAATACACAGGTCCTACGGCCATTCCCTGCACCAGGTTCACCCACACACCCATACCGCATACCCAGGATGCTTAGGCCCTCCCCCCTTCCACATGCACTTCCACCCCCGCCTCACATGCTCAGCCTGTTCCTGCCACTGGTGTGGAGACCGTGTCTCCCCCTCTATCCTGCCCACCTCATCTGAACCCCATTTCACTCCTCTTGATGTTGGCACTGCAGTAGGAGGAACATCCCACCCGTCTGATTTGGGCACTGCAGTTGAGAGCCCGTCCACCACATCTGTCCCGCACACTGCAGTGGTGCAGGTAAACCCCACATCTGACTTGTGCCCAGCAGTGGTGACGGTGCCCACTGTGTCAGACCCCTCCACTGCAGTTGCTGGTGTCATTCCTGCACCCACCACACCTCCCCTGCCCCATTCTCCTGTCCCCTGATCCTGCCCCTGCAGTGCCTGGCCTGCCACTATGTATGCCCCTCCAAGGGGTGAGATGTCCCTGGTCCATAGCAGTGCAGGCAATAAATGGATGACAAGTTTTCACATGTTACCCTGGTTGGACTCTTTGATGGACTGGCCATTGGCCTTTTTGCATCGTGGCATGAACATTCATATATATTTTATTGCTGAATAAAGTCATTTTTGTTATCCAGTGGTGTTGCATATTATGTACATGATGTTGATGATGTGTATCATGAACTTGCTATTGTAATGGTGTCTGTGTTTGTGCTACGGCACCACTGCACTGTTATGTCTTTTCCCGGCCATTGGCAGTATGTTTTTGGGAGGTTTTACCCTAGTGTCCCTGTGTCTCCTGGCTCATCAGCCTGCACATTCATCATGTTTGGTATCTCCCTTTGCTGACATGGTATGGGACTTGTTCACCTAACATCTACAGTCTCCACAGGATTCCTTAGTGTGTGTGTCTGTTGGTGTTGATATGTGTGTATTCCTCATGGTGCTCACTTTGCACATTGTCTAACTGTTCACTGGAGTCATTGTCAAGGGTCATGGCCATTGCTTGTCTGCACATGGCAGAGGGTGTTCTTGTGATACACGGCAATATTTGCCAAACCAAATCTATGTTTGTATGTGACACAACCACTACATTGCCACAACATTGCTTGTGCAATTTGGACACGGACTCATGCATGCTGTTTTGAAGATGCTGCTATTTTCATGTACACAATGACCTTTTGGTCACTGTGGTGATGGGTGGTTTATGTCCCATTACCACAATGATCATTTGATGCTGGATTGGTGTACCCCACAATCACCTTTTGGTCACTGTAGTGATGGGGGGTTTAGACCCAATTACCACAATTATCAGTAGATGCAGGAATTCTGATGCACACAATCAGCTTTTGGTCACTGTGGTGATGGGGGTTTAGACCCCATTACCACAATGAACAGTAGATGCAGGAATTTTCAACACCACAATCACCTTTTGGTCACTGTATTGATGGGGGTTTAGACCCCATTACCACAATGATCAGTAGATGCAGGAATTCTGATGCACACAATCAGCTTTTGGTCACTGTAGTGATGGGGGGTTTAGACCCAATTACCACAATGATCAGTAGATGCAGGAATTCTGATGCACACAATCAGCTTTTGGTCACTGTGGTGATGGGGGGTTTAGACCCCATTACCACAATGAACAGTAGATGCAGGAATTTTCAACACCACAATCACCTTTTGGTCACTGTAGTGATGGGGTGTTTAGACCCCATTACCACAATGATCAGTAGATGCAGGAATTCTGATGCACACAATCAGCTTTTGGTCACTGTGGTGATGGGGAGTTTAGACCCCATTACCACAATGAACACTAGATGCAGGAATTTTCAACACCACAATCACCTTTTGGTCACTGTAGTGATGGGGGGTTTAGACCCCATTACCACAATGATCAGTAGATGCAGGAATTCTGATGCACACAATCAGCTTTTGGTCACTGTAGTGATGGGGGGTTTAGACCCAATTACCACAATGATCAGTAGATGCAGGAATTCTGATGCACACAATCAGCTTTTGGTCACTGTGGTGATGGGGGGTTTAGACCCCATTACCACAGTGATCAGTTGCAGCAGGATATTAGTGACACACATTAACATTTTGGGCACACATGTGTTGTGAGTCACATTGTATGTCCACTGCCACAATCTGTGTTGAGAGCATTTTTCACATACAAACATGCAATGTTGCAAAGATGGTAGAGGAGGTGGTTTGCTTAGTCTCCCTATGTGTGTGTATCCTGGTGTTGATGGGCATCCTGCCCCCTATGAGTGGGGATGGTCATTCTGATAGGCATCCACCCCCCTATGGGGTGGACATTACTGTGAGTGTTAGGCATCCACCCCTCTATGGGTGGGATATGCTGTGAGTGATAGGCATCCACCCCCCTATGGGGTGGACAATACTGGGAGTGATAGGCATCCACCCCCCTATGGGGTGGACATTACTGGGAGTGATGGGCATCCACCCCCCTATGGGTGGGATATGCTGAGAGTGATAGGCATCCACCCCCCTATGGGTGGGATATGCTGGGAGTGATAAGCATCCACCCCCTATGGGGTGGACAATACTGTGAGTGATAGGCATCCACCCCCTATGGGTGGGATATGCTGGGAGTGATAAGCATCCACCCCCTATGGGGTGGACAATACTGTGAGTGATAGGCATCCACCCCCTATGGGTGGGATATGCTGGGAGTGATAGGCATCCACCCACCCCCCTATGGGGTGGACAGTACTGTGAGTGATAGGCATCCACCCCCCTATGGGGTGGACAAAACTGGGAGTGATAGGCATCCACCCACCTATGGGTGGGATATGCTATTTGGGATAGGCATCCACCCCCCTATGGGTGGGATATGCTGTGAGTGATAGGCATCCACCCCCCTATGGGGTGGACAATACTGTGAGTGATAGGCATCCACCCCCCTATGGGGTGGACAATAATGGGAGTGATAGGCATCCACCCCCCTATGGGTGGGATATGCTATTTGGGATAAGCATCCACCGCCTATGGTGGTGTTTCCTTTCGTGTACTCGTGACATTTTGGTGTGTGGTAGGTGTCTAACTTACCTTCTGCATCGTGCGCGTCGGTAACGATGGGCGTACAGTATAGGGAAGACATGCGCGATTGGATACATGGCTGCTCCGTCTCGTCCCCGTTGATCGTGTTCTGGCGCGACTCGGAGCTTTCATTCATAAGCCTCGTCCAGATGCTGTGACGTGCTGGAGCCGTCGCCCTGTGCGACGCGTATTGGGGACGCATCATACTTGCGTATCAGGAAATTGGTTAGGTTGCGCCTCCGTACGACTCGCTTTCCGTGTTTCCTGAGCCTGTTCGCTACTGACATAGTGCACGAATCGGAGCGGACGATTCGGTCGGAGATTTGCCTGTTATACGCATCGTACTTGCTACTTTGTAGGAAAAAGCTCCGGATACGAGTCGGACGTAAGGTAAGCCTACGAATAGCATTGGGAAGGCACTTTTGGCAACATCGGAATCGACCCCAAAATGTTGACATTTCTGGCTTCTGCATAGTCAGTGTAGTCACTAACGTGTGCTTCTCAGTGAAGTTCCGGCACTCAAAAATGAGTCCTTGTCAGGAGCCTAGCAAACACCCTTGCAAAATAAGCAGTATTTCTGTAATGAGAAGTAGGTTATGCTTATTGACACCAATATGGCTGCGTAAGCCGAGGGTGTTTTTGGCAGAGTAGCTGCCACTCATCACACAGCATTTCAAAGGGATGCCATGGTTATTGATTGCTACATTGATATATTCATAGCAGCATGCAAAGAAACTACCCTGATGTTATTATAAAGTAAAACATTTCCAGCTGAGCCTTCGTGGAGGATTACTAAGTGCATGCAGAACAGTTCTTAGGTTTTTAACTAAATAACCGTGACTATTACCAGACATTGTATAAACAGTGGTATGTAATCAACTGATCGATGCTGATGAAAAGTTTGTTAATCCCTGGAGAAGAACTGGCCAGGGGCAGTTCCTCCACTAGGGTGGAGGAGCGTCGCCCCACTGCTTTCTCGCAGTGTGAGAAGCAGAAACATAAAATGGTAATAACTTCCCGTTATTACAATGTTATGTT
This sequence comes from Calotriton arnoldi, assembly GCA_963921515.1. NCBI lineage: Eukaryota > Metazoa > Chordata > Amphibia > Caudata > Salamandridae > Calotriton > Calotriton arnoldi. The sequence continues at coordinate 1,424,491 of CAWUFW010003328.1, forward strand.
TAGTTGCGGGAGGGCAGGTGGGCGGGGCTGCTCTGCGAGCAAAGGAGGAGTGGTGTGCCCACTCCTGAGGGTGCAATGACTGTTTGGTTGGCCCTCTGGGGCCGCTCAAAGCAGTCATGCGCACTCTGCCCTTTCTCCATTCAGGCTGCAATGCAGTCTGTATGGAGAACATGACCTCTCGGTAAGCCCCTGGCTGGGCGGCGTCCCCACCAATCAGAACGCTGCCATTGCAGACTTGTGATTGACTTAGGGAAGGGGAAGGAGGCGAGAAAACGCGTGACCCGGCCGGTGGACAGGTACGTTTTTTTATTTATTATTAAATTAAACCCCCACCGCCCCACGCGACGCTCCCCCCCGAGATTAATGCCGGCCGCGACTGGAACTGGCAGTGAGCAGTGACCCTATGAGGCACCAACAGCTGGTTTTAGGAGCCTACCAGCAGGTTTGGGTCAAAGGAGGAGACAGAATACTAACACAGAGAACAGGCATAGTATTGAGATGCTCCTAGAAGTGGTACCTGTAAAGAGTCATTTAGCACTAGGGGGCGTATTTACAAGCCCATTTCACCACAAGAGCATCACTCTTTACGACGCTCCGTTGACGCAATGCCCTGTTCCATATTTATAATGCAGTGCTAAGCCACTTTGCGTGGCTTAACGCTGCATTGTAAATATGATACTCTTTCACACAGTTTTCTCCATCAAAGGGTGTGCAATGGGTGTTGCTGTGGGTGTTCCACTGCAAAACTCAATGCTTTTTGACACTGCCCCAGATTTACAAGGATGTGTAAATCTGAAGCAATGCTTAAAATTAACGCCATTGAAAAGCAACTGCTAGAGTGGCGCAAATACCTTTATTTCTCCTCATTTTTTTGCTCTTTCTATGTTTGCTGCAGAATGTGCAGCATTCTGCAGCACACATAGAAGGAGCAAATTGCCTTTAAATGATTGTTTATGTGCAGGAAGATGTCCCTTCCTGCGCATAAACAATCATTCCTGCAATGCAGGCACCCTTGTAACATGGCGCAAGGGTGTCTGCATTGACACTAGGGAACTTTTTTAGTGCCAGCCCAAAAGAAAACACAGGGGTGCACCAAATTCTTGTGACTGCGCCGCATCCCTGCATTCTTTAAATGATGCAGTTTGGCACTGCTAAATTGCTTGCAGTGCCACGCTGCGTCATATCTTTGCAAATATGCCCTAGATGTGTTAGATTCAGACTTGATTTAGCATCAAATCTTGCAAAATGGAGGCCATTCTAAGGCGCATTATGATGACATTCTCATGTGGACTGGCCCATGTTGTCCTGTTGCGAGGTTATTCCCTCTCAGGATTGTACTGTGCTGTGTTTTCGAGAAGTGTCTGAGGCCGCATCAACTTTAAAATGAATTGCTTGCTTCCAGAAATAAAGGGAGTAATGAGATCTGCAGAACACGGAGCGATATCTGCCAAGCCGCGAGCCAACCTGGACACGCGCGTGCATGCTACAGCTTCTGATCCCCATTGTCAAGAGCACATTTCTAGTCTTCATGTCAATCCAATCAAGGCTTCAAGAAAAAAAAACAGAGTGGAGTGCTTCTGGCATCCACCTGACAACATAACTGATAACCCCAGCTAGGGCTGATTTGAGATGTAGGCGCATGTCCATTTCACAATGTCAGGATGATGCCTAATGGCGCCAACAGAAACAAACTCCTTTCTGTAAACATCAATTTGGAATCACACTGTTTCATGTGGTCCTTCAGACTAAAGGTCTCACCTTCTCAATTAATGAGTATATAGATGCTTAGACACCTGTTTTGCCACGAAAATTGGAAAAACCTCCAGGATAATAAAATGGCTCACCAAAGTCCTCTTCAGTGCAAGGTTCATTATTTTTCTGTTTAATATGTTCTAACATAACTTTTGCAATATTTGTCCTCATTTATCCGCACTGCCCTGCCCCGCCTCACCGCGCTTACCTGTGCCGGCCGCCGCTGGTCCAAGCACACTTCCTATGCCACCTCCACCTCATGTATCCACACACAGAGCTCATTTAGTGTGTGGTGGATGGGATACTACATCACAAACATAATAGATGTCCCGTCCATGTATTACAATTGCATTATAGCTGGTGTCCTGTACGCCTATTACAAGTGAATTATAGCCGATGTGCCTTACCCCTATTACAAGTGCATTATAGCCGATGTTTCATCCGCCTAATGCAAGTGCATTATAGCCGATGTCCCAACTGCCTATTACAAGTGCATTATAGCCAATGTGCCTTACGCCTATTACAAGTGCATTATAGCTAATGGCCATGTTTTGACAGAATATCCCATCCACCAATCTGTAAATAAAGCCCACCGACTGCTGAAAGGAGCCCACTCCTCTAGCCTTTTGTTTGTGTACTTATTTAAATTCTTAAAGGTTCTGTCAGAAATACTCAACATATGTTTCAGAATACAATATGTTGCAATCAATGCTATGGTGGGAGAAAATAGCTTGAGAGAATTGCTAGTGGGTGATAAGTCTGGAATATACAGAATGAGACATTCTTTTTTTTCCAGGAGAATTTGTATAGTGCGTAGCTACCCAACGTGCTTTCCACTGCTGAAGACACCACATATGCCAGATAGTTCAAATGCACTTCAAGGTAGGTGATAGGTGACTAAAAAAGATGAGTTTTTAGGTGTTTTCTAAAGCTAGATTCAGACTGGTTTATTCTGAGGTCAGCAAGGAGGTCATTCCAGAGTTTGGGAGATAGATAGGCAAAGAATCGACTCCCGCTCCTTGCCTTGTTTATCCTGGGGACTGTCAGCAACTTTAGATTCCCAGACTGCAGAGACCTCCTGGGAATGTAAGGGTTGAGCAGTCGCTGTATGAGCTGTGGTCCTCTCCCTTGCATAGCATGGTGGGCAAAGCAAAGTGCCTTGAAGTGGATACTTTTTTGCACCAGCAGACAATGTAGGGCTGCTAAAGACAGTGCGGCCGATTGGTGCTTTGGGATTTCTAGAAGGATCCGGGCCGAAGCATTATCGACAGTTTAGTCTTTTGATCACAGAATTGGCACTTCCCAGGCAAAGGGAATTTCCATAATCACGCACACAACAGCAAAGAGCTCTTCAACATCGTGAAAGAACTCGCCACCCCCAGCTCCAACGACATCCCACCGTCACAAGAACTCTGTGACTCCCTGGCTGCCACCGCAAGATCTCAGACATCTACAACAGCTTCGATACCCAGACGCAAACGGAAGACGCCGACACCCCAAAATCAACACCCACCGTACGCACCGACCTTCTGCTCACCTGGAACAACGTCAACGACGAAGAAAATGCCAGAATCATGAACACTATTCACTCCGGCTCACCTTCCGACCCCTGCCCCCACCACATCTTCAACAAGGCAAGCACCATCATCGCCCCCAACCCGAAAGATCATCAACAGCTCCTTCGAGACCTCCACCTTCCCAGAGAGCTGGAAACACGCCGAAATCAACGCCCTCCTCAAGAAACCCAAAGCGGACCCAAAGGACCTCGAGAACTTCCGACCCATCTCCCTGCTCCCGTTCCTGGCAAAAGTCATTGAGAAGACCGCCACAGACAACTGACCCTCTTCCTGGAGGAGAACAACGTCCTGGATTCCTCCCAATCCGGCTTCCGCAGCAACCACAGCACCGAGACCGCCCTCATCGCCGCCACTGACGACATCAGGACCATACTAGACAAAGGCGAGACCGCGGCCCTCATCCTCCTTGACCTTTCGGCCGCTTTCGACACCGTCTGCCACCACACCCTTGGCACACGCCTCCACGAAGCAGGGATCTGAGGCAAAACCCTGGACTGGATCACCTCCTTCCTCACCGGCAGAACCCAGAGAGTCCGCCTCCCCCCGTACAGATCCGAAGCCACCACGATCACCTGCGGCATACCCCAAGGATCATCCCTCAGCCCAACCCTCTTTAACATCTACATGGCACCGCTCGCTAACATCGTCCGACATCACCACCTCAACATCGTCTCGTACGCCGACGATACGCAGCTGATCCTCTCCCTTACCAAAGACCCGGCCATCGCCAAATCCAACCTCCACGTGGGAATGAAGGCCGTCGCAGAATGGATGAAGACCAGCTGCCTGAAACTGAACTCGGACAAGACGGAGGTCCTCATTCTCGGCTCCACCACCTCCGCATGGGACGACTCCTGGTGGCCGACCGCGCTGGGAGCTGCCCCGACACCCACTAACCAAGCACGCAATCTGGGGTTCATCCTGGACTCAACGCTCGCCATGACCCAGCAAGTCAACGCCGTCTCCTCTTCCTGCTTCAACACCCTCCGAATGCTCTGTAAAATCTACAGATGGATCCCCACCGAAACCAGGAGAACGGTCACCCAGGTGCTCGTCAGCAGCAGGCTGGACTACGGCAACGCACTCTACGCAGGAACCTCGGCTACTCTCCAGAAGAGACTCCAGCGCATACAGAACGCCTCCGCATGCCTCATCCTCAGACTCCCCAACCACAGCCACATCAGCACCCACCTACGAGACCTGCACTGGCTCCCGATCAACAAGAGGATCACTTTCAAACTCCTAACCCACGCACACAAAGCACTCCACAACGCCGGACCAGCATACCTCAACGAACGACTGTCCTTCTACACCCCGAACCACCAACTGCGCTCCGCCGACCTCGCCCTCGCCACCGTCCCACGAATCCGCCGAACGACCACCGGCGGCAGATCCTTCTCCCACCTCGCCGCAAAGACATGGAACACCCTCCCCGCCCATCTACGTAAGACCCAGGACCTGCTGACCTTCAGGAGACGCCTCAAGACATGGCTGTTCGACCAGTAGCTGCCTACCCCCACCCTTAGCGCCTTGAGACCCTCACGGGTGAGTAGCGCGCTCTACAAATGTTCTGATTGATTGATTGATTGATTGATTGATTAATCTAGGCAGGAATTTACCAGACCTTGCACAACCACTCTCCTAGAGGAGAGCGGTAGCCAGTATATCAGTTTTCTCAAAGTTCTTAAAATTTCGAAGCAGCTGTCAGCACGTTTCCTTGCTCAAGTTTCCATGGAGACTTTATTGTCAATCCAGATGCCAAGGCTTTTAACTGCTGAAATGGCTGGGGGACGCTCACCAAGGTAGTCTGGCCACCGTGAAGGATTGTTTCCGATGACTAATACTTCTGTCTTTTTGCCATCCAGTTTTAGGCTACTTGCGGTCATCCAGTCCGTTACCTGTTTTAAACAGGTGTTCAGTTGGTTGGAGGTTTTCCCTGTTTTTGAAGTAAGAGATATGATGATCTGGGTGGCATCTGCATAGGATACTAGTGCAAGGCCATGTGTTTGCACAATCTCCGCTAAGGGAAGCACATATAGGTTAAATAATGTGGGGGTAAGAGAAGAGATTTGTGGGACCATGCATTTTAAGGAATGACTAGCAGAAAACAGGGATTCTTCACAAACCCGGAATCTCTTATTTTCAAGGAATGAATGGGGGGGATCAACAGCAAATACATCCTGAAAGCATCTGTTTTTGAACAGCATGCTATTTTATTATGTGCATGTATGTGGTTTGTTACTGGGAAGAAATATTGCTCTAAATATTGTCATGCTATGAAGTAGTGAAATACTTGGAAAGTGTCTCTTCAGAATGCCCTGTCAAATGTATGGGGCCTATGCACAAAGGAATTTTAGAGTACATAAAGTTATACTCTTGTAGTACTCTTAATGTCCTTGAGAACTTAGCCCAAACTACCTGAAATGGCAATAAAATGGGACTATTCAGGGTACTTTCAGACAATAGTACATGTAGAAACGATTGTATCCTCTTTATGTCTTTACTTGCAAGGAGGTGTAGGTTTTGGGACTGATTCAAAAAGGCATGTAAGAGTACATAAAAAAACTCATGTTGTACTACTTTCTGTACCCATAAGTGTTTTGGTGGACCGGCCCTTATGCTTTTTGGCAAATTTTAGCCAAATTTAGATTATACAAACAGTCTGAGTAGTACTAATTTGCCAAACTGTGCTAGTTAGTGCTTTGTTATATACATTGAACATTTGCCCTATTTCTTTTTGTGGTGGTCAGTGCTGGTTTGCTGCCACCATAATCAACAATGCCCGCTGCTAGAGAAGGTGTAAAAAATGCAGCGGCATATTAGCAAGAAATGGCGATAACTATCGCTAACCTAGGTTAGCGCTAGTTTTACTATCGCCGTCGATCCCTGCAAGTCATTGCCCTGTTAGCGACGTATTAGCAACGTTTTGCTAACAGGCGATAGCTGCAGGGATCAGCGGCAAAAACCGTCGCTAACATTAACGCGACGGCATTAATGAAACCGGCGATAGCGGGTGGAATCCAGCGATAAGCCCTTAGCGATAGCAAAAGGCACGCTAACCCGCAATTTATGACTTAGCCTATCTGTCCACCTCCAACATAAAAGATGCACCAAAAAAAAGGAATAATGCAGATTTGAGCAGCCAGGGCATAGTGCAGCACACATCAACAACCCCCTCAAGCCACCCAACATCCTGGTTGACCAGGATGAGATCCTGGTCCCCACGCAGGACCTGCGTCTGGTACCTGGATCCCTCGCTGGACCTGCGTCTGGTTCCTGGATCCCTCGCTGGAGCTGCGTCTGGTTCCTGGATCCCTCGCTGGAGCTGTGTCTGGTTCCTGGATCCCTCGCTGGACCTGTGTCTGGTTCCTGGAACCCTCGCTGGAGCTGCGTCTGGTTCCTGGATCCCTCGCTGGAGCTGCGTCTGGTTCCTGGATCCCTCGCTGGACCTGCGTCTGGTTCCTGGATCCCTCGCTGGAGCTGCGTCTGGTTCCTGGATCCCTCGCTGGACCTGCGCCTGGTGCCTGGATCCCTCGCTGGACCTGCGTCTGTGGCCTGGAGTGGGTTGTGGAGTAGATGTGGAGTCGATGAGCCATGGCGGGAGACATTGATGTGCGACGATCATCCGTACCTGGTGGTTAAGTCTGGCAGGTCACATGGAGACACGTGGCTGACCTGTGTGAGAAGCCCGCCTTGCGCACCTTGGTGCAGTCAATGGTAGGGGTGATCCTGCGCACCAACGTAGTGATGTACGCTTTGCATACTATGATCCACCACTACACCGGGGTGCACGGAGGGGATTACCAATGGTGGGTGCCGTCTCCCTGCATCACAGGACGGATGATGTTGGGCTGGCCGGACGCCCTGGAGGGTGAGGCCCCTGTGCGACACCGAACTTGTGTGGACTGAGCGCTGCAACTACACACCTAAGGGAGCCCTGCTGCATCAACTGCATCGGGCGGTCCACCAGCCGACTACGCGGTGACTGCTGTACCCAGCCCAGTGAAAGCACACCTGGCTCAGGCTCCTGCTGGCTGAGTCACAGATGTGGAGAGAGTGCAGTGGATTGCGCCACAGGGTCAATGTCCAGGTAAGGAGAAGGTGGGACGCATAGCGCAGGAGGGCCAGGGGGGAGTCGCTCATACCTATCACATGTAGATGACGCACCCCCAGTGGTGGGTCTACCGCTATGTTGGAAGAGCGTTGCCCCACCACCTCAAGCAGTGCAAAAGAGGAACAATCATCCCATGATGATAACTCAATCAATCAATCACTCAGGGGAATTGTAAGCGCGCCACACACCCGTGAGGGTCGCAAGGCACTGAGGGGTGGGGGTCCGCAGATCTGTAAGCCGAAGAGCCAGGTCTTGAGGGTCTTCTTGAAGGTGTTTAGGGAGGGGGCACCTCTGATGTCTGCTGGTAGCTCGTTCCAGGTATTGGATGCAATGTGGGAGAAGGATCTCCCGCCTGCTCTGGCTCTGTGGATGCACTGCGTTTCAGACAGTGTGAGGTTGGAAGATCGGATGTCTCATTTGTGTACGTGGAAGTTGATTCTGTTGTTGAGGTATTTGGTTACGTTGTTGTGTAGGCATTCGTAGGCGTGAGTGATGATTTTGAAGGTGACTCTTATCACCACGGGGAGACACTGGAGTCTAAGTAGGTGTTGGCTGATGTGTTAGTGCCGGGGGATGCAGAGGACGAGTCTTGCGGTGGTGTACTGTAATGTCGGCAGTTTGTGGAGTAGGGACTTGTAAATGGCAGTGTAGAGTGCATTTCCAATGTCCAGTCTACTGGTGATGAGTGCATGGGGGACTGTCTTCCTTGACTCTGGGCGTATCCATTTGAAGGTCTTGCGGGGGATGCGGAGGGTGTTGAAGCAGCTGGAGGTGACAGTGTAGACCTGTCTGTTCATGGAGAGGGATGGGTCAAGTACGATGCCGAGGTTTCTGGCGTGGTCCGAGGGGGTAGGTGGGCTTCGGAGGGCAAAGGCCAACAGGCGTTGTCCCAGGCTGAAGGTGTGGTTCCAAGGACAAGGACTCCTGTCTTCCCGGCGTTGAGCTCCAGGCAGCTGTTGGTCATCCAGACTGCAAAGTCCTGCATACCGTTCTGGAAGTTGAGTCTGGCGGTGGTGGTCTTTTTGGTGAGGGAGAGGATGAGCTGGGTGTCATCAGCGTAGGATACGATGTTGAGGCCGTGTTGTTGGACGTTGGCGTCGAGGGTGCCATGTAGATGTTGAAGACGGTCGGGCTCAGAGTTGAACCCTCTGGGACTCCACAGGTTATTTATGTGGGATTGGAGAGGAAGGTTGGCAGTCTGATCCTTTGGCTTCTTCCAGGGAGGAATGATTGGAGCCAGTCGAGGCCTGTTCCTTGTATGCTGGCGTCGTGTAGTCTGGTGACTAGTGTGTGGTGGGAGACGGTGTTGAAGGCGGCTGAAAGGACGAGTATGATGAGGGCTGGGGAGTGGCCTTGGTCCAGAAGTGTGCAGATGTCGTCTGTGGCGGCCAGTAGGACGGCCTCGTTGCTGTGGTTGGTTTGCAATCCGGATTGGGACGGGTCGAGGAAGACGTTGTCATCAATGAATTGTGTCACTTCCCTGTTGACTGTCTACTCTGCAACTTTGCAACTTTGGCTGCGAAGGGGAGGAGCGAGATGGGCCGGTAGTTCTTGAGGTCGGTGGGGTCAGCTGTGGTCTTCTTGAGAAGGGGCCAGACTTCTGCACGCTTTCAGTCATCTGGGTAGGTGCCTGTCTTGAAGGTGGTGTTGATGGTGCATTGCAGTTCATGTGTGATGGCGGCCGCAGCTCTGTGGTAGATGTGGGAGGGCATGGGTTGGTGGGGGCCCACAAGTGCATGCCTCTCATGGTTGAGGCTGTGTCTTCGGCCGTGACTGGCGTCCAGGTGGAGATGGTGGGCTGGCTGGTGTGTCCGGGGCCCGGGGTGTCTGTAGACGAGGGTTCCTCGGAGTGTGGAGTAGTGGCTGGTCTGGATCTGGAGGTGCAGGTGTTTGGCGGAGGGGAAGGTTCCGCTGGGGGTGGTGAGGCGGAGGGTGTGCTTGTGTGCAATGGAGAGGCACCCTCCCGGGTGGTTGGTGCGGTCCTTCCTCTGGATCCTGTATCCGTCCGGGATGGCGGTCTTAATGTCGGGGGCGGAGGAGGCGTTGGTCCAGGTCTCCGTGAAGAATGCCATGTCGGGCGAGAGAGAGTCGAGTAGGTTCCAGATTTCCACGGCGTGTATGTGCACGGAGCGCCCGTTGAGGGGGATGCATCCTAGGGTGTCGCCGGTGCTTGTGTCGGCTGTGTTGGAGTCCGGGGTGGTGGTTAAGCTCTGGCGGTAGTGGAGGCAGGAGAACTGGCCGTGGGTAGTGTTTGCCGAGGCCTGTTGTCAGTCTCTGACTTTCCTGGGTTTGAGTGCGTGGAGGGTAGCTGTGCCGTAGCAGTGGGTGGCCCGTGATCCAGGCTTACTGGCGCAGGTCGCGGTTGGGTTGCAGACGTGCACAGACGGGCTTGTCTTAGGTGCACCTTCTGCGCGCCAGCAGCACCTGTCCGCTGTGCAATTGTGCAGCGTCCGCCATTAAGTAGGGGAGGGTGGAGGAACGATCAGCTGGGAGGCGGGAATGTGCAAGGACAGGGGCGCGGGGCCGAGGGGCAGCAGCGGTGGGAAGCGTGTAGTGCGGGCTCAGAGAAGCCAATAAAACAGTTAAAAAAGGGACAAACAAGGGATAAATAATGGATGTAATCATGCTATGTATCCTCAGGGGTTGGGCGGGTGGGTAGGACTGCTCCAAACACGGAGCAGGGAATGTGCGGATTGGCATGCACATTCAAGTGCGGAATGACTGTTTGGTCGGCCCACTCAGGCCGCCCAATGCAGACATGCGCACTTCTCTGTTCGCAATGCAGGCTGCATTGCAGCCTGCATGGAGAACATGCCCACCCCTCCGGACCCTGGCCGCATGACTTGTCCCGTTGCCAAATAATACCACCGCCGCATCGCAGCGTTGTGAATGACTCATGCGAGGGAGCCTGGCTGCCTACTTCCTTTTCCTGGAAGCAGACACAGGAGGGCAGGAGCTACGTAGACACGGGACATGGCTTAGAGGTGAGACTTCCCTCAAAAAAACTTTAACTTTAACTGCACACGCTCACACACACATCCCTGTGGCCACGCACCATCCAGTGTTCATTATGGGGTTTACCACCTCACAGCTGTCCAGGCACCCCCGCACTTCTCAATGGTGGCCAATGTGCGCCCATGCACAGCGGGCGTACCACTCATGTGCCAAAGGCACATACGTACTTGCGATGCATGCCATGACATCGCATTCCATTCTAATACATACTAATACTAGGCACATTGCAACAGTAGAGTAGGTATTGCATAGCTGAGACATGACGATCACTGTTCCCACTACTACAGTGAGTGCGACCCAAGAATAACCTTTGCACAACAGACCCAACCGTGAACCCTGGAATTCATTTCTGAACCCCCAAAATACAACCACAAGATCACATTTGAGACAAATGCACCTCCCAAATTTCTCTTTATTTTGTCACAAAACACACCCAGGATTTAGAAACCCCCCATTTTTCATATTTTACCCCACAAAACACCCAATTTTTCATAGTTTACCCCAAAAAACACCCCATTTTTCATATTTTACGTCCAATACCCATGCACACCTGAAAAAGTTGAAATTACCCCATTACTGACCTCACAATGCGTTGTATTCAAATGCGATGTTAAGGCACCTGCGTTGTCAGAGTTGCGTTGTTAACAATGTACTGCCTGCATTGTAATGGTCGTCTCCCGTGCCAAAGGCAACCCATAGGCTACGCCGTTTGCATCCGTCTGCCCCTGGCCCGCGCTCAGCACCAAGGAGCATTCCTCTTGGACACTCCACCGATACGATGCCAGCAGCCTCCTCGCCATCAACCCTGGACACCACCTCGCCTGCCAGGACCAACCTCTGCTCCGGACCGGACATTGCCATCACCGACGGCTGCAATATCACCCGCAAGGAGCACCCCAACCGTCAGGGAGGAGGCATTGCCATCACCTACAGAAGCACACTCCGACTGACCATGCACTCTAATGACCCAAGGGTGACCATGGACCACATCAACTCCAAGATCCGGACCAGGCACAGGTGCATCCTCTGCGGCACCCTCATGTGCAGGCGCCCCAGGCCATGCCCCCCCATTCTCCAATACCATTTTAGACCTCATTGCACCCCAGGATCTCCCATCCACCGACGACATCCTACTCAGTGACCTCAAATTCCACCTGGAGAACCCCAGTGACCAGGACACCACCCCCTCATGGGGAAGGTCCCCTACATCAGACGCAAGCAGCAAGTCAACCCAACAAGCCACATAGCAGGACACATGGTCGAGCACGTCACCTCGCCCAGCGTGAACTTCAAGTGCAGCCACAACACCGGACTTTCCTGGACGACCATCATTGGTAACATCACGTCTTCACCTTGCCCACCGGACGCCATCGCCATCATCGCACCCCCTCGCAGCTGGATCAGGGCCACCGAAGAACATCTCGTCAACTACCTCCGCACCAACACTCCACCAATGCTTCCAAACAATGACACCGCAGCGCCCAATCACCACCGATGTATCTCCAACTGCGCCGACATTCGGGCACCCCTCATGAACAGCACTGCGTCAGTACCTTCCGCCTGCCTGATGGCAGGCGTGAGGGTGAGGCAGTGCCACAGGGATAGGCTGGCCCCATGCATTGCTGGAGTTGCGTCATGGTTGTGACATGACTACAGCAATGCGTGACTTTAGCGCAGACAGATACATCAGGATTCCTGACGAATCTGTCATTACTTGCGTCATGGAGCGCTGTCCAGTGAGTACAGCGCATCCATGCTGTTGCAAAGAGGGCGTAATGAGAAGTGTTGCAACGCTGTCTTGTCGCAGCGCAGCAACACTTTTCATGACTGGGGCCCAGGAATGTGCACTATCCTATTGATGGTGCACATTCCTGCACTGTATTTTTGTCGCAGGGCAGCGCTGCAACATTGCTTGCAGCGCTGTCCAGCACCAAAAACATGCATAGATGTGGGCCCAAGACTTATCCTCATTTTTAAGACCAGCTATTTTCTGGTCTTAAGTTCCTGCAGCTAACGGGCCTTAGCGCGACTTTTTTTATCGCTTCGTGGGTCCGTCCTATCCTTGCTAATAGGGCGAAGTGCGGTTAGCAGGAGTTTTTGCTAAATCTAGAAAAGGAACGCCTACCTTTCATGTCATTAGCGATAAATATTGCTGGCATGCAAGGCAATAAAAAAAACGGGTGCTATCGCCGGAAAGCTGTCGCTAACGCCTGTTAGCGACAGCTTGCTAATAGGGCGATAAAAATATCGCAACTTTAGCGTCAAAAAAGTGCAGCTAAAGTGGCGATAAGCCCTTGATAATATGCCCCGCAGTGTTTCTCGGCCCGAATTGTCCCAGGTGTTACCACGAAAAAGTTCCCCAGGAATATAGTATTCATTGTAATCCTGTTCGAGACCTAAATCGGTGTTGCGGGTGCACGTTGTTTCTTTTGGGGGTTTTGTTTCAGACTCACTACTTTGTCTCCCTGGCCTCAGCAAAAAAAAGAAAGGAAGAAAAAAAGAAGACATTTCTAGTGCTTATGGTAGATTAAAGCAGCAGCATTTAGGAATCCCCACCCTATTTCTTAAACCCGTCTTCCTCTGCTCTCCATCACTACCTCCTCTCTGTTCCCATTCCTTCTCCCATACTTTCTGGGAATATAATAATTTAAAACTTGTTTTTGTCAGCTTGACACTAAATCACATCCAAATGACAAGAATGTGGATTGTCACAAAAGTGCCTGAGATTGATGTTTGAGGCGGGGATATCTTGCACACATCTTCTTGGTACAAAGGATGGAAACTAAGCAGAGGAATAACACGTGTTTCTCATAATAAACGGCGCTTTTGTGTCTCAAAATGATGGGTGTTTAATGACTGCTTTCTGGTGAGAATTTTTTTTACATTCCGAATATAACTCTTGCTTTCTTATAATTATAATTTTTTCAGGATGAATGCATTTGTACTTTCTGCATCATTTCAGTGCGCAAGATGTACATTTTCACTCATGACTACCTTTTGCCTGTTGATTGCAACAATTTTCAGTAAAAACTTGGCTTAAAGGCTACATCACCAGGCTCGTTTGTCAGCTGTGGCAACTAAAACAGGCAAGCTGGTGTCTGATAAGAACTCTTTTCTATGTTATGTGTGTGTGTCGGACTCGGGACTGTCTCAGACTGTTGTGGGGCCCTGATTGAAATATTTGGCGCATCCAGCAGGTTTTCGACAGTTCTTTGGAATTTGGATGTGTCCTTTATTTGTTTTAAATTATCAGTTCATTCTTCAGTTTCTACCTTCCCTGACCATGCGCTCCATGGACACACTCTTTCTCATGCTCTTCTTACTTCTCTCTTGCATCTTCATCTCACTTCTGCAATTCTTTCATTCTTTCTCTTTCCTACTTATTTCACTTCAAAGAGTCATCAATAAGTCAATGGTCAGAGTTATGCGTGAGGACATGAATGCACGAACGTGTGAGTGACTGGGGCGCATGAGTAATTAATGGATGGTTGAGTGCATGGTTGGTTGAATAAGTGAGTGCATGGATGATGCAGGAGGGGTACTCTAATATTTCAGGCTCTGGCCTGAGAAAGTACAAGTGATGAGTCTATACAAAGGAAAAGTGTTAGAAATACGGGTTTCTAGTTGGCAGAGGTATGCACCTTGTCCAAGCAGGGACCCTTGCTTCTAGTCAGGATAAGGGAGTTACACACTTTAGATAACCCCTGCTCACACCCTTGGTAGCTTGGCACGAGCAGACAGGCTTATCCCAAAGGCAACGTGTAAAGTATTTGTACCCAGACACACGGTAACACAGTAAAAACACTACAAAGTTTAGAAAAATAAAATATCTTTATCTGAACCAAACAAGACCAAAACGACAAAAATCTATCATACATAATTCAAAATATGACTTTTAAAAGATTTCGAGCAATTCTGTCCATAGAAAACTATGGATGCGTGACTTTTAGACAAAGTACAACCAATGCGTCAAACTTCGCAGGGCAAAACAGCCGCAGAGAAGGGAAGCATAGAAAAACACAGTGATGCGTCAGTTCCTTAGTCCTTGGGGAGGCGATGCGATGGTTCTGCTGCACGCAGGAGAAGTGATGCGTCGATTCCAAGACGGTTCTGGTCTGCGGGTGATGCATTAGAAAACATGCTGCACAAGTACAGCGCGTGAAAATCCGGGACCTGCTGGCGGTCAATGTGGCGGCGGCAAATAGGCACTGCGTCAGTTTCTTCAGCTGCAGCCCCACAATGTGTCAGGTCTTTCAGCCCCTCAGCAGGGCCTGCATTGGAGTCGATGTGGTGATCTCGGACTTCAGAGATGGGTGCACAGGACTCGGTGTGCGTTGTATTTTCAGCATCTGGCCGGCACTGTGTGGATTCGGCAGCAGAGGATGCAAATTTCCCCCATTTGGCGGTCCTGCGTCGGAAAAGGAGGCGCTGGAAGATCGATGTGGTGATTTCCTTGCTTTCTTCAAGCTCTTTCAGCCCCCTGCACCAGGAACAACCTCCAGAGGCCCACAACTGGAACAGGCACCTCCTGGCAGGCCAGAAGTCCCAACAGTGGCGTTTAAGGAGCTGGAGTTGAAGTCTTTGTGTCCCTTAGACTTCAAAACAGGAGACAAGACCCACAAGCCTTTGGAGATTCTTCACAAGCAGGTTCACGGCAAAGTTCCCATCCTTGTCCTCTCCTTGGCAGAAGCAGCAACTGCAGGCCAACCCAGCAAGGCAACACACAGCAAAGGAGCAGTACTCCTCCTTACAGCTCTTCAGCTCTTTTCCTTGGCAGAGGTTCCTCTTGTTTCCAGAAGTGATCTAAAATTCTGGGGTTTCCGGTATATTGTTTATACCCCATTTTCTCTTTGTACCCTTTGTTGCAGGAGTCTCTGAGCTCAGTAAAAAACAGTTCTGTCCTCCCTGGTCCAGCTTCACTACAGGAGGTGGAGACAGCATTGTGCAAAGGAGACACAGACTATTCTGGTGGTAGTGAAAACTCCTCCCGTCACTCTAAATGCAGACCAGGTCTATTCAGCCTAGCTGTGAGTCACCCAGGCAAGGCAGGACACACCTCAAAACCCCTAGTGACTGTGTAGAGTGAATGCACATTCCTAGCTCCTGTCACTCCAAAACCAGATGGTGAATACACAAACAGGCAGAGGCACCCAGAATGGTGAAGCAAGAAAAGGCCCACTTTCTAAAAGTGGCATTTTCAAACACACAATTTAAAAAACCACCTTTACTAAAATATGCATTATTAAATTCTGAGTTCAGAGAGCCTAAACTCAAAATCCCTAGCTGTTGCCAATTGAAAGAACACACCAGTACATGCCCTACTTGTCCCATACACTGCACCCTGCCCATGGGGGTACCTTGGGCCTACCTGAGTGTTGCCTTACATGTAAGAAAAGGGAAGGGTAGGGCCTGGCAAGTGGGTGCACTTCCATATTTTATGGTGCGTCATTTTGCTCCAACTACAAGTCGCACAGTAAAGTCATGAAATGTTCAAATGAATCCATTTAAAGTCTGATACTCCGTTTTAATTCTTTTTAATCCAAAACATTTTTACACATTTTCACTGCTTTCTCCATTTACATTAAAGGTAACATGATTTTCAATTCTTTTAAATGCTTTCAAATGCTGAGAAAATGCCCATCCGGGCATTAAAATATAATCATATAATATAAAATAAAATAAAATCATAAAATGAAGTGCACAATGCACTATCGTGTTAGCTTCATAGAGTGTGGACCGAGTGGCTAAACTGCCGGCTACGAGCGTTAAGATGTCGCAGGTACTAAAGAGTTTTTTCCAGCATTAGGAATCTTTAAAGGTGTCAATATTTAGATGTTTTACAGTGGCTGTAAAATAGGGGATTAAGAGGAGCACTTCATTTTATGATTTTATTATATTTTATATTTTAAATATTTGATTTACTTGGTTCTTCACGATATTGGAGGGATGGGTCTGGTGTAGATTTAATCAAGCAAAGGGTTGTTAAATCAAAACGAGCAGTTTTGTTTTATACACTGGAGCATATAACAAAGGGTTTAAATATTTCTGATTCATTTTTAATAACTGTGTCTTGTTTGATGAAAATGTTCGTAGAACACTGATGTTCATTTTTAACATTGCAGTTACCCCTGACGGAGGGCTATCAAGCCCGAAATGCATTGGGTTTATGCGAATAAGACTGCTCAGGATGAACAGTGTTTCGCTACGTGCCAGAAAAAGGCCCGGATGGGCATTTTCTCAGCATTTGAAAGCATTTAAAAGAATTGGAAATCACGTTACCTTTAATGTGAATGGAGAAAGCAGTGAAAATGTGTAAAAAAAATTTGGATTAAAAAGAATTAAAACGGAGTATCAGACTTTAAATGGATTCATTTGAATATTTCATGACTTTACTGTGCGACTTGTAGTTGGAGCGAAATGACGCACCATCAAATATGGAATCATCAGCTAGTGCCACTGGGACAAGGCACGTTACGAATCTGCACGCAAGAATTTTGCCATGAGCACTCTTCAAAAACAGTGAAACGTGAGTACTAGGTGTGCATTCTATCACCATTATTGAGGTGGAAGTGGGTGCACTTGCCAGGTCGAAATGTGAGTCTAAAACTGCGCCCGTAGACACTGCAGTGGCAGGTCTGAGACACATTTGAAAGGCTACTTGTGTGGGTAGCACAACGAGTGCTGCAGGCCCACTAGTAGTATTTGATTTACAGGCCCTGGGCACACACAGTGCACTTTACTAGGGACTTACTAGTAAATCAAATATGCCAATAATGGATAACCAATCATAATTACAACTTACTCATGGAGAGCATATGCACTTTAGCACTAATCAGCATGGGCAATGTGCCCAGTGTCCTAAAGCCAATGAAAACAGTGTCAGAAACAGGAGGTCAAAAAGCAAAAAGTCTGGGGGTAAACCCACTGAAAGTGCCAGGTCTAACAGGATGAAGTACTACTATTATACCAGGGCAAGCAGTACCAGTGCAAACACCACGGCTGGGCACCATTGTGCAAGAAACCTTGCACTATGTCAAGAATTACTGCCATAACACAGATTCAGAATTGCCCCATCACTCTGAAATTGCACCATAACTCGAACCACAGCTGAAAATGTATATTGAGTGCAATGATAATGGGTGGAATACCTGCATTAATCTCAGCTACTAGTATTTACTCTAGGCAACATTTCAGTCCAACAATGTTTGTTTACTGTACTGCACCATTCAGGACCCAACCATAAGAAAAGATGCTGCTACATTCAGTCAGAGCTGGTACACGGGAGTCATTACCAGTGGCCCTGAATAATTCAAACATTCCATACATCACATTATTGTTTTTCTCTTTTCTATATTTTCCCTTTTCCCATGATTTTCAGTAATGCTTAGTGCATATATAAAGGCATCCAATCACTCTAATACCTAGCACCTCTTCAGATTTTCACCATCATTCATTAACCTTGAATGCATGTTAGGATTAGCACTCTGAAAAATAATTATCCCATCTCTTAGAAGTCTTGGTTTCACAGCCACATGTACCAGCTGGCCTTTTACCTTGCTTTTGTTTCGACTCATGATACCCTTACTACGTCACTAGTAAACAGAATGGAAGCAACACTATCATAGGGTAGGGAATATAAGCATGCTTCAGAGATTGCCTGCTAATGGAGTGGAAAAAGAGGTAAAATGTAATTTATTGTACATGGTTCCCTGCTGGCACGTGGTCTGTATCCTAATATTTGCTGTTTTGACAGATGGGGGAACTAAGTGACACTGACACACCAGGTGTACCAAATGTGGAAGCTAGCCCTAGATTTCAGTTATAGTGGTTGATCGGTAGACAAGTTAGACCATGGCATCTCTCTATGAAGCCATCTCGAGCCCACTGCCCTGATCAGACATGAGCAGTGTAGTTTCGGCTCCACCCTTATACGTCACAGAAGTGCAATTATATACGTGCACCTGACATTATATGCACTGTGTGCCTTCACAGTATTAATGTGTGCGACACATCTAGATGAATTATAAGAATGTATTCACTGTGGGGGGCGGAACTAGCCACGCCCGAAGATGGCCGCACTGTAAGCGAGCTCCTTCGGTCGCTTCTCAATCCAGCAATTATCCTGAGTGCATAGCCTGCAAAATGTACTAAAATCTACAAATACTGAAACCGGAAGCCAGCGGCGTTCCGTGGATTCTACCCTTGCTGCCGAATTCCTCCCCAAAGCGTGTAAAAATAACGGAGAACTGAGGCGCGGCCTGCTGTACGAGCGCATGCTTGCGCCCACTGAACCGTTGCGCAGGCACTGAGGGTGGAAGTGAAGAAGCAACTAGGTTGCAGGCATCGCATAGGTCGCCCCTCGCAAACATTGGATCGCCACGGAAGTCGTTGGTCGTCCCGATGACGCCCCTGGTGGATCCAGGATCTGTGGCGGTGCGGAGGCGGGGACTGCGGAGCCCCGACACCATCCATAACTAAGGTGAGGGCGACCCAGAGCATGGCCGCAACGGGATACGCCAAGCCCGGTGGGTCTGGCGGTGGCAGGCTGAAGCAGCGCACGGCGCCCAAAGAACTGTGGCCATGGAAGATATTTGCTGCTGCGAGGGTGCTGACGTATAAAGTACCTGGAGCGTAGTGAGAAAGACGCAAGACGAGACAGCTGTGCCTGCGCTGACCACATAGATTGCTTCGCTCCTTTCCTGGCGTCTGGTTGGTGTGGAGGTCGGGGCTGGTGTAGCGGATACGAAGAGTTCGACTCACTGTTCAGCCCCACGCTCCATCAGGCCTCGTGCGTGGAAACGCCGGTGATGCAGATAAGAAGCAGGGATCTCCGGGGACTGCTCGGGCCGTGAAGTTAGGGATCTGGTGCGCAAGGCCTATAGTGCAAGACGACTACAAATACCAGCGCGGCTATTGGTAAAATAGCTACTATGTCAATAACAGTTCTTTACACCTTCTAATACAACTGTTTTGCCTATCGAACCCACACTGTGATCCATACATCACCTCCACCTGCATGATATTGAAGTGCAACACGCTGCTGTCACGGAATTCCACACTACGAGACACTGTGCGGACATCATCCCGAATTGTCGAAACCTCAGCTAAAGTGGCACATTCGCTATACGCTGCGGCTGGAGACCCCCCACTGCTCGTCGGAGCCGGTGGCACTCCGTTTGTGATCCCTTGGGACAACCAGCCCGCGGCTTTCCGAGGTGGAGACGTGCGGAACAGGCCGCGACTGAGCACATTGCCGGGCATTGATGATCACGCCTAACAAGCCCAACAGCCGCAACTGCAGAGCCCTGACCTCCACGGGGCGAGGATTAGGCGAAGATACTGTGCAACTACAACGCTGCGACAATGGGGAAACCAGATAGGAACCAATCCAAGCTGCATTTTGAACAGTCAAAAAAGACAGTCGAACACAGTGAAAACGACCAACCCACCACCAGGATACCGGCGACAGCGGCGAGCTCAGACTCAGCCGTGGACTTCCAATCTATGTTTGTGACGATTCAGTCAACACTATCAAACATAGACGGAAAGATAGATACCTTAACCTATCAAGTAGATCGAATGTCTGAACGCCTGGACAGACATACAGAAAGGATAGATATGGCGGAGCGACGTATATCAGACACGGAAGACGCGCACCATAAACTCGAGACCAAACAAGAAAAAATAGACAAAACTTTAACAACACGGATAGCGAAGTCAGAAGATTTAGAAGGGAGGTCTCGCCGAAACAACCTGCGCCTCATGGGGATTGCAGAATCTACTAACCACATTGCTTGGCAAGGAAACGTTCTCGACCGTTTTCATCATTGAGAGGGCCCACAGGTCTCTGGCACCACCGCCTCCACCAGGGGCACGTCCACGCCCGATCATTGCAAGAGTATTGAATTATAGAGACCGGGATGCGGCGCTCCGTAAGGCCAGGGAACTGGGCAGCCTGAAATATGAAGGTATGGACATTTCTATTTACCCGGACTTCACACAACAAGTTCAAGAGGCGCGAAAGAAGTTCATGGCAGTAAAAAAGAAACTACGAGACCTAAATATTCCATATGCAATGATCTACCCAGCCCGGTTGAGAGTAACAGACAGTGGAAAAAGCACAATCTATAACGAACCCAAAGAAGTGCTCAAATACCTCCAACTTAAAGGCTCACAGCCCACGCGAAGAAGATCACCCAGAGGCGACCATGATGAGCAAGGGGGCACCTCCGATATTGAATGAGGGGTGGCCTCTCCTGGCCTGCTCATGGTACCGCGACGGCACGTACTGGTTCTTCCAAGCAGCGTTCTATATGGACACAGATAAGTGATAGTCACGAAATTATGGTTTAATGCATTACATGCAGATAGGAGGACACAATGTACACCTGCGCAGTATAGGAATATAAGCAAAAAGGAGGATTGTACTCTAGATTCCGAGTTGATGGCTATCCGAACCTAGCAGGTTATGCCGATTGTATTACCCTTTATTTCCCTTTACAGGGTTAGATAGGCGACCCCTCGGGTGACGTTGTCACTGGGGTTCCCGGCTGGCGGCTCCTGCCACCCTGTGTGCACCACAACACATTCTTGTTTTTTTAGGGGATTGTTTGGGTGGTAGGATTGTGGGGTTCTTAGGACCAACAAGGGATGGCTTTAGCAATTGGGGTCTGCTGAAGTGGGTGGGGGAGGAGGGATTGCTTTGTTCCAAGTTGGGGTTTGTCTCTGTGATTGTACTGATGTGTCAGATGTGGCACACATGGATTGCACTCCTTGATTATTGTAACGAGGACTTGAATTCTGTGGAAATTGTGTTTCTTGCTGAATATGGGTGAGAAATATAACTGTTTGACGTGGAATGTACGTGGGCTCAATCCCCCCCAAAAAATCAGGCAAGTGTTTGCCCATCTGGATCGCCATGACATTCAGATCGCGTTCCTCCAGGAGACGCACCTAACTGCGACCTCCGAGACTAAGATCGCTCTTAGATGGGCGGGGTACAAACTAGCCTCATCGTATTCCTCATATGCCAGAGGGGTTATTATTCTGCTTAAACGGGGGCTTCCCTTTACATCCATCAAAACTTATACAGACAAAGAGGGACGGTGTGCCATGGTACATGGTAAACTAGGGGTCTCCCTTGTCACCTTTATCAATGTACATGGTCCCATAGTAGATGAACTAGAAACCTTTACCCGTTTGTATGGCATCATACGCGAATGGCCTGAGGCGGCTATTGTGTCGGGGGAGATATCAATACATATCTAGACCCTCGACTAGATAAATCAAGTCTGCAAGGGCTACGTACACCCAAAATAGCTCACAGTATAAACAATGCCATGCTCGAATTTGGCCTAGTGGACGTATGGAGGCTGCGCAACGGTACAAAGAGGGACGGTACGCATGCTACACCTGCACATAACAGCTGGTCCCGACTGGACTATTGGCTCCTTAGCGAGGGGGCAAATGAATGGGTCACTGATATCAGGGTGCTCCCGCGTACACTCTCAGACCACAACCCGGTGCAGATTGCCCTTGGAATTCCGGCTAATGTTCATCGTCCCTTTACGTGGCGTTTTCGATCGGAGGCTCTTTTAGACCCCTTATACACTGACACTATACGAAAAGCCATAGAACAATATTTTGACCTCAACATAGGCACGGTGGACAGTGCGTCTACACTATGGGAGGCTTTTAAGGTGACCATAAGGGGGTCTGCATCAGCACTACGGCTGGTATTTTAAAAGACATCAGGGGCCAACTTGCAAGGATCGAGCGAACACTGACAGATTTGGAACGCCAATATACAACCGCACCCGATCCCGAAACACTAACCCGCATTCATGAACTAGTATTAGAATATGACACACTGTCAGAATCAGAGACTCGCTATCTTTCTCGCAGACATGTGGCGCGGGCGTATGGGGAGGGTGGACATCCAGGCCACAACCTAGCCACTAAAATTAAACACCGAGCTGACCATCACCATATAACTAAAATCACAGATCCTCAGGGGACGGAACACTATGCTCCAATGGAGATAGTGGATCAATTTTGCGGGTTCTATGCCGATCTATACACATCGCGGGGGCTGCAAATAACTCAGACCTAGAAACCTACCTGTCTGATATAGCATGCGCTTGGCTAGCGGACCATCATCGCGAATATTTAAGTCAGCCGATTGACGAAACAGATATAAAGGCAGCAATTCGCGCACTGCCCAACCAAAAAGCGCCAGGACCAGACGGGCTTACAGCCGAATTTTATAAAGAGTATATTGAGTTAATCACACCTCATCTGATAGAAATGTATGCAGAGGCACACGAGTCTGGTATCTTGCCGCCATCTCTCCTCCAAGCACTAATTATTACAGTGTTAAAAAAGGATAAGGATCCAGATCTATGCGAATCATATCGACCGTTATCATTAATTAATCTAGATGCCAAGATACTGGCAAAAATATTGGCTACCCGGCTGCAGCCCCTGATGCCCGCATTGGTCCTTCCGGACCAGTCAGGGTTTATTCCGGAGTGCTCCACATCTCACAACTTAAGGACTATATTTGCAATGTTCCATGTCTTAGATCCCGATTTGCACGCCGCCGCGGTCATGTTAGAGGCTGCAAAGGCGTTTGATTCCATAGAGTGGAGTTACATGTTCAACATCCTGCAACGCCTGGGATTTCCACCTTTGTTTCTTGGCTGGGTACGACTTTTATACACAGCCCCCTCAGCACTTGTGCGTGTCGGAGGCTTGACGTCACAACCATTTCTGATCCATAGAGGCACTCGTCAAGGGTGTCCTCTCTCACCACTATTATTCGCGCTGGTGCTCGAGCCTCTGGCCTGCATTATTTGTCAGCGGCACAGAGAGTCGGCTCTTAATTTCCTCCATCGGCCAGTTGGTATATCACTCTACGCCGACGATATGGTGTTATTTATTAGAGAACCGAGAGGCTACTTGGCGCAGGTGCTGCGGGAATATATCAGATTCGGCTTATTCTCAGGTCTACAAATCAACTGGAACAAGTCGATGGCGATACCGTTAACACCTAAAACGACCCCCCGGGCATGGATTATCTCCTGGTATGGACCACGGACCCGGTAAAATACTTGGGAGTATGGGTACATCACGACCCGGAAATTGTAATCAAAGAAAACTATGGCAGAGCGTATGCGTCCCTAGAGCAACAGGTGGATAGATGAAACTTGTTACCCCTCTCTCTCGCGGACCGCATCGTGGTCATTAAAATGGTATTCTACCACGTTTTTTATATCTATTCTGCAATATCCCAATCAAACTGACACAACATTTCTTCAGAGAGCTGCGGTCTTCTCTTCTCCGCTTGATATGGGGGGGGCAAACAGGCTAGGGTGAGTTGGGCCACACTGACGCTGGACTATGCTAAGGGAGCTTCAGTGCTCCAGACCCCTTTATATATTACTTATGCGCCCAAGGGCAATGTGCATACTATTGGTTTAAACCACACGCATATACTCCGCACGTTGCAGTAGAAGACGGCGATGCTCACCCAGTTCCCTTAGCTGGCATTCTCACGCACACAAGCAGAGGCACGCCAAAAAATGAAATAAACACGCTGGACACTACTATAGCAGCATGGCAGGTTATAGGCACTATTGCCAACAAGCTCCCTATATACTCTCCGGCGCTGCCCCTCGCGCACCATGCAGCATTATCAGTAGAGCGAGAAGAGGGTCCACTGAGGGCGTTGAAAGAGGTGGGCATAGTCTCCATGCAAGATATCTTTCCTGATGGACACTTTATCACGGCAGAAGACCTGCACTACATCTCCAACCCTTCACTACTGTTTAATTTCACCATACATAGACTAAGGCAGGCTATTAAAACTCACTACACCACATATCCAGCGGAACCCCCAACACTGCGAGCCCTACAAATGCTGCTGGTTGCTCCTTCACGGCGTAAACTGGTAACCAAATTATATAGGGAAGTGCGTGATGAGAGAGCCACTACACCGGATAAAAGTCTGGCCCGCTGGAATGATAGATTAACACCACCACTACAAGAAACGGAATGGGAGCATATCTGCAAATTGACCAGTGCCCTCACGCCCAACGGCAATTTGCATATCATACACTTTAAGTATATTCATCAGACCTATCATACCCCCATTAAACTACATAAGTGCGGTCTAAGGGAAACAAGCAACTGCAAACGATGTGGCCAGCCTGATGAGGACTTTCTGCATCTGGCATGGGAGTGCAGACGGGTAGGACTCTTCTGGGAAGGAGTGTTGAAACACATACAGGAAATGACTGGGATTTCATTGCAATGTACACCTTTAGTTTCTTTGTTGTGCTACGTACCTAACTTAAAAGGGACGGTGGGTAAATTTGTGCGCGTTGCACTGCTGATGGCCAAACGCCGAGTTGCTCTACACTGGGAAAGCATTATAGCCCCAAAGACTGAGAGCTGGATTAAGGACCTGGTGTACTGCAAAGAGAACCTTGCACTATATGCAGAGGAATTGCCCACAACGTCCAGGCCTACAAATATCTGGGAGCCATTACGTCAATATTTGCACCAATTGGCAATAAATAATTCACAGACTAAATAAGAGATGATGATACCTTATATAGGAGTGTGCATTGCCGCACGTGTAATTGCTGATGCTGATGGAATATTGTTTTTAAATGTACTGTTGCAAAGGACAATCACAGATTGGTTGTATGTTTAGTTATTGTTTATGCTGCCTTGCAAGGCAGCAGAACTGCAATTATTACTTGAAAATGTCAATAAACAGATTGAAAATAAAAAAAATGTATTCACTGTATAATTTAGAGATTTGCAAACGTGTGCACTAATGTTTAAAATAACATGAATCATGAGTTCGGTACCCACATTTTCCTTTTAAACTTCAAGTTACATAAGAACATATATTCCTTTGTTCACATTTTGCAGTTTATTGGAAGTTACACATGTGCATGTATATCCCCCAAAATTGAAGTGCACATTATATGCTCAGTTAAAGTTAGCCTGACTAGAAGCCTTCATTTGAAATATATTTTGCTCTGTCAGTTGTTCTTTCTTTTGTAGATTTGTTCTTAAGGTTTCATTAGCTAGAAAAAAAGGAGGATTGTACCCTGTATTAGTTTTCTTGATATTAAGGCCTGAGAAGAGAAATCTTGGCAAGAGTGTGAAGACCTAATGAGCAGATGAAGCCTTCTATTCATCGTGTATTAGGCACAGGGATGTTCAAGGTTACAGTAACTGTCCAAGTTCTGTTGGATGGGAAAGTCTGTGAGGTGTGGGGGACCATTGGTGCCTGGAAGGGTGGAAAGAGCTAACACTGTTGCTGAGGCTCTGTATGTTTTAATTAATATTCACACTGTTAGGAATTTAGGAAGATTTTCCTTGGACTTTGAGGGGAACAGACCTCTCTGCTACCTTTATTCTTGCAAGTGTGAAGCTTTGTGCTAAACCCTTATTCACATTCTGGAAGACTTCTGCTGGTGTTTTCCCTATGCTGGCACCTTCTGAATTTCTTTGAAACCCCACTTTAGAAACCATCCTTATTCCAAACTTAGAACCTTGATTAGATGATTCAAGAGCTTAGTTGTGTTTATAAAGGAATATCAGAGTTTCTTTACGGAACACCTATTTCTATTTTTTGTTTTCTGTATTGTCGTGGCTGTGATTATTTCATACCTTATCCTTCTGAGACTGAACCTACTGTGAGATTTCAGTTTATTAGCTGTCATCCTCTATCTTTTTAAATATTCTTCTGATATTTGTTTATATAGGTCTGATCATTAATTTGCAATAAACCATTTAACTTCAACCACCGATTCCTAGTTCTTATTCAGTGGCTAAATGGGCTCCATAGAGATTGAACTGTTTTATTATTGTTAACTCCCTTGTTGTCTCAGTAAACGTAAAAAGATCCATCAGAGTAGAGATTTTGAATCACGCACATTCATGCTCTCAAAAATGTCATGTAAATTTAGTAAACATGTTAAGAGCATGCTTGGAGAAATGATACTAAAGTCAGAATGCTCCTCTTCAGTCTTATATGCTGACAATTGCCTAAATAACAGACCCCATGTGGGTTACAGATACATGTCTAAGGATCATGTAGAAGCAAATAATGCACGTGAATGCAGCAAGCCTGGTGAAGTGCGGGGAGCACTGGGCATGAAGATATCTCTAGGATGGAAGGACCTGGGTGGAATTGCTAGGAGGAGAAAATAACTGCAGGGTCACTGGGTGCCCCTCGGACCCAGTGGCAGTAAGGCTTGGCCATGATTGTAGAAAGAGATACTCAGGAACCTGTAAGGCACGCGCTTCCGCTTCTGGACAGCAAAGGGCCCCTGCCCAGCAGTTTCCAAATGGGATGACGGTCCAAGGACAGGTGACAGAGGAATGGAAAGGAGAGGGATCGGCAGAAAAGACCGGGGACTCCAGAAATGAGAATGACGAGCAGGGGAATGCCAGAAGGGCGATGCAGCATGGAGCTGATCCCAGATCTATGGTTATAGCAATGCACATGCAAGAGTGGGGCTACATGAGGGAGTGGAATAAAGGTTGTGTGACAGAGGAAGACAAGTTGGGCTTCGATTAAATAGTGTTCGGACAGTGACAATGCAGTGGCCAAGAAGAGCAAAGGCAGAGAGGATCATTCGACTTTTCCAAAAGGAAGCATGCCTATGAGGGACATCATAGGGTGGAAATGCCAGGGGAGAAGTGCAATGTTAAAGGGGCAACAAGGTCACAGGGGCAGAGGAATGAATTGGGCACAGGAACAAGTGGCACGTTTCAGCTGGAAGAATGGAAGACAGGAGACCAAAAGAGAGAAAAGCAGCCAAGAAGATAAAAAAGCTGGAGACGAAGGTGGGGAGGTAAGGTGGTGGGGGGGAGAACCTGATTATAGCAGGAATATGTGATCGACCTGAGAGTTCTATAGTCACCAGAGAGGGGCATACAGTGGAGTCAGTGTAGATAGCTGGATGACTGCAGAATGAGTGGTGGTGATAGTAGCTTTGCTGAGCAGAAGAGAGCATGATGGGAGTCATGGATTGGTTTTTGGCCCAGAAACAATGCACCATCTCAACAGACATGCAGATGGAGGGAGGATGCACTAGGGGTGACAAATCACCAGCCGTGGCAGGTAAGAATGGCACAACACCACTGGCAATAGAGGAGGATCTGAATACAGAGGGAGTGGTGGACGAGGACCCCTAGTAGGTACAGAAGGCAGATGATGGCCGGAAGAAGTCAAGCGAGGGAGGACAGGGTAAAGGCAAGGCAGAAGGGGGGAGGAGCGGGTGACAAAACGTTCTTACATGGGGGCGTCTGACTCATTAGAAGTAAGGATGTGCATAATTTGCTTTCAAGTAATTACAAGAAATTTTGGTAAAAGTATGCAAAATTATGCTTAATTACATAAAAAGCAGATCCGTCATTTTTTTCTATATATCAGCATAAAAAGCGTCCTCACAGCAGTTTTTGTTGCGAGGATGCATTTAAACAAAGCCCTGCAAAAAACAGCTGCTCACCTTCTGTTGTTTGCGTGCATTCACTGTAAATGTTCTAACACGTAATGGAGCATTTTACTGTAGATTATTACAGAGAATGGCACAAAGTCGCTAAATGCTGTAATTTTGGGAATTTCACATAACAGGCACAGCACGAAATTCCTGAAATTATGTGAATTTTTCCAGAGTAATCAAATTTTCGCCAGGCCTAGTTAGGAGGTCATCTCTTGTTGAGCACCAAAGAAAAGATTTTGGCAAACAAATAAACTGACATCTTCAAAATATTGCACAGAGGGATTATGAGCACAGAGGGTTCCAAAGACGAAGAGAGAGAACTGGCCAAGTGGCTGAGGGTACTGGTCAATGTAGGTACATGAAAACAGGTTTTACCATGTTTGCCAATATTATTTGTGAGAAATTCCCTGAGAACAGAGTGACACTGGGGAAATACATGGATATAATGAGATCAGTCACTATAAGTTTTGGTGCATTTGTGTAGCTCCGTGTTCGAAATTGGGTCACTGGTTGAGGAGGATGAAACCCAACTCAAGCAGCAATCAGAATCTCTTTCAGGGTGAAACACAAGCAAATCCCAAATTAACCTGTGCTTAACCCTCTGGTAGTTTGGCAAAAAAGCAGTCAGGCTTAACTTAGAGGCAATATTTAAAGTATTTATGCAGCACTTAAAACAGTGATAAAGTAAAAACACAACACAAGCCAAATTCCACACCAAGTTAGATAAATAGGGTAACATTTTATACATTATTTGACACCAAAATGACAAAAATTAAATCAGTAGAACTGGAGATATGCAATTTCCAAGTTTTCAATAAAAATAGTGCCTAGACGCACAAAGTGCCAATTGAGGATATCTGGTTGACCCAGATTGAGACACAGTCACAAGTTCAGGCTGACTGTGATGGAACGTGGGCAGGATAAAGTGACCCGGTTTGGCCTGCTGAACAAGAGTACCTTAAATCCTGGTTGAAAAGTGTTGTGAGGTCCCACGTCATGGATGCGCCATGCAGAGGTGGGTCAGAAGAGCCGCAATGGCGATGCAAAGCCTTGCAACGAAGAAAGCATGGATCAGCTGCAATTCTAATTGCGGCATGGATGCGTCACACAGTGGAGGTGCGGACAGGCTGCCTGACCCTTGGGGATTCTTTTTGGAATCCTGGCCACATTGGCAGGCTGGAGTTAGCAGGTCAGGAGCAGCAGCAGGAGAGTCCTGGTGCAGCATAGGCAGGCCTTGGGCAAAAGGCAGTCCTTGGTCAGCAAAGCAATAAGGGCAGCACAGCAGACATTACTCAGCTGGGCAGTCCTTCTTCTTGTTGGGTCCACAGACCCAGAAGTGACCCGAAGAGTTGGGTCTGAGGGTCCAATATTTATACCTGGTGCCCACTTTGAAATAAAAGAAGGTTCTGGAGGGTTCTACCACCAGAAGTGCTTGGAATTTCCTGTCTCCAGGCCCTGACCCCAGAATTGTCTAGGGTCATAATAAACTAGTATCAAACTCTTTGTGAGTGTGCCCAGGTGGGGCCTTTGTAATGGGCAAATGTGGTACGTGACAGCTCCTCAACCCTCATCAAGTCAGAGGTGACACATCCTGCCAAAACCTGTGGCCCTTTGTTTCACTGTCTGAGAGCAATACACAAAAAACAACTGCCAGCGACATCTAGTCATGTGACCCTGTAAACAGGCTGCAGGCACCAAATGGTTAGGGCAAGAAGATGGCAACTTTCTAAATGTGGCATTTTCAGATTTGTGACTTAAAGTCCAACTTTACCATTGAAGGGAGTTTAAAATTACAACTCTTTAGACACCAAACTTGACAGTCTGACCTGCTCCCAATTCAAAGGTATCACTTATTAAATGTACTAAGTTAACCCAATGTTATCATATGGGAGAGGTAGGTCTCACAGTAGTGAAAAGCGAATTTAGTCTTTTTTCACTACCAGGGCATGTAATACTTAGCAGTAAATGTCCTACTTTTTAAACACATTGCCCCTTGCTCTCCGGGCTGTTTAGGGCCTTCTCTAGGGGTGATTTATATGTAATGAAAAGAGAGGTTTGGCCTGGCAAGAGGTTTATTTTGCCAGGTCGAAATGGCAGTTTAAAACTGCACACACAGCCTGAAGTAGTAGGCCTGAAACATGTGTAGCAGGCTACTTAAGTGGGTGGCACAATGAGTGACTTTAGCAATGGCTAGCAGTGGTAAAGAGTCCCAAAGCCAGAAAAAATGAAGTCATCAAAAACAGGAGGCTGGGAGGCAAACAGTTGGGGGAAAATGACAGCAAAGATGGCAGGTCCAACACTGTGTTGTGACAAAGAATTTTGCTCAAGGAAGTACGCAATCCCTACAAAATCTTGGGGTGAACTAGATAACGATGTATGTCTACAATTTACGATGCCGACCAAATAACTAATGTTGGTACATAAGTTGAGTGGCTTGCCTCTACTCTACACATCATTTTAAGGGCGCCCCACTCTGATGGCGGTGGGAGGTGCATCCAGAATGGGACTAGGTGGAGCCTGCTGGAATTTCAACAAAGATATCTGTCAGTGATTCCCATGCCGATTTCTGCATGACTGCTTAAAGTGTGGCGGAAAATACTCTGTTATGCAGTGCATAGGGGGACAATGCCAGAAAGGATTTGGCTGAGGCAGGGTTGAGAACAGAGGCATGGTGTGGAAAGGCAACTACACCTTTTAAGCACAACTCCGTGAGATCACGGCTGCTAAGGCACCCTGACAGGGAAGCAGCCGTGTTCTTGTGGGAAGGGTTTAGCCAGGAATTTATGGTTTCCTATAAAGAACCTAAGGGGGTGAGGAGTGTGGAAAATTTAAGAACCTGCAAGTACAAAATCCAGTTGGTTAGGGAAGAAATGCAAAAGCAGGTGGAATACGGCAGCCTGGTGGGCCCCAATGGTGGAATGGATTGTTTCACCACTCAGTATAGTACCAAAGAAAATGACAGGCGAGTTCTGTCTCACACATCACCATTCCAAGCAAAAAGGGAACATCCATAAATAATTTTATTGCACAGAGTGATTGCTCTGTGTATTATGCCAGCATCGACTAGGAGATCATGCTTGTAAGACAGAGTGGTGCTGGTGCAGAGAGGGGAAAGGACGAAATGAAGTTGGCATTTCAGCAACTACTGATTCACCCTGACAATTTTCAATTACTAGGCTTACACTTTCTAGGGAACTACTGTGTCAACAAGTCAATGCAAATGGGGTCTTCAGTGGCCTATGCAATATTCAAAATATGCAATACATATGTGGAGTAGGTGTTTAAGCAAGCAGTGTAGAGTGGGTAGGTACTACACTACTTGTATGACTTCTTGATGGTGGGCAGAGCAGTTGCACAAGACGAATGTGGGAGATTCAGATGCTGGATTGGGTGGCTGGCCAGCATTTGCATACCATTGGCCCCAGAGAAGACTAAGGGCCCATGCACATGGTAGACACTTTTTGGGAACAAGTGTTGGTGTCTGAGGACAGCTGAAGGTCTTGGTCACTCTGAAGCTATGTTGCATGAGGTGATTAAAAAATACAAATGTGAGATATGCAAAATTGAACAGGTATTAGGACACCTGAATTGTGTGCGCAGGGGTGTAGCCCCGGGCAAGACTTTCTGCAGGCAGATGGCCTTTGCCTTGAGGTGTGCCACAATACTGCACCACAGAAGGATAGTCACAGGAAGGTAGAGGTGAGATTTGCAGAGGTGATTAACATTCTTGGAACAAAACAACAGAGTGAGATTATGGCTACAGGATGACCCGCTGACCTGGACAGTGGACATATTATGTGATGCTTCTGGCCCAGGAAGGTTTGGTGTATAGTGGAAGAGACAGTGGTGTGCAGAAAAATGGTCACCAGTGTGAAAAACAGAAAAAACGATATATAGCCTTCTTGGAGTTTTTTCCAGAGGTAGTGGTGATACGACTTGGGGAGTGATCTGAAGGATAAAAAAATGATGTTGGTGAATGACAATGCCTTACTAGTGTATGTGATAAACAGGATGACAGTGAAAGACGAATATATGTTGCTGCTTCTGAGAGAGTTGGTATTGATGCTTCTGAGGAAGTACATTTTAGTTCAGAGTGAGGCATATTGCTGGTATGGATACAGGGTAGCTGACACGCTATCTTGTTCTCAGTGGACAAGGTTTTGTGGTTTGGCTCCCTAATGGGAGGAGAGGTGCATACTTGTGGGCCTAAACCTGTGGGAGTCTGAACTGTAAGAGATATGCAACTGGTGGAAAGATGCATAGCTCAGTCAACAAGGAAGTCTTACAGGCTGGGCTGGCCTGAGTTTCTGGGATCAGGTGCCACACGAAGGGACAATTCTGGATGGGGAGAGAGAAGAGGTGGTTGGACATGGTAAACATTTTGATAGAACAGATTGAGAAAGGGCTGGCATCAGTGATATTTGGGGGGGAGATAGTGGCAATTACGTTCAATGGAGAATGTTTTCGGTGGTATGATCTATGTGGGGAAAAATGGGTAGGAGAATACTGGAAGAATGGAAGGAGAGAGGGGGAATAGGAGAAGAGAGTTGAGAAAGCCAGTCACAATAGAGATTCTGAGGTTTTTTGGACCAGGTAAGATCTACATGTGCATTTGCTGTGGAATGGTTATTATTTGAGACAATATTCACAATGCTATTTTTTGAGGAAAGAGTGTAAGTGTGGGTGGAGAAAGTGGTGAGAACGGATACTAGGGTGAAGTTTTGTCTTCTGCGCAGCAAGACTGATCAGAAAGGAAAAGGGAAAATGATGAGGCTTCGTAAGCTGGGGTAAGAAGGTATTTGCCCGGTGAGGATGATGTATCAATTCTTGGGGGCAAGGGGCTGGGTGCAAATATGGAGAGATGGAAATGTGAGAGAAAGGGGGACATACGGAGGGGAAGAGAATGGAAAAACAGAGAATCAAGTGGAGGGTCTGGTCCAGGGGCAGGCCGACTAGACAATTGATAAATTGGTAACAATTGAAAGTATAGCACATGAAGAAATTAAATTAAAAAGTTTGGTTATAATAACAGCCACACTGCAGTGGTCTTTTGTGCCAGGAACAATGTCACATTGCCATGGTGAAACCAACTTGCCATTGGTTCTACTTAGCAAGGTGGCCATACTTTTCTTTAATGGATTTTGAATCACAGTTTACTTATGATGTGCTTACTGTAACAGCTTGTCTCACTCCCAGTCATTTAAATCTACAAAGCAATTTAAAATAGATTTTTGATAAAGGCATTGGCATTTGAGACATTCTCAGGTTATTTCAATGTTGCTAGTTTTAAAATCCTCAATTTTCCTTTGCATAACTGTGAAAAGACTTTGCAATGATCAATTTGTTTTGCCATTTAGGCTAGGCTATGCTCCACCTCCAAAGTGCGCTCCTCCACCTACTTCATTCCATTTGCACTGTCTGTATCAATTTAAAACATCTTGCAAAATACACCTTTACCCCCTCACCAGAATGAAGTGGAAATGCTACAAATCAGGTAAAGATATTTTTGGATTATTAATTGAAGCAAGGTCAGTTGCTTTGAAATCCAGTTTTAACAATGAAAATTCTGTCACATTAAATTGTTTTGTAAGTGCCTAACTTGCCTTCTTATTGTCCAATCTAGGTTATCATCCCTCTCTGAGATGAAATATGCTACATCAGAGTCTAAATCTCTCACAATCCTGGTCTGCCATCTTTTTCTGAAAGGCAGTGGAAAGGTCATACAGAGGAAGAAATTGCTCTGGAATATCAGATTCCTTATTATTAAATTGGGTGTCTCCTGTACGCATTAGCATTAATGTCAGCTCTGTTGATTTTGTGACTGATAGGGGGATTCTCATTTGTTTAAATTAGCACTTTTACAGCTTTTAACATGGACAATTTGGGTCACGGATCACAAATGCCATTAGCCAGAACACGTAACACTTTAAATATTGTCTCCTCTTTATTATCTTCTGGTATTGAGTTAGCAGTGTCAAGCAAGTTTCTTTTGTCCAGGCTCCTGCTGCCTTCTTCTGAGGTTGTTAATGTTTTCTGGTTTCAATTACTAGAACCGCAGCAAAGTTCATCACAATGATTAATGGTAGAAGGACACTTCCCAGAGTGCAACCTGGAAATCATAGCTCTAAACTGGTTTTCCCTTATTTGAAATCCTTCTCCGTCGATGTTCTGCAAGGAACTTAGTGCCTCATTATGATGGCGGTAGGACTGGCGCTGCCACCCCGTCGGTGGCGTTCTCACCGCCATTGGACCCAAATTGACCGTCCGCCACATTATAATGGCGGGAGGATGGTAGGCGGTCGGAGAGACTGACTGCCACGGATCCGACGGGTCCGTCGGAGGGGCTTAAATCCTTACAACTGTGGCGGTGCCTGCTCAGGCACCACCGTGGGGATTACAATTTTCCTTTCCGCCTGCCATTTCATGGCGGTTAACCCACCATGAAAAGGCAGGCGGAAAGGGACATAGTTGGCCCGTAACAGGCCCTCTTTCCCCCCTGGACCTCCGACATGGGCCCTGAGGGCACCTATGGTGCCCCCCTGCATATCCCTGCACTATGTGGCAGGCACCGCATGGTCATGGTCAGTGAGCAATTCCGTTGCTGGAGAGCATCAGGGTATACTTTTGTCTTTTTTTATGTTTTACTTTTTGGTAATCTTTTAACATTAAATAATACTTTTGTCTAGCTCAAATAAATTAATGTAATTTAGTTTTAAAATATTTCCTATGGGGTTTTATTTTAAGTACCTACCTCCATTGCTTTCTATGGGCGGGTGATTGTAGCAGCAGAGATGTAGTACTGGGTTTACTCCAGCTCTGAGCTGGAGTACATTTACTGGTGTTTTGGGTTATTTTTGGCTGTAGTAACTTTATAAAATTAGTTTATGAATATAAATGGACTTTCTATTTTATGGATGGGTGCAGATTCCTCTCTAAACATCTCCCTAACCCTCCCTTGACCACTCCTTACTCCTTCCTTAACCCCCCTTTAGTAGTATGTTTTCCCCCTTTCCAGCCTCTCCCCTCTGTCCCTCGCACATTTACTACAAAAACATATACTTATGTGGAGAGACTACGCAGTCTGAATGGAGATCTCAGCATAGACAAAGATAGGAAAGAAGGAACCTGTGCACATAGCTTTGTGAATAGCATTTTGCAGTATGCTAGTAGTAATATAGTAGTACTACTAAACGTATTACAAAATGCCGTTTGTGACTATGCCCCATACACTTCACTCTTCTTAGGTAATCTACCCAACTTAAATATTATAGGGCATGAATTGTGTTTGGTGGATGGGTACTCTGTCACAAAAATTACAGATATCCTATCTGATTTATTTACAAGTGAATTAGCATATAATGCACGTGTAATAAAGCAACTCAGCCAAACTCTAAATCAGTCCCATTGTTAATTATGGTACAAGTACTGATTATAATGTGGTAGTGCTACCTGAGGATAGTTCCTCCATTGCTGTTGGAAACATTGATGCCTTATCAACGTCTAACTCCATAACATCTGAAAGTGAGATTCATGCTGCTCCAATTTTAGGGGTACTGGGGAATCAAAATACAAAGTTGCATCTGTGGACACAGCATTGAGAGAATTAAATTGTTCAACCGGTAAGGAAAATACGCATGGTACTTTTGACCGGGCAAAGAAGTTTATTCTGGCTGTCAGCGTGACGGACTCTGGGGTGATATTTAGATCTGAGAATAATTTAACTAGGTTGAATCCTGATAATTTCAGAACTTTAAAAGTACCCAACCCTGATGAAAAAGGAGTGAAAAGAATAAGTGATAGAAACTGCTTTTCACTCTTTATGTATCACTGGGACAATCGACATGCAAAACCCAGACATTGATATTGTTATTTAACTTTTTATTAGGTCTTGAAACTATAAAGACCTGTGACTTTACTATTATAGGATTTGTGCCATTTAGATGCAGTCTTCACAACACAGTAACATGGGTAACAATACCAGATATGAAGAATATTATTTCTATCTGAGTGGTTATTGGTCAACTAATGGAGATGGGAATTAAAGTGAGATCAGGAAATCCCAAAATTGTGTTATTTGACCTGTATTAGGTCAAACTAATATTAACTTTACATGTAAAAGTTTGTGCTTTCAATTCTAGATTGAGAATGGAGCATCCCACTAATTTCTGTACTTTGGAGGCCCTGATAATTAATTTGGCAACTAAAGCAAGTAGAAGTACTATACAAAGGTAAAATATTTTTTAAAGCCAGTCGTGAGGAGTGAGGGAAAGTTATCGGAGACTAGCAATCTGTGGCCAGTGTGATCAATGATTCACAGAGACTTCCAGTGCCACCCTTAGAGGAACAAGATTGAAAGACAACCAAATACTCTATGTTGTCCAGATTAAACTTACACTTGTTTAGTTTAAGATAGAGACCAAAGCAATACAGTCCCATAAGGCCCACACTCAATCTTTTGTCCTGCTCTACCACTGAACTACCAAACACTAAAACATCGTTTTGGTATATCTTGACCCGAGGTATCCCTTTCAATATGTTTTCCATCACCCTCTGGAACACAGACACAGCTGATACCAAACGGAAAGGCAACGTAAAGTACTTGAATTTACCATATGGGGTGACAAAAGACTTCAAATCTTGTGACAATTAATGCAACCTTATCTGATGATAAGTGGACGTCAAGTCCAGGGATGAGAAACACTTGGCAGTTCTTATTGAACTCAACATCTCAGTTATATTGGGTAAAGGGTACCTGTCCACTATGACACGCAGATTCAGCTCTCTCAAATCGACACACAGCATCACCCCCCCATTCACTTTCTTTGCTATCACTATGGGGGACAACCACTAGGACCCTTCCACCCTTTCTATTATGCCATCTCTTTCCAATCTTTCCAATTCACGTACCATGTCATCGCACACTTTCAACTGAACATTTCTTACTTTACAGAACTTAGGGATGGATCTCGACTTGATCATTATGAAAGAAGTGAAATTCTTCAGACAACCCAATCCCTCTCTGAACTCATTAGGATACAAACATTCATTCTTCTTGCGACACGTCACCAAATTAACTCTTTCTCTCAACTTTACTGCAGGAGACTCATTCGGATCAAGATAAACACCTAACTCTCTTTGATGAATCCAACTTATGAGAGAGTCTCCCCTCATAGACATTTAAACCTTCCCCGCTGTTATCATGTCGCCAAACTCAATGTCATTATGGAAGGAGCCTAAAAGCTTAATATGCTCTCTCCCGTACCCTCTTGGTTTTATAACTGGTTTAAACAACTCTACTTTTCCTCTTAATTCCGGGTCGGAAAATTTCTTTAATACCAACATGATTTTGGCTCCAGAATCGAACAGCATGCTTATGTTTGCACCTCCTACATGCACCACGTCCAGGGGCCCTCATCACCCTTTGCGCCAACTTTTACCAGAATCTCATTACATTCATCCTCTGACACATATTCTATTTCTCTCATTTTACCTTTGTCACTACCTGACCAACAATTTGCCATAAAGTGACCTTTGGGCCCATATTTCTTAAAAACTGACTTCCACCCTGAGCAATTCTTGCAACTAGCTAGATGTGAAGTGTGATTACAATGGACACAATGAAGATGAGATGTTCCCCTTTCCTTGGGGTCAACTTTCTTGTATGTTTTAACCCTTACACTCCTGATCGTGTCACCATCACCCCTTTCATCACACTGGAATCTTTCCTTATGGTATCAACACTCACCACCACGCGCTCAAGAGTTTTTGCTGCGGTTAATACATTGTTAAGAGATGGGTTGTCTTTTTCACATAATGCATCTCTTGCCTTTTCAATAATGCAACCCAGCATGAATTGATCCCTTAACCGTTCCTCACACGATTCCCCAAATTTACACGTTGATGCTAATTTGCGTAATGATGTTATATATTCTTCCAGCGACTCATCAGACCTATGCATTTGCTTTCCAAAGTGATACCACTTTAGCACGTAATTGTTTTGGGAAGATAATGCAAGTCTATTATTTTCATGAAAATTTCAAATTTATTTAAGTCTGATGAGTCTGGCTCACTCAAGTCTGGAAAATGTTCATACATTTCTTGCCTCTCCGGACCCAAGCAGTGCATCAAGAGAGATGTTTTATGTTTGGGCACTCAAAAACGTGTCACACACCTTGGCATAATGAGTAAATTCCTTTTTCCACTTTGGCCAACGAACCTCAGGTTCCCCAGGAGATGATAAGAAAAATGGGGGAGGACTTACCTTCTGCATTGTTGTACTATACAATTCACTAGCTTGATTACAAGTTCAATTACACAATTTAGCAAGTCAATACTCAAAAGCACACATCTGTTGGTAAGGAAAATGGTTAATTTTCCCATATCCTACTTTAAGAATAGCACAAGAAATGTTATTCGCAAAGAAACTCCTGATGATGTGAAGGTAATTCCATCAAAGGTTAGTGGCTCCAGGAGAATACACAATGATAGGATTGCAGCTCAGATTGCAGTGTGGCGCTGCTCATGCCAATACACAAGAATGCAACACGGCTGAAGGGCAGAGTCGCACGCGGGCAGAGCAGTTTTCCTGAAATGCCCAAATACAACAATTATGATTGGCTCAGCAGCGGCATTCCAAATGGAAAAGATAAACTGACCTGAAATTGGGACTGAATCACAGAGTACAGGCATCAGAAATACTGAGTCTCAGCTGTGGAGGTGTCACATATGATTTCTCATTTTTGCTCATCACCAGTGTGAAAAGTCAAGAACATACACAATGTTCTTCTTTGTTAACTCCTTATTTATTTAAAGTTACAGATATCACCTTCTCCAGCTTAGCACCACATTTCCCAGCTTCCACCTAGCTCTCTTCTACTGCCTCAGCATTTGGATAACAACATTCTCAGAACCCTCGTTCATTTAACAACACTAGGCACATGCAGAGGGTTGTAACTACCAGATACCACACAGTGCTAAAGTGTTTGCTCTCTCTCCCTAACATATGGTAACATTAGCTTGCACCCAAATGGCACATTTTATTTTCTTGTAAGTCCCCAGTAAAATGGTAATACATGTATCCAGGGCCTATGAATTAAATGCTAAAGGTAGCCTTGCAGCACTTATAGTGCCACTCAGTTAAGTAGCCCTTTAAACATGCCTCAAGCCTGCCTTTGCAGCCTGTGTGTGAAGTAAGTTTTCAACTGGCATTTCAACCTAGCAAAATAAACCTTTTCCCAGACCTAACACTTCATTTTCAATACATATGTCACCCCTAGGGTAGGCCCTACACAGCCCATAGGAAAGGGTGCAGTGTATTTAAAATGTGGACATGTATTTTTAGGTTTTACATCTCCTGGTAGTGTAAAACTCTTACATTTGTATTTCACTACTTCAAGGCCTATGTTTTCCATAGGATAATATTGGGTTACATTATTACATTTAATAAGTGATAACTTTCAATTGTGAGCAAGTAGGAATGTCAAGTTTGGTGTCTAAAAAATTATAGCTTCAAAGCTGGCACTAAGTATACATTTTACACCCTCAGACCCAACTCTTTAATACACATCTGGACCTGTGGAATACTCAGAAGAAGGACTGCTGTACAGCTCTGCTGCAACAATGACTGCTACCCTGCTGCTCTGCTGCCTGAGTGTAAAGGGCTGGGCCTGTATCTTGAACCCAGGACCACCAGAGTGGCAAATTGGCTGGCCTCCTTATTAAAGCCTCAGGGACAGTAAAAGCTCCAACTCTCTTGAACCCTGCACCTGGACTCTGCCTGCTGTAAGTCCTTACCCCCCAAGTGGTGCCCTCCAGTTCTGGACTGTTGATAGTGGAGATGGAGGTTCCTTGCCAGTCCAGCTGTGTACTTCATCAAAGTGACTTGAAGACTAGCAAAGCATCAGCTCACAGCTACAAGCTGTATTGGAAATGACATAGAGCAATGCCACGCCCCCCCAGAACCACACCGTACA
Source organism: Calotriton arnoldi (assembly GCA_963921515.1). NCBI lineage: Eukaryota > Metazoa > Chordata > Amphibia > Caudata > Salamandridae > Calotriton > Calotriton arnoldi. Next base: position 1,464,452 of record CAWUFW010003328.1, read on the forward strand.
GCTGCCATCCTCAAACAGAATCGGCGCTGAGCGACGCAAAGCCTCTACAAGCCTCATCACACAGCTTCACTGGAACCAACGCAGTGCGAGGCAACCCAATGCAGGACCTTGCATTGTGGACCTTGCAACACCTCGAGACCAATGCCAGATGCTGCAAAGCCTCGCAAAGCGACTCCACTCAGACCACAGTACTTTGCTCACCTGGCCTAACTTGGTCTCTGCAGCTGGCCCATGCTCTATTGCGGTCGGCCTGACCTTGTGACTTTGTCCTGGTCCGGCATGACCAGATAACTACAGTTGGTGCTTTGTGCTTTTTAGTACTGTTTTCACTTACATCTTTAAATGGTATATCTCTGGTGCTACTAATTGGAGTTTTGTCGTTTTGGTCTCAATGTATCTAAATTGGTGTGGGTTTTTTCTTGTGATGTTTTCACTACATTACGTCTTGAAGTACTGCATAAATACTTCATACATTGCCTCTAAGTTAAGCCTGACTGCTTTTGTGCCAAGCTGCCAAGAGGTTAAGCACAGGTTAATTTAGGGTTTGCTTGTGTTTCAGCCTGGCAAGAATTGTGGTTGCTGCTTGAGTAGGGTTTCATCCCCCTCAACCAGTACCCCAATTTTCTACACTGTGTTTAGATAGAATAGTGCTCGATATTTATTTGGTGCTGTATATATATATTCCACTAATCGGTGCCATGGTCCCTACTCTGCAGAATTATTTCATGGATGATATTACTATATTTGCACCAGCTGTTATCGGCAAGTTCTGGATCTTTATGGGGACTTTAATGGAAAATTATTTTCCTGCAACATTTATGATGATAACATTAAACTAGAGAATTAAGCATTTGGCATAAAAGAGGCAGCATATTATTTGCAGCAGTCTTATAAATAGGGACAGACCATTGTTAATTTTCCTCCTTAGTTTGAATGGGAGACTCAGCAACTATTGCCTGACCTGCCACACACATAACTCATACAAGGAATCAAACAATGCACTTGATTATACATTTATAGATGCTGCACATGATAACTTGCCATAGATTTATACATCAACTGAACATAGTACGGAGTCCACCCTTTTGGGCGCACTGAACATCTAAGACAACATCTACATGATGGCAAACCATTCTACAGGATTTGAGTGAGGCTTTTGATACATTATCCCATAGAATCTTGTTAGCTAGATTGGAGGCTTTGGGTCTGGATAATTCAGCACTGAGATGGCTTACTTCTTTCTTAAGAGACCTTCTGTTTCAGATTTTTCGGCTAATGTGTTCTCTAAGCCACAAGCCCTGACCTCAGGAGTTCCAAAGGGATCTGCTCCGAGCACCCTTCTATTTAACATCTATGTCCGCCCATTAGCAGGCCTAGTGGAGAGCTGCAGACTTCCCCTTTTTTCACAGGCCGACGATACTCAGATAATTTTCTCTTTATTGTCGGCAAAGAAACATGACTTTTCAATTCTGAACCTGGGCTTGAGCAAAATTTTGACAGGGATGAACAAGAATTACCTCAAGCTTAATGGGGACAAGACAGAGGTCATGATTGTGAGTAAGAGCGCCTCTCTGTGTGGTTCTAGACATTGGCCGGAGTCCCTTGGGGCCCTGCCAACCCCGTCTCCTTTGGTGAAAAACCTTGGCACTGTCATGGATAATAAACTCTCCATGAAACCACACGAGGCTAGAGTGACTGCTACTTGCTTTGCAGTTCTCAGATGACTGAAAAAGATTCTTTGGCTGATTCCTTTAGCAGCACAAAGAATGGTCATTCAAGCCTTAATCATATCCAGACTGGACTATGGTAACACGCTGTACCTAGGCACTGACAAGACCCTGATTCAGGTAGTGCAAAATGCTGCTACTGGGATGTTTTTTATCTTACCGGAATCTGCCTCAGTTTCCCATCATCCGCTTCGGGAATTGCATTGGTTGAGGAACATCAAGCGCATTGAGTTTAAAGCACTGCACTTTATGTTTAAAGCCAAACGCGGCTTAGGACCTCGTTACATTCAGAAACCGGTGGTTCCTACCAGCCGACACGCACCCTAAGATCTTCAAATCAAACACTGTTTTTTGTACCAAGGTTTCGTTTAACCCACATGAAAGGTTGTTCTTTTGTATACCTTGGCTGTAAACTGTGCAACTCTCTTCCCTCAGCTTTAAGGAATTCTAATTCTCTCCTGGGCTTTTGTAAGGCTCTGCAAACCTTGTTATTTTAAATTATTGCATTGGACCTGTACGTTATCCAGCACAGGGAAACCTTCTAGGGTAGCTGTGCTCATTACAAGTTGCATAATAATAATAATAATAACTGTCAAACAGAGAGTGATCATCATACATGGGTTGTGCATATAACTCCTATGGCCAATCTTCACAGCCCAGTTTAACATTTGGGGAGAACAGTGAAATAGGTGCAATTACAGAATGGAATGCCAGGATATTTTATGTTTGGATTACTGGAAGGAACTGATGATCCTCAATTACTCCTATGGGTTAGGTGCCACCCTTGACCCTATAAAAGTGGGGGAAGTGATGGTATGTAGTTTAAAGGAATTGGAACTCAAAATACATTTCAAATAATTGGCCAAAATGTGACAGGCACAAATACAGTTACGGGTCTGACATAATTTATCAAAGAGTGTATTAAATTACCGACGCAGACTTTTACTCTAGATTGTAGATAACAAATAACTTAAAATTGTAAACTCAGTAGGAAGGCCTATCTCAATATTAAAAAATATTATAAGACACTTCTTCCAAATAGGGACCCTTGCTTCTAGTCAGGGTAAGGGGGATACACACTTTATATAACCCCTGCTCACCCCCTTGGTAGCTTGGCACGAGCAGACAGGCTTATCCTAAAGGCAATGTGTAATGTATTTATACCAACACTCACAGTAACACAGTGAAAACACCACAAAATGTCACCACACCAGTTTAGAAAAATAAAATATCTTTATCTAAACTAAACAAGACCAAAACGACAAAAATCCAACATTCACAGTTAAAAATATGACTTTCAAAAGGTTTCAAGCACTTGTGTCATAGAAAACTACTGATGCGTGACTTTTACACAAAGTACCTGTAGTTGCGTCAAAATTCACAAGGCCAAACAGCTGCAGAGTGAAGAAGCGTCAAAAACAAAGAGATGCGTCAGTTCCTGAGACCTTGGGGAGGCGATGCGACAGTTCTGCTGCATGCAGGAGAAGTGATGCGTCGAATTCGGTCTGTAGGGGGAAGTGATGCGTCGATTTTTCGTGACGGTTCCGGTCCGCAGGTGATGCGTCGGGAAAACTTGTCGCACAGGTGCGATGCGTGGAAATCCGGGATGCGTCGGTAATCGATACGGCGAGCGGCGCTGCGTCAGTTTTCTTCAGCCGTGATCCCTCGATGCGTCGATTCTTGCAGCGGCGACAGGCACTGTGTTGGTTTTCGTAGCGGCACGTCGATCTGTGGAAATTCTTCTCGCGACGTGGAGCTGCGTCAGAAAAACAGCCGCAAGAAGAGCGATGCCTCGTTTTTGTAGTTCTTCAAGTTCCTTCTCTCTTCCAGCTCCCAAACAGCAGCAACAACCTCCAGAGGTCCAATACTGGCATAGGCACCTCCTGGCAGGTCAGAACTCACAGCAGCAGAGTTCAGGGGAGCTGGGGGTGAAGTCTTTGTGTCCCTGAGACTTCAGAACATGAGGCCAGCACACACAGGCCCTTGGAGATCTCCTTCAAGCAGGGGACAAAGCACACAGCAAAGTCCTTATCCTTCTCTTGGCAGAAACAGCAACTGCAGGCCAACCCCACACAGCAAAGGGGCAGTACTTCTCCTCAGTCTCTCCAGCTCTTCTCCTTGGCAAAGGGTCCTCTTGAATTCCAGGGATGATCTAAAAGTTTGGGGTATGTGCACCTCTTTTTATACAGTAAATCTCTTTGTTCTCTCTTGGCCCAGGGCTCTGAGACAAGTCCAAACCAGTTCTGGGGGGCACTTTGCAAGTGCACAACAGCCTCCATTGTGAGTGTGAGCTCTGGCTACAGACACACCAAAGGGGGGCGGAGCCATCATTGTGGATGGCAGGCACAGCCCTATTCAGGTGCCGGTGCTACTCCTCCCACCGCTCCAAATGCAGGCCAGGCCTATTCAGCCTAGCGCTGACTCATCCAGACTCTCTGGAGCCACTGCACATCCCCAGCCCCTGTCACTCCAAAGCCAGACAGTCAATACACATCCTAGCTGAGGCACACTGGATGGCTAAGCAGGAAAATACCTACTCTCTAAAAGTGGTATTTTTAAACACAGAATGTAAAAATCACCCTCACTAAAAGATGCATTTTAACATCCTGAGTTCAGGCCCGGAGCAAGAGTAGGACAGACGAATGTTGGTTTGCCACCCATTCCTCAGAGCAACGACCTGCTCTGCCTACCCCGTCAACCGTAGACTCTAATACTACGGGTCTTCTACCCCGGTATAAGTCTACTAGGGTACACTCTACTGTGCCTGGTCATCTGACACAATTTCGAGAACCAGACCAGCGGTAGTGCACCATTCACATTTTATCTTCACTTGGTCCTGATGAAGTGCCACCAGACCCGTTAGGGGCTAAGGAGGCAAGCAACATGTTGACCCACTACACTACCACAGCCCTATAGGAACATTACATCCGTGTAGGGCACCCTCATATTTTAATTAAGCCTGAGCTACCACAGGAATAAACCATATGACAGTAGGACAGCTCTAGACTTGTTTTAACTCACTTCCCTGTGCACTACCCAGCCCTCACACCCGCACGCACCCTACGGCTTCTTCAAAAGATCTCCGCCAAAGCGCCCCGTTTACGGGAGCCCGTCGGGCATAGCAGCGCCAGCCGACGAGGAGCTTGGCCCAATGATGAAGCATGACATCCTTCGGGGTGTGTGAGGGCATCACGAAGAAAGACCTCCCTTTCCCCTTCCCTCCCACTAGGAACTGCACACCCCTTTGATACACAGTACCAAACTGCGCACAGATACTGCAGTGGCAGATCTGAGTTACATTTACAGGCTGCTTATGTGGGTGGCACAATCAGTGCTGCAGGCCCACTAGCAGCATTTGATTTACAGGCCCTGGGCACACACAGTGCACTGTACTAGGGACGAACTAGTAAATCAAATATGCCAATCATGGAATTACCAATCCATAAACACAACTTACAGGGAGAGCATATGCACTTTAGCACTAATCAGCAGTAGTAAAGTGCCCAGAGTCATAAAGCCAACAACAACAGGTCAGGGAAAAATAGGAGGAAGAAGCAAAAAGTTTGGGGATAACCCTGAAAATAGGGCCATTTTCAACAGTAATTAATCAGGACTCTGTGCACAGAGGACATTATTTAAAACTATGTGAGCAAAAGACTTTAAGGATTTTTTAACCATAGTTGCAAAAGACAGCCAACAATCAGTAAGAGCACCAGATAGGTTGATCATTGAACAAAGGTGATTTTCTCCAAATAATTCATTAGGTAGGATGGAAGTGTGTGGACAGAAGCTCATAGGTTAACTGTTCAACCTGTATACCATTGTTGAACAGCATATCTATTGAGGCCAGTGAACGAACTTTTTGTGAAATGAATAACTAACTCCTAGTCCACTTAGGCTGCCAGTTGCTTTCCATCCAAGTGATGCTAGTGTTTGAGCCACTATATTCCAACACTTGTTTTTGAAAGTTACTATGTCTAAGAAGATCTCCAGCTCTTAGACTGACAGTAATCTAGTTTTCATAAATAAAATAAGGTGTAAAAAGAGACCCAGGCAATTTTTAGGTTGCTTGCTCTATTATGTACTGACAGTAACAATACACAAGACATATTTTGAGCCACCTTGCTAAACTGAAAGTAAAAGCTGTTACCTATTGAATAATATGATTTAAAGAAAAGCTTAGGAACAGTTAATAATGTCATGATGATAACTTGCACAGAGACATTTTATGGCATGGGCAAAGTGGGCTCTGTCCCAGGGTCCCAGCCTTTCATGGGGCCCCATGATAGAGCCAGCTTTGTTCTGCGGAGAGTCTTGCCCTGATGACCATCAATAATTCTTAAACAGATTGTTTTAAATACCATCTTCCTTTAATTTATTTTTTAATGTGGGTGATGTGTAAGACTCTATTACAGACATTCTGCAGTAAAATGTTGTGTTTATGTTTCATGCAACATCCATAATAAATGTTCTTTTAGATCACTGTAGGACCTCACATATGAGAAATGGGGGGTGTCACAGAGATTATTTGCAGTGAGATTAGTGAGCTGCTGCTGTGTTACAATATTGAAAACACACGTCACTATCTGTAAACACATTTAGAATTTGGACAAGCCAACGACGACGTGGCCAAAGAGGGCATGAAAGAGCTGAAACTGGATCATAAATTCAAAGCTGCTCTGAATAGGGGCCCCCAAAATACGTTTGGCCCAGGGTCCCCGAAATCCTTAAGATGTCCCTGAACTTGCAATATTAATAAGTCGTTGCATATCGGTTGTAACCTGCATGGCATATAATATAGTGATGTTTGGCAAAAACAACCATAATTTATTATGGAAAGAATAGAATCAATGGGATTTGAAAGTGGCTAAAACTTTGAATGCATTGCATTCCAGCAGTTGGCACAGATTGTGCATGGTGCATGTTGACCCACTAGTCAATGCTGCGTGTACAAAATCTCCCTTGCCTGGAGCAAGGAACTAATGATGTGTATCGAACTTTACGTTTCTCTAATTATTCAAGTTAATTTGCCTGCCCCCTGCAGGTTACATTTATGTGTCTGGAATCAGCAATTACTTTCTTACCTTAGCCCCTCCTCTTGGAAATTTCAACCCCTCTCTACACCTTCAATTTCGATCCAATTATTTTCTGCCCCTCATTTGCTTCCATTTATTTGCAATATTTCAGTTGTGAAGTCACACTTGAGTATGCTTTTCTTTTGTACATCTTGTGTGAGGATGTTGGTGTGTCGGAACGAGTACAAAAGATAACTTAATCTTTGGAGTCAAATCCAATTTATTCCCATGCCGACGGATCACCACGGACTTTTGCTGTTCCTTAACGCCGCACGACCTACCCTGAGAAAGCCCCAAGCCAGATGGCCAATGCAAAGGGGCGAAACACGTGTTGGCTATAAATGCTCTCTCTGTGTCACTAGCACAACTGAATATATTGGATTTGACTCCAACGATTAAGTTATCTTTTGTACTCGTTCCGACACACCAACAAGCTCGATTATCATAATGGGGAAGGGGTTTCCCATTGTCTCGAACGGGTAAAAACTTCATCAGATCTACTCTATTACGACAGGCCAGCTGAGGCCTCGGACCCATTACCCCCCACCCCATGAAATCTTGTGTGAGGATGCCTGTTAAATGATGTGTGAATGTTAGCGTATTTTCATGATTGGTTCACATATTCAATATCTGTTTAAACACATTGCACATTTTTAGGTGCAAGTAGTCATCATCAAACAGAAAATAGAGGCAATCACAAACCGATTTATTGAGAAGGGGTTTCAAGAAAGGTCACAAAACACATTTATATGTTTTGGATGGGCATATACACATGAAAGTTTGTGATGTGCATGAGGGTGGTGAATGTCACCCTCGCCTATGAGGAGATAGTTCACAGTTCCGGCTTTACAATACAGCACCTAAGTTAAAGTCGGTATCAGGTCCTGCACTAGGAGCTGATGGGTGAAGAGAGGCCCTGTAAGCGCATGTAGTGCGCCAGATGATAGAAGGGCATGAGTAATCCCAGCAGGATGCACTGAGCTCCTGATTGCAAGGGCTTGTCTGAGATGCAGGACATCATCATATCACCTGAGATTGTCCTCCCTCACCATCCGAAGATATTCCTGTTGCATCTCAAAGATGTTCTAGGGTGTATGATGAACATCGTCCTGGATCTCGTTGAGCCTCAAAATAACCTGAGTTTGGTCCCTTGGGCCAGTGGTTATATCTCACTAGTGAGTGTTTATAGAGATCATAAACCCCTCTGCATCCTAGAGTCTGCGTCGCATGAAGGACTACTGTTCGAAAACCTCCTCCTTCTAGAGGGCAGGTCTTGGCAGCTCCCAGGGCCTGCATTGCCACCTTACTCAGCCCTCTTGGAATTGACAGTATTAAGGTCAGACTCAGAAAGGTTTCATCATGGAGATTGCAGTGTGAGTGAGAACCATTGCTCACCTGGGGCATACTGTTGCTGAAGCAATGGACAGAACACAGAGGTTCTACATCAGTAGGAGGATGGAACTGGGTATTCAATGTGACTCAGTGGTGTTTGAAGTAGGTAGGTGAATCATAGTGCATTGCTTCCTTTATGATAAAAAGGTCTGCAGGCCCGGGAATAATAGCCAGTGAGGACAACACAACTTTAGCACTGGTGCCAGGTTCATGATACTGATAATTCCAGCATAGGCATAAGGAACTGCAGGGTCATTAGCAGCATGATCCACCGTTGTTGTCTCTTAATAGCCATTTTCAGCCTATTTCCCACCTGGAAACTATGGGGCAGATTTACAAGGACTGGCGCATCTCTGCATATTAGCAGGGGTGCGCCAGTAAAGATGCGACACGCAAAAATACCCTTGCGACGCAACTCCAGCAATGCTCAGGGGCGGCCTATACTTATTGTGCTGCGTTACTCCTTACGCCTGCTTCAAGCAGGCGTAAGGTTTTGACGCAGCGGCGTTGAAAAGTGACTCCGTGAAATCTTGTAGATTTCACTGTGTCACTTTTACGAGGCTTTCTTGCGACAGAATGCCCAACCTGCATACATTATACCTGACGCAGGTATAATGTAGCGCAGGGCTTTATAACGTGGCGCATCTCCCTAGATGCGTCACGTTATAAATATGTCGCAACGTGGCGCATTGTTTACGACGCCGCTGCGTCACAGAAGTGACGCAACGGCGGCGCAACTGTGTTGCAAGGGGCTTGTAAATCTGCCCCTATGTTTTGTAGTCAAAATTTCAAAAAGCGCAACATTGGGGATTTGGTGTTTACTCAATATTTGTACTCTGGATTTGTAAAGTAACTCTTGTTGTCAAGTATATCTGACTGAGGGGGGCGTGGCTTACCTCGCGGCGAAGATGGCCGCGTCTTCATAAGGCTGCGGAGATTGGTGCGGTTGTCGGCTGCTCCCTCGCTTAATTTCCTGCTGTGTGGCCCGTTTTGCATAGGGCATGCACAGCGGCTGCATTTTGTATACTTTTTAATTCGCGAGGGGCCCACAAACCAGGATGAATGGTTTTCCCTCTCTCCCTCACAGCCGGCCGCCATTTTAGCCATGAGAGGAAATGATGTGGCAAGCTCCTCCCTTAAAGGCTGTTCTTATTCTTTAAAGGTAATGGCTAGATTGGAGTTTCTTATTTTCTTAAAGGTATTGTTCCTGCAAGGATTGTCTCTTTACTTCCTGGACTTTTTGACAAGTTTTAAATGACATTGCTGTTTCTTCTCCAAGCTGATGACGGAATTGGATTACTGCGTCAACATTAACACGTTAAGTAAAGCTCATTTTATACTTAAAGTTATGGAAATTGGGAATTGGTATAAATTGTTTAAATCAACACAGAACGATAAAATAGTTCAAATTCACCTAGAAAAAATCTCTGAGTCAATCGGCTGCCGTCTTAACCCCCAGCAATGGGAAAGCTTTAATAAAATGAGTTATAAAGGAATAAGAGCAGCTAACCTAAGGAGGATGGCGTTTTTAGTAAATGGCTTATTTATATTACTCCGCCAAACTCCATAAAATCTACCCAGCAGTCGATTCTCGATGTTTTAGATGCCATCAGGCTCTAGGAGATTGGCTACATGTGGGATTTACATGCACCCAGATTACAAGCTTTGGGAAAATTTCTTTTTAGAAGTAGGAAGAATTCTGGCAGTCGATCTTCCTCCCGAGGCCTCTACAGCTCTCCTAGGTCGAGTAGAGGCTCGAAGTGTATTAACTCTACCTCAACGTCAATTTATTTTCATCTCCACCTTGGTAGCAACATCATTAATTTTGGCTAATTGGAAATCAGTAGTTATATGTATTTCGATCTCTATAAGCACTTTATGTAAATCTTGGAAGAAGTATTTTAAAAGGTCTTTTATGCTAGATTGAAAATAAAAACTTTAAAAAAAAACTAACAGGTTTCTAGCTTACTGAAAAAAAATTTGCGAAGACTTTCTCTTTACGCTATGCTTTTATTTTCCTTTTTTCTTGAATGGCATGCTCATTTTTGAAGTCTCTAACTGCTGCATCAGCTGTTGATCTATTTGTGGAAAAATATTAATTTCCTCACATTGGATTTGTATTTTGGTCATTTTTTCTTTTTTTTTGTGTGACATTATTACATGGGCAGATCTAAAGTTCTTCTTTCTACAATTCAGTGTTCGGTAGGAAAGTTACGAAGACGTTTGCTGGCCTCATTCGTCTCCACCGCAATGGAAAACCTCACCTCAAGTGCAGGGTCAAACATGACCTCTTCTCATAATTTACCTGCAGGGTCATCTCAAGCTCAAGCCAATAAATCACAAGTTAAATGGCTCAAGAAAGACCCACCCCACCTACAAAAACTGCGCCTGCAGCCTCGCTTGACATACTATTGGAAAAATCAGGGCTCTGCGCCCTTTTATTGCGGACACCAATGCTAAATTGCAAACTCTAACTGAAAGGTGGTCACTCATGGAAGAGCGTTTGTCTTAAGCGGAGCAACAAATCTCACATCTCAATGACACATCCCTTGAAGTAAACTCCTTGCAGGTACAAGTCTCTTCACTGCAGAGACAAGTCGAAGACCTTGAAAATCGAAATCGACGTAATAACTACGCATTTATGGTCTTCCCGAAGGGGCAGATGCTATTTCTTTCTTCAAATCGTTTTTACCCCAGATCCTACAGTTACCAGAGAATTTGCAACTTAACATCCAGAGAGCTCATAGACTGGGTTGTCATCCTTTGGCTGCTTCACCCTCCCAGAGACCAAGAGGCATCATCCTCTACTTCTTAGAGTATACAGATTTAATGCAGGTTATTTCAGCTGTGCGCCGCATTAAGAAAATCACATGGTCTGGTAATGTCTTATATTTTTTGTCAAGATTATGCCAAAGCAGACAGAAGAAGAGACTTTCTGAGCATGAGACCTGCCCTTCGCTCCAGAGGAGCCCAGTCTGGTCTTTTTCACCCATGCTTTTTCAAAGTTACTCATAATAACAAAACAGTGACATATGAGGATCCTTCTCGTTTGCTGGACTTTCTTACGTCCTGCAGAGCTGATGTTATGGATATCGTCCCCTCAGAATCTACAAAATGACTGCTTTAGTTGTTAAGCTTAATTGTTGCTAGCATTGTTTTTTAGAATTTACTATGCTATTTTTGAAGCTGATGAGTTTTTCTTGTTTCAGTATAATTACCTAATAGGTTGTTTTTTCTCTGATTAATATTATAAAATGTTCCTTTTTATCCTGCAGGTGATGTCTATTTGTCGTGGATACCCTTGTTCCCCATTATTTGTCGCGTTGCCTCCCTTTCCGTGTCATGTCACTCCCACTGGACCCGACGTGATGTCTTCCTCGTGTGGTCCCTCCCCCACCTTCACAAGGTTTTTGTTAGGTATATTACTCTTATTGTTTGTCTGCTTACCCAGTTCTAGTTACATTAATGTTCGATGTATTCTCTTGCTTACCACGTGCTCTTTTGTCTCCTTTTTTCTCTTTTTTTCTTCTTTTATATCAAGGTCTGATTGTTTTTTACATTTTGTTTGCTCACAATAGTCTTGACGATGGTTTCCTGGAACGTCGGGGGTTTAAATTCTCCAATTAAAAGACAACGTATTCTCACTTATTTAGCAAAACTTAATGCACATTTAGTTTTCCTGCAGGAGACTCTTTTATCAGATATTGAAAATGCAAAATTGAAGAGACGATGGGTGGGCGAGGTTTTCTATTCTCCTGCTCTGGGGAAAAAACACGGAGTTGCAATACTTTGTCATAAGTCTTTGAAAATCCAATTGATTTCTCAGGAAAAGCATGAAGAGTGGAGATGGTTAATACAAAAAATGCAATGTGATAAAACACCAATTGTTTTATTTAATGTATATGGGCCCAATGCACCTGATTGTAAATTTTGGACTCTAATTTCTCAGAAGCTTTTGCAATACCCAGATGACAGTCTAGTTCTTGCTGGAGATTGCAATCTACCTGTTGATCCTTTTTTAGACAGACATTCAGCATTGCAATACGTTCTAAACAAATCACAGAAAACATTCACACAAGCTATCCAGAGACGTAATCTAACTGATGCACGGCGCTTATGTAACCCAACCCTGAGGGAATACACATTTTTCTCTCAGTACACCGTACACAATCTCAAATGTTTTTGTAGTACATCACCTCACTCAACCCTTGCATTCAGCAGATATCGGCTCTATTTTGATATCTGATCATGCCCCACTTTCTGTACACTTAGACATCATACCTAAATCTACTTTCCCTAAAAGATGGAGATTTAATAATTCCCTACTACTGGACTCCTCTTTCACCTCCTCCTTCACTGCTTTTACTCAGGAATATTTCCTCCTCAATCAAACGAAGGCATGCCTTTTTATACTGTTTGGGATTCATTTAGGCCTCAGCTCGAGACTTTCTAATGAACTTTGTTTTTGAAAAAAAGGCGTCTGTCACAATCCCAATTTAAACTACTTCTTAATGAAATAAAGCTTTTAGAACATTCTTACTATGCATCCAATTCCCAACAAATTCTAAATAAGTTAATTAAAGCCAAAATTTATTTTAATAAAGTTTCCACTGATAATGCGGCCTTCATATCTTCTCAAATCTAGTGTTAAGTATTATGGAGGTCAAAATAGAGCTGGAAAACTTCTAGCTAGCTGTCTGAAAATTAAACAAAATAAACTATTAATTGACTCAATTATTGATGATAATGGCGCCTCTCATCACCAAGACCAAGATATTTTAACTAAATTTCAACAATTTTATACAGATCTCTACACACCAGGGCACACACCGTCTGATTCTGCAATTTTAAGTTATTTTTCCTCTATTTCATAGCCGGATTATTCTCAAGTTGATTTTTTTTCCTTAGAGACTGATATTACCCAAACAGAACTTCAACTTGCATTACTTTCCCTTAAAAAAAGACAAGCCCCTGGACCGGACGGTTTTACAGATGAGTTTTATACATATTTTTCCAAACTGCTTATTCCTACACTTTCTTTGTTAATTCATTCTTCTCTCAATTTGACTACTTCCTCTGGCTCCTTTTTAGATGCCTATATATGTTTAATTCCGAAAGCAGGTAAAGATCCACATTTTTGCAAGAATTATCGTCCCATCTCCTTAGTTAATTTAGATTATAAATCTTCTCCAAAGCTTTGGCCATGAGGCTAGAAATCCTTCTCCTTGATCTTTTAGGCAAAGAACAATCTGGTTTTGTCAAAGGTAGATTTTTGTCGGATAATACTCGCTTATTTTTTTATATTATTTCTAGATCTGCAAACGTACCCAATTCTCTAGCGGCCATTGCTTTAGATGCAGAGAAGGCTTTTGATCGTGTCATTTGGTCCTTCATCTTTCAAGCTCTAACTTGGTTTGGTTTTGGGCCAAATTACATGACTCTTATTTCTCTTCTCTACTCTTCCCCTAAGGCAGCTATTTGCGCTAATTGACTCATATCTTCTTTTTTTAACCTACATAGAGGGGTTTGACAAGGTTGTCCTCTCTCCCCTTCCTTTTTAATCTAGCATTAGAACCATTTTTATCTCGGATCCGTCAGAATGTTAACATTCATGGTTTCATCCATGGCTTAGATCAGGTTAAATTGGCTGCATACGCTGATGACATTTTATTATTCATTTCACAACCTAATTCCTCGCTCCCGCTTTCATGTCAGAAGTTGCTTCTTATTTATCTGTCCCGGGTATAAGCTAAAGACTGAAAAGTGCGAGATTCTACCTCTTAATAAATGTACTTTTGTCACAACTTTTCTTCCTCTCAGTTTACATGGCAACCCAAACAACTTAAATATCTCGGTCTTCAAATCTCTTCCTCCATCACGTCCTGCATTTCAATTAATATGGTCAATTGCATTCAGACAATCACTTCTTTAACTATTAAATGGCATCCTCTCTATCTGTCTTGGTGGGGCGCCTGGACACAATTAAGATGATGTTGGTCCCTGTGATTCTCTTCACTATTTCTAATATTCCATTACGTGTTCCTCTTAAATACTATAAAAAAATGAATTCAATATTATCTGCTTTCCTTTGGAGTAACAAGAAACCGCATATGTCTCTAGCAAAGCTGAAACGACCTAAACTTGAAGGTGGAGTGCACTTCCCCGATTTTCTGAACTATCATAAGTCCTTCCTTTTGCGTCAATCATTTCATTGGATTGCACCCTCTTCGCTATATGCTCCACTATGGGTTGATTTAGAACGAGCTTTCTTGTCACCGTATTCTTTTTCAGAATTCTTGTCTTTTGTAAGGAAACCTCGGAAAATGTCTAACCCTATTATCAATAATACTTGCAAATTATTATCCTCTGTAATACATTTTTCACCCACAGATCTTGTCTCCTTCCTTAATTCTACAATATGGAATAATCCATTTATTAAGATGAAAGGACATCCTATTTATTGGCATTCTTGGAGACTTAAGGGGTTGATCTGGGTTCATCAATTATTTGACCAAGATTCTTTTCTTACTTTTCCTCAAGTACAGAATCTTTTTAACCTTCCGTCTACTTTCATAACTAAATTTCTTATTATACAGGATATTATGGTTCAAGTTTATAATTATTTAAAATCCACCTCATCCATAGATTCTCCTTCATTTACGAAATTATCTGACATTCTACCTACATGCCCCAAGGCATCCCTCATCGACTCTCATTTACTTGAATCCCCCGTTTTGAGATCCAAAACTGAGACGGAACTTAAGTGGGAAGAAGATCTTTCTATCACATTATCCATACATTCCTGGAAATGAATCTGGATTAAAATTAGGAAATCCTCTCGTGCTGCTAACACTACACAAACACTTTTTTTCATTTACAACAGACTTTTTATTACACCTCATACCCTTCACAGAATTAACCCAGATATCCCTGACACATATTGGACTTGCTCTGCACCACAAGCTGACTTGATGCACTTACTTTTCACTTGCCCCCTAGTTTCTGCTTTCTGGTTACAAATTTGGTGCCAAATTAATCTCATTTTTCAAAGCAGCATCTCTTTTTCTATTTCCAATGTGTTTTTAGGAAGTGTATCTGAAGATTGGGCTAATGCTCCTTTTCATATGCCAATGCTAGATTTTTTATTAGCACTTGCTTTCCAACAAATAACCCGTAATTTGAAAGATTTTACACAATTGTCTTTTAGAGTGTGATGGTACGCAGATTGTCATAACCACAGATTGGATACTGTATATATGCATCCTTTATCTCTTGTGTTAAAACAAAAGGCCTTATGGACACCTGTCACTCAATTTTTTGATTACTCCGCTATTACAACTTTTGCTCCCCCAACTCTTCTTCAGGAAGTTTTAAAACCTCCCTGACTTCCCCACAAAAATCTTTAAGACTTGTTATTATCAAACGTCTCTTTATACTATCTCAAGTTTATAAAGTTGACAAATGATCAGACTGTATTGTTGTGTTTTTATGCATTGTATATTCCTTTCTTCTGTTTTCTCTTTTTGTTTATCTTGGCCTCTCTGTAACTCTTGTTTAATTATTTTATTTTATGCCATCTTAAGCTGAATACATTTTCTCTAGGTATATCTGACTGAAAAAATAATTGAAGAAAATCACATTTTCAGAATGGTGAGATCTAATGATTACGCAGTTGTCCAGGAAAACAACAATCAGTGGGATCTCAGATGTGATTTGTGAGGACAATCCAACATAACATCAATTTAGGATCGGAGTAGAATATAGTGGCATTGAAGAGACATAGTTACGTGTTTGTATGTGTGATGGGGTGTGTAATGCAAATTCGGGAAGACCAGGCGAATGCCAGACTTCCAAAATAATCACTGAATATCTTAATGTTTTCAGTTTTGATTAATTGCAATTAAATATTTCTTACATGGTTGCCATGAGAAGTTAGCTTCAATACGGCACATATGAACTTTATCCCCCCTACAGTATTTGCAATCCCTCTATGTGAAGCAATTAATTGACTCAAGAAAACCGACTTGTGTACTGGCATCGTAAGGCAATAGTATTGCCATGAACTAAATCCATAAAAGGATAAATGTCTTGTCACAATCTACAGTTGACAACATTGAACATTTTTATGACAGGTGCAATCCTGCTCTCATTAGCACCTACAATACCCATCCTCTTCCGAAATGGAAATCCCACCTGGCACTAATTAAAACCATCCCAACATGCCTGCCGTTTCGTGTCCCAGCTGCAGGCCCCCCCTTATTCTTTCGCCTTCTCTGTCTCTCTCTCTCAGTTCTTAACTTTGCTTTGATGATTTACTTTTGGCATCACCATGGAAACAAAATGAAGTGTTATTTTATTGTATGTAATTATGATCTGCCGTGGCACCAGTCATATTAAACAAAAACACAGATTCTTTAGACTCGCCTTGATTTGATAAGCGTAACTTTTTGCCTGAAAGGCAAAGTAATTTACACAGTGGGGAAGGGTTTGGGGGGGTGTGAATGACGCTGCCGCAGCTGCGCGGTCCTCAACACTGTTGCAATGTTTGATGGCGCAGGCAGCAAATTGCCACTCTTCACGTGAGTTTCCCAGAGCATAACAGGTGATTATTTTCTGTCACCTTTCACACTTCTCAGCCGTGTGTTTGCAAATTCGAAGGTGTTGTTCTCTCTCAGACACGAGCCCGGGGCCGCAATTCAGCAGTAAGGTGAGAGAGTAAAGTGACAAGCTGGGGAAAACAGTAATTGGCATGACTGAGCTTTAGAAATACCTGGGCCTACCTGCACGTGGGTGACTCAGGCTCCTTTCTGAGAGTCTATGAGCAATGTTTGCAGAAATTCTGAGGTCAATTTTATTTTGTTCTGATTTGCGGGCAAATACAGATATAGATAAGAGCTAATTTCCAGGAGTTCCTGCCTATCATGTAAATAAGAAATTGTATTTTAAAGCATCCTGTGATGCCCCTCCCCTATGTCCCCAAATTATTGCATTGCTATTAGGGTCTATTACTGAGGGAGTTACCTCTTCCAGGCCGTACCTAATAAACCTATTTTCAATCACTGCTGTAATCCCGACCCTTCATATATTAATCTGCCAAAATATTTATTCAAAAAAACTGTTTTGACGATTGAACTAGATAAAAGTATTAATAGCACCAGGGGTGGCCGGCACAGGTAAGCGCGGTGGGGCTGGGGTGGGAGCGGGGGGAAGTCGACTGACGACGGAATATGTATAATTAAATAAATAAATAACACCTATTCCGTCGTCTGTCAGCTTCCCCCCCTGCATCCTGCCCCGGCCCACAACGCTTACCTGTGCCGGCCGCCACTGAATAGCACCTGCCATCTAAAGATTTCAAGTCACATGTTCCATAGGGTTTTGTGGGCGCAAAGCCTGTGAATCAGAAAATCACAGGCTTTGCAACTGCAAAACCCTAACTTCAATCTGCAAAACATACTTTGGGGCATATTTACAAACAAATGTTGGAGCGCTGTGCTATGCCAAATATGGCAATGCCGCGCTCTGACATTTTTAAAATGCAGGGATATGCCGTATTCACAAGAATACGGTGCACACCTGTGTTTCTCCTAGTGCTGGCACAAAAAAAGCTGCCTAGCGCCAGCGTAGGCACCCTGCGGCCATATTGCAAGGGAGCCTGCGCTGCAGAGGCGATTGTTTATATGCAGGAAGGGAGACCTTCCTCCACATAAACAATCTTTAAAAGAGATTTGCTGTTTCTATGTGTTTTCTGCAGAATGCAGAAAGCAATGGGTGTTGTGGTGGAACTACCACAGCAACACCCATTGCACCCCCTTTGCCGCAGGGGACTTCGGCGGAAAGAGGCATATTTACAAGGTGGCGTTAAGCCACATTAAGTGGCTTAGCACCACCTTGTACATATGGGAAATACCGCTATGCCACCGGAGCATCACAAAAAATGGCGCTCCGGTGGCGGTAGGGGCTTGTAAAAATGACCCTTTGTTTTTGCAAATGCCTTTGCAAACCTCTTTATTCATATCACAACTTCTTGTGATTGAAAATGAGGAAGGTGACTTGAAAAGAACTTCCACTCTCATTACATGAAGTAGCAAACCAGTGATGCTTTACCAACACACCAAGTGGGGTGATACAGGATTTGAAAACTGAAAGCTGTCATTGGGCGAATAAGTTTGAATTTGGGCATGGTGTGGTCACTGGAGCATGCAGTGATCCATGGTATTGCTGCATGTTCCCCCAAATACCCCTCACATTATACCTCCTTAGCTGCATTCCCAGACCTGTCAATAGTATTCACAAGAAGAATCTTGCATCATTAATATTAATGGGCAAGAATTATGCAAGTGCTACTTAATTTGCACTGTGATGGATTAGTACATCAGTCACAGCACAAGTATATTCACAGTCACAAACCAGTCGCCTTTTTTTCAGAGTGACCACTTTGGTGCCTGTGAATAATATATTACTTTTCTCAGGTTTATTCTTCCATTTAGAAACATTGTACATTTCAAGAAGCCTCCCCTGTGACCCCTTAAGCTGCTACAGGCCTTGAAGCAGGACAGTGCAGTACATTTTACTTAGCATTTTTTATGAATCACTAAAGCAGGAACTTTGTGATATATGCACAGAGCCTTGGGCCTCAAAGTGGCTATTGGCAAGAAATCACTAATTCCACGATAGAACTGGTACTTAAATTCCCTAAACATTGCTATTGAGCAAAAGGTGCATGCCCAGTGCTGATGACATCACAGCACCTTTGTTGACATAGAGGAAAGCAGATAGAAGAACAGGCAGTGCAATTCAATAGACTCAGATGAGCCTAGTGACAATGTTTGATGGAGCTGACAGCACAAGAATGAACCAAGGCTTTCCCATCTAGGGGGAGCCACCAACTATGGTGGGGGCGGCGGTGGGCTTGGCTTTGGGATGGCCATGCTGTCCTGGGGATGTCGACAGCATCAGAGGAATATAGTTCTTCCGGGTGTAGTGAGGAGTGCCATTTGTGGGTGGGGGCAATGGCGTGGGGCCCCACCTTTAAAAGGGGCCACGGGCAGGCGACAGGCCTCTTTGCTGCCTGCTTCCCTCCATGGATACCATGCTCCACTGACCATTGCCCCACGGAGGATGGCCGCTGCCAGCTGCCGGTTTTGTCACCTCCATACGGGAGCCACATGGGCCAGGATACTTGTTTTCCAGCCTGACCTATGAACTCTCTGCGCTCTGGTGGTGGTCCTGGAGGACAGCGCACAGCCTGCGAATGTGTCGCCCAAGTCAGGTTTTTTAGTGTTGGGGAGAGAGGGACGGAGGGCATTTGGTCAGGTGAATTTTTCAGTCAGGTGATATTCATGTACTGGTGTTGCAATGAAGTGACATAGCTCAGTCATCTGTAAAGCTTCATGCAGTTATTTTGATTCAATGGCACTTTGTGTATCTACTCCAGCTGCTTTACTGCTGCTCCTGATCTTGCCCTGGTAAGACTCGCTGTCCCAGGGCACACCTGGCTCCACTCCTGGCTTTACTCCTGACCGCTCACACCTGCTGACAGGGGGAGGCGTTCGCCATCGCGCTGCCTCAACCCCCACAGCGCGGGAAGTGCCCGGGCGCGTGGCCTGGCGAAGAGCAGGCCCGTCTGCGCCCGTCCGCAGCCGGTCAAAGCTGGGTTGGGCCACCACTCTTTGGCCTGGGGCATTTTGGTTCTACTCGACGCTGTTTGACACCAAGGTACTGTACCGCATTATTGGAAATCTTTTAGGAGCGGAACTGTACCAAGTTATAAAGACTGTTTTTCATCAATCCGTTGACTTGTTTTAAGGATTTCTCTTTTCTAATATTTTATTTTAGGACACTTTTATGCCACTACGATAATCATTGATTCGAAGTCTATGAGTTCATGATTGTAGGTATTATTGTACTCATAGGCAGCTTTTTACTGGGTTCATTGGTTCCTGCGGTCAGCTAGAACTAAGTGGGCCCAGGTCTTGGAGGAGAACCTATCCTTAAAACGATTATATTCCTGTTCCTTTTGTGCTTGCTTCCTTTGAAACTATTTTCTGTTGGGAATGGGCCTAACGTAAGGCTATGGAGGGTGGGCATAGGGCCCCCAAAGGGAAGAAAATGCAAGTGTCTGTGAGAGAAAATGAGGTAATGGATAGGATAGATAATCTGTTTTTGGAATGCACAGATCTGGTCAATTCTAACCAGCACCCCCAATAACCAGCCCAATTACAAATGATGTAGCATCTGTTAAACGGGTACACAAAATATTTGAAAAAGCTAGACCCAAATCCCAACCCTGTCCTAGTCAGGCCCCACAAAATGAGTTGTGTGTATCTCAATCAAATCCCAGTTCCATTCAGTCAAACCCATTATCTACAGAATCAATTATTGAGTGCAGTAATCGGTTTTTGCCCCTCTCTATTGAGGATATTGCAGAACCAAATAAGAACATAAAAGTAGATGTCCAATGCACTACTAATTGTGGGACTGTTGTACTACTAAAAGAAATTATGCAAAATATGATAGGTGTAATTGGGGATTTATAGGACCAATTCAAAACACTTCAGAGGATGGCTGAGAGTTTAGAAGGGAAAACATTAATCGACCAGATGTCTATCCCTGTAGGGTCTCGGGAGGGGTTTACAGCAAATAAAAGGATGCCCAATAATCCATGTTCCGGTTTAGATGTTTCCTAGAAACTGATAAATACTATTGACTTGCAGCCAGTTGTAGTTCGGGAAAAGGTGTGTTCTCCCCCAAGGAAGGGCTGGCCCCAACCCTCTCAATCTTGGTTGAGTCCACTCGACTGGGAACCATTTACAATGACCCAGCAACAGCAGCCCTTGCCATATGACCGCACCCAGAGTTCCACCGAAGCAAGGAGATGTTGGCCAAGAGGGAAAGTTCAAAATGGTATCAACACCCGGGGCATTGTGGGGGGTCAGCCGACTGTGATATTTCTTGATAAGGTTCCTAAGCTAGCTACTGGGGTCAGAGAAGATTCAGACTCCTTGATTAATAAGGTAATTTATTGGTTTAGAACAACCAGACAATGCTATGCACTAATCAGGAGTGATATTATAGGAGTAGAAAGGTTGTGTACCGCTG
The DNA here is from genome assembly GCA_963921515.1 of Calotriton arnoldi. Lineage (NCBI taxonomy): Eukaryota > Metazoa > Chordata > Amphibia > Caudata > Salamandridae > Calotriton > Calotriton arnoldi. The sequence continues at coordinate 1,485,747 of CAWUFW010003328.1, forward strand.
ACCAGTGCGATGATAAAATATGTATTTCGTTTGCTAATAGTAAGCTGATGGAATGTCTTATGGCAGTCGAAGCCCGTAGCAGTTCTAATGCAAATACACAGATCCAAATAAGGTTTTGGGATCCCGTTATACTGAGTGAGTTAAAGCTAACACAGGTTAGGACGGGGAAGGAGGCCGTCAACAGTGGGTTATCTACTCCCTTGTATTGACTGCAGCCTCAGTCGCTTATTTGCTGTAAGTCTGTTGTTAGTACCAAGGTGGAGGAAGTGCAGATCCATTCGGTAATAGCTCAAACAGCAACTAGTCCGCTCCAGCTGGGTAGGGAGACTCTGCTACGAAATACAGGGGAAAGATTGAGGGATCAGATTTCGTTTTCAGATAGTATGCCTCCAGACACAAGCAGCGGTGGTAGCATCATAGGGGAACCAGACTTGCCACCTCTAACTGGGTCTTCACTGCCTCTGGACCCTCATATTAAAATCTTGTCATGGAACGTAGCAGGACTGACTAAGCTACTGGAGGACGACTGGGGTGAGTTTATTGAAACATTCGACATCTGCCTCTTCCAAGAGACATGGTGCCTAGCACTTGCCCATAAAAGTGGGCACACATCCTTTTGTGTGGCTGCCAGCCAGCCCGCAAGGGGTAGACCCTCAGGGGGGTTGTGCATATGGATTAAAACATCACTACAGTGTAGAATATCCCCTGTGCCTGTTGCATGCAGTGACATACTAGCAGTTAGATTGACGTTTTGGTCTGGGCTGATATTAAGAATTTATAATGTTTATAATAGAGTGGAGAACAGCAGTAAGGAGACAAAGGTAATTAGTGTCTTGGAGCAAGCACTGTTAGAGAGCCCAGATAAAGATAGGCTTTTGGTGAGTGGGGATTTGAATGCCAACTTTGTACCCATGGTTGGTTCTCCACTTGATCTAATGCAGGACCAGGACAGCCAATGGGGTATTCCCTCTCTAGATCTTCCCACAGTTAGGTGGACAACAAAGGCGGTCCAAATATTGGCCATGACACTAAATTTTAATCTGAGGGCAACCAATAGTAGATGTCAATCAGATAGACAAGGTAAAGTGACCTTTAATAGGGTAGGTCATAGTAGTAGAATTCATTATTTTCTGGCTGATCTAAAACTTTGGCCGGCAATTGTGGACATGAATATAATCGAGCGCCAGGATAGTGATTACAATGCTCTTTTAATGTTGATACAGGATGTAGTTCCCCGAGCCCAGATATTATACAGCAACAAAGATACGGGTGCCCTCTCACATACTAACATTTCCAAGACAATCAGGTGGGACTGGGTGATGAAAAACCCTGAGGTTTTAGAAGTGATTAAGAATAGTGTTATTACTACGCATGAGCTTCTATCTAAGCTCCCATATGCCTCTAGAATCGAGAAGTTTGTTGACTTCCATGAAAAGCTAATTGCCCTTACCAGATATATATTGGGCAAACAAAGGCGTAGGGGGAATACTATCATCAAACATGTAAACTGCTATAATAGTGAATGCAGGTAAACCATATGTGAGCTCCTTGTAGCTGTTAAGACCAAAATCCATCTAGATATAGCCAAGAAAAGAAACTTATTCCATCAAGCGATAAACAGAACCAAAAGAGAATGGGAGAGTTCCATATGGGATGACCTGCATAAAGCACTTTGTAATAAAGATAATAAGGCATTTTGGAAGACAGCCTTTGGCTGTCTTAATAGTCGCAAGCAAACCCTCAACTTTTGCATCCAGCCCTCAGACTGGGTGGCCCACTTTGAACAGCTTTATTCCCACAGAGGTGATAATGTCAAGAATGGTGCAGAAGGTACCCACACCAGTTCTATTACCAAGGATGTCGATTTGATATTTTCGCATAGTGAGACACTAACAGCCATTGATTCCTGTATCGCAGGTCGTGCACCAGGACCTGACAGACTGCCCAATGATTTGTACAGAGAATGCCCGTAAATCTGGGGGCCTTATAATAATTTGCTCACCAACACAATATTAGCTGGCATGGAGATTCCGCCTTCCTGGAAACTAGTGGAAATTATTACAATCTATAAAAAGAGGGATAAGGCAAATCCGGCAAATTACAGGCCTATAAGCCTGATTGACTCCTTACAAAAACGTTTTTGCAAACATATTTTGGTACGTATCCAGGAGTGGATCTGGGATGAGAATATACTTTCTGACTGGCATGCAGGTTTCAGACACAAAATGTGAGCACCGTAGATCAGAACTTCCATTTTGCATGTATATACTGGCGAGAGGTGATCATACGCAAAGGTAAACTTTATGTTGCCTTTGTTGACCACCGTGCAGCATTCAACCTTGTCCCCGATTCCAAATTATGGAGGGTTCTCGAGGATATGGGGCTTCCGACTTCTATGTTGAACATTCTCATAAGACTACATGACAACACACTGGCTCAGGTGAGGTGGGGGCAAGATGGGACCCTGACCGACCCCATCAAGATAGATAGGGGGGTCAGACAGAGTTGCGTCTTGGCACCCACTCTCTTTTCGCTGTACATAAATGGTGTTATTGAAACACTAGATAGAGATGGGTGTGACGCACCCAGGATAGGAGGTCTGAGAGTTCCTGCACTCCTTTTTGCAGATGATACTTTGCTAATTTCTAAATCACCGCAAGGGTTGCAACAACTTCTAAACTCCTTCAATCGTTTTGTGTGGAGCGGGGGTTGGAGCTTAATAGCTCTAAGACAAAATATATGATCTTCTGTAGCCAGAAATCGAAACCCTGTAAAAGGAGGATGTCAGTGGGTGATACAATTTTAGATGTAGTATCCAGTTTTGATTACTTGGGCATTAGACTGACTAGGAACCTATGTTGGGCGCCACAGGTGGAAAAAGCGTATCTTTCCTTGATCCAGTATACTACAGCAATTGGGGAAATCCAAAGATAAACAATATCAAGAAGGGTGGCTCCAGCTTTGGAAATTTACAATGTGAGGACATAGGTGCGGTTTTATATGGTGCTGAATTATGGAGTTACTCACATATTGAAAGTCTTTCTGTGGTGGAACAAAGGTTCCTTAGAACCCTATTTAATCTTCCTGTCAGTACACCATTGACTCCCTTATAACTAGATACGGCACAAAAGAAAATTGTCCATAAGATTGAATGTAGAATACTAATTTATTGGCATAGGTTTATGGACAACCACCGCTTTGGAGTCGGTCTGTTATGGTATCAAAGATCTTTTGGTCCCCCAATATGCATGAAAAATACTGTGGCTCTGTGCAGTCAAATCTCTTTTATTGAAGTTGAAACTGGATGAATATTATATTGGACTTCACCAGAGAGTATGTGTCCCATTGGCAAGGCCAACCTCAAGGGATTGTTAAGGGAAAGTGTAGCACTAGACACTCCTAGAGAGTGTAAGGGCTCCCTGACAGTGTCATTTATTGATCGGAAACCAATAGCCACTTACGAAAGCCACATCGATGAGATTGTACCCTCACTGGCAAGGAAACTTTATCTCCAATTCAGATATGGCACCCTACCCATAAAATCATTTACGTGCAAATGGCAACCAGATAGAGGTCCATCAGATGAACTAGGTGTAGGTTGTGAAAGAGGGTCGGAAACACTTATCCATGTTTTCTTTTTCTGTCCCTTTTATAAATCTATATGTGTAAAATGGATTGTTCCCTTATGTAGAAACTTGGGATGTAGGGAGACCAAGGAAACTTTTAGGATTTTACAGAGTGATACCAGCCAGATTGTAGTGTTTTGTGTGGCTATGTTTTTAAAGGCATTCTGGATTAAGCGAGCTAACATGCTAAAGTTTGCCACTGATCCTTGATATGAATTGTCTGATCCTCAAAGAAGTTAGCTGGTGGGAATTCTTTTATGCTGTAAATTTTATCTGTGGTTTTAGACTTTGATATTTTTAAGATATTGACTGTAACATGAATTTGGAGTCTTTTATACTGTCCTGCTAACTGGAATTCTTTTTAAAATATGATATTTATTATGTATATTTTTTATGTTTGTGTATTGTGGCTGCCTTGTTGTTATACTTTTATGATCTATTATGATCGAAATAAAGTCTATGATGATGGTATCTACTCTAGCATGTACGGTTGTGCCACTACAGAGCATGGGTTTGGGGATGTGTGTTCGGACCATGACCAATTGGGTAGGGTGAAAGAAAAGATATGGAAAGGCAGTTATGCTGAAATATGCGAGCTAATTTCGGATAGTCCTGAAATGGAGGAGAATAAGCGGTGTAAGGAATATTTTCATTCAAGGGAGTGCTCTCATTGACCTTACAAGAAAAAGTTTGAGGAACCATTGATATGTTGGGTTGAAGGTTTCACAATTTTTTGGGCAATCATGGGGGGGAAAATTCCCTACAATTGTGATGCATCTGGCATGTTATCAGAACAGAATAGTGTGTGCTCATGACAAGTTAGGAAGCATGACCTGGAGGGATTAAGATAAAGAATTTAGAAGGATAAAGGCTACCAGACCCACTTTTGCATGGGATCAGATAGAGGTGAATATGTGCCATGATACATGAGGGTACAAAAGGCAGACGCTGCCCCGGTGCAGACCTTTTGGGCCACTTTGAGGGCAACCACCCATGCAGGGAGAGGAGGGATAAAGGGGTCATGTTGTGATTTTAATAAAAGGAGGTGCCCTAGAGCCCCTTGGACATGTAAGTTCAAACATTGCTTCTCCAACATTGCATGAGTGAGCATTCCATTTGGGACAAGGCCCCTTCCCTCGTAATTGGCAAGCAATGGTGGCATGGTTGAATGCTTACAACAACACAGCCGCGGCACAGATGCTGTATCAGGGTTTTAAGAATTGTTTCAGAATATCTGCAGAAGGTTGTGTAGTTGTTTCATTTTGTAAGAATCAGCTATCATTGCAGGCGAATCTTAATGTAGCCAGAAAATAAATCTTGAAAGAAAGAAACTTGGGGAGGATAGCAGGCCCATTTGACTTCATCCCTCCGGAGAATTTTGTGTGTTTCCCCTTAGGGGTGGTTCCGAAGAAAGAACCAGGGGAGTATCGTTTGACTCATAATTTGACGGGAACTAAGGGACAGTCTGTCGATGAGGCCATTGATTGAGTATTGTTCTCTGTCAACTTCTCCTCATTGGACAAAGCCGTTTAGATGCTCCAGGAGCTGGGACCTGGGGAGTTACTGGCAAAGGCAGAAATAGAATTGGCATTTTGGCTGCTACCATTCCATCCTGAGGATTTTCATTTGGTAGGTTTTCAATTTAAGGGCTCGCTCTACTTCAACAAATGCATGTCCATGGGTTGCTCGGTCTCCTGCACTTACTTTAAAAGGATTAGCACTTTTTTAGAGTGGGTTTTTTCGGAAGCGGACAGGGCACCCGTGGGTGTTGTATTAGTTGGATCATTGCCTGTTCTTGGGTTTTTTGGGCGTAGCAGGGTGTGTTGAGTTCTTGGGGAATTTTCAAAAGCTAATGGAGGTATTTGGGGTTATGCTGGCGTAGGCCAAGACATGTGGCCCGGTCACAATTGAATTTCTCGGAATAGGGTTATATTCCATGGCAGATGTATCTAGGCTGCCTCAGGATAAGGTCAAAACTTTTACAAGGGTATTAAAAGAGTGCCTGGTGGTCAAGAAGGTGACTTTGCATCAGCTACAGGTTGTGGTGGGTCAGCTGAACTTGGCATTGTGTATTATACCCATGATCCGCACTTTCTCCAAGTCTATAGCGCAGGCCATGTCTGGCTTGAAGCCTAAACACCATCACAGCAGGTTGTCACACTAGGTGAGGAAGGACATGAGGATTTGGGAGGCATTTTTGAAGGATTTCAATGGATCTGTAGTTCGTCCAAGCCCCACAAAGACCAACGGGGAGCTGGATTTGTTTACGGATTCCTTAGGCAGTGTAGATTTTGCCGCCATTTTAGGCTCCTCTTGGTGTGCTCAACGATGGCCAACTGATTGGGTGCAGTCTGGACTGGTGGCAAACATAGGTTTCTTCGAGCTTTTTCCTATCCTGCTGACCCTAACAATCTGGCCTGAGTGGTTTTGCTACCAGTCTGTCATATTCTGGTCGGACAACATGACAGTAATGGAGTGCATTAACCAACAAGCCACAAAGTGTAAGATGATCTTAAAGTTATTAAAGGAAATCATATTGCTATGTTTGAAACTCAATGTAATTTTTAAAACGAAATATGTACTTGGCGTGTTGAACAATGCAGCAGATGCTCTGTCAAGATTTAAGATGCAGGTTTTTAGATACCTCCATCAAGAAGCGGTGAAGTTCCCTACACCGTACCTAGACCAACTCTGGCAACTGGTGCCCCAGTTTACCAGACCTCATGGCTGCCAGTTCAGCACCAATGAGAAGGCGTGGCTATTAGGGGGCATTTCGCAAATACTGCATGTTTTAGAGAAAGGAAGGGGCTGGAGAACTGTTTTCACCTGATTGCATAATAGCTTTTCTGACATCATTAAGGGAGATGGGGATGCTAGTGGGAAAGCTGGTTTCGTATGCTAAATGGCACATGGCATCTATCTCCTTTTTAGCCAGAATGGGTGGACACACCAACGGGACCAGGGTGTTCATAGTGCAGAGAACACTGAGGGTCTGGCAGAGAATGGAGGGGACCAAACCAGATGCAAGGCTCCTAAAATTGGAGAGGCTTAGCACAAGCCTGAGGGAGGTGTGCAGATCACCTGCCGAGATGCACTTGTTCATAGCAGCTTTCTGCTTGGCATTTTATGGGGCATTTAGGGTTGGTGAGTTGTTGGCGACCAATAAGAAGGATAGGCAGGTTGGTCTTCTGGTAGGAGATATTGGATGGCCAAATGGCTCTCTGGCTCAAAGACCGACTAGTTAGGTAGTGGGGAGCAGGTGCTGCTTAGCAGGGCTTCAGGAAATTGGTGTTGCCCACTAGGGAGTTTGGTAGACTATTTGGTGCACCACCCCCAGGGGGCTGCGGGCATGTTGTTAGTACACGAAGATGGAGCACACCTCACTAGGTTTCAGTTTGCAAGGGTTTTTAGCTTGGCCATGACTGCAGCCAGTTTGGCACTGGCAGATTACAGCCCTCATTACTTCAGGATTGGGACAGCTACAGCAGCGGCAGGTACAGGCTTGGAAGGGCAATTGGTCTAGAAGATAGGGAGATGGTAGTCCACCTCAAATACGTGAGATTGAATATGTTATGATGATGTGACATTAATGCTCTGCTCTTCTTTTCCGGTACTCTCCTGTCAATGCAGGAGGAAGACATATCAAAGAAGTGCTTGTACTGGGGCATTCATACGTGAGGAGAGCAAAGGTCTGGTATGCAGCGCAGGATTACACATCATGTGCCGAATATGCTGTATTTCATCTAACCTTCTATGGGCAAGGAGGTTTGCACTTAGTGGACTTGAGAGCATCACTGGATGGATTGTTGCCATGGAGGCTTCTGCCTCTGGAGTTTGTAATTGGACATTTAGGAGGCAATTACTTAGCCAAGCTGGGTTGTAAGGACTTATTTGAACTAATAGTTTCAGAGGTGGGTTGGCTGGCGAGGAGATTCCTGGGAGCCAAGATAGCATGGTCGCACATTCTCCCAAGGATGCACTGGAGAGTTTGTAAGCCTGTCTGGGCCAACAGCGAGTCTGTGAAATGTTTGAATAGGAAGGTGGCTAAGCTATTGAACACCACTAGGTTGGCTTCAATAACCCATTGTTGCCTCAAGGGTAAGCGTCTTTTTCTACTGGATGGAGTACATTTGTCCAAAGAAGGTAATGTAGTGTTTCTCAAGAAAATGGCTGGCTTGGCTAACAAGACTCACTCTTCGTTGGGGAGGGGGGCCAGATAGTAGGCAAGCTATGCTGGCCTGTGGTGGGTGAGGTCATGTTTGGCAAGTACTATTCGGGTCCCCTTCGGCCTCCTTTTAGCAAAACAATGACTAAAACATCAGCGTCATAGGAACCTCAAAGGCGTGCTGGCAGCAATGCGTAAGGAAGTTGCAGATGCGCGGGGTTGGGGACAGTCACTGTCACGAGGTCCTTACCTGTCACCTTCCATGCAGGGGCAGTGGCCGTGACATAGCACTGGCCCTTATGGGGTGAGAAAAGTTGGGTGGAGGAGGTGCCCAAGGTAAGTATACCAGGGGCAGACGGGCCTCCTGCACAAGAGCTCTCAAAGGGGGAATGGGAAGGTGGGATCTCCCAAATAGAGGCTCCTGTCCTCTGGCCTGTGGGTGGAAAGGAAGGGTCATGCAGCCCGTCATGATCTCATTCAGATTCTGGTTTTTCTTTGGTTGCATGGGAACAAATAGTTACGGTTAGGATATCCAATGTATTAGAGTACTTTGTTAATGACAGACTCCTTTTTGTGATAAACATGTAAATAGGAAATGTGGTCACTGTGCAAATTTTTTATGTGGTGATATTGATATTTAATGTGAATAATGTTTTTGTGTGTCAAATAAAATATGGCCTAAGATCTTTCAATCTCAACTCCAAAGGTGGTATCAGGGAAGTAATTTTACATGTGCATATGAGTAGCGGATCAATATAATCGCAATGACCTCAGTGACTCCCTGGCCATACAGGTTTACGGAGGAGGAATGCAAGATTGTTGTGGGGTGAAGTCACCAAGGAGAATGGAAATTGTTTGGAAAAAGAACTTTAGAGGTTTCAGGAAATACTTAAAAAGTGATATAGCATAGAATACAGTCTAAAGTATGTATTGGGAGTCTCACACTGTAAGGTGGAAGAGCTGCATGAGCGATGGTATGACCTGAAACATCTTACTATGAAAAATGATGTAATCAATGTCCTTGGGGCCAAATGTGATAGTTGGAGGGTTCATTCTGCAAGGCCACCTGACACCTACAGAGATCCTGATAGACAGTACTCTGAGACCTAAGGCACTGCATGGTCACACAGTGTAGACAAGTCTGTCAAGGAACCCGTGACAATAACACAGGACTCAGGAGGTGAGTGTGTAGCAAACGCGTAGTGAACTCAAGTACCATATCAACTGAATGAGTGGAAATTAGATAAGATGTTGGACATCTGACAAAAAGTGTCCGATGTCCCATCTGCCCTAATTAACAATAAATACTGCCGACAGAACATTAGCAGTCTCTTGGAGGTCCCTTCATCTAGCAAACTCTAAATCAGCCCCTAAGTGTCTTCTCCAAAATGCAATACCATTGAATCAATACTTTCTGGTGCCTCCCTGTGCATGTAGTCCAGTATATCAAAAAATGATTCATCCTCCAATTACATCCCTTGACACTGACAGCCATATTCAGTATGACCCTATGATTAAGTTTTTGAGATAGAAAACACCATTGATTTAGTCTGTCATGCAAAAATGTGATTCCTGTCTCCTCAGAGCAATTTGTACAGGAGCATGCTGCCACAAATGAGGCCAGGGAGGAGGTACACCTGTACTTACAAGGCCTGATCCATTAATTGGCAGACCTAAGCACTAGCAGCCTTGAGTTGATACAGAACGTTGTGCAACTATCCTTTTAATAAAGGCCAGAGGGGCAGAATGTCAGCGTCAACTAATTTTGTGCATTTCAGAAGAAAGTGTTTTGTGTACCGCGCCTGCCGCTGAGTGCCCTGAACTGTATTGGTTGACTAAATCGACTGTCTTGAGGATGAAAGCTAAGGTGAATTAGATTGAATCATCTAATTTTACTTAGGATGATCGAAGGGTGGCATGGCATGCTAAAGGGAAAGAGACTATGCACCAGATTAACTAGAGCTTTGTGCAGACGCAAAACAACATAAATTGACAGAAGCAGATGCACAAGTCGTGTAAGTAAGTATACTTACTTAACAGCGCAGAATGTGTTTTTTGCTGGAAAAGGTGCCTTTTTCTCAGCGTAAACAATCCTATGAATTGCTTTGAGGGGGGCGTTACTTGAGCAGATCAGCACATGTAGTGACATGAAGGTGCGCATGCATGAGCACATGCTTTGTCCACAATGACAGACATGTTCCCTCCAACATGCCCACATATAGCTGTAGAAAGACCAACAGTATAGCCGTACAGTGAATAGCATGCATGGGGAATCAGGGAAGGGCAATGGGTGTGATTGGACATGGAGATTGAACGAAGGTAAGGGGAAGGAAGGAAGGGAGTGGGTAATATACAAAGAAGAGCTTCAATGAAGAACACGAGGAGGAAAAAATGATGGGGTGGCATCTGGAAGGGGTCGCAGTACATGTAAAAGGTACTAGATGGACGTGCTGTAACATTTTCTGTTCACAACGTGCCTAAATTTCCCCAAGGGTCATCTATTTCATGGTGGCATGAGAGTGGAGAGGGCAGTTTACGTGGCCAGGTAAGGGGGGTACTGAAAGGGGGACTGGAGTGAGGACCGAAGGCATTGTCAGTTCGGGCAATGCAAAAGATAAGCAAGTAAACATCATAAGCAACATAAACAAAAATAACTTTCGCAAAGATAATGTAAGAGTAATGTCATCCTCAATTAGAGAAGGAGATCAGATTATAGATCAAGATATATCAATGTTGTTTTCTATCTCTACATAGCCGGAGTAGAAGAAGGAGGCAGTGTAGGAGGTGAAGAGAAGGAGGAAGTGGGGAGGGGGGGACGAAAGAGACATGAAGTGGGAATGGGCAATCAAGAAAAGAGAGGGGGAATCAGAAGGCCACAAAACTGAGAACAGAAAAAAGAACAGCAATGATTAAAATTAGAACCAGACTGGAAACAATAACAATAACAGGACCTGCTCTCAGGGTTGTTATACTCATCTGGCTTGGAGGCTGAGGATTCAGGCTTGTAGTGTCTATGGGTAGGTCATGGTGGTAAGGCAGAGCCCTCGTCGTGGGAGGGTGAGAGCTTAAGACGCGATCTGGATTTATCTCAGTCATCAGAGTAAGTCAGTTCCTCTACTGTCCTTAACACCTTCTCTCTCTCCAGGTGTTTCCGAAGGGGCCAGTCATGTTGGCGTCCACCTCGCTGATGCTGAGGGTCATGAAAGTCTACAGGTCGAGAAAGTCCCTTGAATGGCCGCCCATGGTGATCCACATCACAGCTGGTTCTAGAAGGCTAAATTATAAATCACAATTCCTTGGTTGGGGTCAGAGGGCAAGGAAGGCCTTCTGTTTGTCATAGGTCTCTGGAAAAAAATCTGCCACAATGTGGAGCTATCCGCCCTCAATGTTGTATGGTCCATGCTTATGTGCCTCCAAGAGTATCTGCCTGGTGTAAGCATGTCACAAAAAGCAGACAATGATGGAACAGGGCATATTACCCACCTCTGCAGGTGGGCATCTGGCTCGGATTCTTTGTGCCCTTTGGATTTCCGGAGGAGGGTTGAAAGAGAGTCCAGTCACCTTAGGGATGCACTCCAGCAGGAATAAACGTAAGTCTGATCACATCATCTTCTCTAGGAATCCATACAATTGCATGTTTTTGCAATGGGAGCAGTCTTCTAGGTCAATCAATTTCTGCTGGATGTGCCATATAATTGGGCGATCTATTTACAATTCCGCCACTTTTTCCTTCGTTACTGGAAGGCGCTGATCTAAGGCACCCATTTTCCAGTGGAATAGTCCCATGTCAGTTTTGATGGTTTTCACATCCTGGGTGAAGTCTGTGATTTTTTTATCCATGCCAGTGAGTCGAATACCGGAAGGAGGTGAGTTTCCTAAAGATGGTTTCAGGGGGCGTGTCCATCGGGTGAGAGAAGCCTGCGAGGTAGGAGTGGGGCAGGTTTCCGGCCACCAACTATCTCCATGAAAAGGAGTTGTCGAGAGGATTTGCCTGACACCATCATAGGACAAGAAAAGGTAGGCCGTGAAAGTATTTTTGTGAGGATCCAGAATGGGGAGGAGAGATTGCCTACCCCAGGAGAACAACCAGCTGAATAATGGAAGATCACAGCAAGTAGGCCAGTAGAAAAGACATAGCAGGAATGGGAGAAGCTGGCAGTCTAGGTTCGGCATAGGTTTGGTGGACAAACAAAAAGGGCCCCGGTGCTCCAAGTAGGTTCAGCTCTTATAGCAAGAGGGAGTGGTTTTCTCAAAGCCCCCTGTTGAGGCTGTAGAGAAAGGAGGTGGTATTAGCAAGGGCCACAGGTAGATCTTAGGTGTCCTACGTAAGGAGAGGCCATCGGTGCAACCTCTTAGATGGGTGGGGAAGAGGTTGCTTCTCTTGAGGGTCTGAGGTGCTGCGACAAGGGAGTCGCTGACCGACTGTACATGAAATTACTAGGAGTCATTCCAGGAGCTATGGCTCTGGAGATGGTCATAGGGTGGGAGCCCATAGAGGGGGGGACGGTCTCACAGCAGTGCTCCCACAGGGTTCTGTGCTCCTTATGTGTCCTGAGTGGGCAAAGAGCAGGCAGTCACGGTGGTACTTGGGCCTGGAGGGAGCTTCTGTAGGAATCAGCAGGGATTGAGCTACCCTCCAGTCTGCAAGCTTCCAGGTGTCAGCAGGCCCATTGATGGCCAAAAGAGTGATACGCCATGTGGCACAATGCCGATGGGAGTCCCTTGGGGCCCTGCAGGTGTGACGGTGACACAGGAGAGTCAGCTGGCTGCCCCAATGGGTGAAGCCATTGGTAGCAAGATGCCGCCCAGGCACCTTAGCAGCAATTCCCCTTCAATACGCATGGTCAGCACAGTTGGGAAGAGGGTAGATATAGCGATGTCTCCCTGGCTCGGCAAGGGCTCAAGGTAAAGTGGTCATCTTCAGCTCCACGTAGTTCACTCTTTATAGTCACTCGAAATTGATAAAAATAACTAATGATCTTGTTCCAATTTAGCTAATTCAATTTCTCATCCGATGCCACCTAGTAACCTGGTCCATGATCTAGTTCACTGTATTCCGAAAGTCACATAAGGGCGGGTTTAATATTTTCCTATTTTAACATGCATATGTTTAGTGAAAATTACACAAAATGACAGGTATGAGACAAAATGTACTTGGCTGAAATCGTGCATGAAAATTGTAAACAAGAACATCCCTCAGTTATAAAAGTCACAGAAGATAGAGCCATGAGGTCTATTTAAGCAGAAGCTGTCTTGTTTCTATGGCCCACATCAGTTTCACAGTACCCTCAAGACCTTTTCTGTTCGAACCAGTCTCTTGTAGGCAAAGGCCAGTAAGCACCCGATATATCCGCTTAAGCGAGGCACTACTGAAGCAGAATTAATTATTTTATGGCCCTTCCTAATTTTGATCTGCGAACTGCAGGTCAAAAACTATGAACGAGAGAAAGAGAAATTATTCAACGCATAAAGAAAAAAATAAGCGAGAGGTAAACAGGACTGAGAGAGCGTGAAAGAAGGCAAGACTGTAGAAAGCAAGTAAGGAAAGAAAGAGAAAGAAAGAAAAATAGAAGCAGGATGAAAAGCAGGCACAAATGAAGAAATATGGAAAGAAAGAAAAATAAATTAAAGTAAAGGAGAATGAAAGTTGAAAGAAAGAATGAAGGATGGAAAGAAGAGAAGCAAGAAGAAAAGATGGGAAGAACAAATAAATAAACAGAAAAAGGGAAAGAGGGAAAGAAAAAGCAGACTAGGAAAATAGATTGAAACAATGGAAAGAAGAAAAGGAAGGTAGGATGAAAAGGAGAGAAATAAGTAATAAATTAAAGGATTGCAAAAACAAAGGGTGGAATGATGGAGAGGAAGAATGAAAAGTTAATTTTAAGAAGACAGGAAGGAATCAGAGAATGATTAAAGAATGTGTAGGAGGAAGGAAAGTTGCAAAGAAAGAAAAGAAAATAGGACTATAAAGAAGGATAGAAAGATAGAAAGAATGAGAGATGGGACATATGAAAAATGGACTGAAGAAAAATTGAAACAAGGTGTGAAAGGAAGATAGAAAGAAGAAAAGAAACACTAATAGAAGGACTGGAAAAAAGATGTACAGAAAGGACAGGATGAAAGAAGAATAAACGGAGAGAAAGAAGATGGAATAAACGAAAGAAAGAGAGCAATACAGGAAAATGCAGTTTTGGGCGAAATGTCCTTAAAATCATGCTGTAAAATGCATCATTTTGCACCATATTTTGCAAATTTTCCTCAGGTGAGCAGTTCTCATTGGCTTTCATCGGAAGGGTCAGGAGCACACACTATGCCATGTCATTTCAAGTCATACGCCTCAAAGTGGAGGATATTTTATTTTCCTGGCTACTTCCTTGCCTATAGGAGAAAATCTCTTGAAAAACATAATTACTTAAAGGAATTTAGGCTAAATAGGCGACATTCTATAATGGGGGATTTTGCAAGATTACACTCAAGTAATAGAAATTTCGTCTGGGTCAAGTGTGAAACTATGCAATACCTTGCCGAGGCAAAACCTATTCCTTGTACTGCATTTAATATGAAAAGTCTGTGCACCTTCTCCTCCAGTGATTGAATAGTGATAAAATAGGTATTTGATTTAAGCAATGGCCCACTTTAAGCGATGGCCCATATGGTAATACTCCTGTATTATTTTTTGAGCTACATCTCAACGTGATAAACCATCCTTTAAAATAGAAAGAAGACCTAGTTTCACTTGGACTCAAATGCACAGCAGTAATTGTAATGCTAAAGTTATGTGTATTTTGTTCCTTTAATTCGTTCCTGTTTGCTTTGATGATGTAGTGCTATATATATATTTTGTCTTGTTAGATTTTCCTTTTCACTAGTTGAATGTGTTCTGGGACGGCTTTAGTGTTGGTGATGCCTGATGCGACAATCAAGCCTTCCTTCTCGGATTCCCTCACTACCACCTTCAATGGTGCCTCGGATCTCTCCTTAGTCTCTCTCTCACATTTATTTATTTTATAAAGCTACTCATTCCAATGTAGTTTGTCAGAGCACTTTATATTACAAACATATTACGCAAAGACAATGAGTCATACAAGTGTATAAATCAATGTATAGGAAGTGCTACTTAACACAACGAGGACTACAAGGTATAGGAGACACATGCCATCTGTACTAATAGGCAATGGACGTTAAGAGTGCTTAGTTTGGAGAAAAAAAGGGGTAGATTTGCTCCCTTTTCATGCATTATAGTAACCAAACTTGCTGCGCAAACAGCACCATATCTACTAAGATATAGATGCCTTTGCTCTCCCCTCTACTGCTGGCGTACCTTAGACTCCCTTGCACCAATACAAACACCCTTGCACCATAGCACAAAGGCATGATATCAAGCATAGGTTTTATACTGGAAGGGTACCCTTCCAGGACAAAATTCTATGGGGCATATTTACAAGAAAATGACGCAACGTGGTGCTGCAAGCCAGCTTGCTGCACCATTAGGAAAGTGCAGGGATGTGTCACATTTACAGCAATACAATGCATGCCTATACTTTCCTCTGCACTGGCGCACAATAGGCTGCCTAGTGCCAATGGAGGCTCGCGTGCACCATGGTGCAAGAGTGCCTGCATTGCAGGGATGATTGTTTATGTGCAGGAAGGGATACCTTCCTGCACATAAACAATCACTGAGGGCGTTTTCCTCCTTCTATGTGTGCTGCAGAATGCAGCACACATAGAAAGAGGAAAAAATGAGGAGAAATAAAGGTATCTCCCCTCAGTGCCTGGGGAGGCATTAGAATCTAACTCATTTCCAGGTTTACAAAACCTTGTAAATCTGGGAATGCATCAGATTCCATGGGTGTTGCGTGGAATGCCCCTTTCACGCAGACTAATGCATGAAAGGTGGCCATATTTACAAGGCCATGAAAAGCCACGCAAGGGTGCCTTTGCATGGCCTAGTAAATATGGGCCAGCACACAGCGCCACCAGAGCGTCAAAAAAGAGAAGCTCCCGTGGTGCAAGGGGCTTGTAAATATGCCCCTATGTGTGCTGTATGGTTCAGCATACATGCAAAGTTGGAAAGGTTTGGAGAAAATAAATCTTTTCTTCAACTTTACGCCTGCTTCAAACAGTCATAATTTTTTGATGCGAACCTCATTCTACCAAAGTTAGTAGATAGGAGTTAGAATCTAAGCCGATCGGTGGGTGCATGGGAATCACCATGTACCACCCACGGTACGCCTCCTTGAGGCAAAGAAGCTTATTGCGCTTCTTTGTGTTACTGCTTTCCAACCAATTCAGGATTTGCGCTGTAAAGTAAACCCCACAACACCTTGCACCAAGTTTGGATCATATTTGTGATGCAAATCAAGAGCAAAGTGTTACTAAACCCGCCCTATAAATACAGGATTTGAAACATAACACAATGATTGTGGGCGTCATACTTATAAGATTGTATTACTATGTTTTTTGCAATCCTAGAATATTGAAAGCTTGAGGAAAATACTATAAGGTTCTGAACCTATGCTTGCAATATGCATGCAGCGCTTTTATACAAAGGTTATAGCTCAATGTGTCATATTAAAACTGTAACTTATCAACTTGAAGTAATAAAATAATCTCTGTGACAAAATCAGTAACCCACTGAGCTATCGACCCACTTAACTATCTACATAAAATAAAAATCTGTGATCTGCACGAAACATGTGTGCTTTGCAGCGGTAACATTAACCCTCTGAGCTACTTTATCAAAATTCAAAACTGTGACTAGACAAATCACAGATCTTTCCATCAAGTGAATTAACCACCAGACATTATCATATCTGTAAAATGCAGGGCACACCTATGCAGTCTGCTCTTATCTTGGCTCAGCCTACCATACATAGGGTGCCCCTTCGAACTTGGCACTAAGTATGGTGTTACTGGTGGCACCGGCTCAAAGCTGGCATGGTGTGTGTTTGTTACTGGTACAGTTGTTGTTGTTATAGCATCAATGATCCTTTTCACAAAGGTAAACTTACACCAGTAAATCTACACCTGTAAGTTTACTCTTACACTTTTGAGTAACTTTACTACTTTTAGGTATTCACCATTTACGATTGTAAAGGTACTCAAAAGTATAGACTTACATGTCTCCATCCCCTGAAACATCAAATAAGTCGGTAAAGTGTCTACTAGTAGGGACTTTACAACTTTATTGTCTGTTCCACACACTTGGTGGAGACCTCTGTAATTGGGGCAGAGTGCTTCCTATAGCAAAGTATACGGAAATGTCTAACAGTTCATTAAACTCTTTTTTTAAAAGAATTTGGAAACATATTTTATGTTAAATATTAATGTACATTAAATTTATATATTTATTTTAAATGTATAAGATAGAAAATGTTACAGTATTAGTTAATTTTAAATTTCGTTATTTTGAATATATTAATTTTAAAATATATTAATTTTAAATAAAAATATTTTTCAGAAGTTTAAACTGAAAAATGTCACCTGAAGTAAAAAAATATATGTTTATATTTTGTGAAAAATTATTAAACGTGATGCAAAGCATTAATTAAATGTAATTCAATTATTGTGAATAAATATTTATTTTTCATCAATTAGTTTCCTTTCAAAAAGTTAGGTATTTAAAAAAATAGTTATGCTATATTTAAAGACTTTTTCAAGATTGAATAAAATGTATTTTTATTTTTAAGAAGTGTAAATAATTTAATAAATATTTTTCCTTAAAATTGTTTTTATTCAGCATCATAAGCAAGTATAACAACATAGACACAGTAGAGTGTGCCGGACCTTGAATCAAGACAGGCAGCTAATTTCAGTCCAGTTTCCCTTATGGAGAGGTCTCTACACACCCCCCACGATCAAAAGGAGAAATGCCTGATTTTGACATCAAATCATAAGGTTAACCCCTAAACTATAACAATAAACAAACCCCCCAACCCACCCCCTCCCCTTCCTTAGTGGTGGTGATGTCTCTGAACTTAAATGTTGACTCCTCGGATACGTTGAACAGGTAAGGCAGTAGGAGGCAGACCATAGCCTCTCATGGAGAGGTCACTGTGCTCTCCAGCGTTTATTGGAGGGCTTAGAATTGAAAGAGGTGCATAGCCCTTAAAGAGGCAGGGCACACCGCAGAGGGTACGCCGCGGGACAAGTAGGTTACCAATGGACCCCATTTATACTCGAAATTCTTGTACTCGTCTCTGAAAATGTCAGCGAGTCTTTCCATAGAGAGAACTCTCCAGAAGCGTGAGTGCCACAGCGATATCGCTGGTGTGTCATTCTTTTTCCATGCAGCCGCTATCGTGAGTTTTGCCGCCCCCAAACAGGCCCACAGTATTGCCTTGTCAGCTTTCGATTGGTGCTCAAGATCAGGGTCCCTAATGCCCAGTAGAGCTCCCTCTATGGTTGTCGGGACGGGGTATCCCAGCAAGTCTTTAATGTGTGAAAGTATTTCCTCCCAAAATATCCGAATACCGGGGCAGTCCCACCAAATGTGACGAAAGTCCCCCTGTAAACCGCATCCTCGCAAACAGAGATCCGAGGTGTCAGGAAAGAACCGTTTAAGTTTGGTGGGGTAGAGGTACCAGTCCAGGAGCGTCTTGTAGTGCGCCTCTCAAAGCCACTGAGTGATTGTGCTTAGTAAGGTCGCCCCAGATGTGTTTCCACTCGTCATCAGCGATATCCCGCCCTAGCACTTGTTCCCAGAATGACATGTATCGCGCCCGAGGAGTGTGTAGTGTAGCTAGTAGCATGGCATATAGTGAGGAAATTGCTCCTTTCATGGTGCCCGCCTGCCGTACCAGTCTCTCCATGGCTGAGTGGTCCCTGGTGGCAGCGTCTCACATGTGTGGTTGTGAGACCCAGTGTTTAAGCTGGAGGTAGTGATAATGCTCGCTGTGCGGTACTTGAAAGTCCCTTTTGCAGCTCTCGAACGTCAGCACATCAGAATTATAAAACAAGTCCGATATCATTAAGCAGCCTCCCTCTCTCCAGCAGTCAAAGGGCCCCTCGCGCAGTGCAGGTGGAAAGGCGGGGTTGAAATGAATTGGGGTATAGGTAGAGGGGAAAGAGGTCCAACCCTCCCTCTTCGTGACTTCGTCCCAGACTTTGAGCGTGGTGCGAGTGGGGGTGCTGAGATAAGAGTTTGCAGGCCTGTCTTTCTTCGGCTTCCATAGGTCATCCCAGATTGATCTTCCTACTATCGCCCTGTCCATGTGTAGCCAGTGCTTGTCGGATTCTCTCATGGACCATTCTACCACCACCCGCAGTTGTGCCTCTTGATAATATAGCACGAAGTCTGGCAGCGCCACACCCCCCCTCCTTGGGCGTCGCAGCACATGAAAGGGAAGCCGAGCCCTCCCTCCCTGCCAACGAAATCTAATGACGAACGAGCGTAAGCGGGGTAGGAGATCACGATCAAGGTCGATTGGGAGTGCCTGGAATAAGTATAATAGTTTTGGCAGAACCGCCATTTTGACGGCGTTTATCCATCCGAGCCAAGAGATGTATAAAGGCCGCCATCTCTTAAAATCTTGTTGGAGCTGTGCCACCAGAGGGGGCAAGTTGGCTCTATATAGGTCCTCAATTCTAGGGGTAAGGTGGATGCCTAGATACAGGAGTGTTTGGCCCATTGTAGGGGTGTCTGGCCCCTCAATCTCGTTGCTTCGGCTTCGGGGAGCGTGAGGTTTAGAATGGAGGATTTGGATAAGTTAACTTTAAAACCCGCCACTAGTTCAAAGTTCCTCAATTCCTCCTGCACCACCCGGAGTGAGGAGCTAGGCTCCGTGAGCGAGAGCAAAATATCGTCCGCAAAGAGTGATGTTTTGTGTTCCCTGCCGCCAAAACGTATTCCCCTAATCTCCTCGTTTGCTTGGAATGCGACCGCCAGGGGCTCAATACTGAGAGCGAATAGAAGGGGTGAGAGCGGACAACCCTGCCGCGTACCTCTGCTAAAGGCAAAAGGGAGTGAAGCGCTGCCATTAACCCGTACTCGAGATTGTGGAAGGTGATAGTTGGCCCGGACCATATTGAGAAACTTGTCTCCAAAGCCGTATTTCTGCATGGCAAGGAAGAGAAACTACCAATCCATCCTGTCGAAGGCTTTTTCGGCATCGAGACCCACCAATATTGCAGGGATTTTAAATTTGGACACTTTCTCGATTAGGTGTAGAGTTCTTCGAATGTTGTCATGTGTCTGACGTCCCTTTATGAAGCCTGACTGATCAGGGTGGATTAGTGTGGGCATCAGGTCCTCCAGTCTGGCGGCCAGAATCGCAGAATAGAGTTTCGTGTCGAGATTGAGTAAAGCAATGGGCTTATAAGAGGCGCAATTTAATATATTTTAAAAATATTTACTATGGGGTTTTATTATAAGTCCCTACCTCTGTTAGTTTCTCTGGGAGGGCTTTGCAGTACCAGACGTTGGCCATGGGTGGTGCTGAACTTACTCCAGCTCTGAGCTGGAGTACATTTATAACTGTTTTGGGTCCCTTTTGGCTGTAGTAACTATAAAGGTGCAGTTTATGAATAGGAATGAGCTTGTTCTTTTGTGGGTGGGTTCGTCCCTAACCCCATTTCCCACCCTCTGTAAACCCCTCCTTACTCCTCCTTTAAATCCTCCTTTTAGTTATAAGTATTTCCTATTTCCCAGCCACTCCCCTCCATCCCTCCCACATTTATACTAATGTATGCAGAGTCAGGGTGAAAATCTCTGCACATAAAGATAGGAGAGAAGGAGGTGTAGACCCCCACATGCAGGTAAGTGAATAGCATTTTGTAGTACATTAGTAGTATTTAATGCAGTACTATTAGCATACTACAAAATGCAGTTTGTGAATAGGCCCTACATTACTAAATTTAAGTGCATATTTATGACATTGTCACACAGTGCGGCACAGCAAATCACCTTGCTGCGCTGTACTGCGTTAGAGGGAAAGGGCAGGAATGCGCCATATTTCAAAGAATGCAGAGCATTCGTTCCTCTTCCCCTGCGCTGGCGCCATTTTGGCTGCCTGCCTGTGTTGCATTCAGGACTGTTTTCGTGCAAGAAAGGGCACCTTCCTGCACAAAAACAATCCTGAGAAGCATATTCCTATATCTAAGTGTGCTGCAGAGTGCAGTACACATAGAAAGAGGAAGCAACAATGAGACATAAAGATATTTCTCCTTGTTACGCCTCTCCTGGGAAGGGGTATCTTTTTGGCGCATTTCCAGGTTTACCAGTTCTGTTAAATCTGGGAATACATCAAAAACCATGGGAGTTGCGTGGGAACACCCACACAACACCCATGGACCAGCTCCCTAGCGCAGAGTGAGGCAACGCTTCGATTTGCACTGCATTGCTTTACTCGAGATTTATGAAGCCACTCGGGCCCACAGTGTTATCTTGCTTTGTAAGTGGTGTGCACTATATAGTGGACAGATAGTACGAAAACAATAATCATAAGCGTGTACGGTTTGCAGCGATTGTGTGACAAATGCTTGTTTACAGCCACCCCATTCAAGCGACACAAGCCCCGCTCAGTGTCACATATCTTAAGGTGCTATGTCGGGAGGAATTGGTCATTTGAGGGCATTAAAAGACTATCATTCCCATTTTTGCAATGAAGTAGAGGTGAAGCAATAAGTAAGAATGCTGAAAGAAAATGCCAGCTGCTCGTGTCCCCTGGAGGCCATCTGCTGGAAAACCTGCAAATGAATATTGATCCCTCCTAGAAGATCATTTAGGCCAGGCTTGCTGAGAGGGTGAGCGCGCAGGCGGCTACATGGATTCTGACAAAGATGGAGAACATATGGGCCGCATTGGGAAGCAATGCAGAGCCTCGATGGAATTGTTATTGCCTCGGTTATTCCAAATTGTATCCACTAAACAGGGACTGACTGAGCTCCAGCCTGGGTCAAACAGAAGCGCAGTCGCTGGAGTAATACAGAGATGTCAGCAGAAAATTGGCCTTTCAGAGAACAATCTTCAGTTACACAGACAGCAGGAATATCAGAAAGGAAATAGGAGGAATAATCAAAGAGGGAGAGAAGGGGAGGAAAAAGGAAAGAGGGAGAGAAGGGAAACAATAAAGTGTTTCGGTGAAAGATGAAGCAGGCTTACAGTAGCTGCCAGACTATTGTGCAGTAATTGAAATGTGCTTATGCTTTAAACCTGTTGTAACTTTCAAGCAGCAGATAATTTAGACCATGCACATGTCTTTTCAGGAATGAGTGCTTTTTGTTGTTAACATTCCCGGAGGGGTGGGGGGCACTCTAACATGGTCGGCTTCCATTCACTTGATATGCTGCAGATTTCCAGTATTGTTTCTAGCTGAATCACACTGCAACAGCAAAGGAATCTATACAATATTGTACATGCCCTTAACATTCAGCCATGCACACACTAGACAGTATACCACACTTGGTGTAGGTAATTGTAGGAAATTGGGGCTTTTAGTTGTGTGGCTTGCACAAGTAATAGGTCCATATTCTCCTTAATGGGAACCAAGTTCCCCGTTTGTAGCCCTTGACTCTCTTAGGGTAGCGAGGCAGACCTGTGCAAAGCATACTCAAAGGAGGTGGTGTGGGCTAGTAATCACCGCCCGCTGGCACACAAGAAAAACACCAAATAAATGATTGTCCAGTCAGTACTTTTTCTTTAGAAAAAGGAGAAGTACATTTATTACACACACACTACTAAATACTACGCTGTTACTTACAAATATGCACATAGGTAGACAGAAAATACCATAGATGAAATTGCCTAATCATCTTTGACTCTCAAATGGGTTATGCAAACATAAAAGGTAGGTCTATTGGATAGTTCAAAGGCTCAAGAGGAACAAACATTACATTAAAGACATCATTTTGTACATCAATGCAATTATAAATAATAAAAATCATGTAAGTGCCTTTATCCCTGTTAATAAAGCATATTCACTGTGATCAGTATCCACTGTCAGAATAACTATATCAATAACTCATTTAAAATGAGCTAAACATGTGTCTTAGTCCTTATTATAAACGTTTTAGCTATGAAAATGCAATAATAATAAGGCAGCCCCTAGAGAGCATTGAAATTTGATTACATTATGTGGAACCATAGAGTTAGCCTCTAAACCGTGCTTCAATATGTGTACCTTTTTTAGCCCATAGAGAACGTTGCACTCATAGCTGTAGAATCAAAATTGCAGCCTGAAAATGTTTTACAACATTAGGAATATTCCAGAGGGGTCCTGGTTTATAGGACCTCGCATACATAGAATCAGTTATATAAACATTACTTCAGGGGGGCTGCTGTCATTCCTGCAAACCCCCAAAACACTTTTCAAATTCATTGGTGAGGCCCCTGCCCTCCTGAGTCCACCACAAGGCACGAAAAATATGCAAATAAATAAGCCCTGCAGGGCATTATGGGGCGCTCCAGCAAGGAGCAGAGAATATTTTATCAGCAGCTCTATCTCTGTGCCTACACCTCTTAAGTACAGCAACAGGAGCCAGCACCTTCTAGCTCAGGAATAGAACTCTACGGTGGCTGTCCTGCTCCCTCCAGACATGGGCACTGGGAGCAGGGGCAAGGACACCAACACTGGGGGGGCACAACGGTGATTTGGGGCCCCCTTTTTTGCATTAAAGGCCTGGGGTATAGAGTCTTCGGGCCACTAGAGAGTATGGTGAGGGGCCCCCATGCACACCCCCTGCCTGAGGAAATTAAATAAATAAATCTTGCGTCAACCCCCAGGTCCTATGTCACCCCAGGGGTATTTTTAGAAAAGAGTGGTGAAGATCCATGCGCTGCGTTCAAAAAAAGTGAAAGGTGGCCAAACTAAAATGCAATAACTCGGGCCCCGTTGGGCCGATTTTGACAATCTTTGGATCACTATACTCCTGGTGGTGGGCTCTAGCCACCAGGAGCAATTGCATCAGACCTCCTCACCTCCAAAGTGGTGTAGTTCTCAGAAAGTTGGTTCTCCTGGATCCCTGGGCCAGTCTTCCTTCTAGTCTTTGTCTTTGGGCACAGAAGTCCAGGTCTGACCCCCAACTGGTTCTCAGTGGCCTGACTTGGGGAGACCCACTGGTCCTGGCGTCAACTGGGCAGAGTCCTTAGTCTTTTCTGGGCATCAGGAGGTTCTTCCTTCCAGTTGTCCATGGTGGTCCCAGGGTCCACCAGCAAAGTGCAGAGAAATCAACAAGCAAGAGAGTGTCTCCCCTTGTGCCCTGTCACCTCTTCAACCCTGTCCCAACGCATCTGCACAACATGCTTGGACAAAATGGCGTCATCCAGGAGTCACTAGTCACATCTCCTACGGGGCCTCAGTTCCGCCCCTCACTGACATCTCTGTCAGGGGCTTTCTCACTAAAATTTCCAAGGGGAGTCCCCTCCTGTGTTGGCTCCAGAGGTCTGGGCTTCCTCCTTTGTTCAGTGGGATTGGGCAGTCCCATCCCTGGTACAGGGTGACAAAAGTCCTGGGCTCTGATCCTGAGCTGAGCCATAAAAATATGGCAATTCTGGATGACCGATAGGTTGTATAGATATCTTTTTGGAACTTTCAGATTTGATTTTCCCGCACAGGTTACAGCCCATTTGGATATGTCACTGGTCTCTGTAGGCCAAAGGGAAGCAAAACTGCACTTTAAGGCAGTTTTCTCCCTATGTGTATGATGAAGTGTCACTACAGATAAAACAGTAAATTACACTGACTTTCCGTATTAGTGTACACTAACAATATAAGGCCTACCCCAGGTCGATATCTAATCTGGCAGAGTCCCCTCTGCTCCAGGCTACCTGTGCACAGTTACCTGTCTGCGCATGACATTAGTCTCCCATGTGCAGCCCTCACATTTGTTCATACTCATGTGTACACATGTGTTAGAAATGGGGCTTCTGGTTGGCTACGGTATGCACCTAAGCCAGGTAGACCCCACCACTCTATTCAGGATAAGGGAGTTACACACACAAGATAACCTTTGCTCACCCCCTTGGTATCTTGATAGAGCAGTCAGGCTTATCCCAGAGGCAATGTGTAAAGTGTTTGCGCAACACGCATACACCAGTGACACACTAGGCACACCACAAAAAGAGACTCCACACAAGGTTGTATAAAAATATCCTTTGTATTATAAAACACATAGACCACAGTTACTTGGTTCACTTTGCCAACTAGGCAATAGTCATAACATCACATGTATCATAAATCTATTTGTGTCATATGTAAAGAACATTAGACCACACATCACATAAAAAAACATTCACCTTGCCACTAGACAATGGTCATGACAATACATAGCTCCTAAATCACTTTGCCAATTAGGCTTTTGTCATAACAATACCAGTAGAGCACTAAAGTAAACACTTATAATGTGCACAGGTTATACAACCGCCATCACTGTACATAACATGCAGGCCCTGGGCATGTATTTGCTATCCTGTCAGTATCCTCACATCAGGGAATAAAATGCAGATTAGCGAATAGAACGATACATATACCAACGTTAGGGCATGTGCAGCAGAAACCTATGACGGTGCACCTCCCCTCGTCTTAAATCTTATATGGTACTCCTCACATGGAGGCAGGACACAGCAGAATCAGCGTGCCTATAACTGGGATTACAGTACTCCCAGTACTGTTTCCCTCGAGGGGACACATTCCTAATCAGGGGCCCCATCCCGGGCTTGCCCCGCAATGCCACCTAAGAACACGTGCCACCATGTATGTGCACCCACAGGGAGGGACACACCCTTCTTGTGGAAAATGAGTGGGCGACCTTACTTGGTCCCTCACGTGCTGAGGAGCCACGAGCAGCTGCCCGTGAATGCTCAGGGCAGCTGCTTCAATTGCCTGACTTGATGGCGCCCACAGCATGCTGTAGAGAGAGGGCTGCTTTCCTCCCTTTGCCGTAGTTTCTCGGCCCAGATGACTGCTTCACTGGCAAAGGGGGGGAGGACGCTGTAGGATGGCACTCCTCCCTCCGGGTTGGATGTCGCCACCCAATCCCTTCAAAGTGATGGCGGGGAGGCCTCTCGGGGTCCCCCCTCACCACAGAATTCCATGAGGCAGCAGCCCATGAACACGCGGTGCAGCTGCTACAGCCACACCAGTGAACGGCAGCAGGTCCTGGTAATGGGATTCACTCTCTGCCATGGGGTGGCAGTCCCGGGGAGATCCCTGTTGCTTGTGGTCACCCGCCAAACTGGAATGTAGTGTTGGGGCGTGGAGGTTCCACTTGGTGTCACACCTCCGCGGGGCACAGGCAGGTTGGGGCTGCCTGCCCAGCGGTCTCTCTTGCACCCCGTATGTCACGACCCCCTGCAGCAGGGAGGGCAGCACCGAGAACGAACACCAGCCTCCTTCTCCCAGGATGAAAATGCTGGGATTTACGCTGCTGGGGGAGACAAGCCCCGCTCACCCTGGGCTGGTGAAGTACTCCCTCGGAGTAATGCCTACACCCCTCCAACTAGGTGTTTGGGTGGCCACACAGCACCTCAACTGCACTGTCTTACAAGAGAGTGCTTCCCATGCGCTCTTCTCAGGCAATGCAGGCAGGCACAAGTCCTAGGGAGAGACCAGGAGCAGTCCACAGCACCCAGCTCGCGCTGAGCTCCTTTGAGAGCACTGGGGGGGTAATGTAGATTCATAAAAGCAGGCAGCAGGCCAGCACACAGGGTCCTTGGGGCAAATATGCAGTCCTTCCAACAGGTCAGCACAACAAGACAAAGCCAAAGTGGCGGTTACCTGGCAGCACAGCAATCCTCTGGTGCAGCATATAGAGCCTGCAGCATCTGGTTACAAGTCCCACACAGTGTCTAAAAACATGGGGTCACAGCCCCTGTACTTATAGTCCAAAAGTCTTTGTTCTGGGGGCACTTCCAACAACTTTTAGAAGTGCACAACACCCCCATTCACTCCCAAGCCCTGGCTCCAGACACACTACAGGGGGGGGGGGTGGAGAAAAGATTATGAAAGTCAATCACAGCCCTATTCAGGTGCAGGTGCAACACCTCCCACCACTCTAAATGCAGACCAGTCATATTCAGGTGCAAGGGAAACTCCTCCCACCCCACTAAATGCAGCCAAGGTCCATTCAGCCTAGTGCTGAGTCACCCAGGAAAGGCAGGAAACACATCACCGCCTCTTGTGATTGTCTAGATTGAATGCACATACCCTTCTCCTGTCAGTCTAAACCAGACGGTGAATACACATCCAGGTAGGGTACAAAGAGTCATAAGCACACAGAAATACCCACTTCTAAAAGTGGCATTTCTAAAATAGTAATAACTAATCTGCTTTCACCAATAAGTAGGATTTATCACTACTATTCCAAACATACCAAACCTGGCCACGCTACCCCTTTCATATCAGAAACTACCACTGAAACATATATCAGGGAATCCCCAATGCAAACCTATGGGAGGGCAGCTTCAGAGTTTGTCACTACCACGACATGCCACACAGTAAAGGCACATGTCCTACCGTTTACCTACACAGCACCCTGCCCATAGGGCTACCTAGGGCCTACCTTAGGGGTGACCTAGATGTAGTAAAAGGGGAGTTTGAGACATGGCAAACACTTTAAGTGCCACAACACTGCAGCAGTAAACTGCGCAGGCAGGCCCTGCAGCGGCAAAGGCCTGAGACAGGTTTGAAATGCTACTTCTGTGGGTGGCGCAAACAGCGCTGCAGGTCCACTAGTAGCATTTAATTTACAGGCCCTGAGTATATGAGATACCACTGTACAAGGGACTTACAGGTATATTAAATATGCCAAACAGGTGTAGACCAATCTTACCAAGTTTACAAGAGAGAGCACATACACTTTAGCACTGATCAGCAGTGGTAAATTGGCCAGAGTCATAAAACCCACAAAAACAGGTCAGAAAAATAATACGGAAAGGAAGGCAAAAATTTCTGGGATGGACCCTGCAAAAAGGGCCAGTTCCAACTCAGTGTTCATGTGTAACCAGCCAAGTGCCACCCTTGCTCAGTCATAGTGGTCTTATCTTAAAAGGCAGACACTGGTAGTAAACCCAGGCAGGCCATTTGCCATGGTATTTACCGTCGGTTGAGACACGTGTAGTGGGATTCACCCACAGTAGTAGTACAAAACCGGAGTGAGACAAAAAACAAAAAAACAGGTGTACTGAATAGGTGGAACCCAACAGTAATGAATTAAATCTAGTGGGCATAGATACTAAAACAATCACAGAGGGAGGCATTTTTCAGCCACTCAGCACCACCTCTGGATGTTATTCTCTGCTGTTATTGCTAGCTATACAAGCATTCTTCATTCCTGGCAACAGTACTTTGCCATAGTGTGCTGCTGTGCCCCTCTGTGGTCACAGCATGTACATTTCCACTCAGGTACAAGCTAGGGAATAATACTAAAGACCTAAAAGGCATGTTCCCTCTTTCTCCTGTGATCCTTGTCCTCTTATAAAAACGTCTTCTTTTGTGGGATTCCGATAAAACTGGGCTGGTATTCTATTTAGGTTCTCTTCTAGTATTCATTCGCTTGAAGATTTTTCTTTCCCACTTGAGGACTCTGTGCAGTTTCAGGAGGCTCATGAAATCCTTGTACACCTGGCTGGCTTGTATTTTAATCAAGATTTGTTTTCCTCTTGCAGGAAGATCTATACAGGGAGACTTATGCTGACCTCTAGGAATGGTTCCAAGAGACTGGGTACTGGTATGTACTTTGAGGAGTAGCAGGTTACCCTCTCCTCATCCAGAAGCCTTCAGAACCATCTAGGTGCTAGTGAAATGTTGAAGAGATGGTAATGAGTACCTAGAGATAGACAGAAAGAGCAAAAGTACAATGGAGGCTGTTACCATTTACTCCAGTTACAGCGAGAGCAGTAGAACCTGCGCTGACAGTTTAGAAATAAGGGGCAACCCAGTAACCCTGGGACCTGAGTAGGACAAATAATAAAGGCACAAATGGTCCCTATGGGGCAATTGTAGCCCTTGACTTACAAAGCAATAGGTGTAGAAAAACCCTCACTAGTAAGGTTTTTATAATGCGATACACAAACTTATTGTTATTGCACAATGAAAATGTCTTGTTTTTAACAAGAACTCAATTTCTTGAATCAATCTTATAACAAGTGCTCTTAAAAATGTGATGGCCCAGTGAAAGTGATAAAGTGACTGTATAGTGCACAAGTGCTATACATGATGCAAGTATTTACATGTGGTTGACTAGGACATTTAGGATGTTAAAGCAACCCCTCCCATTTGGAGTGTTGATATCCTATATCAATTAAACAAAACAATCTACTGTAACAGACGTTTCGACTAAAGTAACACAATTGTTTTGAGAAGGGTCTTCTTCAGGATGCAATATTTACAGAGGAGACATCATTTGACTGTGGCAAAATATCTCACAATCAAGGAGGTGTGCACCAACATTTCAGGGACAGCATCATTGTGGCTCGCATAAGACTAAGAAGCAGCTAGGGTGTCAAAACCAGCACTAACAGTAGTTTGTGCAGTT
Source organism: Calotriton arnoldi (assembly GCA_963921515.1). Classification (NCBI taxonomy): domain Eukaryota; kingdom Metazoa; phylum Chordata; class Amphibia; order Caudata; family Salamandridae; genus Calotriton; species Calotriton arnoldi. The sequence goes on from CAWUFW010003328.1 coordinate 1,515,009, forward strand.
TGGTAACAGTTTTAAAAGGTGATCCTGATGGAGCAGGGTAAATAAAATAATTTGTACCCCCCCTTGGAAAAGTAATGAACTTTTAATAAATTAACAATACTAATTGTTTGAAGGAGCATGTAATAACCAACAAATGCACTTTTAGTAAACACTATATAAGGGTAACCTGCCAATTTGTGCAAAATCTAATTTATTTACAATTGTGAAGTTGATTAACCCTAATATTGTGATTTGCGTACTAATTAGAGTAAAATCGCATGATTTATGCTATGTAGTAGATTTGTATTGTGGCAAAGAATGCAGATGGTAAGTAAAATGGCTTTAAATGTCGCTTCTGCTAGGTAACACCTAACACGGGTCTTTAGAATGGCGGGTGGTAAACAGAAAGGCTTATTTTCTTTGTTTTAATTTTGGTTGTGTTTGTTCTTATGATAGTTCGTTCGGGCCTGTTAGGCCATGCTGCGAAAATGGCTGCCGAAACAGATGAGGTCACGTGAAAAGCCAAAGATGGCCTCTGGGCAGAAGAAATAGAGAAACTAAATCACGTGGGTGCGGCCTGTGCACGGAGTGAGAGATGTCAAGGTCGTACTGACCTACCATAAGGAGGGTGCCAAGAAAGACTCAGCACGTATTCGTGGGAATGGAAGAGAAAAGTACTGAGCAACAATGGACTAACTAAATTGTGACCATCGAGATTGCAACAAAATGAATGGACAAATTGGACTGCTTTTAACCCAGAAGTCATGAGACTCATTGTATGTTTAACTGTCCCCAAAACCAGTTTGAACAAGGAGGGCGATGAGGTGACCATCACCACCCCTCAAATGGACCAATTAGCGTGATTCTTGCCCCTAAGGATTGCAACTTTTTGTGTAGTAAGCTAGAAAGTAGGGTATAAGAGGGTCTACTCTTATGTGGGGTGGGTTGCTCCTTTTGCTGCTGCTGTGGCCGCTGCTATTGATGCTACTGCTGCCGTTGGTGTTTTCTTGCCATACCATTTTTCCATTTTCCATTTTTCCACCTCAATATTACGAAAGGACTCTGTCATTTTTGGACTTCGAACTTGACTGGGGAAGGAACGAGATCGTTGCGGGAAATCTGCTCGGGAGGTCCGATCGAGGAGGCATTTAGCGGGACAGTCAGTCAGTTTGGGAGTTCTATTCTGTGATCTGCGGTTTACCTTCTTTTTGGTGAACCATTCCTATCCGCATCCTAAATCAAAGGGTAATGCATAATTTTCTATTCTTTATTAGACTTTTCACATAAATGTTATTAATGTATTAAAGTGATTAATAAACAAAGAATTTCACCCGTGCAATTGAGAAATTAGATAAAATTTCATTCTAACTTAAAATGAGTCTGTGGTTCTTTAGTTCATTAATAAGTTTAAAGGTTAACAGGTTTTAAGAGTGATTGAGCTGGTCTTAATCACCATCAACTTATTCTACTAGTTGGTCCATCGACCAAAGAGCGGAATACCTTGATGTTTAGAACTGACAGGATCAAAAGTTGATGTATATGATGTCTGAGGTATTATTCTGTCAAATTTAACAAGGTATCCCGTTCCTCCAGCAACACATTTCTCCTTGGTGTGTAATCCAGTGAACAAATGAATGTATGATATGCGGTGTCATGGGCCCCACCGACATATGGTTTAATAGATGTGAATGTTTTACCTGGATTCGTGTCCTAAGGAGAAATTTATATTAGCCGCGCTGGATCAGATTTCTTGGTAGCAGAGTTATGGTTACTATAGATTAGTTTGGTGATTATTGATTATTGATTTATTGATTTTTCATGTCTAACACTTTGTGTTGAATTGTATTATGTTATGTGTAAGTCAAAATTTTGAAGCTTCCGGGAAGTAGGAAGTGGACACGTGTGGCAAGAGAAGTCACACGGAATTGTGCATTGTCTGATTTTTAAAATTGGTGATAACACAGGATTGTGTTATGGTAGGGACATTTCTTGTATGAAAATGCATGAGTGAAATAGCAACAGGTTTTCTTGTGAAACTCTGGCCTTAATTCTCAGGAGCAGTGTAGTCTCCACATGTGTTTTATCCCCAGAGAAACGGGTTTACCCCTTGCTTGAGAGAAGGGTAAGGTAGAGAGAAGTGCTACACTTATCGAACAAAATAGTATTCTTGTAAGTTAGAACATACTATTTCTTTTGTTTAGCGAAAACAGACAATGGTAATGTGTCTTACGTTGTAACTAATAAAAATTTAAGTCGAAAAGAGAAGGTAAGAAAATTGCTGATAATTATTGTAAAGGAGGGGTCAGAAAAGACAGGAGTAGAACTGACGTCAACAAAGACCGCGCTGGTATTGGCAAGTTGTGGGAGAGCTAAGAGCTTCTTGATTGGTGCGTTAGTGTGAAGACGCGCTGGTATTGGCCAGTTGAGAGTGACGTAGAGCTTTTGGATTGGTGCGTTGGTGTGAGACGCGCTGGGATAGGTCCGAATAGCCAAACAGTAGAAAGAACAGAGTAGTGAAGAATTTTCGTGTGTTTGTTTGAGAGAAAGAACAGTGCAATATGGCTTATTATGAGTATGGTAGAGAGAAACCGTCATGGTTTGCGAAGATTAAAAACTTTTTCAAGAAAGACAAAAAGGTAGTGACTAGGGAAGGAGAAGTACTTCCTCCGCCGAAAACGCCAGCTTCTCATATGATGTTGAAATATGGCTATCATACTTGCATTTGGTTTGAAAATTGGGCAAAATATACCCAAAACGATGGAGTATTGGCGTTTCCAGAAAATGGTTTGTTTAGCACAGCTGTACTTCAAAATTTAAGAGAGAAAATGATGAAACCTGAACCGAGACCTAGACCAACACAGTTCGAAGCGTTAGGTGAATGGGAAGATGAGATGTATGAAAGAGAAAGACACAGAGGTGCAAAGAATTATAGTTTAGTCCATGGAAGAGTATGGGGAGTGAATCATGAAGACAGGATGAGACGATGGAGGTACGCTAATATGACGGATGGTTTGTTTCCTGTCAGAACAGTTGAAGAAGTTACAGGGAGAAAGTGTACGGAGAAAAAGAAACATGCAGTAACAGAGAGGTATGGGTATGGAGTTAGCGACACAGAGGATGAGTTGCTGGAAGACATTTTAAATAGAAAACCCCTCCATATCAACAGAATTCTGCGGTGGTGACTCCAAATGCACCACCAATGGAAACTGTAAGAAGTCAAAGCCCTGAACGAAATTATGAAATAAATAGGTCTTATGAAAAATTAGAAACTCCACAGAATGCGAAGCCTGATAGTGGTAATACAGCTGAGTTAGCCAGAACCACAAGAGAATTGACTGAGAAGATAAGAGAATTAACCAAGAACATGGAAGCTGTGACTGTGCCAGTGACGATAGGGCCAGTAATACCGGTATTTGAAAACCAAAGAATAGATGAGCATTCCTTGACAATTCCAATGAACTCGAGTATGCAAAGAGTGAGAGAAGGGATAATTCCAGAAACTAGAGAGACAAGAGATTTAGTTGGCTCATATAGATCGAGTCCACCTACAAATTTGACGATTAATGAGAGTCAGATAAATAGGATTCCTATGGGAACCGAGTCAGCAACTGAGACCCCAGAGAGAAGTGCAAATTGGGTAGAGATAAATAATACCCCTGTGGGTCCGACTCCAGAAGAATTAAATGAGTGGATGAGGAATTTACAGAAGAAAGATGCTGAACCACAACCATTGGATGTAATCAGACTAAAAATAGATATGGAAGAGTTAATTTTAGGGACTATTGGTACAGATAGATTGAAATCCTACCAAGATGATGAGCTCATGTTCATGTGCAAGAGTGTTACTTGGAGAGCTAGGAATTTGCATGAAAAATTGGAAGAAACAGCGAATGAACTAGGAGTAGAATTTGGAAAAATCAGAGGATTGCAGAAACCGTACAGGGTAGACTTTAGTGAAAAGGATATAGAAAATCTGAACACATCAGGACGATTAACACAGATAAAGGAACTGATTGTGTTATTGAGAAAATGGGGAGATGTGGACAGATGGAGAAGCAGGTGGATAAGAAGAAAGGAGGGAACGACCGATAAAGCATCATTGGCTTTTCCGGTGAAGGAGAAGGAACCAATAGTACTGGAATATCCAATGAGGGAAACTCCAGGAGGTAGCTATGTACATGTTCCATGGTCCAGACAAGATATATTGTCATTCACAAATGACTTCCCAAGATTGAGAGAGAAACCCGTAGAATGGTATAGACAGGTAGAAAGATTTGTAAAGGTTTCAAAGGTGTTATGGGAAGATCTGGATGGATTGTTTGAAATTGTAGTACCAGCAGATTTATGGACAGAATGTAAGATTACAATTGACTGGCCGAAGGAAGAATATCCTAGAGATGCAAAAACTGGAGCCCCAGGTCCAGAAGTAATGAGAAAGTATGAACAAGCCATCACGTTTTTGAAAAATAAGATTCCACCGAAAGAGACAGATTGGGTAAAGATTGATAGAACAACTCAGGAAAGTAAGGAATCTGTACATGCCTACTATGAGAGGTTGCTTTTGGTTTTTAAACAGTATAGTGGTTATGAGACTTTGAGTGAAAAGGACATGAGTCATTTCGTATATAGATTTGTATATGGATTGAAACCTGAAATAAGTGAAATGATTAAGCAGCATATGTTGTGTTGGCAGAATAGCACTGTAGATGAGGTATTAAGGTATGCAAAATATTGTAGTGATGATATCGAGTGTAGACAGCGCAAACTAAAAGAAAAGGCGATGTGGGCACAAGTAAAGGTTGCAGAAAAACAAGAAGCTCAGATGAATAATCAGTCTAGTGATGCAGGACAGACTAAATCCAAACCGAATATAGGTAAGGGAAAAGGTCAAATGAGTATAGAAGAGGCTAAAAAGAAATGGCCGTGTCATAATTGCGGAAAATTAGGGCATTGGAGAAACGAGTGTAAATTTCCTCCAAAAGCTAATACGGAAAATCAACCATTAAATCCACAGGTGCAGAATGAGGTGAGTTACCAACAGCTGCAACAACCGCAGGTAGTTACTCAACAGAGTCAGGTGCCACAACCACCTCTTCCAAAGAGTGTAAACCCCCAGAGATACAGTGCAGAGGCAGGATTCTACGGAGGAGAGCAGGTAACAAAATTGCCGCGCGCAGCTGCAGTGTCGCAGTATTGGTTACGGCAGGATGGAAATGAATCGGATGAAAGTTTATGACGGTGCCTAGGAGAGGAAGAAGAGTGCGTGCTTGGCGCAACTCTAGAGGTAGATCAGTCAGGTCCATTTGTGGATGGAGAAGTGAATGGTGTAAATGTTACATTCCTTGTGGACACTGGAGCTACCCGTTCTACTGTTAGATCAGTGGAAATTCCAAACCTTCCTCTCTCAGGAGAATATATCCAAGTTGTAGGTGTTTCAAACAGACAGATTAAAGCGCCTCTTACCAAACCAGTAGAGGTGAAAGTTGGACCATTCAAAGAGATGCATCGGTTTGTGGTATGTGATTGCAGTCCTGTAAATTTGTTAGGACGCGATCTGCTTTGTAAAATGAATTGCACCATCTATTGTACCCCAGATGGTATTGCTTTCCAGACACCAGATGAGGATGTCCTGTATAAAATGACAATGGCAGAACTAGAACCAGGAGTGAATGACATGTTTCCTGTGTTTGATGCAGAGAAAATCCCAATTGAATTGAAAGGAATAGTCAGATCTGATGTATGGGATTTCACAGGCGAAGACATTGGGCTAATGAGAGGAGTAGACCCTGTAAAAATTACTGTAAGGGAAGGAACAAATTACCCAAATACTCCACAGTACAAATTAACGCCAGAAATTATTGAAGGAATAACACCTGTAGTTAATAAGATGATTGAACAAGGAATTTTGAGAGAATTAATGAGTAGCCCATGTAATTCACCTATAATGGGATTGAAAAAGCCGAATGGGACATATAGGATAGTACAGGACTTGAGAAAGGTAAATAAGATCGTTATCCCTTGTTGTCCAATTGTGCCAAACCCCGCTGTAATACTGTATCAGATTCCACATGATGCAGAATGGTACACAGTTATTGATTTGTGCCATGCATTCTTTTCTATTCCATTGCACCCAGACAGCCAGCCATTATTTGCGTTCCGGTTCGGAGAGCGTATTTTGGCATGGTGCCGAATTCCTCAAGGGTATACAGAAAGCCCCTCAATCTTTAATCAGATCCTAAAGAAATCATTAGAAGATTTAAAAATGCCTGAAAAATCTGTGATGGTCCAGTATATTGATGACCTATTAGTGGCATCAAAGACCAAAGAAGCATGTGTTACAGACACAATTGCTTTACTGAATCATTTGGCAGAAGGAGGGCACAAAGTGTCCCCGTCAAAACTGCAATTTTGTCAACAGGAGGTACAGTATCTAGGTCATAAGATTGAGAAAGGGATGCGAAAGGTGACGACAGAAAGAATAAGGATTATCCAAGGAATGAGAGCCCCGATGACACAGAGAGAGGTGAGAATGTTTCTTGGGATGGTTGGTTATTGTCGACAGTGGATAAGTGGATTCTCATTAATTGCAAAACCTTTACAGCGATTGACAAAAAGGGATGTCAGAGATCCGATTGAGTTGAATGAGGAGGAAATGAAGGCTTTCAAGGAACTGAAAACAAGTTTGTGTGAGGCACCAGCATTGGGAATGCCTGATTGTGAAAAAGAATTTGAGCTGTATTGTAGTGAGAGAGATGGATGTGCACTTTCAGTGTTAGTGCAAAGGCATGGAAAAATTAAAAGACCCATCGCTTATTTTTCAGCTGTCTTAGACCCGGTAGCAAAGGCATTGCCTGGATGTCTGAAAGCAGTAGCTGCTACTTGTGTGAGTCTGGAACAGAGTGAAGGCATTGTGATGGGGTATCCACTGAGAGTATATGTTCCACACTCTGTTGAAATCCTTCTGACTAGAACCAAAACCCAATTCATGACACATAGTCGGCTGACTAGGTACGAAAAAGTGATTTTGAGTGCAGATAATGTAACCATTGATAGATGCACAAGTGTGAATCCTTCAACTTCACTGCCAGATGAAGTAAATGTAGGAGTCAAAGATGATGTTGATCATAAGTGTTTGGATGTGCTTGAATTTTGCACAAAGCCTCGCCCAGATATTAAAGATGAGCCCTTAAAAGAATCAGATTATGTGATGTTTGTGGACGGGTCATGCCTGAGAACAAGTGAAGGAGTTTTAAGTGCTGCGTATGCTGTGTGTACAGTGGCAACCATAATGGAAGCATCCTGTTTGAGAGGGATACGTTCAGCCCAAGTGGCTGAGCTGATTGCTCTGATTCGAGCGTGCAAACTGGGAAAGAACTTCCGGATTACGGTGATCACAGATAGCCAGTATGGCTTCGGAGTGGTCCACGACTTCGGACAGATCTGGTCCCAGAGGGGTTTCCTGACTTCTGCAGGAACTCCTATTAGGAACGGTGAGTTTGTGAAGAAATTGCTTGAGGCGATACAGCTACCTAAACAGATTGCAGTGGTAAAATGCGCTGCACACAAAAATGGAACTGATTATATTACAGTGGGAAACCAATTCGCAGATGAAATAGCTCAATACTGTGCCAGAAATATGGTCTCACTGAATAGGAGAAGAGAAAAAGAGAATGTTTCATGTCCCTTGCTGTTTACTAACACGGTTGAAACCTGGGATGAGGTAAGGCAATTGCAGGAAGAAGCAGATGAAGAGGAGAAAGATGGTTGGATAAAAGCAGGCTGCAGACAAAGAGAGGAAGATGAAGTTTGGGTTTATAGAGATGAAAGACCAGTTATGCCTGATAGCATGATCTCTAATATGGCACGGATGTACCATGGACAAGCACACATTGGTAGGGATGCCATGATCAGACTTTTCAGACAGACTTGGTACAACCCGAAATTTAGGGCTATAGCTGAAAGTCTCTGTCAAAGATGTCTTACATGCCAACAGATAAATCCTGGAAGGAAAACAGTAGTGAGTTTGGGAACAATAGGACGTGAAGGAGGTCCTTTTACCAGAATGCAACTAGATTTTATTGAAATGCCCCTGAGCAATAGATTGAAATATGTCCTTGTGGTCGTTTGTTTGTTTTCTCGTTGGGTGGAAGCCTATCCGACAAGAAGGAATGATGGAGTTACTGTGGCTAAGCTCCTACTGAGAGAATTCATTCCAAGATATGGCTTTCCAGTAACGATCGAAACAGATAGAGGAACACATTTCCAGAATGAAATAATCCAATTGATATGTGAAGCACTTGACATTCAACAAAAATTGCACTGTGCCTACAGACCAGAGGCTTCTGGAGTGGTAGAGCAAGTAAATGGAACAATAAAGAATAGGTTAGGGAAAATGTGTCAAGCCACAGGACTCAAATGGCCCGATGCCCTGCCATTGGTGCTGATGACCATCAGAAGCATACCTGACAGAAAAACAGGTCTGAGTCCTCATGAAATAATCATGGGACGAGCAATGAGACAAGCACATGTACCTGTCAACAAACTGCTGACTATAACTGATGATCTCGTATTGGACTATTGCAAAGGATTGGCTGATGTGGTACATTCTGTGTTTCATCAGGTTGGACCGGATGCGACCACTCTTGAAAGAAAACCAGCTCATGATTTGAGTCCAGGAGACTGGGTCCGCATCAAAGTCCACAGAAGAAGAAACTGTTTGGTTCCTCGCTGGGATAAGCCACGTCAAGTGATCCTGGTGACAACAACTGCTGTAAAATGTGCAGGTGTGAAAAATTGGGTTCATGCCAGTCATACCATCAGAGTTCCAGATCCTGAAGCTCGACCTGTAAGTCGACATCTGGAGATATCGGATACCAGCTCAGCATCCGAAGCAGAAGCTGAAACAAGCAAAGTTCCAGATCCTGAAGCTCGACCTGTAAGTCGACATCTGGAAGAATTAGGTACAAGTTTGACAACTGAAGAAGAAACTGAAACGAACAGAGTTCCAGATCTTGAAGCTCGACCTGTAAGTCGACATCTGGAAATATCGGATACCAGTTCGGCATCTGAAACAGACCAACCTGAATCTGGTGAAAGACAAAAGAGAAAAACAGGAAACAAAAGAACTGATATTATAAACGAAGAAACCGAACAAAGAGACAGTGACAGCGAACAGCCAAGTACAAGTTATGGAAAAATTCCTCCAGAGATAGTTGAGGTAACTGAAGGAAACTTAGATTCAGACAGAGAGATAGGGGAGAAAGCGGAAGAAACCCGAGGAGTAGTAGGGTCAGAACAACAAATAGAAGAAACACAGGGAAATTTAGATTCAGATAGAAAGATTAATATAAATGCGGAAGACAAACGAGGAGGGATAGAATCAAATGTCCCAACAGAAGAGTCACAAGAAGGTTCAGATTCAGACAAAGAAACTGAGATCATAAGGTTCAAAGTTAGAGGAAGTGAAGTAAGGTCTGAGACAGAATCAGAAGAAAGTGAAGAAGAAAGAAAGCAAAGAATAGGACCAAGAAAGAGAACTTGGAGAACCGAACGAGAGGAAAAGGAAAACGAACTAAAAAGGCCAAGAAAAGGAGACAATTGGCCCCACGAAATTAAAAGACTGAGATATAAGATAATAAATTTGAACAAAGATAATGCAGAACAAGTAAATGAAATAACCAGTCAAAAGGGACAAGGAAAACAAAGTGAAAGACAATTACAGAAACCGAAAAGAGTGAAGAGACCTAACTTGAAATATAAGTCACCTGAATGGCTATACATCGCATTGACCGACATTAAAGAAGAGGATAGCAGTCACGAAAGCCCAGACGAAGGCTGTAAACAAATGGGTGAAAGTGAATTGCACCAAATCTGAAAAGACAAAGAAAGAAACCCGGACTGGACACCAAAACTGAATAAGACGAGAAAGAGTTCTGAAAAGAGCTGAAGAAAGCACCAAAAAGAGACAAAATAAAGGGTAGAATGGCTGAAAGGTCATTCTGAGGTGTGGAGACACATTTTTCTGTACATATATATTATAGCTAGATAATAGTACAACATGGTAGACATTGAGAATAGAAGATCTAGATGTGAGTTTTTACGTAGGTGGTGTAGAATGTGTTTTTATTGTACAGGTTTGCTAATGCTTATCTGGTTTATTTTAGCAATAATAATTCCACTTAGGTTAGTTGTAGAAAATACATCCGTAATAGTGAATGACACGAATAATGACAAAGAAGCTATCATAAAGAACACTGCAGCATTAGTAGATAGTACTGATTTACATAGGGATAAGTCCATAACTGATTTCTCCAAAAATGTCTTCACGAAACTATTATATGAATATGTGGAGACAATGGATGTGAGAGATTGTTATGTCTGTATGCAGTTACCTGCGTCTGTCACAGAAGGTGTGACCTATCATCACCTTCCTTTGACGTATGGGATAACTTGTAGCGTTCTAGCTAGTTTATTTTACAAAACAGGTAGATTAGAATATTATTACACTGATATAGACACTGTTTTTGCTAAAGTTCCCGTAATCCCTGAATTAAATAAGGTGAAAGTCGCAAAAATGTTTGGAGAATTTTTCTTAGAAAATAAAGATTTAACGTTAGAGTATATAGTTAGACACAATCTTACCTGTGAACTAAAGAAAGAGGAAAAGATTTTCTTGGACATGGTAGAAAACAGAAGAGTTAAGTTTCAAAGAAAGGTAGCAGAAGAAAAGATAAAAACACCACTTTGGGCGTTTGAAGAGAAAAATTACGACAAAGGAGAAACAAATGCAGCTATGGTTCTGGATTGGCCCCAACAGGGAAAATTGTGTATTAGTAGAAGTAAAACTACGTATGATAACTATTTCGTGGGTTCTAGTGAGTGCCGAGATACATATAAAATTCTAGGGGGATGGAGATTTAAAGGAGGAAAAGATCCAGTATTTCCAGGGATCTATTATATTTGCGGAAATAGAGCTTATTATAGGTTGCCGGACCATTGGTACGGAACATGCTATCTAGGCCTGGTCTTTCCAAAGATTTTTCAAGTGGAGAGAGGAACGAAAGGAATACACGAGATAGGTAAAACATTAACACGCAGGAGAAGGGAAAGCTTCTCAGAAATAGTAGGTGACATTTTTGGAGCATTGATACCAGCAGTGGGTATATCTTTGAATGCATACAAGATTCGGAAATTGTCTACAGTAGTAGATCGTTTATCAACGAATACTGCTGGAGGGTTCTTGATGGTAAACACCGAAATGGTTGCCATGAGAGCTATGGTAATGCAAAATCGACTTGCCCTTGACATTCTTTTGGCAAAAGAGGGTGGAGTCTGTGGAATGCTGAAAGTCCAACATTGTTGCACTTACATTCCAGACAAAAGTGAGAATATACAGAAGTATATAAAGAATATTACTGATTTGCACAAAGAAATTGCCCCACTGGAGGTTGAAGGTGTTTGGGAGAGACTTGGTAAGAGTTTTTCCTCAATGCAGAGATGGTTCACAGAAATAGGTAGTTCTCTTATTGGGAAGATACTAATATCAGTAACAGTGATAACATTAGTAATGTTATTAGTGAGATTAGCATATGTGTGTATTAAAAGAAGAAAAAGACAAAATAGAGTAAAAAGAGAAAATGGGAAAAATAAAGAAAGAGAACGGGAGATGGGAGAGATAGAATTAGAAGAGTTAAAAGAGAACATGTACAAAAGGTCTAAAAGACAAGATGAGAAAAACACAGTTGTATGAACTAACAAGAAAGCAAGTGGACAAGAAACATTTATCTGATAAATTGTAGGATAGGTTTTTGTGGTGATATTAAAAATCACCAAAGGGGGAATTGATGGAGCAGGGTAAATAAAATAATTTGTACCCCCTTGGAAAAGTAATGAACTTTTAATAAATTAACAATACTAATTGTTTGAAGGAGCATGTAATAACCAACAAATGCACTTTTAGTAAACACTATATAAGGATAACCTGCCAATTTGTGCAAAATCTAATTTATTTACAATTGTAAAGTTGATTAACCCTAATATTGTGATTTGCGTACTAATTAGAGTAAAATCGCATGATTTATGCTATGTAGTAGATTTGTATTGTGGCAAAGAATGCAGATGGTAAGTAAAATGGCTTTAAATGTCGCTTCTGCTAGGTAACACCTAACACAGGTCTTTAAAATGGCGGGTGGTAAACAGAAAGCCTTATTTTCTTTGTTTTAATTTTGGGTGTGTTTGTTCTTATGATAGTTCGTTCGGGCCTGTTAGGCCATGCTGCGAAAATGGCTGCCGAAACAGATGAGGTCACGTGAAAAGCCAAAGATGGCCTCTAGGCAGAAGAAATAGAGAAACTAAATCACGTGGGTGAGGCCTGAGCACGAGGTGAGAGATGTCAAGGTCGCACTGACCTACCATAAGGAGGGTGCCAAGAAAGACTCAGCACGTATTCGTGGGAATGGAAGAGAAAAGTACTGAGCAACAATGGACTAACTAAATTGTGACCATCGAGAATGCAACAAAATGAATGGACAAATTGGACTGCTTTTAACCCAGAAGTCATGAGACTCATTGTATGTTTAACTGTCCCCAAAACCAGTTTGAACAAGGAGGGCGATGAGGTGACCATCACCACCCCTCAAATGGACCAATTAGCGTGATTCTTGCCCCTAAGGATTGCAACTTTTTGTGTAGTAAGCTAGAAAGTAGGGTATAAGAGGGTCTACTCTTATGTGGGGTGGGTTGCTCCTTTTGCTGCTGCTGTGGCCGCTGCTATTGATGCTACTGCTGCCGTTGGTGTTTTCTTGCCATACCATTTTTCTATTTTCCATTTTTCCACCTCAATATTACGAAAGGACTCTGTCATTTTTGGACTTCGAACTTGACTGGGGAAGGAACGAGATCGTTGCTGGAAATCTGTACGGGAGGTCCGATCGAGGAGGCATTTAGCGGGACAGTCAGTCAGTTTGGGAGTTCTATTCTGTGATCTGCGGTTTATCTTCTTTTTGGTGAACCATTCCTATCCGCATCCTAAATCAAAGGGTAATGCATAATTTTCTATTCTTTATTAGACTTTTCACATAAATGTTATCAATGTATTAAAGTGATTAATAAACAAAGAATTTCACCCGTGCAATTGAGAAATTAGATAAAATTGCATTCTAACTTAAAATGAGTCTGTGGTTCTTTAGTTCATTAATAAGTTTAAAGGTTAACAGGTTTTAAGAGTGATTGAGCTGGTCTTAATCACCATCAACTTATTCTACTAGTTGGTCCATCGACCAAAGAGCGGAATACCTTGATGTTTAGAACTGACAGGATCAAAGTTGATGTATATGATGTCTGAGGTATTATTCTGTCAAATTTAACAAGGTATCCCGTTCCTCCAGCAACACATTTCTCCTTGGTGTGTAATCCAGTGAACGAATGAATGTATGATATGCGGTGTCATGGGCCCCACCGACATATGGTTTAATAGATGTGAATGTTTTACCTGGATTTGTGTCCTAAGAGAAATTTATATTAGCCGCGCTGGATCAATCCGAAGAGGTGTCTTCGGAGTGCCGTTTGCATCCGGCAAGTAACTGAATTTTGCGTGCTCATGGATTGTATCTTAGCGTGGGTTACCTCTAGTGAGAAAATGTCTAGATGCAGGGTTTTTAGTAGATCAGGGAGAAATGGCGCACAGACAAAACGCGTGGTGTAATTATGTCCCTATGTTGACGGTGAAACCAGGTCGGGGGAACTACCCTATAACCCCCGTAGGTGTATGAGTAGAAGACCCACACTGGAATTTGAGAACAAAGTCCCGGGCACACGTATTGACGGTATAATAGAATCAGAAGTCTCCTAGGAGTTCAAAATTGCTTGAGTCGACACCAAAGTCAATGTAGAAAGTTATTTAATGACGCAATGACAAAAAGAAAGCAACCAGCCGACACGTGTTTCGTCATGCGGGATTACTCCCGTGACTCATCAGGGCCTATGGAGAGATAATGAAGGAAGAGGTATCGTGGTTGTCGAAACAAAAAGGCGGGTACGCCGATCGGATGGCAGCGTGGTAGATGCTGAATGAAAAGGTGTCGTCTGTGAGACCGGATGCGGACCTCTAGTGAGAATGCGGTTTGTCAAATCCACAACTATATCACCCCGAGACTGAAAATATTAATGATCAGTGTGTAATCACCAAGTTCTGTCAAGGGAGCAGTGTGGGGGATTATCTTTGGAGCGCGCTGACCGGGGCTTGTTACTTTGCCAGGAAGCCTGCACTTTAGCGTTGACAGACTAGAGCATTAGTTTCAAAGATAAGGAAGAAACATATTTTCTAGTCATAATCCTAGTCAAGCTCTTGCCCAGGACTGTGCAGTCATGGGGATAACTAAGCATTATCAAAGGTGAAGGCTGTGGTGTTCCCCACATCTGGGACTCAAGGTACTCAGGGGCATATTATCAAGGGCAGTATCGCCACTTTAGCTGCACTTTTTGCCGATAAAGCGGCAATATTTTTATCGCCCTATTAGCAAGCTGTCGCTAAGCGACAGCTTAATGGCGATAGCGGCCGTTTTGTTGCCGCTTTGCATGTCAGCGATTATTATCGCTAATGACATGCAAAGTAGGCGTTCCCAACTAAAAGCAACTGCAAACAGTCGCAAATACAACTTCCCCCTATTATCAATGCCCGCGAAGCGATAAAAAAAGTTGCGCTAACCGCGATTATCGCTGGAATTTAACACCTGATAAAAACTTGACTTAACCATCTTGTCAATGGGAGGTGGATTGTAAGGTTAAGTCCTCACCTGCCTATTAGCAAGCTTTTCATTAGCGCAGTGAATTTATCGCTGGATTTCTCGCGCTATTGCTGGGTTTCGCAGCTATCGCTGGATTTTTTATCGCCTTGGAGATAAGCGTTGATAATAACGCGTTATCTCCGCGATGAAATCCAGCGATAGCCGGCGATAAAAAAAACAGCGCTTAGCGATAATTATCGCAAATCCTTGGTAATATGCCCCTCAGTTCTTAACAGAAAGTTAATCTACTAAATCTTCTTGATACTCGCGTAGACATAAATGTATAATCTCGGCCTGGGTCATGATGAGTGGTGTTGATGGGTCAAGCAACCGTTAAAGCTAGTTACAATAACAATGTGGCTATGTAGCTAGAGTTGTGAGTACACACAGTGTACATGTAGCTCCATGATCCAAGGTTGTCATTAGACATTTAAGGCTCTTTTAGGAAATTCTCTTATCGTCCCTGTGTTATGTCCTTGCCTCTCTTCCCTTCTGCACATACTCCTGTAACTAGGATTATATATAGCTCGTTTGGATAATCAACGTTTTGAACTAAGCGGGGAAGGACCTTTTGTGCTCACCTGGTTGGAACAAGTCATTTTCGACAGGTTATCTTCTGATCTACAAAGAGGCAACATATTGACAATTAACTTGATATCATATAAATAAAAGAGATCTGATGAGATGTGGTTACTGCCTATTCCTGTGTTCTGTGGTCCACTCTGTCTGAAGAAATCTGACGTCCAGAAAAAGTTGAGAGAGAAATACACATTCCCTGGTGGTATTATAGTATGTCTGCAATGACCCTGGAATCAGAGGCACTAGGAACATCATGGCAAGTTCCTTACCATATGACTCAAATATATGTTAAAAAGGTTGCACTTGAATTCGATTGGTTCCCTCCAAAAAATCAAATGCTGCACCAAATGTCAAAGTTGGCGAATTTCACTTAGCATTGTGCAGCAGGTATTTGTGTTCTTCTTTGATTTCAAGCAAATTTTCTGCGCACCAGTTAGAGGAATGATTGGACCAGGAGTAAGAAAAATGACTACTGTGCACCAGAGCTGGGACAAGGCTCATGGACTGAGCACAAAAGCCTGCTGTTGCTTTGAATGTTGTTGACTACATGCATGCAGAGAACCTCCTGTAAATCAGCTCATAAACTCAGAGGCCCAGCAGCAATCAATAAGGCTGTAAAAAATGTAGCCCAGCAAAAGAGAATTACTGAGATCAGAGCATTAAAGTCCCTGCCCATCCAGGTCCAAAGTCCACCACCACAAATACTGTGTTCTTGCCAATCTAACCCTGTCTCACAAGTAACTATAACTGTTGAACCTGAGCCGTCAATCATGACTGGAAGATCTGAAGAAGCCCGCAGGGGGAATTGCTGTGAATTGTGGCTGTCCCAAAGTTCTCCTTATTCCACTGTACCTGCCTTTCTGTTTATTGTTTTGTGGCTCAGAGGCTGCATGCCCAGCCACTTGCATATGCAAATGATCTGAGTGTTCTCCTCCTATTTACGTACGAGGGTCATCCAGAGTCTCATGACTGTGAACTTTACAGATCAGACCTATGGCTTTCTCTAATTTCCAAAGAGAGCAGTCATAATTCACCATTGTGATCAGAAGCACAAGAACTTTCATCTGTACTCACCGGCATTCACCATTCCTCTGGCCTCAACCTCAGGGGCCAGACAAAGTGTCCGGTGGCTAAAATATTTCAAACTATTGACATTTGCTTCAGCAAGACTGATAATTTCCCCAACATTTTCTAAATTTGCTCATGCAGACGCTTTGCCTAGGCTTCTAAGCATACAGCTGAAACACTATGCGTTTCCCTTTTACTAATGCACATATTTGTCCCTTTGCAACTCCTCCAGAGTCAGACTATTCCCGTATTGATAAGTGAGGAGAAAGTATCTTACAGCTTAGTTATTATAATTTTTCTATGCAATTATATCTTACTGTTATTGGAAATCCTATAATTTCATAAAGTCATAAATAGGGCTCCCGGTTTTTATTGTATTTATTTTTTTGACATTTCCATCTGTATTCATCCATATTTATTTTTTGCTAATGTTATCTGTATTTATCCATATTTATTTGGGGTTTTGTGAATAAATGAAGTTGAAACTAGTATTTTTCCAAATGTATGTAACTGATAAATGTGCATTCATGCTTGAATGCCAGATAGGTTCCAGTGATAGGAACACCCAAAGAGATAAATCAATGCCCTTATAAAAAACATGAACATTTTAGTATCAAGGTTGTGCATATCTACTGCTGTGTAAGCCTTTTTACTGAAATTCCCTTCTTTTTTACCCCTTACCTGTCAATAAGCACAGCTATTGGCCTGGCAGTCATGAATGGCAGCAATTAGAATCTCTTAAAAAAAGCCAATTTCCGTTTTTATCCACATTTAAAAATAAATACAGACAGGAAAATAAATGGTTTTCTGTCTGTATTTATCTGTTCAAATCAGTAAAAACGGAAAACAGGAAGCCTTAGTCATAACACTTTGCGTAGTTTGCCATTCAGTTGTTATCTGTACCTGAGTCACTAAACCTACATTAATCTACAGGAGTAAGCCAATATTAGTTTGACCCTGAGGTTCAAGGAAAAACTGGCAATACTCATTACAATAATTTCCTGATTGACCCTGAGTTCCCTTAGTTGCAGAGAACTTGCCTTACAACACCAGTGGATGAAACCACATTTGGATGAGTGTAGTAGAAACACTGCTTGACAGTGCAATGTCTTTTACAAAGTATATTAAGCATATTTGCTATCTTCAGGGTCGGACCAGGACAGAAATAAGGGCCCAGGCACCAAAATAAAACTGTCCCCCTCATTGGTGAATAAGGTAGCTAAAAAAGTGGCCCATATTTGCAAATTGGGGGAGTGCTGAACTTGTAAAGACATGCTGTATAGGTGTTTTGCAAGGTATGAGAGACTACATGCATTTGTCCTTGCTGCAGGCAATGTTTGCGGTGATATCAGGGAAGCCAATTGAATAACCAGCACAGCAGACCATAAAACAGGCCCATAAACAGGCAAAAAACCAACCCACACACTGACATTTCAAACCAACCCTTTGGGCCTTCCTGATTGCCCTAGAAATCAGTCCGACCCTGATTATCTCCCAAACATTTTCCTTCCTGGAGCACTAAAATAGCATTAGACAACACACCTCTGAGGTGCAAGCTGGATCAAGGCTCATCCAGGACAACAAAGACTTCAGCTGGAGGGTTTGAGTCCTAATTCAATAATATATAATGAGATTGTCGAGAGTAGAAGGGTGACCAGTAGACAGATGTTGATATCAGAAGGTACAGACAAATAGAATCATTGCAACAAGAGAGACTATGGGCCAGTTGTACTAACACTGGATTTTCAAAAAGGGCACATAAACTGTGCACTGGCTTTTTGCAAATTCAATGTGATTTTGCCAACCGACCTATATAGCATTCGATCGTTTCACAAAATTACCATTTTGAATGGGTCTGAATATGACCTACCTCATGAATATTAATGATGTAGGTCACAATTTGTGACTTACTCTGATTGGACCGCACTGGCTCCTGTCTGAACATGCCGCCACTGAGCGGTACACGAAGAGGCATGAATTTACTATGCCCCGCCTGACCAACCGATCACTCGTTCGAGTGATCGTACTCAATTCCACGCGGATCCCAGCTCAATATTGGTTAACGAGCTAGCTCGTTCGGATTTTCGTTCACTGCCATACTTCAGGCCTTATCATTCTCGCAGTTGGCAATTACTCAGGCATGCAATCTAATGTCCTGATGATGATCCCGCAATTGTATGTATGGGATCGAAACATCGTCGACTCCTCGACACCCTAAACACAATCATAATTATTATTTCAAATGTGTAATGGTGTCTCTTTTCATTTATGCTTGCCTACTTCTTGAAATATTTTCAAGCATTACGTTTTGCCTGAGCCTTTCTGTTTGTTCGTATCTTGCTTGGCGCAAGATTGTGTTCCCACTTCATTGTTTGTCCCAATTCTGTAATATTAAAGATATTCCTGTTCGGCTGCACAGCGCAATATAGATCTAATTGAATTTCTATATTTATTTCTCCTCTCCCATTGTCCTTGAGAGGGACCACTGTGTTTATAACTTACTCTGATTGGATGCCATCAGAGGGATGCTGGTCTGCTGGGGTCAGCAGACCACCATGTCTGTGATCACATTAAAATAAAGCAAACCTTTTTTTTTTTAATGCATTTTTTTTACCGCATTTTGCATAAAGGACCAGTGCCTACTCCCAAACAAGCTTTATTTTAACATTCAAATCTTCCCTATTTGTGAACGGGTTACTAACTCCTTTGAGGAGTGAGTAACTTTTCAATGGATTTCGACCACATTTGCAGTCACAAATTACTTCAAAACCCATTTTGTGAATCAGTAATTGTTTACTGAACCATAAAAGGATTTTGTACCTTGTAAAAAGCCATTTAGCATTTTCAAACCCTGTGATTTAGCGAATAGCAGGGTTTGCAACCTCTAAATGGCTTAGTACACCTGGTCCCATGCCTAGGGAAAATTCATTAGGAATCAGTCTGACAAAACTGCTTGAAAACAAACTAAGAATATCAGATATTTCCCCTCACATATTTGGCATGAACAGCACCTCACACAGAAGAGCCAGCAAATCATAGCTGAGATTTACCTAGTGAAAAATGTCAAATTTATGATTCCTACAAAAATATAATGTTTTTTTAATTAAATCGAAAACGGTAACACAGACATGCTTCATTGTGTAAACAGTATGGTCCTCATTTAGAGTGTAGGCATCAGTGCTGTGCAGAGACTGAGGCTTTGTTTGCACAGTCTGTGCTGGTCCAGACACTTCTTGTTCAACATATTCTGAGTTTCTAAATAGCTGGGAGTTTTGCCTGAAAAGTTTGCACCGACAAGGCAAGAGCACATTCCATGGAAATGCACAATGAGGCTGTCCCGCCATGCTATGGGGAGGTAATGTATTGCTGGCATTTTCCATCCTAAGTATAGCAGGCCTCCCAGTGACATACGAGTCTCCAGATGCCAGCAGATGTATGTCTGACATATTTTGTCATAGGAAACCCAGAATTATCCTCACCTCAAATTGAGTTGGGGAAAGCAAAAGTCGGATGAGGAGATAGCTATTAATTTTTACTGATTTTCCATCAGTGCCATTTTCTAAATTGCCCCTTAAATCTCCAGACAAACACTCAAAAATGTCCAAAGCAAAGCTATTGTTAGAGTTACTTAGCAAGCAGCATTTCAACCCAACCAGGTATGTCAGAAACCTTTGTGGTGCTCGGGTTGTGAGGGGAGGGGGTAAAAACTTTGAGAGTCCATTATTGGTTTCCCATCCATGTTTCAGGGCATAATTTTAAGAGATAAATATACTGGGGAATGGGAAACTACAGTCTAAAAAGCTTATGGATGTAGGCGTATTAGACCTATCTGAAAGTCCGCTTCTGGGTACACACTAGGGCCAGATTGGATTTATAGGCAACAGTGCACTGTATGGATGTATTTCACATTACATTACATTTCATTTGTCGTCACGTAGTAATATTGCAGTTTTAGGTGCATCACAAAGGAACAGGGCAGGGTTTTCTTCATTCCGACCACTAATTTGAGAAATTCAGACAAATTGTATGTATATGTATGGGAAAAATCTGAAGATTCAGGTTTAACTGCAAAACTTGGAATCCTAATTCAGGTGAAACTCCTGTTTACCCTTGAATGGGAATTACCAGGATAATGTAATGAGGGCCTACAGATTAAACTTCACCTAATGTGCCTCTAGATTTATTCAAATAGATCCTGGATTGCCCCCACCCTGACATGCTGGATACAGACTTGAGCCAGACACAAGAAGTTTATTCAGGATGCCAGTGGAGTAACTGCGATTTAAAAATCATCTATCACAAAGTCATTGATGGAAATTTGCCCAGTTATACCCTTAGGGGATTAACTTGTATCATGACTCCTGCTATTCACCTACCAAATATTTCTGCTCTTGCGGTAGGAGGAGCATTCTGAGTAGGCCTACTGCTCCTGTCTCATACATTGTGAGCCATTTAAGAAACATCTAGACAATGCTGGAACAGTTTTGAGAGTGGGGGTGCTTGCCAGCAACATCAACTCACTCAAGAGAAAGGGTTGTGGAACATGAAAATGCTACTTATATAGAATGTGTACTCCCTGAGGGATTTCTGCTTAGTGCAGGGGAGATGTGTGAGATCCAATATTGCATTTTGTAGCAAATTCCAACAAATAAATGGTTAAACTGTGGAGTATAGATTATTTTCCTGACATTTATGCTTGGATTGGGACTGGTGAGACAATACCACACTTTTCCATGAACAACATTTGTCAAATGAAATCTGACATAATTTGTATTTAGAGATCCTACACTTTTCTTAGGGTTGCAGCACTGAGAAGGGGAAACATGCTATTGCATTGTTATTCCTCATTCTGAGGTGCAGAACTAAGAGTAGGTAGGTAATAGCACACCTTGTAATTACAGCACCACACCGGTATTTACTGGGTGCGGTATTACCTCTTCACATATTTTAGGTAAAATAATGAGCCCCACTGTGTTTTATTGTTGCTGAAATTTTTGAAATAATTAGAAAGTGTCAGTTTATAAAGGAAGGCAGATGTTTTCGTTTGCATGCGTGCTACATACGATTGCCATAATGCAGCCTTTCAAGGTCTCCTGTAAGCAAGTAAAACTAGAGTCAAGTTACAAAAAGTCTGCACTTTTGAGTCAGAGAAAGGAAAGGTAGACACTATAATAAACCAATTATCAGCAGCATATTTACTAGTCTGTGTTTGGAAAATATCACATGTTGCAAAACAAATATACAAAGGGCACCTTGCAGTTACTTTTCTAAATGAACACACTCAAGACTATCTGGGGATGCTGCACCACCCCCTGCATCCTTAAGTTCAGCATCACCGCATCTAAAAAAATTCCTTAGCATGAATGTTGTAAAAAACAGACTTCAAATTAGGATAGGCATCTTAGTTAACAAGACCCAGTACTTGTTTGCAACCCCCTCTACATGAACTGTGGCTGCTCCACTTTAAGTAATATGGCCCCTTATAGCAAGATAGAAGACTAGAGATAAGACAAATATAGAATGGTATGCCCTCAGAGAAAGGTAAACATCCTGCATGCGAGCAGTGACGAAATCCGCCTTGGTCCTTTGGGATGATGAGGAAGCAGCTGCAGAATATGTTAGCTCCTGTCACCAGGTGAGAGTTGGCACTGAAAGTGAAACCTCATGTATCAAACTTACATAATCAGTGTAGATAAGAACAAAGCAAACCCTTTGCAATTAGGGCATGGTTGATAGAGATGATGGAAGCAATTTATGATAGTAATTAGATTTACATAGACACATGAGGTATATAAATGGAATCGTTAAGCACAAGTGGGAATCAAACAAGGGGGAGTGGAAGAGAGCTGGGGAAGGCAAGAGAAAGAGAACAAGCATTGGCATAGCCAATAGGTCTCGCCTTGGGGACCTTATAAGTGTTTAGCCACGCAACAGTTGATGTTGTTGCACCAAGGATATTGTGCTGCATAACTAAATACTTATAAGGTCCCAAAAGCGAGACCTATTGGCTATGCCAATGCTTGTTTACCTTCCCATGCTGTCTGGGTGTTCAGTTGTTGGCCTGGAATTCATGAAGGACACCATGGAGAGTCACTCACAAGAAGCACAATTTTCTGCATTTAAAAATAAATAGACAGGAACCACATTGTTTTCTGTTTGTACTTATCTATAAAAATGAGTAAAAATGGAAAAATGAGAGTCTTAATTATAAGATACAGAATAATGTCAGGAGTTTTAACGGGCAAAGTAGACTTGGGCTGCAAATCATGGCATCAACTTTTGTTTTCTTCGCTGCTCGCCTTAGTTCAGTGTAATGTTTGGAGTTCCTCATCCTTTCAAATTTTATGCTTCAGACTGTGTGCTACATCACTGGCATGGCGTGTGATGGGAATCTGATACAACTTCAGAGAAGCATCTGTATGCAGGATTTCTAAAGTCACTTATACTAGTGCGAAGTACTTCTTCATCTCCTTGCTTGTCCAAGCTTGCGTTATACATATGGTCTCCTAAGTGGTGGGTGTAGCCTTAAAATACATGGTGAATCTATTGGTAGCTTTATTGCTACATCTTTTGATAAATGATGGGCTAGATTACCCCTAAATATCCTTGTAGGTACACCACAGGCCCTGGTGGAATTGTATCTCCTTCCAGTACACCCTTGGTTATAAGTTTAACATGCTCATAAAAGAGAAACCACGCGCAGTTGAAAGAAAGGACACGTACTCGCTAGTTATACTTTATTCTAGGTTTGCATTTTCTCTTGTTGGTGTATAGAGAAAAGTCTCCATCACAATATTTGTCATATATTTTTTCAGTGTCAATAGCTCAATAACTGTGGGCAGATATTAACAATATATCAACGATATCCGTGCAAGCAACATAACCCTGAAAAGAATAACTTTGGTCAGGGATTCATGCAAAACAAGACCTACCACAGATAAATACAGATTTCATGTTGTTGCACCTACTATTGATACTAGGAACCAAGAGTACCCTTTCAGTTTGGAAATCATCAAGCAGATTTTCTGTTCATACGTGGAGGATTTGGTCAGTTTTTATGAGAAGGGCAGAATATGACTCCAGCAATCGAACCTCCTCAAAAAGATAATTCCATCTGGAATAAGCTTGATCCCTTCATCCGTAAGAAAAGAAGAAAAAAAACACACCTTGAACAGTTGACCAATAAAAACAGATGAATTACATTCCTCATTGATACAGCTGATGGAACTGCCACCCTAGTGGGATCTACTAGACTCCTAGGCAATTACCTAGCATGAACCCCTCTTCCTCTGGCACACTATTGTAGTGACACTCCCCTCCTCTTACTAGTGATAAACCTCTCATGGAAAATCAGGCTATTAGGTCCTTTTTCAAACAAACGTATAGGTCCATTTATTATGCTCCATATGCAAGGATTGTACCACCTCAATTAAATAATGAGGTATAAAAACGAAATGGTTTTGATGAAGATGGTACTTTTTATTCTCATCTACTGCTATCCATACTTCTTTTTATCTCTATTATTTTTGCTACCAGTATAGTTGCTTCCTTTTTACCAAATCATACTTTATGATGCTATGTTATAACGTCATCCTCCATTTCTGCTGCACCAACTAATTTCTACTCAGTTTCATTATCTTCAGGTCTGCGCTCGAAACTGGAAAAAACGGTATTAGTCAGTCTAACAAAATTTAAAGCGTCACCCAAGTTAACGGTGTTCAGTATACCTAGTGGTCTTCAAGGTACTGGCTCTGAATTACATCAAAGTGACATAGTAAATGCAAGGCTGACACTAAATAGATACAAAGATGACCAATATAGAGCATAACAAGGCTAAAAAGGATATCAGTACCAGAATGGGTAAATCATAATTTCCGTATTACTCACAATAAGACACACACTCAACTAACTAACTGGTGGTCTTTTCATGCTCAGCTATTTGTAGGATTAAGTGTTCCACTAAATCTCCTGCTATTTTGCATAACAACGCAGGAGCCGAGGAGACGCACACATTCAAGTCAGTAAGTGCTCCATTTAAAGAATCTAGCACGACGAATGAGCATAAAAACATGACTTAACATTTTATCGGAATTTAACACAGACAAGGATTAGACGGAAATCGCAGTTAAGGGTAAAAAATAACTAAATGCTGGTTAAAAAAAAAAAAAGTTAAGACCAGTTTTGCTGTGTTTATACAGAATGAAAATGAGGCTGCGATAAAAAAAACAAGCGCGCGCCTCGCGCGGCGGGAGGGGGCCTGCGCGATTCCCTTGCGGGAGCGTGCAGCAAGGCGCGATGATTGTGACCATATGGCGCCACCATATGGCGCCGCGCGCTCCCGCAAGGGAATCGCCAGACGTGCACGCGTTGCCATTGCAAGCAATGTAACGCGTGCACGTTTTTGCCCCCAAAGCTGTGCCGATAACTAAAGGTCTCTCCTATGCAGCGCATGCGCGCTGCGTAGGCGAGACCTAAAAATGAAAATTGGAGAAGGAACACTTGGAAAAAGGGGTGCTTTGATGGAAAAGCAGAGAACATGAGTAAGAAATAAAGAGTAGTGGAGAGAAGTAATAGAGAGAAAAATAAATGAAAGAAGAGATAGGGCTCAAGAGAGGAAGCGCAAGAGAGAGAGACAGGGTAAGAGAAGTGCGAAAGTAAGGAAGAGGTGGTGTATGGTGCAAAAAAAAAGGTAGTGCAAGGCCAGTGAGGAAAAAAGGGAGATACTGAGAGAGGTTGTGGGAACAAGGACAAGAAAAGCAGAGGAAGGAGAGATATCAAGTGTAGAAACGGATATGGAAACACAAACGTAGCATCAGATACCCCATCACTAATGACATCTTCAATGACATCACTTCAACTATATATACGTAGTTCGGGGCATGAGCACTGTGCTCAGCACATACGCCCTCAGAGTCCACTGTGCATGGCTTTTGGAAGTGTCCAGAAGCTCAGACCTGATGTAAACCCTTTTCTTAGGGTACCAAGGCAGTTAGGGGTTACAGGGCAACAGCTGTAACAATTGAAGTTGTTTAGCACTGCTGTCCTGGGGCCACAGTACCACTGCACTCCAACCCATTCTCCATATACTTCCCTTTAGCGCTTGGCACTCACATGGAAATGAAGTGGGCCAGTCAATTATTTTTCAAGCAGGTGTTACAGGATAAGACACTTAGGGGGCCTATTCACAAAATGCTTTTTGTAGTACCTTAACAGTACTACAGTAATACTACTAAAGTATTATTAAAGACAGTTAATCTCAACTTTAACCTCTATTATCTTTTCTATAGGGAGATCCTCACACATGTAAGTTTACTACTTAGGCCCTGATTACGATGTCGGACGGACCTGAGTCCGTCCGACAACATTTGGGACCTGGGACCGAACAACCTCCTGTCGTCGGTCCCAACCCAGCAATTAGGATGTGACCGAACACTGTTCGGTCGCATTCCTATTCTTTACAATGGGAGCATGCATTCCGACCATAATGCATTCTCTCATTGTAAAGAGCTGAGGTGCAGTTCATCCCTGCACCCCGTGGCAGGCACCTCAAGGTGCCTGCCACAGGGTGCAGGGATCAACAGGGGGGCACCATAGGTGCCCACTAGGCTGCCATCCGGTGGCCTTGCACCCATGGTGGCCCTGCTGGGGGCCCCAAAGTGGGATTCCCACAGCCTTTCTGTGTCGGAATGACCGGCACAGAAAGGCTATGGGAATCTGCCATCGCAATCTCTCGGGCGGAAAGAGCCACCCGAGGGATTACTGGAGGCTTTCCAAATGGCAGACAGTGTCTCCGAGCCCGTCGGAGGACTTTCGGATATCCGGTTCGGATTCTTTTCCGACCTACCCCATCAAAATGGGTCGGTTGGAAAGGAATCCGAACAGGCCGAGGGTCGGAGCCGTTTCCTACGGCATCGTAATCGGGCCTTTAGTAGTAAATGTGGGAGGGACCAGGGAAGTGACTCAAAAAAGGAGCATACTCACCACTAAAGTGGGGGGTTTTAAGTAGGGCTATGCAGGGGTTCAGGGAGGGCCATTCACCCACCTATTGGAGAGTAGGCCTAATGGTATTCACAAACTGCACTTCTAAAGTTACTACAGCCAACGAAGGTACCCAAAACTGTAGTAAATAACTGCAGGTCAGAGCTGGAGTAGGTCCAGCACCACACATGGCCAACCACTGGTACGGCAACACCCTCTCACAGAAAATAATTGTGGTAGGGACTTAAAATAAATCGCCCATAGAAAATAATGTTAAATTATTAAATTATTTAACTGCTTCGGTGCTAGGGACGGCCCCCGGCCGTCCGACGTCACAGTGGGCGTGTGCGGAGGACGGCCGGGGGCCGTCCTAAACACGCCCACTCAATAATTCACCCGCACCACGCTGGAATTCGCGCCGCGGTCAACGGGTTAAAATAGTTAAAAATTTAAATAAATATAATTTAATGTTAAACCAAATCTAAACATAAAACATTCATTATTTAATTGGGAAATATTTTAACAACTTTTTTCGAATGTATAAATTAATGTAACATTATTCATATTGAAATATAACTAAATAAAATGTAATTATTTCTATACATTACTTTTAATAGTTATTAATGCATAATAAAAAAAGTTTTTTTCTTTAGATGGGAATTGATTTTTGTAGCTATAAAATTAGTCTGCAGGCTAAATGTAGGCTGCCTAAAGCTGTGTAGAAGGCATGCATCTCACTCATCAAGCATCTCATTCAAGCCAGTTTCCTGGTGTGATGTGTTAGCTGAGTTAGCTGAGTGCCCAGTCAAACTGTATGCAGACTAAATCTGAGAGCGTAGGAAGCATGCACACTTGTGCCTAAGGCTAGAATTAGGCATTCACGGTATGTCAGGGAATATGATTGTGCCTTAGATAATGGTGGCTGTGCTTGGGAATATGATGACTGTACTTTGGAATATAATGGCTGTACTGCTGGCCTTTGATGGCCTCGCACATGGTCTCTCAAATGTGTACCAGTGGCATATCCTGATGGTTAATATGGTAACTTAAATAGAGTTGTATCTGCCTTATATTGTTTGCTATTTAATGAATTGCTTTTATGGTATGTGTTTGTGAAGTTCAGTGATGTCACTTCCAGTTATATCAAAAGGGTCAAAGTCACATGACAAATTCCTGTGATGTTAGGATCAAAGGTCATGTGAGCTTACTTCCTGTGATGTCATGAGCGTAGATGTGAAAAAGTGATGTCACTTCCCCTACTGCTGGCCTTTTGGTGAACCAAGGTCCATGGATCAGAGGGAGAAGAGTGAAAGAGAAAACAAGATACAGCAATTAGATAAGTGTAAAGAAAGAGAGAGAGAGATGTAGAGGAGAAGAATTGATATAGGTCTGTTGTAAACAATTTTGACAGGGCTAAATTTGGTTCTAAGTCCGATACTGCTCAAGAAAACACTACCATCCAACAATACAAATGAAAAATAATTGTCGGAAAAGATTGCGGACACGAAATTTACTTCAATTAATCCAATATGGCCCCAACCATCCCTCTGCAGCTTGTGCACTCAATTAAACGAGCAATGTCGGCGCATTTATGTCTCACAACCTTGAGTGAAATTAACTTCGGCTTCTTCGGTTAGGTATCCTAAAGTGATATGTTTATTGTGTGGCGTACACACACAAACAGAAAAGAAGCTGCGTCACTCACGTGTGTGGAACAGCGCCACCTGAAAGATTGTTTCTAAAACCGAGATAACTAGCTTATTTTCTGATGAATTAACAGTTGTTTGAATGCTAATCCCTGCTCATTACGTACCCAAAATTGCCGTGGTTTTATCTCGAGGGTTTAGCAGATTATCATACTCATGAAGCAAACTGCGCCACTGAGGGGGCATGCGGGAACGGAGGTACTTTGTATTCAAAAAGTGATGGAAAATGTTCTGCATTTACCCATGATTAATTTATAATAACAGCCTCCTCTTATCCTTTCCGGAGTTACGTTTTTTTTAAAATTTGAACCAATCAGCGGAGGTACCGATCTAGGGTGCGAGATATTCATACGGGCTTTTCGTTTTTGGCGGTAAACGCTGCTCCAGGATTCTGAGGCGAATTGGAAAATTGCCGCTGACATGGCCGCTCAGTCTCTGTCAGACAGTAAATCAGGGGGAGGTCAGAGGTCGGAGGCAGCCTTGAATTCCTAGCCCGTAATGGCTCTTCCCTGCGAATGTCTTTGCTGATACATAAATTCCATCGCAGAAACACCTGTGGCTCTCGGTCCATGGAGAGGAGGATGCGAGGCGCACATCAAGGCCGGGTTCTTTCATATTCTGAAGACTACTCCTGTTCTTTCCTGACCGACATTGGCAAAGTTCATCAGTAAAAACCCATTTTTTTTATTTCTTATAGGTTGCACACTATGAACTTCACTACCTCAAGGATTGATGTCTACTTATGACAGGGTCGTCAAAGTAGGGGGCAGTCCCCAATAGGGGGGCCCAGATTAAACCCTGTGGAGGCCCCTAGGCAGTCGAAATTTAGGGGGCCCCCTCTCAAATGATCTTCTAATATGTTTTTAATTTTACCAACCAACAATTTTAATAAACCAATTTTATTACACAAAACTAAACATTAACAATGATTAATGTAATGAAACAAAAATTAATTGGAAACAATTTAAGAAAGCATGATTGTAATTTTCTTTCAAGATCAAATCAATATTATTTTGATCCATTGTCGCAGGGCCCCTAAAAGGAGTGGGGCCCATAGGCTGGTGCCTACTTTGCCTATTTGGTAATCCGGAACTGGGGGGCCTCAACTGATCACTGGGGGGGGAGGGAGGGAGGGGGGGCGTCCAGCTATGGCCAAAAGAAGCATTATGCTGATAACAGTACTTTGTTTTAAGTGGAAATAAATGAGTGGCAGTAAGCCGCTCTGTAATGGGCACTGGCGTAACGAAACTTGAGGGGGCCTTCCTGCAAGGCACGTGGAGGGGCCCCCTCTGGGCTCAATCAGGAGCTCGGCAGCCAGAGTGCTGTGCTGAGGGGGCCCCCTGGAGCTTGGGGTCCCCCGCACCGCGGGGGCTGCGTGGGCCTGTGTTACGCCCCTGGTAATGGGCCATCACTAACATCTTTTGTCATGTATATCCTAGCTGAGAGTACGTGTCAACAGGGAAAAGGGAAGGGACTCCAAATATTCTTCAAAACCCCTACCCCATTTCTAATAATCAGACTGTGGATACCTTTACACATTAGTAATGCCTGCCTGACCAGAATAGTATGTTTGGCAATCATGTATTTGGTTGCATTTTTAAAACGGTAACAGAACTTAACTGCAAAGTTTAAATAAGTTGAGGCATATTTGAACATTGCCAATTCAATAGAATAATTGTGAACAATTCTGAGGTGAGCCAGATGATTTTTATTTTTTCACTGGGGGGGCACAGCATTAAAAAGTTTGAAGACCACTGACGTATGACCTCACGATGCTTGTAGCATTGGGACCATTTGCAACAACGTGCTTGCGTGGTACAATATTCCCTTTAATGGCGTCATGCTTGCTTTTTGCTGTGTGTCCATTTGTTTCATCATGTCCCTTTGATAACTCGTGCCTTTTGAGTTATTATGCCCTCCTCATACACAGAGCACACTAATTGGTCATACTGTTACGATCACTAATTCCTGTGCCCAAGCATGTACCTTATTTTCAACAACCCATCGATTTATATATCATGTAGTCGTTCCTCAGTCTCACACACATTAGGTTAAGTATTTTTGCTAAGTGTGGTATAACTGTTGCCTATATCAAACCTTTAGATCATCTTTGTGTTTGCAATGTTCCATGGGCTTGTAGTTATCCCTAGGTTTGACTAAAAGACTCATGTTTTCGATCCACATGTTTGTACAAGCCTTACTTCACTGATGACCTTTTTTCAGTTGCTGTAATTATTCACCTGCTTGTTAATTATCCATGTGCCTGTAGTCAGGGAATTTCCAGTTAGGTACTTTCCAGCATGACCTGCCACCAATTATACACCTGTTGGTAATTATCCATGTGCCTGAAGTCAGGGGCATTCCAGGACCATTCAATAAATAAACATGTGCCCTTCTAGAAAGAACTGTGCACCTATACTCAGCCAAACCCCAGTCGGGCGCTTGGCTGTATTTCCTGAAAAGATAATCCTTCACCTCTCTCCCACTCTCCTGAATCATCGCACCCTCTTCTTCCCGATCCAAGCTTCCTCTCCTGGCCCGGTGACATCTGCGCTTCCACAGACATCCCTGAGCGGCTCATCGGACTTCTCTGATCCCTGCATTCCAGAAAAGACCTACCATTGAGCGATGGCGGTGAATCCTCTCCGCAGCTGCAGTTGTTCAGGATCTGGCCCATTGATCATCCTGGCATTGTGACGGCATAACCTGCAATGAAAGGAAGGACAAACCAAAACAAGAGAAAACAAGGTTAGTTCACTATTCTTTGTTTCTTTTAAAAAACTCACCCGCTAAAATTCTACAAAATAAAAACTTTAAGAATTGTGAATAATCTTGACATAAGACCCCCATGCTATCTGTTGGAAGTTCAAGAGACAATTTGCAAACTTTTATAAGAGAGAAAAGGAGAATTCAAAAAGGAAGAACAGTCACATAACAAAAGCATATGGCATATTATGCTGAGAGGAGGAAACCTATGAACTGTTATCTGAAGCTAACGAAAGGAGTGGTTAATTCTATCCCTCAAGAACTAAAAGAATACGCATTTTCTGTGATATTAGGAACATCTCCGAGTGTAAGTACTTTCATTGCTAAAATGTTATTTGAACTAGCTATGTCAATGTGTATCAATGCTAATATAGTGTGTGTGTTCCTTCTCCTTATATACTCTCCTCTTCACCCCTAAAAGATGCACCCCGAAAGAGGAAGACACTTGGGGCGTTCCTGAGCAGGATAGCCAGCTAGACAGCACTCAGAGGGTGCAAGTCTTTGTCTCTTTTATTATTTTGTCCCGACCCCCTTCAATATTAGACCTAAGACCCCAGAACTTTAGATCACTTCTGGAATCATGAGGAACCTCTGCCAAGGAGAAGAGCTGAATAGTTTTGAGGAGAAGACTGCCCCTTTGCTGTGTGTTGCTTTGCAGGGTTCGCCTACAGTTGTTGCTTCAAAGACAGGACTTTGCTGTGAACCTGCATGAGAAAAATCTCCAAGGGCTTGTGTGTACTTGCCTCCTGTTCTGAAGTTTCAGGGACACAAAGACTTCACCCACAGCTTCCTTGAACTCCACTGCTGGGAGTTTTGACCTGCCAGGAGGTGCCTATTCCAGTTCTGGGCCTCTGGAGGTTGTCCCTGCTACAGGAAGCTACCAAGAACTAAAGTTCTGAAGGAAATAAATGCTTCGCTCTTCTCGCGGCTGAATTTTCTGATGCAGCACCACCGTGTGGGAGAACTTCCCGATGCACAGCCCCATACGGCTAAAAAATTGATGCAGCACCTGTCAGCGGCCCGAGAAACCACTGCACGCCGAGTCCCATGTGCCAATCTCCGACGTCGAAGTTCACTGCACCGACTCTGAAGCAAGCGCTGCTGTTCGGCAAGAAGAATTGATGCATCGCCGGTCAGTGGCGGGAGAAGTCGACGCAGCACCTAGTTCTGCATCGCTGCATCACCTCCAGCGCGTCTGGATTTTCCACGCATCACACCTGGGCGCCAACTCTATACCAACTCTGGTGCCCCAGTAAGAAACCGACTCATCAACTCCCAGAGCAGTAAGAAACCAATGCATCACCTCCTCTCCAGTAAGCAACCCACACATCACCTCCCCTGAGTGGCAGTAAGGACCCAACGCATCA
The DNA here is from genome assembly GCA_963921515.1 of Calotriton arnoldi. Lineage (NCBI taxonomy): Eukaryota > Metazoa > Chordata > Amphibia > Caudata > Salamandridae > Calotriton > Calotriton arnoldi. The sequence goes on from CAWUFW010003328.1 coordinate 1,547,235, forward strand.
CCTCCCCTGGAGCAAGGAACCGAAGCCTCACCTTCCCTGTGGCTGTTTTTGCTTGTGATTTTGACACATCCCAGGTACTTTGTGCTGAAATTGAAGCATTCATAGTTTCCGGGGGGACTACAACTCCCGACCCGCACAGCGCGATGACACGCTTCAAAGGGAGCACACAGACCGTGTTGCAGGACGCGCGTGGGACGCGTCCGGGCTGTGCCCGTGCAAAGCCTGGGCCAAGGGCGGGCCCGTCCACGCCCGTCAGAGCCCGGAGGAGGCTGGGCTGGGCCCCTCCTCTAACATTGGGACATCGGGAAAACGGAAAGTGACTCTACAGCCCTCAGGTTGCATTTTGTCTGATACCCTGCCTATTCTCCTATTGTATTGCCTTACGCCCCTATTGATTGTATCTGCTAGCCTCCAGATAAGTGTTTGCCCCCGGTTTTGAACACTACATCCGACTACACAATGACTAAGCGAAAGGGTGTAGCAGGAACCCTGGATGCCTTTATTACTAGGGCTGAATCAATGCTCACCCATGAAATTGAGCTTACGGAGAGGCGACTCTTTCTAGATCCTATCACCACTCAGAGATGCTCTTCATTAGGCCCCTCGACTTTGGGTAGTGACCCGCAAACATCCCACCCTACCCTTGTGCAAAATGTGTCTCAGCCCCTCTCTCCAACAGCCTCGGACGCACCCCCCTTGGTCACTCAAATGGGGCCCAGCGTCTCTACGTGTGAAAATGTAAAATCTGAATCTCTCGTTTTTCTAATTAAAGCTGTGCTTCATCCATTCTCATCCCTGTCTTTTTTTCAGCCTGGCTCTATCCTTGACATCGCACCTGCATCAACATTGGTAAAGAATCTAGATTGAGACATCGTAGGCTGCGTAAACATGCAAAGTCAGCACAAAAGAACAGCTGATGTCTGCACTGGGTTTCGTGTGTTTGTTAAACAATGGTAAAGCCTTAGATAAAGTTTGCTCAGATAGCCTATCTTGTTGTGAAGCTTCAGGACGCGACAGTTACACAAGGCACCAAGGTTGTTGATTCTTACCGATTGTCTCATTTGTATGTTCTTCCCAAAGCTCTATTTACCTCTGGGCGTTCCTTGTCTATTATGTTCAGTATAAAAACTCATGTAACCATCGTTCAGTGTGTTCCCTCCTTGGGTATCTTGATGGTACTTGTCGGATGGAGACCCATTCATGAATGCTTAATAAATAATCTATGGTTTGACTTCGCTCCAGTGTCGTTTCCTCCTTCCTTGTTAAAGAACCCGTGGCGAAGTGGTGATCCCTGCACCAGCAGGTTATTCATTAATCTGCTCCACATACGAGGGGCCGGGTGTCTAAACTTCCTATGGAGGATATCTCGAGCGAACCACCAGTCAAGAGAAGGAGGGGTGTGGGCATCCAAAAAACTCAAAAGCAAAAACAACAAAAAGGGCAGCGACCTGCCAAATCAAAGGGGGAGGACGAATCGGAACAGGGGATACCCCCGGCTCTACTTACTCAAGACCAGTCTATGTATCCGTCCCTAACGAGAAATGAGGAATTCTGGAAAAGGATGGAAACTATGTTTACTGCTCTATTAACCCCTGTGCAACTCAAACTCTCAGAAATGGAAGTAAGGTTAGCCAAATTAGAGGGGTGGGGTGCCCTGGCTAGACCACCCATTATATCTGAGATGGAGACAGAGAGGATCTCTTTAGCACCATCGCAACTAATACCCGAAGTCCATATATTTCATCAACAAACCCAACCACCTCAACGAGAACTCTGCCATGACAAGGACATGAACACTCTTTTTCCCCTCCAGCAGCAGGGGCAACCCACCACTTTGCAAAGCACTGTTAACCCCTCAAACCCAATCGACCTGAGTCGTCCATGTTCTACTTCTTCTGGAACTCTCCCGGGCAGGCCCCCAAATTACTTGCAGCCAGCTAATGTAGAGGGTGGAATCGATCGCATCGCAACCCAAAGGACGAACACTATGTGGGAGGCCCAGGACCGGTTTCAAACGTTGCACCTACCCCCCACTGCGGCCCCACTCGTACTGGTCCTTGGAAATTTTTCCACATTGAGGGTGGATCAGAGTGAAAATACCATGCAGCTAATTGATAAATCCCTCCATTGGCTTACTGCCCATGCCACAGGTCTGACAGGAGGGTCGTCAAGAGGGGGTCATGGTTAGCCAATCACATCATCATGGCAAGAAGGGTGGGGTGGGTGGGGCTGTCCAGAAAAGCCCTAGAGGGGGACTGTGTGGTGATTAACTTTAATAATCCCGAAATACTGAGATCTCTATTGTACCAACTACACATATTTCCACCTAAGGGCACCAAGATCTTGCCCCTGACACTTGGCCAATTTTATTCTCCTCCCTCTTGGGCGGACCGCCTGGGCCCAAACCCACTGTTGCCCCATAGAGAGGTTTTTACAAAGCCAATACCACTGGGCTATCAAGGCTTATCCCTCTCCAACAGATTTGCTCCCCTCTCAGATATGGACCTTTCTGATTGACTATCTCTAGTCCCACCCAAGGGCTCTCTCTCACCAGAAACTCTTCAGACCAAACCCACAGAACCCCCTAGGCCACTCTTATCAGGAATTGCATCGATTGAGACTAGTGAATTTTCTGGACCCCCAATCGGGCCAAGGGGCAGCCCAACTCAATTTTACTATCAACTTGGAATGTGGCGGGTATTGCAAATAAAGTGGACAATGTTCAATTGCTAAAAATCTGGCAAGACTGTGATATAATCTCCCTTCAGGAAATGTGGGCTATGGACCCCATCTTTGTTAATGGCTATTCCAATCAATGGCAGTTCCAACGCCATCAGGGAGAGCTAAGGGGGGCTTCCTAACATTGATCCCAAATACATCGGTTTTGAAGGTAAAAAAGTTTATAGAAACTCCTCCTTCTTCCATATCCTCATCCTCGAGTTGCCCAAACTAGGGTTTTGTCTCTTAATAAACTTTTATAACAACAAGTTTGGGCCTAATATCCATATGGCGGTAGACGAGGTAAATAAGGAGCTGGATGCTATTCTTAAACTTAAATCACTAAGGCTTAAAGAACCCACATATCTCATCTGGCTTGGAGATTTCAATATCCATCCCTGTAAACATAGCTCAGAAAAAGTATGTGGTATGAGTGATCTCAGGGGTAACTCGCTACAACACTTCACTCACAACACCTATGGTAATAGCCTAAATTGGACACTTTCGGCTAGGGACTTGGTGATCATGAACAAGTTTGCCTCAACCACTGAATCACTACCTAAAACGTTCCGACGGTTTGATAAAGAGACAACCATAGACTTCATTTTGATCTCAAACTATTTAAATGAGATCTGTACTTATGCGGATGCTCAATTTACACCTTTCAGTGATCATGCCCTTTTAACTTGTGTGATCAGGTCTGCCCCTAGAGCACTGCCCAGACAGCAGGAAATACACCGCCCTTAATTGCAAGGAGAAATGGTTATCAACTAAAGTGGGCAAAAATTGATAGTGTTAAAATTCTGTCTGAAACCGTCACCAATTCGCTAGCTAGCATAGAAACATGTTTGGATCCAAACAGCTCCTCCATTGAAACAATGTCAGGCTTCACAAACCTTTTGGACAATATAAAAGATGCATTAACACGGTTTAAGCCTGATAGACCTAATAAGGCTAATGGCTGGTTCGATACCCCCTGCACCAAATCCAGAAAGGCCCTAGTAACTGCACTAAAGACACTTCCAAGGGACAAAATACTAATTGCCTCCTTACGAAGGGACTATAAGGTTGCAAGGAAATCGAGGGAGAGGGCAAAGAGGAAAGAGCTATGGGCTAGTCTAGAGGAGGCCTCAGAATCAGGCAACAGTGAAGAATTTTGGGCTATAATTAATGCTCCTTACTTTAAGACCCAATGAGATCCAGTCCTAGATTCACACATTCTGGAAGGCGACTGGGTGACACACTACTCAAGTATTTTCTCCCTCTCCTCTCCTCACTCCACTCTACCCAATGTAATAGGCCCTAATTCCCAAGATAATTTAGTATTTACCCTGCAGGAGGTAAAGTGCGGTCTAGAGGCCTGTAGCAAGGGGAAAGCCCGGGGCCCGGATGGGGTCCCAATAGACTTTTTTCAGTTGGAGCAAGACCTTTGGGTCCCCTTGCTGACAAACGTTTTTAACAAGATAGCGCAACTGGGCCCCCCGCCATCGTGGAAAACGAGTTTAATTGTTCCAATTTTTAAAAAGGGAGATAAGGATAACCCCAAAAATTATAGACCGATCTCCCTTATCGATACAACTGCCAAACTCATGGGTCGTCTTCTACTGTCGAGACTCGAATCCTGGGCACAAGAAAGGAACATTTTAATGCAGACCCAGTATGGCTTTCAACAGGGGAAAGGCACTGTTGATCAGTGCCTGAACCTCTCCCTTATTATGGACAAATACGTGAGAATTAAGGGCGGGAAACTACATTTAGCCTTTATGGACTTAACAGCAGCGTTTGACTGCGTTTCCCACCCGAAGCTCTAGGACATTATGTTAGAGATGGGAATGGACCAGCCCCTAATTGACTTCATCCGACAAATGTACTCGGACACCTCTGCATCGATTCGGTACGGGAAGAAGGGAGAGCGTACCCGCCCCTTTGAGATCATGCGAGGGGTCAGGCAAGGCTGCGTCCTCGCACCATTTCTATTCTCCATTTATACCAATGGTGTGGAGGATGCGCTGGCGGGAGCAACGCTGGACACCCTCTCTGTTGATTCATACCGGCTCCCTATTTTGGCATACGTCGATGATGCCGTACTCCTTTCCAGAACCGGTGTGGGTCTCCAGCGATGATAACAGCATATGCAGCTTTTATGAGCTCGCTGGACCTAAAAGTAAACCAAACAAAAACATTCATACTAACTGCAGGAGCAAGGAAGAAAGAGAAAGCTCCAAATTTCACATGGACTCGAAAAAAATTGAGGTTGTAAATTCATTTGCATACCTAGGAGTCCTTTTTGATAAGAATCAATCTTGGTCTCAGTTGGTGGAAGGAAAAGTAATGGTGATGGATAGAAGTCTAGCAGCATTAAAATCATTCACCACGAGGCTGGGATCTAGACCTCTTGGTCCCATGAAAAAGATATATCAGGCTAAAACAGTATCAGCCGCAGTGTATGGGGCAGGTGTATGGGGCATGGCATCCATTGAACCTCTGCAAACAGCAGAAAACACATTTCTGAAATCTCTAATTTCCCTTCCACAATCGTACTCAAACCACATTTCTCATATAGAATCAGCCCTTCCTTATATTACGGACTCAATACGTATGGCACCCCTCTTGCTGTGGTGGTCGATCTGGCGTAGGGATACAGTCCCTCTTAATCAAAGGATCATTACAGACCTACTCAAGATGGACAACCACGGTAGGAGTCGGTGGCTAGACTATGTTGAGCAGGAATTTAGTGCCCTGGGCTTGCTGAATCTTTTTAAGGTACCAATGACATATCGGACCTTCTCAAAGCTGAGGCTGGTTGAGACTTTTAAGTTAAGGACCCAATTTGACCGTAGAGAGAAGAACCATGGAGCACAGATGGTCCAAATGTACAAACTAACCCCCCCAATCGAGGAGGGCGAGTTCTCATATTTAGCAGGGGTCCCATTCTCTCATCACAAGTTTATCCTTTCGCGCTTTCGATTAAATGTGATCCCGTTGATGTTGGGGTATCCAGGTAGAATTTTTAGGCACTCCGATTTACCATCGTGCCCTTGTGACTCAAAGTCACCACAAAACGATTTGCACTTGGTACTTTTCTGTAGCATGTATGCTCAAGAAAGGAAGTTATTTATTGTTCCAATTTTAAAGCACCATAAATTTCGTCAGTGCTGGGTTGCTTTATATTTTCTGAAATCACTCCCGAACCTGTTTGCCTGCTTTGCGGTAGCATCCTTCTTATGGGCATGCATGCGTAAAAGGAAATATACGGTGCATTAATTAAGGAATCAAGGGACCAGTAGAACCAACTATCTGTTCATTGTTTTTATTACTTTTTAAGACGAGTTATACATTTGTACAAAATCCATATTTAAATTTTAATTTATCGTCTCTTCTTGGACGTGTCTCACATGAATTTATTGTAAATCGGTGTAGAAGGGGGCATGTCAAGGAACGAAATGTGTTGAGATGTATTTTACAAGTTTTATGCTATTTATTCGTATGTACTTTTATGATCTGAACAAAAAAAAGATCGAATAAAGATATTGATTGATTGATTGATTGAATTAAAAATATGTGCTATTCTTATATATAGTTTTAGCATTAAAATATATCAGTTTATATATTTAAATATTTTAAATAATTTATTTAAAATTTACAATATTTCCTATGGGGTTCACATTTAAGTCACTGTCTTCATTATTTTCCAAAAATTGGTGTTGCACTACCAGGGATTGGCCATATGTGGCGCTACACTTACAAATGTTTTTTAGCAATGTACTTATACTTTTCTGTTAGGTTCCATCCCCTTTTTGAAGGAATGGGGACGTATACGTCCATACTTTCAAGTAACATAACGCTCGGATTTTGTGAATAGCAAAAAGTAGAAATGTTACTCAAAAGTTTAGATTTACACATGTAAAGTGTAACTTTCCATTGAAAATGGCTCCAAATTCCATTTTCTACCAGTTACAGCCTGAAACTTGTTTATCGTTTTCTATTGTGTAGGCTTGTATGTTTAATTTACTAGTAGAAGCTTTATTGATTTTTCCACAGGTCATCTGTGGTACAGTCCAAGAGTAGATTTACAAAGAAATGTCCATTTGTTTCAACTAAAATAGCTACCTAATAGTGCCATGTCATGGCGGACACCCTAAGCTAGTCACTGATTTTTAGGCAACTTTTCGGCGCATGCCGAGACTTTTCATTCCTTTTAAATGCTAAAAAAAGAAGCCAACTGAAGTGAGTCAGATTACTTGCATTCAGTGCTCCATGCATTACAGTCATGAAAGATCTGCAAGCAGGGCATCATTTCAGCTTGTGACAGACACTGCAGTGTGCAGAGTGAAAGAAAGGAGGGGTGTGCTAAGCTCCTCCTATTGCCTTGCTCAAGAGACTGCTGGGGTAATACTAGGATATGCTGTCAGTGAGTGGCTTTCCATTGTCCCTGTCCTTCTTCTTATTGATAGTGACTTTTCTGGCTTATCTAAGAGAGTCCTGCGTGACTTTTTCACCATGTAAAGTGGTACATGCATGACACAGGGCTTTCAATTAGATTTATGAAGCCATGCAAAGTCACCCTGCGTGGCTATGAGTGGCCTCATAAATCTTGGGTAAGGCAACACAGCATAAATCATTCCGTTGCCTTACTCGGCGCCCGGGAGGCGTTCCATGGGCATTACGGTGGGTTTTCCCACACAACACCCATGGATTTTGATGCTGCCCTAGATGTACAAAATCATGTAAACCTGGGTAAATGCCAAATCCATACACCTCCCGAGTTGAGGCGTAACGATGAGAAATATGCTTATTTCTTCTTGTTTTTCCCTCTTTCTATGTGTGCTGTATTCTGCAGCATACATAGAATGAGGAAAATGCGTCTTAGGATTGTTTTTGTGCAGGAAGGTATCACTTCCTGTTCAAAAACAATCCTGGATGTAATGGAGGCACCCTTGTACCATGGTGCAAGGGTGCCTATGTTGGCGCTAGGCTGCCGAAACAGCGCCAGCACAGGGAGAAAGGACAGGAATAAATATGGTGCATTCCTGCCATTTCACTTTGATGTAGAGCAGCGCAGCAAGGTGCCTTGCTACACTGCCGTACGCCAAAATCCCGTAAATGAGGGCCTTGTTCCTTAGGTCTGAATACCAATAGCCAATTATTGAATTAGTAAAAGGGAAGAAGGAACATAGCAGCAGTGTGTTGGCGCCTATTGTAAACAAGGCAAAGGGCTCCTAGTGCCTCTGGTTGGGTAGTAAAAGGCAGCCAAAATTGTGGTGCCGTGAAATTCTCATATTCACGGGCTTTGATGACACTACACTTGTTGCACTAGGGACAGTTGGGCAGCTGTAAATAAGTAATTCCTTCTGCATTGCATTATCATTGACAATATACTCTAAGGGATGTTACATGGCAGGCCCAGCACTGCACAGAACCAGCGCGTTCTCTCTCACAAATTCACCCACCCTCCTTACAGGACAGATGTACCACCACTAAAGGGAGTTCATAGTGCACTCAGGGTGCTCCAGATGACATACAGTTCACAGCAAAGATTTATAATATACCATCATTTGGGTTTTCACCTCTCTCCATCCATTGGTTTGTTATTGTGTCATGTGCATTTTCCATCTGCCCACTACAGCTTGAGGCAATGGGTCAGCCCAAATCAGCCATTGGCTACCTTCAATGTGATTGGCAACATGCTGCTCTTACACAAGCAGCACATCCATACAGAAAGGGACATATTTAGCTGGAAACTGTTAGAGCGTGGGGGTAAGCCAAGAAGGCTAACACTGCGCGCCTATAGTTTCCAAACGCAGGAGTGTGCTGTATTCACAAGAATATGGTGCACCCCTGCTTTTCCCTTAGCGCTGGCGCTAAATGTAGCTGCCTAGCACCAACACAGGCACTCTTGCACCATTGTGCAAGGGTGCCTGCGTTGCAGGAAAATATTGTTTATGTGCAGAAGGTGCCCCTTCCTGCACATAAACAATCCAGAATGGTGATTTGTAACTCCTATGTGTGCTGCGTTGTGCAGCACACATAGAAGAGGCAAATCATCATTTTTGTAATGATTGTTTCTGTGCAGGAAGGGACACCTTCCTGCAATTCATGACGTTTTGCTGTTTCTATGTGTGCTGCATAATCCAGCACACATAGAAACAGCAAAAACGAGCAGAAATAAAGCATTTCTTCTCATTTCGCCATGATAAGGCCAGGATTTATTTGGTCTTAATTATGGTGCTGCCTCCTATTTGTTCCACCTGTAAATAGGGGACAGCGTCAAAAACAATAGGTGTTGCTGTGGAACACCCACTGCAACACCCATTGCCCACCCCTTTCACGCTAAGTATTGGGTGAGAGGGTGCCTTATTTACAAGGTGGCATTAAGCCATATTAAGTGGCTTAACGCTACCTTGTAAATAAGGAAATGCCCCTATCGCCACAGAAACATTGATAAAAGTGATGTTCCTGTGGTGATAGGGGTTTGTAAATATGCCCCAAAGTAGTTCCCTTAAGCGACACTGGCAATGGGAATGAGTGCTTCTTGAGATCAAAAAATATTTTTGCTTTTAGCCAATATTTTTGGGAATTTATCAGGCCCCGGCAGCGGGCCCAACTATAACATTTGGCAAAAACCATGACAAAACAAGCATTGCCAAAGCCAAAAGGCTGGTAGCCAATAGCGAGAACTATTGGCTTTGCCAGTGCTTGTCTTTTTGCATATCTCCTAATACTAGTATGCCAGAAATAGCCCGTGGCACCCCCGCCACTGGGTCTGAACTAAGTTGCTAATTATCTCATAAATGTCTTCATTGCTGTTTTCACTAAGTAGTGGAGTATAAAGAAAATAAGATTTCCTCCATAGGATTAGTCATGAAGGCCACAGACAAAGGAGCTTTCGCTTGCTGATGAGGGCTTTATGAATCATAATTTATTAAGTGCATTATCTTTGTTGCCTGTTCGCCCTGGTATGTCATTATTTTTCTATAACCCACTGCTTTTGATTGACTGTAATATGCTGTAACTGCTGCCCTGGTGGGACCACAAACAAGGCATACTGTTATAACAATGTGAGATAATATCTAGGTCAGGTAAAAAAATACATTTACATTTTCCACGTTTAGGAGCAAGCTTGTCTTGTGAATTTTGAAGGAGCCTGTGTGTGCTCTGAGTTGCTTATTTGTATTCGGCTCAAAGTGTAACCCATTGCAAGCCCTCACATAATGATTAGTTTGCAGCAATGAATCATTCTGTATGCACATGGAGAATGAATGTTATGACCTGCTAGTACTTTACTGTTGTTGCATTTTAGGTTTGTGGCAGTCTTTTAGCTTTTAAAGAATAAACGTAATCATTTCTGGTTGAAGTAAGTGATGGCGGCATATAGGGAAGTTATTTATTTATGTTTGATTTATTTACAGTATGAATGTATTGGGTCGTTTTATTTATTTGATGGTTTGTTAATCGGTTTGTATATATGCTGGCGTGCATTGGTGCAGCAGTATTAACATTTGTTCACTGCAGGTACTTTCATATTAATGTGACCAACAAATGAAAAAGGTACAGTTGGTGGTTGAGGTACCAAAGGTTGAGCCGGGCAAGGCACTGCCGCCAGCAAGTCAGGAACCTGAAAGCTTTTGAATCAGAAGGCACATTGAACTACTTAGATGTGACCTAAGAAGAGCACAATGGGATATGCATGCATGAATGTGAAAAACACTGTGCCTATTCCAGCTTTCCGTGACTCCAGCACAGTTACCCTTTAGTTCACTTCCATTTGGGGGAGTGGCATCTATAGATCTATGGACTTGACACATGACACCTCTCTCTTTCCTAGTAGACCAACCTGCACATATGCACCACCCATGCAGGCATGCAAGGTCTGGCTTACAATCAATTGAACAAAGCAACAGTGTAGTAAGATTGGGCTAGTGATAACTTCCCCTACATGGACACCAGATGACAATGACAATAGTGCTTGAAGATACAAAAGGGGGAGTTATGGGAGTGCTTGCTTACAATAATTCAGGATTACAAAATGTGGTTAGAAAGTAATACTGGTTTGTTTATTTGGTTATTCAAAGTCTCACCACTACTCTTCTGGAGACTGACAGCATTAGGTAGAAAATATCTTCATGAGAAACGTGTGGCTTGGGAGAACCATTATGTTGTTGTGTACACGGAGGTGATAGAATTTACTTGTTAAGAAAGGAAATGAGACCTGGATGTAAGTGGAAATGCTCCTTAAATTTTGATCTGTGTTTAAAGACATGGAATAAAACAGAGGTGTTCCAAATTGGTCCACAACTACACACTTCATGGCATATCTTCAGGATAACCCTGGACTATATAAATGATTCTGATTTGGGGCCTTATTATGAGTCTGACGGTCCACGGACTGCCAGACTCACGGTGTCAGTCTCCCAACTGCCCAAATACGACTAGGGCGGTCAGGCTGCCCTGGGACCACTGAAACCGCCAATCATATTATGAGTTTTCTCACCGCCACACTTTTCATGGCAGTGCAAACGCCATGAAAGGTGTGGCGGTGAGGAAACAAAGGGGGCCCTGCAGGGCCCTTTGGTGCTTCATGCCATGTGGAGACACATAGGGGAGCTCATACATGCACACCTAAAGCTGCGCGCTGTGCAGGTACTGCCTTTGAAATTCCCATTACGGTGCCTATTTCATAGGCACCGCCCTGAAAGTGCCAAAGAACCACCCACCATACCGGGAAGAAAACTCATGATCTGGCGGGAGGTTCCTACGGGGGTTTGGCAGTGCGGGGGCGGGGTGGTCCCGCACTGCCAAACTCATAAGGCCCTTAGATTTCCTGTATGCACGTGTAGTTCATGTGGACATCCTGTAATTTGAATCTGGTACTGGCCCTCGAGGACCAGAGTTGTACAAGCTGGATTAAGAGATGAGATTTACTGGTTTTCACCATACAATTAGGTTGGAAGTTGATGATATCTGTTGGGGTATGTATTTCAGAGAAAATTATGCTACTCTGTTTTGCCAACTTCTGGAGTAAGCAAGCATTGGTTATGAGATCGACAGCACTGTTATTGTCCTGGAATTACAGGGGTGCCTCCAGTTTAGGGAGCTGGTTCCATGGCACTAACCATTTTTTGTGTGATGGGATTTGTTGGTTATGCAAAGATATTTGACTTGGACAAGAGATCTGAAAGACGGATGGGGTTATTTGAGAACTCAGATAGTTGCCTAGATGTGGTCCAGCTGCTGGGGTTTGGGGTAACTGCAGAGCATGTCCGTCACACTATAAGAAGCCAAGACATATTCCATTAACTCATCCATGTTATCCTTTCACATTTTTTGCAGCCTCTGTAACCTTACCACTACTGTGAATTTTGTTTTTAGTTATTGTTTTCTTAACTGCATTTGTGAATGTAAATTAAATGCTTTTCACTTTGCCCAACATCTTATATTTCACTTTTCTTTTTTATTAATTGTCCCTTTCCTCCCTTAAACCTAATACTTATACTAAGCATTATTCATGTGTACTTTATATATTCCTATTTTCTCAATTTTTTCATTTGAATACTGTTAGACTTGGCATCCTTTGGCGTGTTTCCCCTGTCTTTTTGCTTTCTGACCTCCTGGTTTTGACTCTGTTTTTGCTGGTTTAGTGTCTGTGCACTGTCTCACTGCTGTTCAGTGTTAAAGTGCAAGCGCTCCCGTTGTAAACTGTTGTTAAGGATTAGTATTTCCATGGTTGGCTAATATGATTTACTAGTCATTCCCTAGTACAGTGCACTGTGTGCCCACGGCCTGTAAATCAAATGCTGCTGGTGAGCTTGCAGCACTGATTGTGCCACCCAGACAAGCAGCCTGTAAATGTAACTCTGGCCTGCCATTGCAGACCTGTGTGCAGTCTGGTACTGCCATGTCGACTTGGCTGGTGCACCGACCTGCCAGGCCCTAACCTTCCCTTTTCTTACATGTTAGTCACCCCTAAGGTAGGCCCAAGGTACCATGTGGGCAGGGTGCAGTGTATGTGAAAGGTAGGACATGCCCTGATGTGTGTGGCATGCCCTGATAGTGAATTACTGCCCATTTCGTTTTTCACTATTGCAAGGCTACCTGTTCCCATAGGACAGAATGGGGAGTTTGTTTATAACATCCTATAAACATAACTACCCCTGGGAACAAGTTAGAAAAGTAAAGTTTAGTATGCCTGAACTCAGAATCTAAAGATGCATCTTTTAGTAAAGGTGATTTTTACATTCGATGTTTGAAAATACCACTTTTAGAAAGTAGGTATTTTCTTGCTTAGCCATCCAGTATGCCTCTGTTGAGTTTGTGTATTGACTGTCTGGCTTTGGGAGGACAGGGGCTGGGAAGGAGGAGCCATGGCTCCAGAGAGTCTCGATGGGCCAGGGATGGGCTAAATAGACCTGGGCTGCATTTAGAGTAGGGGAGGAGATTTTCTTTCACCTGAATGGGCCTGGTCTGCCTCTGACAATGCTGTCTCCACCTCCTGCCAGGAAGCTGCACCAGAGAGGACAGAACTGGTTCTGGCTGGGCACAGACTCTCTCTGCCTTCAGAGAACAAAGGATTTTGTGGTATAAATATTGGGGCCCAGACCCCAGAACTTTAGAACTCTTTTGGACCAAGAAGACTGCCAAGAAAAAGAGCTGGAGAAGCTGTGAGGAGGAACTACCACATTACTGAGTGCTTTGCTGTGTTGGCCTGCTGTGGCTGCTTCTGTCTTGGGACGTGAAAGGACTGGACTGAACTTTCTGCAACTTCTTTATTGAGTATCTCCAAGGGCCTGAAATAGAGCTTGCCTCCTGTTCTGAAGTCTCAGAGACTGCAAAGACTTCACCAACCTCTGGGTACCGCTTCTGAAACCACTGTTTCAGCTGCCGCAGAGAAGGGAAACGCAACCGACTCCGTCTCTGGCTCTTTGTCCTGACGGCACCGCAGACGGCACCGTCTGCATCTCGCACCACAACCCTGGTCTAACCGACGACGACCGCTGCCGCCGCCGCCACTGAGCCTCTGCTTGCACGTGACCTGTGGGCACCGCACTCCGCACCACCTAGCTTCACTTCGCCATCCTGGTCTCACCGACGCCGTCGCTGCTCCTGACTTCGACACCCATGACCGCATTGTGGCTGGGGGCACAGCTCGTAAGTTTCATTATGCACCGCCTTGTCCCACACAGCCGTCTGGGCCGACAGACACCAGTTCCCACTAACAGGCTCTGTCGCCTGCACCGCAACTTGCCAACACTGCATCGAGCACCGTCTCGCCCTGCACCCAATGCTTTGGTCTCACCGACGCCGTCTGGATGATCGTCACCGAGCCACTGCCTGCACCGCATCGAGAGCGCACCGCACCCTGCACCGCTTCCATTTTGCAACGCAACAGCGACGGTTGCCACGACCGGCTCGCACCCCCGTGTCAGCCACCACGAGAAAGGTACTGTTACCGAGTCTATTCACGCTTTTGCTGGCCCAGACCTACGCAGTCGAATGGAACTGTTAGACTCTGTTGTTTTCAGCATCGCGGTAGCCCCGGACAGAGCTACCGACGAGTACGAACTGTGTTTTTCAAGTATTCTTGCAAAGTATAAATTTTTAAGTACTGTATTGTGGATTCCTATTGTTTTGGTCTTGTTTTAAGTATATAAAATATTGGATATTTTTCTAAAACTGGTGTGGTGTCCTTTTGTAGTGTTTTCACTGTGATACTGTTGGTTATGTGCAAATGCTTTACACACTGCCTCTAAGATAAGCCTGACTGTTCGTGCCAAGCTACCAACGGGGTGAGCAGGGGTTATTTTAGGAGTGTAACTCCCTTATCCTGACTAGAAGGAAGGGTCCCTACTTGGACAAAGGTGCAAACCCTTGCCAACTAGAGCCCCCCATTTCTAACATTGGTGGCAGCGGTGGGATCTTGGCATGGAGGGAGAGGAGCCTATTCCAAGTATGGATGTGCTTTTGGGAGGGGAGGACCCTCTAACCCAGGCAGCAGTAGCCTGTCCCCAGAGGAGCTGGAGGACAGGTGGGAAGCAAGGAGAGTTGCTATGGAGCTGGAGAAGCTTAAGTTAGCCATGAAGGAGAAAAGGATGATTTTAGACCATGAGATCAGGATAAAGGAGCTGGATCAGAGAAGTAGACCCATCTCAGATAGTGGCAGCAATTCTTCAGGGAAGGCAGACAGAATTGTGCACATCCTCAAGAATGTAGGCAAGGAATTCAAGAAGGGGGATGACATACAAAGGTGGTTTCAGGGTTATGAGGCAACTATACACATGAATGGGGTCCCTGAGAAGAATTGGGGGGCAGGATTGTGGCCTCTTTTACCAGAAGAAGCTAGGGAACTTTGATAGCTTTGGGTAAGGGGTATAACCTCACCCATGCTGACATGAAAGAGGCCCTTCTCACCAGGTATGGTCTCCCTCCTGAAAAGTACAGGGATCAGTTTAGGTCCAGTAAGAAAACTGATGCCAACACTTGGTTGGAATGTGTAGATTCTTTCTGCAGGTCAATGGATAGCTGTGTGAAGGGCAGTAATGTGACAGATTATCAGGGGCTCTACAATTTGATTGCATGGGAGCACTTGTCCAGTCTATGTTTTGCAGAGCTGTGCCAGCACTTGGTTGATAGTAAGCTGACTGATCCCAGGAAGCTTGCTATGGAGGCGGACCGCTGGGTGAGTACCAGGGTCCACAAGAAAGCGTTTGGGGGTGACTCATCCAAAGGTGGGCCGGGTCCCCAGCAGAAAAGTGGGGGGGGGACAAGGGTAAAGTAAAGGAGTTCTCTAAAGGGCCCCAAACTAATACCCTGGGTAAAGGTTCCCATCCCCAGGAGACAAGAAAGCAGTGGTCTCTTCAAGAAAGCCTGCAGAGACCGGCCCCGCAAGTGATTTTCCTGTGACCAGGTGGGTCACTTGAAGGGGGACCCCAAGTGTCCCAAGAGGGCATACCCACCCACTGGTGGGCAGACAAAGGTGTTGGCTAGTATAGCGCTTGGGAAGGAGGGGTGCCCACAGGAGGTTGGGGATCCTGCAGAAATGATCCTCGTCTCACTAGGGGACAGTGAGGTGGTCCCTGGGAACCAGGTGCCCCCTAACACAAAGAAATACAGCACCTGGGTGACCATCAATGGGAAAAGGGTAGAGGCTCTCAGAGATACTGGAGCCAGTGTGACCTCAGTCCTGTGTCACCTGGTCTCTGAGGAGCAGGTAGTCCCCGGGGTATTCCACTAAGTAGTTGCTGTAGACAACTCGGAGCGCCAGTGTATGGTGGCACAGATTCCCTTTGAATGGGGGGGTCTAAGGTCCCTTGAGGGTGGTCGTGAGCCCTACCATGCCTATAGATTGTCTGCTAGGTAACAACCTGGAACTGTCCTTATGGAAGGATGTTGAGCTCCGGTCTCACTTGGAGATGCTTGGGTTGCCAGAGTGGGCATGGGTGTCCACTCGGTCAATGGCAGCCAGAAAGGGTGATCAGAGGGACCTGGAGCCTGAAACAGTGGCCCAGGTCCCTGCCAAGAAAAAAGGGCAGGGTGGCAGGAAACCGGCCCCTGAGGTTCCCATGGACAGGGAGGAGGCTGACCTTGAGGGGGACGCCCCAGTACCTACAGGGGAGCAGGTAGCTGAAGTGGGGGACATCTCTGAGCTGACCCATTGGCAGCGAGAGGGTGGTCCGACCAGGGAAGAATTCTGCAGGGAGCAGAAAGAATGCCCTTCTCTAGTGGGTTTGCGGCAGCAGGCTGCAAAGCAGGCAGCTGCTGATCAGTCTGGATCACATTGGATCTACTGGGAAAATGGTCTCTTGTACAGCGAGCCTAAGGTTGCTGAGCCTGGGTCAGCCCATATGCTGGTGGTACCCCAGAGCTTCGGGACCTTCCTACTGGGCCTGGCTCACGACGTGCCTTTGGCAGGTCATTTAGGGCAGGATAAGACCTTTGACAGGCTTGTCACCCACTTCTTCTGGCCCCAAATGCAAAGGCAGTCTGATGGACATTGCAGGTCTTGCCAAACTTGCCAGGCAAGTGGTAAGAGTGGGAGGAAGGTTAAAGCTCCTCTCCAACCTTTTCCAGTTGTTGGAACCCCTTTTAAAAGGGTAGGGATGGACATTGTGGGGCCACTGGATCCCAAGACAGCCATGGGCAACAGGTACATCCTGGTCTTGGTGGACCATGCCACCCGGTACCCAGAGGCAATCCCTCTCACGACAACGACGGCGCCAGTGGTGAGCCGGGCGTTAATGGGGATCTTTTCCCGCATGAGTTTCCCCAGAGAGGTAGTTTCTGACCATGGGACCAATTTCCTATCGAAGTATATGACATCCCTGTAGAAGGAGTGTGGTGTAACCTACAAGTACACCACTCCTTACCACCCACAAGGTAACGGTTTGGTGGAGATATTCAACCAAACCTTGAAGGGCATGATTAAGGGTCTAACAGAACCCATGAGGCGTAAGTGGGACGTCCTCTTGCCATGCCTTCTATTTGCATACAGGGAGGTGCTTCAGAAGTCTCTCGGTTTCAGTCCCTTTGAGCTCCTGTATGGTCACCCTGTGAGAGGACCTCTGAAATTGGGGAAGGAAGGCTGGGATGCAGCTCCCAGGAAAACTCGCCAGGATGTGTTTAGTTACATGCTGGCCTTCAAAAACCAAACTTCCCGCTACAGGAAACTCGCTCAGGCGAACCTGAAAACAAGCCAGGAAGAAATGATAAAGTGGTATGACAAGAATGCCACTCTGGTCGAATTTCAACCCGGACAAAAAGTATGGGTCATGGCCCCAGTGGAACCTTGTGCCTTACAGGACAAGTGGACTGGGCCTTTTGAGGTGGTGGAGCACCAAAGTGATGTCACCTACCTGGTGAATTTGCAAACTCCCAGGAACCCTTTGAGGGTCCTTCACGTGAACCGCCTCAAGCCATACTTCGAGAGGTCCGAAGTGAGCATGCTCTTGGCGACAGATGATGGGGTGGAAGAGGAGAGTGAACCTCTCCCTGACCTCCTATCCACCAAGGAGCACGATGGGTCAGTGGAAGGTGTGATCCTCTCCCCTACACTGACCCCAGAGCAGCAAAGTGACTGTCACCAGTTGTTGGGACAGTTTGCCCCACTGTTCTCTCTGACCACAGGTGTTACTCACTGGTACACCCATGACGTGGGCACTGGTGACAGCCCTCCTGTAAAACACAAGATTTACAGGTTGACAGACCGGGTCAGGACCAGCATCAAAGAGGAGGTCTCTAAGATGTTGGCGTTAGGGGTGATAGAGCCCTCCAACAGTCCCTGGGCCAGCCCAGTGGTCTTGGTTCCAGGGGCTGCTGCACCCGGTGCCACTCCAGAACTGCGGTTTTGTGTGGAGTACAGGGGGCTCAATGCGGTCACCAGGACTGACGCACACCCCATCCCCAGAGCTGATGAGCTCATTGATCGGTTGGAAGCTGCCAAGTTCCTCAGCACATTCGATTTGACATCTGGGTACTGGCAGATTGCCTTAACCGATGAGGCCAAGGAGAGGTCAGCATTCTCAACCCGGAAAGGCCATTACCAGTTCCGGGTGATGCCCTTTGGGTTGAAGAATGCCCCTGCCACCTTTCAGAGGTTGGTCAACCAGGTGTTGGCTGGATTGGAGGATTTCAGTGCCGCCTACCTGGACGACATTGTAGTGTTCAGTTCCAGCTGGGAAGAACACTTGCAGCACCTCTGCGAAGTGTTGAAGGCTCTGCAGAGGGCAGGCCTCACGATCAAGGCCAGTAAGTGCCAGATCGGGTAGGGTTCTGTGGTGTACTTGGGACACCAGGTAGGAAGCGGCCAGGCGGCGCCCCTACAACCCAAGATTGACACCATTCTGGCTTGGGAGCCCCCAAGACCCAGATTGAGGTGAGAGCCTTTTTAGGACTCACCGGTTACTACAGGAGATTTGTTAAGGAATATGGCACCATTGTTGCCCTCTTAAAAGAGCTGACTTCCAGGAAGCAGCCCAAAAAGGTGATCTGGACTGAATCCTACCAGAAAGCTTTTGATGCTCTGAAGGCAGCCAAGTGCACGGCGCCCATGCTCAAGGCACCCGACTTCTCCAAGAAATTTGTTGAGAAGACTGACGCTTCAGAGCATGGTGTGGGAGCGGTGCTCTCACAACGGAACGAAGAGGGCCTAGACCAGCCTGTAGCCTTCCTTAGCAGGAGACTATTCCCCAGGGAACAGAGGTGGAGTGCCATAGAAAGATAAGCTTTCAGTGTGGTCTGGGCGCTGAAGAAGCTAAGACCCTACCTGTTTGGGACTCACTTCTGGGTTCAGACAGACCACAGACCCCTCAGATCATTGATGCAAATGAGGGGTGAGAACCCAAAACTGTTGAGGTGGTCCATCTCCCTACAGGAAATGGACTTTACTGTGGAACACTGTCCTGGCACAGAACAAGCCAAAGCAGATGGTCTGTCCAGGTTCTTCCGCCTTAGTGAAGAGAACTCCCAGGAGGTTGGATAGTTCCCCTACTTTCAGCTGGAGGGGACATGTGTTAGACTTGGCATCTTTTGGCGTGTTTCCCCTGTCTTTTTGCTTTCTGACCTCCTGGTTTTGACTCTGTTTTTGCTGGTTTAGTGTCTCTGCGCACTTTCTCACTGCTGTTCAGTGTTAAAGTGCAAGTGCTCCTGTTGTAAATTGTTGTTATGGATTGGTGTTTCCATGATTGGCTGATTTGATTTACTAGCCATTCCCTAGTACAGTGCACCATGTGGGCCCAGGGCCTGTAAATCAAATGCTGCTGGTGTGCTTGCAGCACTGATTGTGCCACCCACACAAGCAGCCTATAAATGTAACTCTGGCCTGCCATTGCAGAGCCTGTATGCAGTCTGGTACTGCCATGTCGACTTGGCAAGTGTACACACTTGCGAGGTCCTAACCTTCCCTTTTCTTACATGTTAGTCACCCCTAAGGTAGGCCCAAGGTACCCCTATGGGCAGGGTGCAGTGTTTGTGAAAGGTAGGACATGCTCTGGTGTGTGTGGCATGTCCTGATAGTGAATTACTGGCCATTTAATTTTTCACTATTGCAAGGCTACCTGTCCCCATAGGACAGAATGGGGAGCTTGTTTATAACATCTTATAAACATAACTACCCCTTGGAACAAGGTAGAAAAGTAAAGTTTAGTATGCCTGAACTCAGAATCTAAAGATGCATCTCTTAGTAAAGGTGATTTTTACATTCAGTGTTTGAAAATACCACTTTTAGAAAGTAGGTATTTTCTTGCTTAGCCATCCAGTATACCTCTGCTGGGTTTGTGGATTGACTGTCTGGCTTTGGGATGACAGGGGCTGGGGAGGAGCAGTGGCTCCAGAGAGTCTTGATGGGTCAGGGATGGGCTGAATAGACCTGGGCTGCATTTAGAGTAGGGGGAGGAGATTTCCTTTCACCTGAATGGGCCTGGTCTGCCTCTGACAATGCTGTCTCCACGTCCTGCCAGGAAGCAGCACCAGAGAGGACAGAACTGGTTCTGGCTGGGCACAGACACTCTCTGCCTCCAGAGAACAAACAATTTTGTGGCATAAATATTGGGGCCCAGACCCCAGAACTTTAGAACTCTTTTTGGACCAAGAAGACTGCCAAGAAGAAGAGCTGGAGAAGCTGTGAGGAGGAACTACCACTTTGCTGAGTGCTTTGCTGTGTTGGCCTGCAGTGGCTGCTTCTGTCTTGGGCAGTGAAAGGACTGGACTGACCTTTCTGAAATAGAGCTTGCCTCCTGTTCTGAAGTCTCGGGGAGCACAAAGACTTCACCAACATCTGGGTACCGCTTCTGGAACCACTGTTTCAGCTGCCACAGAGAAGGGAAACGCAACTGACTCCGTCACCGACCACTTTGCTGGCTCTGTGTCCTGATGGCACCGCAGACCGCACCATCCCCATCTCGCACCGCAACCCTGGTCTCACCGACGATGATGACTGACGTGACGATGCAGCCACTGAGCTGCTACTTGCACCGTGACCTTTGGGCACCGCACTCCGCACCGCCTCGCTTCACTTCGCCATCCTGGTCTCACCGACGCCATCGCTGCTGCTGACTTCGACACCCTTGACTGCATCATGGCTGGGGGCACCGCTCGTAAGTTTCACGATGCACCGCCTCGTCCCACACAGCCGTCTGGCCCGACGCCAGCACCCGCTAACCGGCTCTGTCGCCTGCACTGCAACCTGCCAGCACCGCATTGAGTACTGTCTCGCCCTGCACCGTAAGCCTTGGTCTCACCAACGCCGTCTGGACAATCGTCACCGAGCCGCTGCCTGCACCGCATCGAGAGAACACAGCACCCTGCACCACTTCCATTTTGCAACGCAACAGCTACGGTTGCCACGACCGGCTCGCACCACCGTGTCAGCCGCCACGAGAAAGGTACTGTTACCGAGTCTGTTCACGCTTTCGCTGGCCCGTACCGACGCGGTCGGCTGGAACAGTTAGACTCTGTTGTTTTCAGCATTGCGGTAGCCCATGACAGTACAAACTGTGTTTTTCAAGTATTCTTGCAAAGTATACCTTTTTAAGTACTGTTTTGTGGATTCCTATCCTTTTGTGCTTGTTTTAAGTATATAAAATGTTGGATATTTTTCTAAAACTGATGTGGTGTCCTTTGGTAGTGTTTTCACTGTATTACTGTTGGTTATGTGCAAATGCTTTACACACTGCCTCTAAGATAAGCCTGACTGCTTGTGCCAAGCTACCAAGGGGGTGAGCAGGGGTTATTTTAGGAGTGTAACTCCCCTATCCTGACTAGAAGGAAGGTTCTCTACTTGGATAAAGGTGCAAACCCTTGCCAACTAGAAACCACCCCCATTTCTAACAAATACTATTCATTATTTAATTGCAATTAATTTACTTAACTTGTCATTCTAAACCTAATCATTATAATGAACCTAAATCTTATTTAATTTCATGATTTGTAAAATTAAATAAATACATTTAATGTATCCATTAGCCTAAACGTATTCATTTCTATATGTTTTGGTTTTGAAAGTTAAGTTATTAGCGTAGTATGTAAATAGTAATACACATACTCATTATTTTCATCATCATCATTGTAAGATAGCAAACATCATAAAGTATTAAATATAGTAATGAAAATGTTCAAACACTTTTTATTTTATCAATTGAAATAAGTTATATTCATTGGAATTTAATAAATAATATATTTCCCTACACCCCATCTAATATATTTTCTTTATGTTCAATTTGAAAACTAAATATGTTTCTCTTTTTTATGTGTTATCTTATTTTTAACTTAACATCATTTCTTACTGCAATTTCCTTTGAAGATATAGTGATCACCATTGAATAGTGGCCTCAACGTCATTTTTAGACAATGCTGTGGTAGAGATGTATTGAGGGGGAACTATAAAAATATTTTATATAGAATGCTTTACAGTAGAGATTATTTGCACATTTGTTGTACATTCTGCAATCCTAAATGAAAGTTACTACATGATAGATCTCTTTATCCAGGCCTGCATAGTGCTTTATTGTTGCGTGCAAATCTCTCTTTGTGATGGTTACAAAACATAAACTATTCAAAGGGTCATGGAGAACTCAAACGTATTTCAACTATATGTTTTCATTTTATCCTGTCCTTCACAACTTAATTTACAACAATCTTTTTTTCATCAAATCCTGGATGTCTTCTCACTAACTATGTTTTATCTACTCAAAAACAGATATCTACTTTTCAAGCTCATTACGCTCACTACGCTCACTCTCCTGCATCCCCATTCCTGTATCTTTTTTTCTCCCTCTTTCCATGTGCTGTCTTAGGGGGACTGCAATCTTAGGATCATGTTTGATTCCAGTCTTTACTTCTCCTTTTGCCGGTCACTCTCTCCTGTTGAGATGAAGTCTCTCCTGCAAAGCCACTTAGAGTTGGTGGAATTTGGAATACGTATTGTGGTGCGAACTGACATGGGCCAAGAGGAAGGCTATAGGTTGAGAGCCTTGACCTGTGCTGAACTATCAATATCCAACCCATGTATCATTCCAGGCGGTTGCCCCTTGAAGCAAGGATCACTCAAATGGGAATCAAGGAGCCATGGTAAACAATGGACACTGCAAATGGGTGGTGGTAGGAGCAAGAAGGGTAGTAACTCCCAGGAACAAGCCAGTATAGGGTCCAATGATGGAAGGAAGCAGGGTGATAAAATGGAATCAGTCATTGTTAAGGGTTACAATTTCAAAGGATAGAAGATGAAATGGGTCATGTGTGTCAGATACGTAGAAGGGATGCAATAGTTTAAAGAGAACAGGGCTGAAGAAGGTGCTGATTAAAGTAAGAGACTGAGGCTATTAGGTACAGCGAAAGTGAAGTCTTCTTTATTCCAAGTAAAGGAGCCCACGTCCTGTGGTTCCTTTCTCCAGCGGTTCCAACTCCAACTGAAGAGAGTGAAGCTGGCAACCATTGAGAAGGAACACAGATCCCTGAGTCCATAACACATATAAACCTTACATGTTGCATCACAGGCTAACTGTCAGAGGCCTGGAAGACAGGTGTAGAAGTAGTAGACAGACTAACATTCCAACACTACAAGGGCATAGCGCAGCATTACTACCAGTGAGAAGAGAAGAGATACCCATGTCCCATCCCACAAGCCACTGACAGCTGACCCTAAGCCAAGAACATCAAAACATGGACTGCAAATGGTAACAGGGTCAATGCCAGAATGCTCCCCGCCCACTGTGAATCTTGATCAGTAGGTCACACAGAGAATGATAAGACTATAGGGAGGGCCAGATTAGGACAAGTCTTCTTAAAGGATGAAGTTGCCCAACTTTGAAAACAAGGGGGCATATTATCAAGGGCTTTATCGCCCTATCAGCAAGCTGTCGCTAACAGGCGTTAGCGACAGCTTTCAGGCGTTAGCGGGCGGGTTTTACATCGCCTTGCATGTCAGCGATAATTATCGCTAATGACATGCAAGGAAGGCGTTCCCTACTAAAAGCGACTGAAAACAGTCGCTAACACAACTACCCCCTATTAGCAAGGCAGGCGAAGCGATAAAATAAATTGCGCTAAGTGCGTTTATCGCTAGATTTTAACACCTGCTAGTGAGGATGACTTACCTGTTTGAAGTATAGGAGGTGGATTGTAATGCTAAATCCACCTTAGCGTTAATGCGAGAATATCGCTGGTTTCCCAGCGATATTCTGCATGATCTAGTCAGCTATCGCTGGAAATTTTATCGCAATGGAGATAAACCTTACTAATAGGGTGTTATCTCAGCGATAATTTCCAGCGATAGGCGGCGTTAAAAAAACGCGCTAGGCGCGGTTAGCGATAAATATCGCACTTCCTGATAATATGCCCCAATGTTTTAAATTCGTCCATACCAAGTGAAAATGTTGTCTGTGCAGCTGAAAATATTTGCATCGCAAGGCAGGCGAAGCGATAAAATAAATCGCGCTAAGTGCGTTTATCGCTAGATTTTAACACCTGCTAGTGAGGATGACTTACCTGTTTGAAGTATAGGAGGTGGATTGTAATGCTAAATCCACCTTAGCGTTAATGCGAGAATATCGCTGGTTTCCCAGCGATATTCTGCATTTTATCGCTATCGCTGGAAATTTTATCGCAATGGAGATAAACCTTACTAATAGGGTGTTATCTCAGCGATAATTTCCAGCGATAGGCGGCGTTAAAAAAAAACGCGCTAGGCGCGGTTAGCGATAAATATCGCACTTCCTTGATAATATGCCCCAATGTTTTAAATTCGTCCATACCAAGTGAAAATGTTGTCTGTGCAGCTGAAAATATTTGCATCGCTCCTAGTGCTGTCTTACACAGGGTATAACAAAGACAAATCAAGTGTCAGCACTTTATAGGCATGATGTCTCACAAATCTTTGATGCAAACTCATTTGGATAAAGTTAGCTGCTCATAAAGAACCAAATGATAAGAAAACAAATGGCTGTGTTTCTCTGTGCTAAACCTTTCTTTTGCATGGTCACTTTGAAATCAGCAGAAGCCTAATAATAACTGATGGGCTGCAATAAAGAAGAAAGAAACCTCATTTATTTATTGTGAACCCTTAATTATGTGTTTGGAATTTCGCTTTGCACAATTTGGTTCTCATTAGGAGCCATTGTGGGGCAGCTTCTGTCATGAATATGCCAAGATGAGAGCATGGTGGGAGGATGTGATCCCAGGAAGGTTCCATCTGTATTAGCTCCCATGTTTGAGAACATTGCCATTATGAGTTCGTATCTTTTCTTTATATGATTATTTTTCTCAGAGCTTGCTCTGTAATAACCTTGCTTTTGATGCTTATGGACGTCTGTCTTTCTCTAATATCTTTCTTTCTCTCTTTTTTACATCAATTATAATACAAAACTTATTTTTTTCCTCATATAGAGCTTCCTGAGACAGCACAAATTATTTGATAATTTGTAAAGAATACATCTTCGTGCTACTTTTTTCATTGCACTCTTTTGAAATACTGAGTCTGCTCAGATGGGTTCAAACATGTGGCATGCCATATGCAAGCACATACCTATGGCAGGTGAACTAACCCATCAATCTCTCTTGCTTAGGTTTAGATTATGTTATAATGGTCTTTTTCTGCATCTCCACTGCTATTCTCTCTCTCTGTTTACTATCTCTCTATTCTATTGCCCCTCTTTTTTGCTAGGACTAATTCTCTTCTGGTTATTTTTGTTCAACCTCAAAGTTTTATTTACCGACTGTTTGTCTTTGTCTTCAAGCCACTAATTTCTAGCTTCTCTTCCCAACTTCTGCATTTTTCTTGAGTCTGTCTTCCTTCATCCCAGGGGCTGGACTGCTCATTTATCTTATGGGGCATTCCCACGGGAGTCAAAGCTTTTGGAGGCCAGTGTTCCAAGACCTAAGGTCTACCCCATCACTATATGCTGGATTTACCAAAGCAGATACAGCGATGGTATAGGAAGGAAGAGACAGAGAAAAGGGAACCAAATTGGGACTGGTTTGCATATTTTTTCCAGCGGTGGCTCCTCTGCATTGACAGAGGAGCGCAGCCCCACTGGCTCAGATCCCGCAGATGAAAAATAAAACAATATCTTACTATCGTTTTATTTTTTAGCTGCTGGCTCTGAAACAGCGTGTGCAGGGAGGGGTGGGCTGGGCCATGGAAGGGGGAGGAGGGCTAGTTGTGCACTTTTGAGTGCGCATGTCAGGCCGTCTAAGGCCGGCCAAACTGACATGCGCACTTAGGTCTCCCCAACCCAGCTGTATAGTACAGCTGGGTTGGAGAAACAGCACAGACTTCCTGTGCCTGAGCGAGTGTCTTTTCAGCTCGCTTAGGCCAATCCCCACATTGCTCTCATGCTTGAGAGCAGCGTGGGGATTGGATGAGAGTTGTGATGCGGACCAGGAACTGCAGCAGAGGCGCGCAATGGCGCCGGCAGCACCAGGTAAGTGTCTTTTTATTTCTATCATTAACCCCCCTGCCGTGCGCTTCACCTCATGCTTCCCGCTGAGCCCCCCCCCTGCACTCCTTCCACCTGCCCCATCTGTATTTTTCTGTGTCGGCCGCCACTGATTTTTTCCCAAGGCTGCTTGTGCTTCCCATTCTCACCCTTCTTTGCCTCTTCTCAATGTCTCTCTTATTCTCCACCTCTTTCTCTTTGCTTCTCATTCATGTTTTTTGTCGCTTCTACATAACCTTCCAAGCATCTACACTTCTCTCATTTTTATATCTATTGATATGCTTCCCTCCCTATCGCTTTCTATAGCACTCAAATCCAATTGGAATTGTTTAGATGAACTACAAACACAAGAAATGAAAAACAACAATTAAAGAAACAAACCTTCTAACATATGCTATTCAAAGTGACTAAACAGAAGAAATTTAAAAAGAAATCGACGCACCGTCAAGACGTGGAAGACTACAAATGTTAATAACTAAATCAACAATAAACCACCCACAAACCCTTTTTGCCACAGGAAAACACTGTCCAGAGCCTCTGCTAACAATTGCCATGCTGCACTTGGAAGCAATCAACACATCAAAATGTAAATTCTGCGTAAAAGACTGCGTAAACCTTACCAAATGTTGCAAATATCAAACCTCCAAATCAACCAAAATTATTCCAAACTGTCACTCCCCGTCTTAGCCCATAATTAAGGCAGTTGAAAACGACATCAACACTGTGGTCCATTGGAAGAAATAAATCTTAGCTGCATTATATACAAAGCTTTACGCTTCCAGCAACAATAACAACCACGCAACAATGGGACTGCTCTATGTGGTGAGCACAACAGTAGATATGATTCTCAGCCTATTTGTGAATTTCCAAAGCCAAAACAATGAGAACACATTAAAGCAGCCCTTCACCTAGGGTCTGTGGCAGCTGGTGTTTGTGCTCGGTTACCTGGTTTAGTCACCCCAGGTCTCTCTTCCAAAGGGACAAATTACTCTTAAGTCATACATTTTTAGCAGGTCCTCATTGTATTCTCAATCTCCTTTTATGTGGGGAGGATAGGTGAAGTAAACAACTTAGGGTATTCGTAGGTGAATATTGCTACAGAGCAGGCTCGGCTCTAGGACTCTTGCTCAGGGAGGGCCATGAACAAGATTGGGTGGGCCACAAAGATGAGACAGGGCAGTGGTAAAAAGTATTGCAGAGATCTGATATTTTATGTACAGACATTGTCGACCTTTGACGTCTTAACACCATAACAACCAACCAACGAGGTAGCTACTTCGCTTTCCCTGCTAGATAACTGATAGAGCGCTGATAGCACTCTATTTTGTATGAGTGCACTATACTCATGGTTTAAACGCACTCTCATGTATTCGTATTGTTTGCAGTGTTTTACGACTATTAAGAAACATGTATTTGAATCATTTGATGTTGAAAACTAGTGAACGCATTGAATTTTGTATGTATTACGATTCCTTCATGCATAATGTGCAGGACGATATTGTTTCTATACACCGTAATTGTGGTTAGTTTAAGTTGCCTGAAATATAGGTCCAAAGTCTTAAAGTTTCTATTCTCCTTGCTCTCGAGAAAAATAATTAAATGTTGTTGTGTTCGAAATGAGAATGTTCTCATCCAACTGCAGGTGCAAGAATACACATCGTTATTTTCAGAGTTAAGGAGAGACCCGGAATGTCTTTGAAGATGGCTGGGAAGCGAGAAGGGAGGATGCCTTGCGTATCTGGTCTGTCTGAAAGCCAAGGCTACTGGAAAGAAGATAGCACTAATTAAATTTGTGCCATGAAAAGAAAAAGCTACTGCATAGAGGAGCAATGGAAAGTTTTAAGAAGAATGCCGTATTGTGGGTTGAATCCCATCTTTTGTATGATGCGCAGGGACAGCGAGTCCAGACTTCTGCTAGCTTTCGGAGGAGAATGAGCATTTTAGAGCAAGCTCCATAGCCATAAGCTAAAACGACCCATTTGACATGAGTACTTCTTAGGAAGTCAACACGTGCTGACACCGTTGGGGAATGATAGAAGAGAGACAGGAAGGGCCCTCAATGTAGAGCAGTGTATGGAAAGATTCTGATTTCTTTCAATGAGTCGAGAGCTGAATATCGCATCCATTCTGTGTTGCGTTGTGATTTTGGAATTTATAATCATCTGTCTTTTGGGCCGAATTACTTATATTCGTAAACTTGGCTCTGTATTCATTTTTCTGTACCTCTATACTTTGCTACTGAGATGTATTTACATCCAATTGTTTTTGGCCTTATAATAAATATTTAAACTGCACTTTGGAGTTGGTGGTCTTTCCAGGCATGACAACTTTGCTGATATTTATCTGAGTTGTTTCCTCCCCTCAACCACTTTAGGTAAATAAAAGATTGATCGCTTACGCTATATTTAGTAGGGAACATCAGGTGTGCAATTTAGCATAATCAAATGGTAGCAGATGATGGTTTACCTTTAAAGTGGTTTACCTCTGAGGTGAGGGGAGTAATCAGGAGTAGGGTTGAAGGTTGAAGAGCCCTGAAGTGGAGTGGAAGACGGCGGAGACCGGAGACTGGCGGACGTTGATGGTGCAGTGGAAACAGTGGTGGCGTGAGCATGAAAGGAATTGTGGTGTTAGATTGCGGTGATGAGTAAGTGGGTGATGTCTTGCGGAGTTGGGATGTATGTTGAGTGAATGTAGTTTTTGGTTTACTGGTCCGGACACGTGCGGAGCAGGAAGTTTTGGTGAGCGGACTCAAGAGAAGTCCAAGATCCCGGGATAGTTTTGCTTTGTAATTGTCTGATTAAATGTGGGTGTTGTGAAGCGCTATCAACGATCCACTTGTGTTAGGGAACTTTGTGTGAATGAGGAATAGGTCACGGTAGAAAGCCTCAGGCACCGGGGGTGGACTATGGCGATTGAGTGACCAACGCAGGTCGGGGGTCACAACGGCTGAATGTTCTTGTAAAAGTGTTCTATCGATCTTTAGAGACAGACAATTACTTGTTTTATGTGACTAAGTTATTGTAATTGTGTAGGAACAGTTACTGGTTTAATAACTTTTGGATATACAGTTACTTGTGGTACGAATGTGTGTAAGCGAGTTTGCGGTGAAATTGTAAAGGCTGGTGAGCCGCTGCAAGGAGTGAGAAGTGACGTCAGGGTGCGACGCGCTGTGATAGGTTGGTTGGTGCAACGCTGCGCTGGGATTGGTAGAAGTTCGTTTGCAGTGGAACAGCGTATTTTGGGCTTGCAATTGATCAATTTTACAATGAGATGCTTTAGGGTATTGCGAGATTTGTGTAGAGGCGACACAGGGGTAGTGACTCGGGTAGGAGAAGAAGCTCCGCCAGAAGACACACCGGCACATTACATGGCACCGAATGTAGGACTTCATACTATAGTGTGGCTTCAGAATTGGCATAAAATTACAGAGAAAGAGGGTGAATTGGCTTTCCCTCGTTATGGGTCTTTTCGTATGGAAGTGCTGACCCAGCTGAGGGGGTGATGAATGCACTGAAACCTCCCCTAGACCCACACAATTTGAGGCATTAGATGCATGGATGAGAGCTGCTCTAGTAAAAAGGAGAAAGGCTTCACAAGGAAGAATGAGGAAAGCAATGAAGGCATATCATGATGCTAGATGGGATGCCCAGTTGAAAAGATGGAGAGTAGACACCATAGTGGGAGAACGCTTGTACCCATTTTGTACGTTAAGAGAGGGGGCTGAAGGGAAAAAGACGACAGAGGAGGACAGTGATACAGATGACAGCTTCCTCGATAGATTGCTAGCGGACCGTCCCCCACCGTGCGACTCTAGATCAGAGACAGAGAGGTTGCGCCCATCAGAAGAGCTTTTAGGTGTGGGACAACTGGGTTCAGAGGAAAAATCGGCAGGAGTAAGAGGCAAGATTACAATGGTACACATTCCGGGAGGATCTGGAGGAATGAGGTATCCAAACCCTGAGCCAGTACGACCTGAAGGAAACATGAAGTTACCAGATGCTTTGTCGGTACCAGTCACAATAGGGCCGGTGGTTCCGATATATACTCCTAGAGAAAGAACCGATGACAGTCAACAGCAAATAAGTGAAGGGGAAGAGACAGTGTCTGGAGGGAGCCTTGCAATGAGTGGGACTGGGTTAAGTCGGATACCAGTGGAATCTAGTACCCCACTGCCAGCTACAGCTGATCCAACAAGAATGGATAGTGAGTCAGAATGAAGACGGACAGGAGCTCTGGCGAATTCTAGGTCTGACCTTCGAATGTGGGTTCAACCAGTGAGAGAGTTAATGATGCCGAGGGAAGAAACAAGCAAGAGGCAAGAAGCGCCTAGAGTACTGTTTGAGCCACAGGTTGTTTGTGCAGGTGATCATTGGAGAAGTCGAAGCTTGGAAAGAGAGAGACGCCCAGCTTCAAAGGTAGAAGAGGGTGCGGTTCCTAAGAGAACCCAAAGTTGTGACAGGGAAGATACAAGAAACGAGGAAATTCAGAAAGTGTTGAAAAGCGCAATAAAAGCACCAATGCTCGATGTGGTACAATTAAAGGCAGAACTAGATGAGGTGATTGAAGGTAATTTACCCCTTATCAGAATTGAGACGTATGACTCGAGCGAACTACTGTTCGTAGCAAAGGACATGACAAGAAAGGCCAAACGAGCTTATGATGCATTGTTGCTTTTGGCACAAAGGTATGAGGTTGATTTGTCAAAGACAAAGCTGACACAGGGTTCTTGCAGATTAAATTACACAGATAAGGATTTGGAAGAGAAGCGAGTGATTGGATTGAAGGCACAAATTAGAGAACTAGTGATAGGGATGCGAACATGGAAAGAATTAGACAGATGGAAAGAAAGATGGGCCAAAAAGAAAAGCTTCTAGACTGGAATAATAAATACTCCGCCTCCGGGTGGAGGGACGGGAGCTGCAGGAAATTTCCCCCTCAGGGAGGTACAGAATGGAGGGTATGTACATGTGCCATGGAGCAGGGGTGATTTAGCAGCATTTACGAATGATTTTCCTCGGCTGAGGGAAAAACCTGCTGAGTGGTACAAGCAAATAGATCGGTTTGTAAAGATTTCGAAAGTATTGTGGATTGATTTAAACACCTTGTTTGATATAGTAGTGCCGGCGGATTTGTGGGCGGCATGTAAGATTGCCATTGAGTGGCCTACTGCAGAGCCACCTAGAGATTCAGTGACTCATGGTCCTTCACCTGATGTAATGAGAAAATACGAGCAAGTGATTACGTGGTTGCAGTCGAAGGTAGCTCCTTAAACTGTTGATTGGTTGAAGATTGATCGCACCACTCAAGACTCTAAGGAATCAGTACATGATTATTGCGAAAGATTGTTGTTGGCTTTTAAGCAGCGTAGTGGATTGGATACAATTGAACAGAAAGATATGGGACAGTTTGTCTCGAAGTTTGTGTTGTGACTGAAATCTGATATTAGTTTGATGATACAGCAACACTTGATATGTTGGCAGAATAAGTCGGTGGACGAGATTCTGCGTTATGCTAAATATTGCAGTGATCAAGTGGAGTCGACACAGAAGAAATTGAAAGACAAGTTGATGTTGGTGCAGTTGAGAAACGCTGATATGGCGCAGGGGATTGGAGGAGGTAGAGGTAGAGGAGGTGGAAGAGGAATGGGACAACAGATGGTGACCCAACCTGGTCAGGGTAGAGGAAGAGGAATGGATCCAGGTGTAAGTGAGTGGGTGGCCCAACAGATAAGGGTCACTGCCTGCCATTATTGTCACAAAATCGGGCATTGGAAGCGCGAGTGTAGATCGAATACAGCAAATCAGATACAGATGGAAGGTGAGGGACAGCTGTCCGAGACTGTCAATACTGTGACAAGACCCAGGTATATGTATGGAGGAGGATATGAACCGCAAGTGCAAGTACCTCAACATCCTAGGAAACCCATGCATAATCAGTTATAGCATCAGATGACTTATTTTGAAATACAAGATAGATTTGATCAAAATCAAGATTTACAAGAGTGTCAGAGGGGGTGCATGAGGAATGCACCTTAGATGCGATCCTAGAAGTAGATCAGAGTGGGCCGTTTGTAGATGCAGGTGTGAATGGATATCCTGTTACCTTCTTATTAGACACTGGAGCTGCTCGCTCCACGGTGAGAACTGAAGTAGTCCCAAATTTAACTCTTTCGGGACAATCGATTCAAGTAGTGGGGGTTAGTAATCAGAAAATGACTAATCCATTGACAAACAAATTACCCGTGAGAATAGGACCATTTCGGGATAAACACCAATTTGTAGTTATGTTATGTTATCACAACTTCTATAGCGCACTATTACCCTTAGGTGTCTAGGCGCTTACAGACAGTATACTGTACAGGGAACTTAGGGGCATATTAGCAACAACTTGCGATAATTATCGCAAACCGCGCTTAGCGCGTTTTTTTTATCGCCGCCTATCGCTGGATGTTATTGCGGAGATAACAGGTTATTAGCAACGTTTATCTCCAATGCGATAAAATATCCAGCGATAGCGGCGAATCCCAGCAATAACGCGAGAATTCCAGCGATAAATTCCCATCGCTAAGGAAAATCTCACTAATAGGCAGGTGGGGACTTAACCGTAGAATCCACCTCCCATAGACCATAATGGGTAAGTCAGGTTTCTACCAGGTGTAAAAATCCAGCGCTAATCGTGCTTAGCGCGCGTTTTTCTATCGCTTCGCGGGCATTGCTAATAGGCGATAGGTATGTTAGCGACTGCTTTCAGTCGCTGTTAGGTTGGGAACGCCTCCTTTGCATGTCATTAGCGATAAATATCGCTGACATGCAAAGCGGCACCCAAACCAGTCGCTATCGCCTGGAAGCTGTCACTAACACCTGTTAGCGACAGCTTGCTGATAGGGCGATAAAAAAATCGCAGCATTCTGTACCGACTGCAGACTTCTAAGATGATTGGACTGTAAATTCATATATAAAGCGTTACAGTAGTCCAGCTTGGACAAAACTAGGGAAGTTAGAACAGTCTTTCTTGTGTTTTTCGGAATAAATGGTAGTGTGTAATTCAAGTCCGGTCTGTCTTTTGGGACGAGACCTTCTGTGCAAGCTCAATTGTACTATATCGTGCACTCCGAGAGGTGTGGAAATGCAAACATATGATGACGATGCTGATTTTAAGATGGCTAACATGAGTCTGTGTGCAGAAATGTTTGTGGTGCTCACAATAGCAGAATTGCCACATGACTTGAGAGACTCAGTTGATCCGAAAGTGTGGGATTTTACAGGCGAGGATGTAGGTCTGATGAGAGGGGTTGAGCCAGTTAGGATACAGGTCAAACCCAATGCTGAATTCCCACGAACGCCACAATATAAATTAACTCCAGAAACTGTGGCCGGAATAAGACCTGTGATTGAGACTATGATTGCCCAAGGTATTCTTAAGGAGATAAGAGGAAGTCCCTGCAACTCCCTATCATGGGACTGCAGAAGCCAAGTGGCAAGTACAGAATAGTGCAGGATCTGCGTCGGGTTAATGAAATTGTGATCCCATGTTGTCCTGTGGTACCGAATCCAGCTGTTATTCTATTCCAGATACCATGCAAAGCAGAATGGTTTACAGTGATAGATTTGTGTCATGCATTTTTCTCCATACCATTGCATGAAGAAAGTTAGTTTTTATTTGCGTTTAGGATGGACGATCGTGTATTAACATGGGAAAGAATTCCTCAGGGGTATACAGAAAGCCCCTCCATTTTTAGTCAATGTCTGAAAAAGAATCTTGAAGGACTGGCGATGGCCCAAAACTCAGTCTTAGTGCAATATATATACGAGTCACCTCAGAGACTGAGGATGCTTGCAGAATTGACACTGTGGCGTTGCTGAATCATTTGGCAAAGAATGGACACAAAGGGGTCGATTCCGATTCGGGCCGGAAAAAGCACCGACCGACTCGGATCCGGAAATAATACCGACCGACACGTACCCGTGGCGCCCGACACGCCAAGTACGATGCAAGGCGTGAAAACTCCGACCGACACGTACCGAAACCAAGTCGACCGACCGAGCCGCACGGAAAACAGCAATCCGGCCGGAAAAACACGCGAATCCAACCGACCGACACGCACCTGGAACAAATCCGACCGAAACGTACACGCGAACTCCAAACCGCAAAGTACGATGCAAGGCGCGAAAACCACGAGCGAGTCGGACGGAGGCCAAGCCGTACGACCGACACGCATACAAAACCGAGCCGAAGCAACACAAAACACCGCGACCGACGCGTACGCAGCATAGAAAACTGCACAAACACAGCGCGAACGAAACGGAGAACACCGTACGAGACAAATGCAGGGTCCGACTCGGTCACAAGAACGTT
The DNA here is from genome assembly GCA_963921515.1 of Calotriton arnoldi. Taxonomy (NCBI): domain Eukaryota; kingdom Metazoa; phylum Chordata; class Amphibia; order Caudata; family Salamandridae; genus Calotriton; species Calotriton arnoldi. The sequence goes on from CAWUFW010003328.1 coordinate 1,581,728, forward strand.
TCCAACATACACAAACAGCACAAAGGAAAAAACACCCAAAAAAGGCCAAACAAGCAATTACCAAGCCAAAAAATACTGGGTGGGGTGGGGACAGAGAACAAAGACACACCCACAACTCCACCTATATAAAGGACACAAATCACAACCATGAGCCTTTGCAAATGCCATTCCACTGCCAGCACCCAAGAGAAAGCAACCACACACCCACAGCTCATCCCTCACACAAGCCACACACCATCAGCACACCAACAAATACCTACCTCAAATACACCCAGCAAAACACACACTCACACACCCTCACCTGCACACCAACACACACATCACTCACCATCACCACCCATCACCATGCCCCCAAGAAGAATCACAAGTTCCTAGATAGTGAATTGGAAGTCATGGTAGACGAGATCCTCAGGGTAGAGCCACAGCTGTTTGGCACACTGGTCCAACAGACCCCCATCTCCCAGAAAACCAAGATGTGGGAGAGGATCATCAACAGGGTGAACGCACAATCACCATGTCGGCGCACAAAGACCGACATCCAGAACAGGTGGTATGACGTGCGCAGGAGGGTACGGGACCTGCTGAAGAAAGACTACATCAACAGCCAACACACCGGCAGTGGCCCTCCTGCCAAGCCAATATACCTCAGGCCCTGGGAGGAGAAGGTGCGGGCCATCCTTCCGCCAGTGAGCGTATATGGACTAGAGGACATCCCAGAGCCTGGTGAGTACACAACAAATGTACACAATATACTGCCACAAAACACACACATCACTGTCAAGGGAGAGTCAAATCATGCACTCATAGCAATTACACAGCAACCAGAACAGAATCATCCCAAAATGTGTATGTCAGTCAGATAAACACAACACATGCCATCAAAAAGTCACATCCAACTGTGCCAACACATGTACAAACACAACTACAACTACAGCTAGGCAGTGGCACAAATAGAACTAACAAACACATCCACACATGTAGCCACCACAACAACACCAACACACAGTGAAGACCACTCAAAGGAAGGAATCCTGTGTATGCTGGCCAAGTCAGTGTAGCCAATAGCATCATGGGAGTTGCAGTCACACATATTGCCCCCCACAACTGTCCCATCAACACCACCCTGAACCATGCTCACATCACAGGAAGTGGAGAAGGACTCACAAGATGGCTGACACTGGCTACTGCTGTGGGGAGCACAAGGCCCTGCTGGCAAATGTGCACCAACAAACAGCAGGACACCACTGAATGACATCCTGAGAGACAACTTACACTCCCTGCAATGCAAGCACGTTCCATGGTGGGATATCTGGCTAGCTGGGTGGGAAGGGGGACTTGCAGCACTGACCATAGTCACAAGCACCTACCCTCACACACCCCCAACACAAACTCCACAGAACCCACCTGGTAGAATGCAATGCCCACCATCCTAACACAAGATCCCACAAAGAACCACCACCCTGGGTTATGTTGTGTGAATCACAGGGCCACTCTTGGGACTTTTAGCCAAACAACTGCCAGGACAACACTCCCAGCCATCCTGTCAGCACAGCCAGCCCACCCCACAGGGAAGCAGAGTCAAAAGGAAGGAAGGATGGGCATGCTGGGAAGGGGGTGGAGGCAATAGCATGATGGGAGTCGTAGTCACAGCTCTACATCCCCCACCACATGGCCCAGCAAGCTCACACTCACGCATGCACATCCCACAGAGAGTGGAAAGGCCCATCAAAGATGTCTGACACTGTTGCTGTGTCGTGGGGAGCACAAGGGCATGCTGGGTACTGCACACCAACCAACAGCAGGACACCACTGTCAGCCATCTTGCCATTGCTCTCACACCCACACACACTGAACTCCCCACAAAAGCAAGTAAGTATGGGAATGCTGGGAAGTGGGGTGGAGGCAATAGCATGATGGGAGTCGTAGTCACAGACATAGCTCACCCCCACAACTGTCCCATCAACACCACCCTGAACCATGCTCACATCACAGGAAGTGGAGAAGGACTCACAAGATGGCTGACACTGGCTACTGCTGTGGGGAGCACAAGGCCCTGCTGGCAACTGTGCACCAACAAACAGCAGGACACCACTGAATGACATCCTGACAGACAACTTACACTCCCTGCAATGCAAGCACGTTCCATGGTGGGATATCTGGCTAGCTGGGTGGGAAGGGGGACTTGCAGCACTGACCATAGTCACAGGCACCTCCCCTCACACACCCCCAACACAAACTCCACAGAACCCACCTGGTAGAATGCAATGCCCACCATCCTAACACAAGATCCCACAAAGAACCACCACCCTGGGTTATGTTGTGTGAAGCACAGGGACACTCTTGGGACTTTTAGCCAAACAACTGCCAGGACAACACTCCCAGCCATCCTGTCAGCACAGCCAGCCCACCCCACAGGGAAGCAGAGTCAAAAGGAAGGAAGCATGGGCATGCTGGGAAGGGGGGTGGAGGCAATAGCATGATGGGAGTCGTAGTCACTGATATTGGTCACCCCCACAACTGTCCCATCAACACCACCCTGAACCATGCTCACATCACAGGAAGTGGAGAAGGACTCACAAGATGGCTGACACTGGCTACTGCTGTGGGGAGCACAAGGCCCTGCTGGCAACTGTGCACCAACAAACAGCAGGACACCACTGAATGACATCCTGAGAGACAACTTACACTCCCTGCAATGCAAGCACGTTCCATGGTGGGATATCTGGCTAGCTGGGTGGGAAGGGGGACTTGCAGCACTGACCATAGTCACAAGCACCTCCCCTCACACCCCCCCCAACACAAACTCCACAGAACCCACCTGGTAGAATGCAATGCCCCCCATCCTAACACAAGATCCCACAAAGAACCACCACCCTGGGTTATGTTGTGTGAAGCACAGGGACACTCTTGGGACTTTTAGCCAAACAACTGCCAGGACAACACTCCCAGCCATCCTGTCAGCACAGCCAGCCCACCCCACAGGGAAGCAGAGTCAAAAGGAAGGAAGCATGGGCATGCTGGGAAGGGGGGTGGAGGCAATAGCATGATGGGAGTCGTAGTCACTGATATTGGTCACCCCCACAACTGTCCCATTAACACCACCCTGAACCATGCTCACATCACAGGAAGTGGAGAAGGACTCACAAGATGGCTGACACTGGCTACTGCTGTGGGGAGCACAAGGCCCTGCTGGCAACTGTGCACCAACAAACAGCAGGACACCACTGACTGACATCCTGAGAAACAACTTACACTCCCGGCAATGCAAGCACGTTCCATGGTGGGATATCTGGCTAGCTGGGTGGGAAGGAGGACTTGCAGCACTGTCCATAGTCACAAGCACCTCCCCTCACACACACCCCAACACAAACTCCATAGAACCCACCTAGTAGAATGCAATGCCCCCATCCTAACACAAGATCCCACAAAGAACCACCACCCTGGGTTATGTTGTGTGAAGCACATGGACACTCTTGGGACCTCTAGCCAAACAACTGCCAGGACAACACTCCCAGCCATCCTGTCAGCACAGCCAGCCCACCCCACAGGGAAGCAGAATCAAAAGGAAGGAAGCATGGGCATGCTGGGAAGGGGGAGGAGGCAATAGCATGATGGGAGTCGTAGTCATAGCTCTACATCCCCCACCACATGGCCCAGCAAGCTCACACTCACGCATGCACATCCCACAGAGAGTGGAAAGGCCCATCAAAGATGTCTGACACTGTTGCTGTGTCGTGGGGAGCACAAGGGCATGCTGGGTACTGCACACCAACCAACAGCAGGACACCACTGTCAGCCATCTTGCCATTGCTCTCACACCCACACACACTGAACTCCCCACAAAAGCAAGTAAGTATGGGAATGCTGGGAAGTGGGGTGGAGGCAATAGCATGATGGGAGTCGTAGTCACAGACATAGCTCACCCCCACAACTGTCCCATCAACACCACCCTGAACCATGCTCACATCACAGGAAGTGGAGAAGGACTCACGAGATGGCTGACACTGGCTACTGCTGTGGGGAGCACAAGGCCCTGCTGGCAACTGTGCACCAACAAACAGCAGGACACCACTGAATGACATCCTGAGAGACAACTTACACTCCCTGCAATGCAAGCACGTTCCATGGTGGGATATCTGGCTAGCTGGGTGGGAAGGGGGACTTGCAGCACTGACCATAGTCACAAGCACCTCCCCTCACATCCCCCCTCAACACAAACTCCACAGAACCCACCTGGTAGAATGCAATGCCCCCATCCTAACACAAGATCCCACAAAGAACCACCACCCTGGGTTATGTTGTGTGAAGCACAGGGACACTCTTGGGACTTTTAGCCAAACAACTGCCAGGACAACACTCCCAGCCATCCTGTCAGCACAGCCAGCCCACCCCACAGGGAAGCAGAGTCAAAGGAAGGAAGCATGGGCATGCTGGGAAGGGGGTGGAGGCAATAGCATGATGGGAGTCGTAGTCACTGATATTGGTCACCCCCACAACTGTCCCATTAACACCACCCTGAACCATGCTCACATCACAGGAAGTGGAGAAGGACTCACAAGATGGCTGACACTGGCTACTGCTGTGGGGAGCACAAGGCCCTGCTGGCAACTGTGCACCAACAAACAGCAGGACACCACTGACTGACATCCTGAGAAACAACTTACACTCCCGGCAATGCAAGCACGTTCCATGGTGGGATATCTGGCTAGCTGGGTGGGAAGGAGGACTTGCAGCACTGTCCATAGTCACAAGCACCTCCCCTCACACACACCCCAACACAAACTCCACAGAACCCACCTGGTAGAATGCAATGCCCCCCATCCTAACACAAGATCCCACAAAGAACCACCACCCTGGGTTATGTTGTGTGAAGCACATGGACACTCTTGGGACCTCTAGCCAAACAACTGCCAGGACAACACTCCCAGCCATCCTGTCAGCACAGCCAGCCCACCCCACAGGGAAGCAGAATCAAAAGGAAGGAAGCATGGGCATGCTGGGAAGGGGGAGGAGGCAATAGCATGATGGGAGTCGTAGTCACAGCTCTACATCCCCCACCACATGGCCCAGCAAGCTCACACTCACGCATGCACATCCCACAGAGAGTGGAAAGGCCCATCAAAGATGTCTGACACTGTTGCTGTGTCGTGGGGAGCACAAGGGCATGCTGGGTACTGCACACCAACCAACAGCAGGACACCACTGTCAGCCATCTTGCCATTGCTCTCACACCCACACACACTGAACTCCCCACAAAAGCAAGTAAGTATGGGAATGCTGGGAAGTGGGGTGGAGGCAATAGCATGATGGGAGTCGTAGTCACAGACATAGCTCACCCCCACAACTGTCCCATCAACACCACCCTGAACCATGCTCACATCACAGGAAGTGGAGAAGGACTCACGAGATGGCTGGCACTGGCTACTGCTGTGGGGAGCACAAGGCCCTGCTGGCAACTGTGCACCAACAAACAGCAGGACACCACTGAATGACATCCTGAGAGACAACTTACACTCCCTGCAATGCAAGCACGTTCCATGGTGGGATATCTGGCTAGCTGGGTGGGAAGGGGGACTTGCAGCACTGACCATAGTCACAAGCACCTCCCCTCACACCCCCTCAACACAAACTCCACAGAACCCACCTGGTAGAATGCAATGCCCCCCATCCTAACACAAGATCCCACAAAGAACCACCACCCTGGGTTATGTTGTGTGAAGCACAGGGACACTCTTGGGACTTTTAGCCAAACAACTGCCAGGACAACACTCCCAGCCATCCTGTCAGCACAGCCAGCCCACCCCACAGGGAAGCAGAGTCAAAAGGAAGGAAGCATGGGCATGCTGGGAAGGGGGTGGAGGCAATAGCATGATGGGAGTCGTAGTCACTGATATTGGTCACCCCCACAACTGTCCCATCAACACCACCCTGAACCATGCTCACATCACAGGAAGTGGAGAAGGACTCACAAGATGGCTGACACTGGCTACTGCTGTGGGGAGCACAAGGCCCTGCTGGCAACTGTGCACCAACAAACAGCAGGACACCACTGAATGACATCCTGAGAGACAACTTACACTCCCTGCAATGCAAGCACGTTCCATGGTGGGATATCTGGCTAGCTGGGTGGGAAGGGGGACTTGCAGCACTGACCATAGTCACAAGCACCTCCCCTCACACCCCCCAACACAAACTCCACAGAACACACCTGGTAGAATGCAATGCCCCCATCCTAACACAAGATCCCACAAAGAACCACCACCCTGGGTTATGTTGTGTGAAGCACAGGGACACTCTTGGGACTTTTAGCCAAACAACTGCCAGGACAACACTCCCAGCCATCCTGTCAGCACAGCCAGCCCACCCCACAGGGAAGCAGAGTCAAAAGGAAGGAAGCATGGGCATGCTGGGAAGGGGGGTGGAGGCAATAGCATGATGGGAGTCGTAGTCACTGATATTGGTCACCCCCACAACTGTCCCATCAACACCACCCTGAACCATGCTCACATCACAGGAAGTGGAGAAGGACTCACAAGATGGCTGACACTGGCTACTGCTGTGGGGAGCACAAGGCCCTGCTGGCAAATGTGCACCAACAAACAGCAGGACACCACTGAGTGACATCCTGAAAGACAACTTACACTCCCTGCAACGCAAGCACGTTCCATGGTGGGATAACTGACTGGCTGGGTGGGTGGGAAGGAGGGCCGGCTGTCAACCAAACACAACCAATGCAGACCATGTTCACACCCCAGAAAATACATAGAAATGCCCAAATAATGCAGGACAATGTGCCACACCAATATCAACCCCTGACTGTGACGACTTAGGACAATGCAATGTACAGGCCCGCACCCAGAGGCACAGTCACAACTGTCATGTGTGTCAACCATTGATGCCTGCAGAAACATAACATACATTGTTTGTGTCTCCCAAAAACAGGTGATGATGGGGACACAGCAGCAGACGCTGAGGAGTCCCAGTCCCAGGCTCAAGAGGATGCCGAGCTCACTGGCGTCGTACAGCCTCTGTCCTCCTCGGACGATGAAGACCAACCTGGCACATCCGGTGCAAGTCAACATGCAGCACCAGCAGGGCCACCAGCTGCAGCACCAGCAGGACCACCAGCTGCACCCCCTGCACCCACCCCTCCAATGACTGTCACCACGAATACCATCCCTGCCGACATGGACAGAACAAGGAGCAACACCAGCACAGGGACCCTGGACCAACCTGGGGCCATGGACACCACCACCAACCCCCAAGGTGGACCAGGGTTATCTGTGCGTGCCACTGCACACACTGCACATGTCAGCAGGGGTGGTGGGAGGGGTGGGAGACAGAGGTCACTGCTTGCAGACGTTGCTGGTGTGCATGATGACCCACAACTGGTACGCATAGCTGATGCGTACCAGTCCAGCACCGGAGAGCTCAGCCAGGTAGTGGGGCTCCTCAGAGACATGAAACAGCAGCAGGCTGCCCATCATGCCCGCTTGGACTCCCACATGTCCCACGTGGAGTCACACATGTCCCGTGTGGACTCACACATGTCCCACGTGGAGTCCAAGTGGGATGCACTGCATAAGATGACGGCGGTGCACAGGGACATTTTACAATGCCTCCGCCAGATGAACAGCAACCAGTCCACACCTCCCTGTGTGCCAACAACATCTGGTGCCGAACAAACTGCAACTGCCACAGGGAGGGAGGAGGACTCTGGCGGAGAGTCCCCTGCACCGCAGCAGCCTGTACTTGAGGGCCCCCCCCCCAAGAAGAGGGGTCCTCCGAGGAGGGAAAAGTGAGAGGCCGGTGGCCAAGCGCAACTCCCAGGAAGCCTGAACCTGTTCTGGATGTTCGCCTTTGTGCACAGACTGTTCACCCTGTTGACGGCAACACTACTCCCACACATTGCATGGGGAGTACAAGTTGGACCAATGTGTCAGACAACTGTGGCCCCGATACTGGGGATCCTGTCTACCAGGACTTTCAATTCACCTAGGAACTTGGGATTGCAAGATTTATGTACAGCACTACCCATCCTATGCACTATTAACACAAATGTATCACAATAAACACACTAATACACCATACTTGCCTCTGTCGTGATTCCAACGTGGGTGCTGTTATGGGGATGATGAACTGCAAAATTACACTGTGTATGCGAACTGCAACAGCAAGGACAACACAGGCATGTGAGTACAGGCAACGTGACACACATGAGGGAGACACACCACCAGGGCTACACAACACATACACACCTAGGCCATCTGACTCATTGCCTACACTGATGTTGCCAGGGAAGACGGTGCAATGCACAGACACCACACCCATTCCCAGTTGTAGTCAAGTAGCCCACAGGTGCAGTAAGCAAATGGCAGTCAAATGTGTGACCACAGACAACGCACATCACAAAGTGAAGCACAGGTTTATTACACAGTTGCAACATGTCGTAACCACTACAGATGCAAGGTAATCCCACCTGGCAGCGGGCACACAGTCAACAACTGTAGACGGAAGGAAGTCATTGGGTGTGGCGCACATCACCTGTAGGGACACAACAGCTACCAGCCTGGATGTGCAATCACGTCGTCGGTGGACACAGTTGACCAAACGAATCTGAAAGTACCCTGTGAAGGACAGAAATGACACACAGTCAAAAGCAATGGAGTACAGGACAGAACAGCAAAACTCATGCACAATACATGTTACAAGATACCCACCCAGAACCAAGTTAGCATGTCAACACTGTTGGGGAGTACAGCCCACCTGTTAGCACACATCGCAACACACATCCAGTCAAGTAGCACATGGACACACTCCAACAGCACCAGAGCACCAACCACACATCATGCCAACTCACATCATTGACATGACACCTCAGGATACTCACATTCAGCTAAAGAAGTTGGTGATGAGCTGTGTGCGGACATCACCATCATCATCATCGTCACTGGCATCGTGGTCCAGGCCAGGATCCTCCACAGGTGGCGGATGTTGGTCATTGTCATCCTGGATGAGAGGCAACTCCTTCCGCACTGCCAGGTTGTGGAGCATGCAGCAGACGATGATAATCTTGCACACTTTCGCTGGGGCATATGGGAGGGACCCTCCGGTCTTGTCCAGGCAGCGGAAGCGGCTCTTCAGGAGACCAAATGTCCGCTCAATCACTCTCCTGGTCCTGGGCTGGTGTCACAGGGTTCCTGAGGGGTGTCAGCAACCACGGCATGTTGGGGTATCCCGAGTCACCTACGGACAGACAAGTGCATATTAGCTGACTTGGAAAAGTGGGCGGAATACTACAGATCAGATCACACACAATGGCACAAAGTCAGTACACACCGACAAGCCAGGCACGCTGGTTCTGCATCTGTGCCATCATCCTGGGGATGCGACTACTCCTCATCACAAAGGCATCGTGTGCTGAACCAGGGAAACGGGCACACACGTGTGTGATGGTCATGTCTGCAAGACACACCACCAGTGCATTGACCGAGTGGTAGTGCTTGCGGTTCCTGTAGGCCTGCTCCTGGGCCTGTGGTGGTACCAAAGCCACATGTGTCCCATCAATGGAGCCAATGACATGCGGCATCCTCCCCAGGGCATAAAAGTCACTCTTCACCTCAGTGAGTCGTCGCAGTCTAGGGAAATAGATGTACCGGTTCAGGAAGAGCAACATTGCCGCCAAAACATCGCGGAGCACACGGCTCAACATGGTCTGTGACATCCCACCAGCAGTCGCCACAGTATGTTGGAAGGTACCAGTGGCAAAGAAGTGTAGGGCTGCCATCACCTTCACCTTGGGGGTCAGCGCTGTAGGATACGGCCGGCCAGGCTGCAAATGTGGGGACAACTGCACTGCCAAATCCTCAATCAGCTGCCTGGTGAAGCGGTACCGTCGGATGCTGTCCCGTTCCACCATCGTTGCCAGGTCTGGGAATGGTCGATGGACAGCAGGAGCCCTGCAGTGCAGAGGAGAAGTAAGCAAGATTGTCAGTCACCCCACATATGCGGCATTGAACACACTCAAGATCCCAACATACATCATTATGAGGCACAACTACATGAAGTGTGCAGTACCGGAAGGACATGTATGGTACATACATGGCCAACATCTGTCAACACGGTCCAACAGGTGGAATCAATTAGTCCCAGGTTGGCCCATTGGATATCATGAGGCCGTGTCACAGTTCCCATCTCCTGCTGCCGTGTCACAATAACCCCCCACAGTGACATGTGAGGACAGATGTGCCCCAGGCACCACAGCTCAACGACAGGTACATTCCCAGGGACTCTGTAATGCCACATGGACACTGGCATTACATGGAGTATCATGTATACACCACAGCAAAACAACCATGACCCCCACAGGTAGTGGCCCCACTTGCCACGGCAGGACAGACATGGACGTCTGTGACACACACACGCACAACATCAAAGTCCATGCACACACAACGTGGATGTGGAGACTGTCTCCCATTGTGCACATGAAATCAGAGACATTGTAATCACTACATGCACAAAGACTGTGGAGGACCATCACTATTGTGCCACTGGGACACCCTGGCTCAAACATACCGTCCCACATGGGACTCACGCGGTATGTGACATGACATACACATACACCACCGTGAAATGTGAACATGGCACATGCACAGATATGAACAGTTGCACATCACAGTGGTCATGTACACGTAACACCCAGGATCCTGTCCCCATGAACACGTGCACAGCCTGGGGGTGGCTGCCCACAGGTGACACCCACAGGACAACATGTACACCAACATACACACAATAGGAAATGCAGCCTTACATGCCTTATGATAAAGTTTGGACAGGCTGTCGTGATGTAGGTGTGCCCCTCACTCCCTGGGAGCTATCTGTGGCTGGCATATGTCCATCTGAGACAGGCATGCTGACATATGCCAGTCACATGTACAGTGATGCGTTGTACTGCAATGGACCGATCGGTGCCTCCGGCCGGCCCATTGCATTCAATGTGTGCGGGTACGCGTTGTACCCCTGTGCGCGTTGTACTGCAATGGACCGATTGGTGCCTCCGGCCGGCCCATTGCATTCAATGTGTGCGGGTACGCGTTGTACCCCTGTGCGCGTTGTACTGCAATGGACCGATCGGTGCCTCCGGCCGGCCCATTGCATTCAATGTGTGCGGGTACTTGTTGTACCCCTGTGCGCGTTGAACTGCAATGGACCGATCGGTGCCTCCGGCCGGCCCATTGCATTCAATGTGTGCGGGTACGCGTTGTACCCCTGTGCGCGTAGTACTGCAATGGACCGATCGGTGCCTCCGGCCGGCCCATTGCATTCAATGTGTGCGGGTACGCGTTGTACCCCTGTGCGCGTTGTACTGCAATGGACCGATCGGTGTCTCCGGCCGGCCCATTGCATTCAATGTGTGCGGGTACGCGTTGTACCCCTGTACGCGTTGAACTGCAATGGACCGATCGGTGCCTCCGGCCAGCCCATTGCATTCAATGTGTGCGGGTACGCGTTGTACCCCTGTACGCGTTGAACTGCAATGGACCGATCGGTGCCTCCGGCCGGCCCATTGCATTCAATGTGTGCGGGTACGCGTTGTACCCCTGTGCGCGTTGTACTGCAATGGACCGATCGGTGCCTCCGGCCGGCCCATTGCATTCAATGTGTGCGGGTACGCGTTGTACCCCTGTGCGCGTTGTACTGCAATGGACCGATCGGTGCCTCCGGCCGGCCCATTGCATTCAATGTGTGCGGGTACGCGTTGTACCCCTGTGCGCGTTGTACTGCAATGGACCGATCGGTGCCTCCGGCCGGCCCATTGCATTCAATGTGTGCGGGTACGCGTTGTACCCCTGTACGCGTTGTACCGCAATGGACCGATCGGTGCGCACCCATTGACAATGGGCTTGCCTGGCAACGGACGCGTTTTCGAATTTTGAACGAGTCGGTTGCTGTAAATTCAGTTGGTCACCCACAACAATGTTGCAAAATCATGTATGTCATGAAGTTGAAGATTTGAAGGATGCTGTGGGCGTGTTTTGGTGCTGCTATTCCATGGATTGGCCAGATTCAGAAGATGCAAACGACTTGGACCTATCACTTTGGACACAAGGGACAGTATCTGCCTCTCCAGCACATATATATTGCTGGCTGTTCCCCTGAGAGCTCACTTGCCTGCACTACATGCTCCAGGACGACATCTGCCACTTCACTGCTGCTGACTCTGCTCCTCTGGACCCTGCAATGGCACGTACTGTGGAGAGAGCCCCAGCCTTCAGCCTTGAAGAGAACCAGGCCCTGCTGGACAGCCTACTTCCACAGTACAGCAAGCTGTATGGGACACCAGGGGAGCAGGTGAGTGTTCTGTGCACTGCCTTTCTGAATGTGCATTTTGTGTGACTAGCAAGGCTGAAAGTCTGCACGCCACTGGCTAGCAGGCTCACTGAGTAGTTGTCACCCCCCATAGTGTGTAGTGACTTGCACTGGACAGGTATGGTGCAGTGACAGTGCATTTGAACATGGTTTTACTTCCCATGCAATGATACCATGTAGTGACGTCTGGCAAACTGTCCATGGGCAGCTTTGCACTGCCTGTGTACATCATGTGCCCCTGTGATTGAGACATGTATATACAACTGTGTCATGCACGGATATGTTGCATGTGTGGTAATGGCCTTTTCACTTTGTCATCCTGACAGGTTAATGCCCATCGGAAGCAGGAAATCTGGAAGGACATCGTCCGGGCCGTCCAATCCGTGGGGGTCTACAAGCGCCGGATCCGCAACTGCCAGAAGAGGTGGCAGGACCTTCGGGGCTGGACCCGGAGGATTGCACGGGTCCAGCTGAAGCTGTCGCCTCCTCGCAGGAGGGGCGGAACATGGACCCTGACCCCCACATGCTCCAGATCCTGGCGGTGGTGTTTCCAGACCTGGATGGGCAGCTGAAGGCCAGACAGCAGCAAGGAGGGGGTGAGTCAAAGACTGCACTGTGAACTCTGTATTACATGCTTTGTGCCCTCCTCTGGCCTGGTTCAACTGCCACAGTGCAGCAGTCATGTTGTCCAGGAGCCATGTCCCTCTATTGTGCACTGCCCACTGCTCATCTGATACCCAGGTGTGGCCCTTACATTCAGGGAATTGTGTCACTTGGGACTGTGTCCTTGCAGTTTGCTTCACTAAAGGTGGGGGACAGCAGCATCTGTTTCCCTAACTCTGTTGTGGGCATCATGGGTGGGTCCATTGTTCACACAACGCCTGGGTTTGGACATGTGATCTGCGTGTTGCTTTGATATGCGGTCCACTTGCTGAGATGAGCCACCACATGTGCCTGGGGTATGTGGCACACGCCCATGCAGCGGGTGGGAACAATGTTTGGGCCCCAGGAGTGTGCAGATTACGTGTGTCACACATACATAGCCAGCTATCCACTGTCCAGGGCACATCCCTCATTCATGTGGAGCAGGACAGTCATGCCTACTCCAGGCCATGCAATGCACTCTGTACTCCCACTCCCGTGTATCAGCTGACACATTGTGCACAGTGATTTGACCCCTCAGGTGTCTGCCTCTGTGTCAGTGTGCTGTGGATTAGTTGCCAGGACTGCTGGGGTGTTTCTTGGTAGGGGCTCAGCATGCCCCTGGAGATGTGACCATAGGAGACGATACTTGTGTGTCACATAGGTGTTTGATCAGCTGCCCGTGCAGACTGGGGTATGCGAATGTGAAGTTCAGGCAGCTGTTCCCCATTCACAGCAAATTGTGAGGGGCTCAGGTTCAGAGGGTAGTGTCACAGGTCTCCCATATGTCCAATAGGTGTGACCTGGACAGATGAGGGTTAAGATGATGTGTTGTGTGGGGGATGTACATGTGCACTTGTGCAGCTCCAGGACTTGCATTCCCCATGACCTACTATTGTGACACAGTGCATAGTGTTGTTGTCTGGCTGCCAAGTCATACATCACTGAGACAGTGATGTATGACTTAGCAGTCATGCCTCTGCCATGGCATGTGTCAACTTATTGGTGGTCCTGCAGGGGAGTGACATGTGCTACATGCACACCATTGTGGCGCTGGCTATCAGGACATGGGTGCATCATGGTGTCTGTCGCTGGTATGCATCACATGCATTTCCTATTTGACTCTGGGCATCCCTTTCATCCGGAAACCTGTACTGACTCAGTGGCAAGAGCTGTGATGTGTGCATGTCCACATGCCACACCGTGTCCTCTGCACTGTCCAACTACTGTGTACTTGGTGCATGTGTCCACACTGGGGTGTTGCAATCCAACAGACACCAGACAGATGGGTGCAAGGCCGTGTGGGATGTGAGTGCCATGCTTGGCATCAGACTGACAATTGGCTTCTCCTGTTCAGTTAGGGCACTTTTAGCAATGTACAACTAATGATGCCAGGGCTTGCTCTGTAATGTGCTGTGCTCACAGTGGTGTGTGCGTTTGGTGCAGGTGACTGATGTCTGTCTGTTTCCCCATTGTTTGCAGATACATCCACGGCCACGGAAGGGGACAGCTCCACGGACCAGGAGGGGCCAGAGAGCCAGACTGGGTCAGCAGCCGAGGAGTGGTCAGAGGGACCCAGTGGCACGGAGGGCGAGGGGAGCCACACCGAGGAGTTCTCAGCACCATCCACCTCAGCTGAGGACCAGAGCAACTCGGAGGATGACTCCCTTGTGGAGGCGGGTGTCAGCAGCCACCACACCCCAGCTAGTGTTGCTGTCCCCGCCACCACCAGCACCACCACCGCCCTCCCATCGGCTCCCATTCCCCAGGTCCGTGGAGGCTCCCATGTTCGGGAGCGTGTCTCCTTTGGGCCAGGCACCGCACCCCTGCCCCTGTGTCCCCTGCTGCCCTGAGTGAGGAGTCTGTGTACCTCCTTCGCCAGCTCCATGTAGGGCAGACAGCCATGCTGAGTGTCCTCCATGCGCACACCGCACTGTTGACTCAGCTGGTGTCGTTCATGGAGGGCATCTCATCGGGCATGTCTGACCTACAGAGGGGCAACAGGTCCATGGACTCCTCCCTGATGGCAGCAGTGTCCCTCCTCAGACAGTCCCTCACCCCTCCTGCCTCTGCTCCATCCACACTCCCCAGCACCTTACCCGTCCCAAGCACACACACACCGGCACAGGCACACACCAGCACACACACGTCCAGCACACAGACACACACGCCACAAACTAAACGCACACGCACGCACAGTCAGGGGACTGAAACCAGACTCACAGGGGATGGGGCCCTGGTACACACACACGCATCCACGGGCACTGCGCAGTCCTCAGTTGCCTCTCCCTCCAAAGCACCCTCCCTTGCCTCACCTGCAACCCCAAAGACCCAGCGCCTCTTCCTCAGTGACCTCGGCCTCTTCCCCTCCGATCCAGCTGCCCCAGCATCCAGGGGGAAGAGGAAGCCCCCCACACGGAGCAGAGTGCCCCTCGCCCCCGGACACCCTCCCCCAGGCACAGACAGACTGAGGCCCCCACCCGCAAGTCCCCCAGAGTGCTAAGAGCAAGACCCCGCTGCCGCCCTGCAGCTCAAGCACCAGGTCTCCTTCCTCCATCCCTCAGGCCCCCACTCCACAGGTGCCCCCACCACACCCTGCCCCAGGTTCCCCCACCCACAGATATACCATCCCCAAGAGGCTCCGGCCTTCTCCCCCTGCCACTTGCTCTCCCAGAACCACACCCCCGCTGCGCTTGTCTGTGCCACTGATGTGGTGAGGGTGTCCTCCCCCTCTGTCCAGCCCACCTTGCCTGTTCCCCATTCTCCTCCCCTGGTGGTAGGCACTGCAGTGGAGTCCACTACCACCCTGTCTGACTTGGGCACTGCAGTGGCGGACCTGTCCACTCCATCTGCAGGGTCCACTGCAGTCGTGCCGGCACCCACAACATCTGAGCCATGCCCCCCAGTTGTGCCGGCACACACCATGTCAGACACCTCCACTGCAGTTGTCAGTGGCTCTCCAGCACCCACCACCCCTTCCCTGCTTCCTCCTGGTGAGCCCTGATCCTGTCCCTGCGGTGCCTGGCCTACCCCCCGGTTGCCCCTCCTAGTGGATTGTCCCTGGTTTTGTGCAGGCATGTGTAGGGTGGCATCTGCCACTGTCACCCACTTGTGACTTTGTTGATGGACTGGCCATTGGCCTTTGTTTATGTTCTACCGGACTTCTACTTTTAATGCCACATATGCTGAATAAAGCAACTTTCTGTTCTCTAGTGCTTTGCTTCTGATGTACATGATGTTGATGATGCTAACCATGCCCTTGCTGCAGTGATGGTGATATTTGGTCTCATGATAATGAAGTGTTACTGTGCAGGAACCCATGTGGTCCAGGGGGAATGTGTCCTATCCTGTGGTGTATCCATGTCATCCATAGCAGCATCTGAGGGTGTCATGTGTTCAGTATTTGGCAATGGGATTTCCTACTTAGATTGGCAATTTCACATCTGTGGCTTCCACCCCTGCACATCTGTTGTGCCTGCCATTGTTCAATTCGTCTACTTCCCTGACCATGTGGCCATCTCCACTGGACATGCAGGTTTGGGCATCAATGGGGAAGGACTCATCTGTGTTGTCAGTGCAACATTGCTATACAAGTGTGTTGGATCTGTGCTGATGATTCCGTTGGCACTTCCATGACCAGGCTGATGTGACGGGAGCCCTCATTTGGTGCTAATTGTTGATTGTGTGACCAAGTGCTCAGCTGACATGGTGGGGCCCTACTGAGGCAACATATGGCACAGCTTTCCTCACACAGGAGTGGAGTCCCCTCATGGCAGTGTGTACTCCTGTGACATTGCCTGCGCCCAAGGTGTGTGTTGTATGTGCATGTCTGTGTGTTCACTTCCGTTTATCTGTGCATGCTGTGATCCCTAGTGTTGTACCTGTTTGTGATGCTAGCTGAGTTGAGCTATGTTCCCCCAAAGTCTTCTCCCTGGGTTCTCTGTGATGTGGGTGCATGGCACATTACTGGTCATCAGGGTGTCACCCATAGGTGTGCTTGCTGTCAGGGCTGAGTTTGTGTGCAGACGCAGCTGGGTCACAGTCAGGTTTCCCCTTGGCACTTGTTGTTTGCCCCTGTCATGTGATTTCCAGTTTGTGTTATCTTTCAGTGATTGTGACACGTTGTGTGTGTGACTGCTGGCACCTCTCAGGGTCCGGGCTGCAATGTTGGTTGTTGTCTATGTGTGTTCTTTGTGGGTGACCTTGGCTTCTTCATTGGTGTGTGACTGTGGCTGTGATCCCATTGGTTGGTGTGGTATTGCCGTCATGTCCATGTACGGCGTAGTGTGCAGTGTGTCAGACATTCAGGAGTCTTGTTGAGTGTCCATGTGTGATGTGTTTCTGCACCTTGGTTCCCACCCACCACCCTGGAATAGTCATGGGTGCATGTGCAATGTCACCAGTGCATGTGTGCTTCACTGCTGCACATTGTTGGAGGTCGAGGGGTGTGGTGTTGAGTGTGTGCAGATGAGAGTTGTTGCCCGGCTAGGCCCCTGCCTCCATGTTGGCCTTGGCTCACTGGCCATGCTGTTTGATTTGTGCTTGTGTAGGTGTGATGGTAGTTAGTTGCTCAGTACACATGACTGTGGTTCACAGTGTGAACCACATTTAGCTTTGTCATCACAGTGGGATTGTAATGCAGCCCAGGGTCACCACATTGTGGGGGCCCTGGGGGTGGTGCTGTGGTGTGTCTGTGTATTGCTGTGTCAGTTGCTGTCCCTACGTGCCTGTGTGACATGTGTGATTTGTGCTCCCTCTCATCTGACAATGCCTGCTTGCCCACATAGGGAATTTGGATCCATGAGTTACCTTTGTGTGGCACTGTATGCACATCTGTATGATTGGTATTCATGTCTCTTCATGTGTTGTGTGGTTGCCTGGGGACACTGGCACCCCCACCCTCACCTGTTGTGTATGATGTGCAGGGTGGGTCTGCCTGTTTGTGTTTGTGCATCTGCACCACTGCATTGGCATATCTTGGGTGTGCCATTGGCTGTATGTAATTTGGTGGGTTTCCCCTGCTGTCCCTGGGACTCCTAGGTCATCGGTCAGCACAATGATCATGGTTTGTGTGTCCATTGCTGCCATGGTATGGTATCTGTTCACCTCACATCTGCAGTCTCCACAGGGTATCTGCATGTGTGTGCCCATTGGTGCAAATATGTGGGTCTGCATTCTGATGGTCACTTCTGTCATTGTGTCATTGATGATTGTTGACGGTGTCAGCCCCCATGGGTGTTGTTTGTCTGCACATGGCCAAAGTTATGTCTTATTTGCACTGCAGGATTTGGCTCCCCCAATTTATGTTGCAATGGGACACCACATACACTACTTTGCCACTGATGTGTTTGTTGTTCTGTGACCAGGAATCATCCATGCAGTTTGGCAGTTGCACCTCTTTCTTTGTCAACACTTACCTTTTGGTCACTGTGATGATGGGGGTTTGGACCCCATTGCCACAATGTTCAAAATGCGCTTCAGCTATGGACCCCACACTTACATTTTGGTCACTGTGATGATGGGGGTTTGGACCCCATTGCCACAATGTTCTAAATGTGCTTCAGCTATGGACCCCACACTTACATTTTGGTCACTGTGATGATGGGGGTTTGGACCCCATTGCCACAATGGTCATGGCCTGCTTGCATTGTGGGTGCCACACACATATATGTGTGGCACATGTGCTAGGGGGTCACATTGTATGTTCAAAGTCATGTTCGGTGTTGTAGGCATTTGACACAGTCTACACACGCTTGTCATGGTGTTGGGGGATGTCTTCTTCTTGCATTCCCTAGGTAGTGGTGTGCTGGTTGTGTCATGCATTGTCCATCCTATGAGTGGGGGTGGTAGTAGTGGTAGGCATCCTGCCCCCCTGGGTGAGGGTGGTAGTAGTGGTAGGCATCCAGCCCCCCTGGGTGAGGGTGGTAGTAGTGGTAGGCATCCTGCCCCCTGGGTGAGGGTGGTAGTAGTGGTAGGCATCCAGCCCACCCTGGGTGAGGGTGGTAGTAGTGGTAGGCATTCTGCCCCCCTGGGTGAGGGTGGTAGTAGTGGTAGGCATCCAGCCCCCCTGGCTAAGGGTGGTGGTAGGCATCCAGCCCCCCTGGGTGAGGGTGGTAGTAGTGGTAGGCATCCTGCCCCCCTGGGTGAGGGTGGTAGTAGTGGTAGGCATCCTGCCCCCCTGGGTGAGGGTGGTAGTAGTGGTAGGCATCCAGCCCCCCTGGCTAAGGGTGGTAGTAGTGGTAGGCATCCTGCCCCCCTGGGTGAGGGTGGTAGTAGTGGTAGGCATCCAGCCCCCCTGGCTAAGGGTGGTGGTAGGCATCCAGCCCCCCTGGGTGAGGGTGGTAGTAGTGGTAGGCATCCAGCCCCCCTCGCTAAGGGTGGTAGTAGTGGTAGGCATCCAGCCCCCCCTGGGTGAGGGTGGTAGTAGTGGTAGGCATCCTTCCCCCCTGGGTGAGGGTGGTAGTGGTGGTAGGCATCCAGCCCCCTGGGTGAGGGTGGTAGTAGTGGTAGGCATCCTGCCCCCCTGGGTGAGGGTGGTAGTAGTGGTAGGCATCCTGCCCCCCTGGGTGAGGGTGGTAGTGGTGGTAGGCATCCAGCCCCCCTGGCTAAGGGTGGTGGTAGGCATCCAGCCCCCCTGGGTGAGGGTGGTAGTAGTGGTAGGCATCCAGCCCCCCTGGCTAAGGGTGGTAGTAGTGGTAGGCATCCTGCCCCCCTGGGTGAGGGTGGTAGTAGTGGTAGGCATCCAGCCCCCCTGGCTAAGGGTGGTGGTAGAGCATCCAGCCCCCCTGGGTGAGGGTGGTAGTAGTGGTAGGCATCCAGCCCCCTGGCTAAGGGTGGTAGTAGTGGTAGGCATCCAGCCCCCCTGGGTGAGGGTGGTAGTAGTGGTAGCCATCCTGCCCCCTGGGTGAGGGTGGTAGTGGTGGTAGGCATCCAGCCCCCTGGGTGAGGGTGGTAGTAGTGGTAGGCATCCTGCCCCCCTGGGTGAGGGTGGTAGTAGTGGTAGGCATCCTGCCCCCCTGGGTGAGGGTGGTAGTGGTGGTAGGCATCCAGCCCCCCTGGCTAAGGGTGGTAGTAGTGGTAGGCATCCAGCCCCCCCTGGGTGAGGGTGGTAGCAGTGGTAGGCATCCAGCCCCCCCCTGGGTGAGGGTGGTAGTAGTGGTAGGCATCCAGCCCCCCCCTGGCTAAGGGTGGTGGTAGGCATCCAGCCCCCCTGGGTGAGGGTGGTAGTAGTGGTAGGCATCCAGCCCCCCTGGCTAAGGGTGGTAGTAGTGGTAGGCATCCTGCCCCCCTGGGTGAGGGTGGTAGTAGTGGTAGGCATCCAGCCCCCCTGGCTAAGGGTGGTGGTAGGCATCCAGCCCCCCTGGGTGAGGGTGGTAGTAGTGGTAGGCATCCAGCCCCCTTGGCTAAGGGTGGTAGTAGTGGTAGGCATCCAGCCCCCCTGGGTGAGGGTGGTAGTAGTGGTAGGCATCCTGCCCCCCTGGGTGAGGGTGGTAGTGGTGGTAGGCATCCAGCCCCCCTGGGTGAGGGTGGTAGTAGTGGTAGGCATCCTGCCCCCCTGGGTGAGGGTGATAGTAGTGGTAGGCATCCTGCCCCCTGGGTGAGGGTGGTAGTGGTGGTAGGCATCCAGCCCCCCTGGCTAAGGGTGGTAGTAGTGGTAGGCATCCAGCCCCCTTGGTGAGGGTGGTAGTAGTGGTAGGCATCCAGCCCCCTGGGTGAGGGTGGTAGTAGTGGTAGGCATCCAGCCCCCCTAGCTAAGGGTGGTAGTAGTGGTAGGCATCCAGCCCCCCCTGGCTAAGGGTGGTAGTAGTGGTAGGCATCCAGCCCCCCCTGGGTGAGGGTGGTAGTAGTGGTAGGCATCCTGCCCCCCCTGGGTGAGCGTGGTGGTGCGCATTCAGGCCCCTGTGTGCATATGTGGCATTGGTGATGGGCATCCCGCCCCTATGGTGCTGCTGTTGCTGGTGTAAGTATATTCTGCATCCCTCTGTGTGTGTGATGTGTCGTGTACGTGTTGTATGTGTTTTGTGGTTGGTGTCTGGCTTACCTTCTGCGCCGTACGCGTCCGTGCCTGTTCCGGTAGTAAATGTAGAATATTGGTATGATCGGGACGAAGGGATTCATGGTTGGTTCGTGTCGTTCGTCCTTCTCGTTGCTTCGCGTCGTCCTCGTCGCTTCGCCTCGTCCTCGTCGCTTCGCGTCGTCCTCGTCGCTGCCGTGTTCGTCTCGGAGCCGTGGATCGTGTTGTGGCGCGAATCGGAGCTTATGTGCGCTTCTCCCGGATGCTTTGACGTGCTGTGCGTAGCGACGGGTTCGGCGCGTACGGAAAGCGCATCGTACTTGTCCGGCCGGACGGGGCTGCATTTTTCCTTCCGTGCGACTCGATTCGGCGTTTCTGGATTCGCCTCGGTCGGGGAACAGGACCTGGTTTGGGTGAGTACGGCTCGGCCGGATTCTTTGCTGTTGTGCGCATCGTACTTACTCGTTCGGTGTGCTGTACGGATCGGTCGGGAAACAGGCTTTCGCATGGCTTTTTTCCCGACCGAATGGTGTTGGGTACGCCTCCGACCGAGATCGGAATCGGCCCCAAAGTGTCTCCAAACTAATTGCAGTATTGTTTGTCCGAAGTTCAGTACCTAGGTCACCGGATTGAAAAAGGAAAACGAAGGGTGTCACCAGATCGCATAGAGACGATTCTGCAAATGGGAATTCCGAAAACACAAAAAGAAGTCCGCATGTTTTTGGGAATGGTCGGCTATTGTCGACAGTGGATCCCAAATTTTTCCTTGCAAGCAAAGCCTCTGTTGAAACTGACTCGAAAGGATGTTAGTGATCCGGTACCATGGGATGACGAGTGCTTGAAAGCCTTCGTGAGCTGAAGGAAAGTATCTGTCGTGCTCCAGCTCTCGGGATGCCGGATTATAACAAAGCGTTTTCGCTCTTTTGCTGTGGAAAGGAGGGATGTGCGTTAGCAGTCCTAGTGCAGACACATGGGGGTGCCCGTAGACCAGTAGCTTACTTCTCAGCTACATTAGATCCTGTAGCTTCTGCGTTGCCCGGATGTCTGAAATCCGTTACTGCAACCGGTGTCAGCATTGAAAGATGTGAAAGCATAGTGATGGGTTATCCCCTCATTGTTTATGTGCCCCATTCAGTAGAATTATTGATGACCCGAACGAAGACACAGTATCTGACCAACAACAGACTTACCAAGCATGAGCAGGTTATCTTGGCCGCAGAATATGTTACCCTGAGACGTTGTACCACCCTGAACCCTGCTACATTGTTACCTGTTCCAGCAGAGGAAGGAGATGAGGATTGTGAAGAGCATGACTGCCTAGATGTTACTGACCTATCTACCAAACCCAGACCTGACATTGTCGATGAACCTTTGCCCCAATCTGATTTGATCCTTTTTGTTGATGGTTCATGCTTAAGAGACAATGAAGGGTATTTGAGAGCAGCGTTTGCTGTGTGCATCATCATGGGAGTATTGGAAGCTGCCTGTTTAAATAGAGTATTCTCTGCTCAGGTGGCCGAAATTGTCGCTTTGACACGTGCCTGTATCATTGCAGCTGATATGTGAGTGACTGTGTATACTGACAGTCAATACGGATTTGGTGTAGTTCATGACTTTGGGCAGTTATGGTCACAGAGGGGGTTTCTAACGTCCTCAGGGTCACCTATACGTAACGGCGAGTACGTGCGTCAACTATTGGACGCTTTGCAGAAGACCAAAGAGATAGCAGTTGTTAACTGTGCAGCTCATGGAAAAGGAGAAGACTTTGTCACTAAGGGCAACAATTATGCAGATGAAGTAGCGCAATTTTGCGCTGAACATGCTTGTATTTTCAATAGAGAATATATAGGCGAGAGCACAGAAGAGACCGAGCTCAGCATGATGTTAGCTATAGCCGATACTTGGGATGAGGTGAAGCGGTTGCAGGATGAAGTCCCAGAAGAGGAAGCTGCTTCATGGGTCAGAGCAGGTTGCACAAAAAGAGACAATGGCATTTGGGTGTCCACAGATGAGAGAGCAGTATTACCCAATTGCCTACTGAGCCCAATGGCAAGGCAAATTCACGGAGCAGTTCATCTGGGAAGAGATGCTATGGTGCGAGTGTTTAAGCAGACGTGGTTTAATCCACGCTTTCGTGTGTGGGCTGAAACGGTATGTCACAGGTGTGTTACTTGTCAACAAATGAATGTTGGAAAGAGAACTGTGGTTGCATTGAGTCACATTGGAAGATCTGGAGGTCCCTTCAATAGGATACAATTAGAATTTATTGAAATGCCGAGGTGCAATAGGTTGAGATACGTTTTGGTGGTGGTGTGTATCTTTTCACGTTGGGTGGAAGCATATCCAACTAGACGATGTGACAGTCTCACAGTAGCCAAGTTGTTGTTGAGAGAAGTGATCCCGAGATATGGATTTCCGACAGCAGTGGAGACAGATAGAGGAACTCATTTCCACAGTGAAATCATGAAATTGTTGTGCTCTGCTTTAAACATTGATCAGAGGCTGCATTGTAGCTACAGGCTGGAGGCTTCAGGTCTTGTCGAGCAGGTTAATGGCACCATCAAGTCGAGAGTGGCAAAGGTGTTCGTCAACTTCATTGAAATGGCCAGATTCGCTGCCTCTGGTGCTTATGAGCCTGCTTAGCACCCCTAAGGCGTTTGCCTATGGTGCCAGCTACAGCATTGATAAACATCACTGATGATTTAGTGTTGGATTATTTTAAGGGACTGGCTGATGTGGTTACTTCTGTATCCTACCAGGTCCAGGCTGCGACTGCATCCACCTCGAGAGACCTGCTGCATGATCTTAATCCAGGTGATTTGGTACTAGTTCGCAAGCATGTGAGGAAGAGTTGTCTTGATGCTCGCTGGCGAGGACCATATCAGGTGATATTGGTCACAAGTACCGCTGTGAAGTGTGGAGGATTGCCGAGCTGGATACACGCTTCCCACACTCGCTGAGTTCAAGTGCCTGCAGAGGAAGAGAGTCCCCTGGTTCCGAGGAGCGTGTGTGGACCTGACACAGACAACGACGAAGGCACAGACCCAGCTGTAAGAGTTTCGGATGAAACGAAACAGCAGAGCGAGCATGAGAGACGAAAGCTGAGTGCTCCTGAACTGAGCCCAGATCCTGAAATAGATGATATTGCAGAAGTGAACTGTGCACCAGAACAAGGTGAGCGGTCTATTTCAGAAGGATCAGATCAAGAGGAAGAGAGGAGAACAGATGCCAGAGCGGAGAGGTGGCCAGCAAGAAAAGAAAGGCTGAATATAAGGCTCGCATCTGAGAAAAATCTCACTCCGATTCCTGAAACATCTGAATCAGATCAAAGTGATGCTGAAGAAAGACCGGATGGTCTGAGACGCTCCAGAAGAGAAAGAATAGCATCTCGAAGATACGCATCTCCTGAGTGGACGTACCTGGCTGCAGAGCCCAGTGAAGTCTGGGAGGTTGGGAGCTGGTACGTTGAGCTACGGAGGGGACACCCTCTCGATTGAAATACAGTTGCTGGTCCCAGGCGTAGAAGCATTTGGAAAGCTAACTCTGCAAGTTCCAAATCCTCCAAAGCTGAGTGGATTGCGTCTCCTGATCCTCAATCAGGTTATTTTCCCTTCATTTGGCCGACAGCTCACCGCGCAAGAATTAGGAGAACTTTGTGCAGAGATTTTGCAATTTGTCCTCGAAATACTTGGATCAAATATCATTAACGATGAAGCTTGAATTATAACCACAGAAAGCTTTAGGCCTTAGAAAGAAGATAACTTAGACCCCAGTTTAAAAAGATTTAAAATTAGGGACTTTCTAGTAGATGATGGCGTGAGGAGTAGGGCTGACTACATCTCTTCAATAGGTTTAGTATCAATTGAAGGAACTTTGACATTAATTGCATGGGAGGAGAGAAGTGAGAAAGACATTGTTAAACAAAGAAAACAGAAAGAGACTGTGTTTTCCCTTTTGTGCTTCGGAACGAATCAGTAGAAACCATGGTGTCCGAAAAAACATCACGCAAACAAAAGTGCATCATTGGCACCCTCATTGTAGTGGTGCTTATTGCTATAACTGTAGTGATCGTTACATCTCTAGTTGGATCTCAGGATGTCGGACAAAATAGGGTACAGGCAACACTCACTACACGAATCTCTGAGATAGATGAGGATGCATCCGCAAGGGATCTAGAAATGATTAAGGAAACTAGTCGTAGATTACATGTTGATTTGTCAAAGGGTGATTTTACTTTGAATGCGTATGCTCGATTATTGTATGAGTATGTGGATACCATGGAAGCGAAGGATTGCTATGTGTGTATGCAATTACCAGCCTTAGAAGAAGGCATTCGATACCATCATTTGCCTTTGACCTATGGCATTACATGTAGTGTGTTCTTGAGCATGTTTTATAGCAAAGCACACTTCGAGTACTATTTCTCAAATTATGATGTGTTACTCTCAGAAGTCCCCGTTCTTAAATACATGAATAAATATGATTATTATAAAGAAGTAGAGCGAATGTCAAAGTATTTCGTGCCTACCATCACTTTAGATCCGTCCTATGCCCATAGACACAATTTAACCTGTATGTTTACTGACATTGAAAAGAAGTTTATAGATCAGATAGAAGATCGGCATAGACAGACTCTATTTAGACCAGATCCAAAGCACAAGGTTACCCCATGGACTAAAGAAGAATTAGATCATAAAGCAAAGGGGAGTTTTGGACCCATAGCATTAGATTTCCAGCAGAAGGGGAAGTTGTGTATTAGACACCCGACCACATACTACAATAAGATATTTGTGGGTGAGAGTGATTGTGAGCACGTCTTCTTGATCGAAGAATCAATTAGAAAAGCATTATTGGACAAAATAACAATAGTGCCCATTGTGTATTTTGTGTGTGGAAAGAATGCCTATGTGAAGTTGCCCAAAAATTGGTATGGCACTTGTTATTTGGCTGTGGTATTTCCCAATATTTTTCATGTGAATGATTTATGGCCCCTAGAAAGAAAAAGACCTCACAGAGGAAAACGTGGTGTGAGTGCAGGAGAAGTGATTGGAGACATATTTGGGGCTATGATACCGAGTATGGGTGGGATTCTGAATGATTTGAAAATCAGAAAGCTGGCAACACTAGTGGATAAGCTCTCAATAAATACAGCTCAGATTTTATTACTTATAGATGGGGAGATGGTTTCGATAAGGGCTATGGTTTTGCAAAATCGTCTTGCCCTAGATGTGCTGCTAGCAAAAGCCGGAGGAATCTGCAAATTATTGAAAGTTCAACAGTGCTGTACTTATATTCCTGACAACAGTCGGGATATAAGGAAATACATCAACAATATTTCAGATATACACCAAGAGTTACGTGAGATGGCTGCTGAAGGACTCTGGGAGCACGTGGGGAAAGGATTTGGCAAGATAGGCAGTTGGTTTGGAAGTTTGGGACAAGGAATAATGGGATATATCTTGAAGCCTATTATAATAGCTATCATTTGTATAATTGTCCTACTAGGAGTCATCAAGGCTTACAAATGGCAAAGGCGACGACATCAGGAGACTGTTTCGAGAAAGCGAGAGCGCCAACTTGAACGATTGCAGGACAGTCATTACCAGCACCTTAAGGGGTTAGAATGATTCAGACAGGGACGGCAAGCTACAGCTTCTGTTTAGGTCGGTCTCGTCTACAAGGAGAAACTAAAAGAGAATAGAAAGTTGGTGTTATGACACTAGTCATAAGAGGGGGGAACTGATAGAGCGCTGATAGCACTCTATTTTGTATGAGTGCACTATACTCATGATTTAAACGCACTCTCATGTATTCGTATTGTTTGCAGTGTTTTATGACTATTAAGAAACATGTATTTGAATCATTTGATGTTGAAAACTAGTGAACGCATTGAATTTTGTATGTATTACGATTCTTTCATGCATAATGTGCAGGACGATATTATTTCTATACACCGTAATTGTGGTTAGTTTAAGTTGCCTGAATTATAGGCCCAAAGTCTTAAATTTTGATTCTCCTTGCTCTCGAGAAAAATAATTAAATGTTGTTGTGTTCGAAATGAGAATGTTCTCATCCAACTGCAGGTGCAAGAATACACATCGTTATTTTCAGAGTTAAGGAGAGACCCGGAATGTCTTTGAAGATGGCTGGGAAGCGAGAAGGGAGGATGCCTTGCGTATCTGGTCTGTCTGAAAGCCAAGGCTACTGGAAAGAAGATAGCACTAATTAAATTTGTGCCATGAAAATAAAAAGCTACTGCATAGAGGAGCAATGGAAAGTTTTAAGAAGAATGACGTATTGTGGGTTGAATCCCATCTTTTGTATGATGCGCAGGGACAGCGAGTCCAGACTTCTGCTAGCTTTCGTAGGAGAAGGAGCATTTTAGAGCGAGCTCCATAGCCATAAGCTAAAATGACCCATTTGACGTGAGTACTTCTTAGGAAGTCAACACGTGCTGACACCGTTGGGGAATGATAGAAGAGAGACAGGAAGGGCCCTCAATGTAGAGCAGTGTAGGGAAAGATTTTGATTTCTTTCAATGAGTCGAGAGCTGAATATCGCATCCATTCTGTGTTGCGTTGTGATTTTGGAATTTATAATCATCTGGCCGAATTACTTATATTCGTAAACTTGGCTCTGTATTAATTTTTCTGTACCTCTATACTTTGCTACTGAGATGTATTTACATCCAATTGTTTTTGGCCTTATAATAAATATTCAAACTGCACTTTGGAGTTGGTGGTCTTTCCAGGCATGAACACTTTGCTGATATTTATCTGAGTTGTTTCCTCCCCTCAACCACTTTAGGTAAATAAAAGATCGATCACTTACGCTATATTTAGTAGGGAACATCAGGTGTGCAATTTAGCGTAATCGTTACCCCCTGTGTTGAAAGGGAGAGATGCAGCATGCAGATGGGCTGCAGCCTGCTCCTGGTCATGTGCAGAAACATTCCTGCTGCCACATATCTCTTTGCAGCTTTATATATATGCACATGCTCATTAAACAAAAACACAGTTAAAACTGAGTTATGGTTTTGACAAACGTGCAAAACCAACTCAGCAGGGCCTGGGTCCTACTCCCATCTGTTTTGAGACCATACACGTTTTTTCTGAGATATTGCTTTTTTGCCCATTGTGGCCTCTAGCAGTCTTTCCTGTAGTGGTAATACTTCCAGCATTCACATCTCCCCCTTAATGGAAGAAGTAACAACATCTTGAACTGCTAGTATTGAGTTGTCTGGTTGTTTTGTAGTGTGTATTTGGTTTGCAATGTGTAAATGGTAATTAATGTGTACCAAGTAATAAAATAAGCTTTTCTCAGGATAACAATACTGCAGTGCCCCCTACTAAACAAACATGTTCGGAATAGACAACACTACACTATGCACTACCAAGCTCTGGTTAGCCACTCATGTAATAAAAAAGACTTCTACAGGAGTTAAGGGTACCAAAGGTGTGCACTATGAACCTTAAAACATCAATTTTTAAGTCACTGAAACACATCAGGTAAGGTGCTTTTGAAAAACAATCATAGTGCTATGATGCAAAATGGATGAGATTGGAGCCTTCGCCTCATCTGTGAGAGTGTTCAGGATATCTGTGCTGTTCATTTGTGCATACAGCAGCTACCATCACTGCTGACATCACACCTGTCTCCAGGCCTGAAAGTAGCCTATGTCCAGGGGTGAATCAGGGTCAAAACTTGGCCGGGCACCCAAAAATAAGTGGCCCACCTTTGCAGATCACAACCTTTCATGAAACATTGCTTGGCTAGTATCAGGGAGCTAATTTGGGGAGACATTTGTGGTAAACTAAACTTTTCAAATGTTCTAGGACCATTAGCATTATCCAATGCTGAAAACACTATTATTGCTGTGCAGCACACTCACAAGTCTTCCAACGAATATGTTCTGAATCAGTTGCTCACTCTTTGATCCTCTAAACCCTTACTCACCCTCCGATCTCTGAATCCTCTCTCAGCAATCAGGTCCTAAAACTCCTGGCAATTCTTATGGATCTTTGCTTGGCCTTGACCAACATGACCCCAGAAGTTCATGTGGATCCTCTTGTCTGTAGGATTCTGTTCACACTTAAGAATCCATGGTGCTGCTCATCCTAAGGCCTCCAGACTCTTGCTCACCATCAGTTGGTCTTTTAACTATCCATAGGACCCCAAAGCTAATTTACACTCTCCGGTCGTCAGAGACTCCTGCTCAGATACCTAAGGTTCCAGCTCACTCACAGGTGCCTTTGGATTCCAGCTCATCATCTGGTCACCTGATTTCCCTGTACACCGTCAGACCCTGTAGCTCTTATTTACTCTAACCTGAAAGCTCTGGGAAATCATAATTTCCCTTGTGTTTACCATGAGATTCCGCAAACCTTATATATCGGAATAGCTTCCTTCATGTTTTGTTCACCCTAAGGGCATGAGGTGTACTGTCACCGCCAGACAGCTGAAGCTCCTGCTCACCCTCAATCCTTGTATTGGGAGTGAACATATTCCTCAGGGGTATTGCTCAGTTCAGGTCCCTGAGCCTCAAGCTCACCCTCAGGGTCCTGAGGTTTATGCTCACCTCAAATTGCCCAAAATCCTGCTCACTCCAAGGTTTTCAAGGCTCCTGCTTGTCCTTATCTCTCCTCATCAGGGGGTGCTAAGGCTCCTGCTCAGTGTCATTTACTTGTGGCTCCTGGCCATGCTCAAGTGCCCAGAGATTCCTTCTCAGGGACATTAATCATTGGAGCTTTGGTCCACCTTAGGCCCCTGGGGCACATGGCATCCTCAAGTTGCTGTATCGTCTTCTCAATTTCACATAGCAGAAGATCTTGTTTCTCTTCAGATCACTGACTTTCCTGGTCACCCTGAGGTCTTCTGATATATTTGCCCAACCTTAATAAGTCAGAAAACTCACTGCTAAACTTCAGGCTTCAGTGGCTGTACACATCAAAAGTCCTTAATGAACCCTTTTGATTGCCATACAAAAGTATCTCTGATTGTGATGTCTTAGGCGGTGTAACACAGCTTGGTACTTTGTGACATTTCTACTGTGGGAAGAGACATGATCTGACTCTGCTTGACATGCTGGAGGAAATCACTTCAGCTACAGCTGTTCTTTTATTTTTCTATATATTACCTGTGCCCTTGCTCTCTCTTTCGCTCCCCCACACGTATGAACAGCACTTCACTCCTCCTGCTAGTGTTTATCCCTCTATCCCCTTTCTTTACTATCTCATTTCACCAGCACTCTCGTGTTCTCACCCACCACATCTATTAGATTTTCTGTGTTTCTGTATGTTTGTCCATATATCATACCAACTTTTCATTCTGTCTCCCTCCCTCTGTCTTTCTCTCATTCTACAAACCCCTCTATCCATTTTAATCCCCTCCTATATCATTCTCCCTCCCATTATTCTGCCTTTCTTGTTTTCCATCATTTTTTCCTGTCTCTCTCTCTCTCTCTCTCTCTCTCTGTAGTAGACCTGATTTTCCCCATTTCCATCGCTCTTGCACTATTTCCCTCCCTCTCTCTTAGTCTGTAAACTCCCCCTCTTTCTCACTCCTCTGTCTCCCACATACACTCTATCCTTCGTTCTTTTTCTACTACCCATGTCTTTATTCCCCACTCTCTCAATTTCTATTGCCTTTGATTTTTATTTCAGTACTTTTTCCTGTCTTAAAAATTCTCCCTTTCTTCAATTGTGTTTTCTTATGTCAGTCACCCTCATTTCCCTCTAGCCCTTGAACTTGTTTGTGTCCTACACCTAATGTTATATTTTGTTGTGTCCAATTTACTGACTTGCTGCTGTCAGTAACTACCTGCTTTATCAAACCTTGACATTTGCAGAAGACCATTCTCTGTAGACAATACATAGATTCCTGTCCTTGTGAGTGCTTTCAGGTCAGCAGCTCCCAAAGGTTATTTAGGAAAGTGGAGGGCTTGTTCTACCTTTAGTAGAGATTAGACCACAAGTATGTTTTATTGTTGAGTGGTAAGGGAAAATTCACCTATTTCTGAAGGAATTGTTAGAAACAGTGGAGAATCCACAGGTGGCATTTCTTTAACCATACTATGCATTTCTTGGGGTTTACTCCATATATGGCACTTCCTCTACGTATCACCAACCTCTAAATCAAGCTGTGGGCTGTTAGAACGTCAGAACTAAGAAGTGTGCGTGAGGCTGTGTCCATCCTTTCCTTATGATTACTGGCCAGGAAACTTCTAACATCCTCTTCAACATACAGCCTTCACTCTGTCATTCACTGTTCTTTTTATCCCTTTGCATCACCTTTCTCTCCACTTTTGTTTCTACCCTACCAATCTCTTGTTCTATCCTTCTCTCCACTTAGTCTGTCCTCACTTCATCTTTTCCATAGCAGTTTCCTTTTCTCCTTTCTCTCCTTTCTCCCTGTCTCACTCCCTCATTGTGCTTATCTATAATTATTTCCCTCTCCTCTAACCTCTTTACTCTCTTCTCTCCTCAATCATTTCTCCCTCTTTCCTCTCCCCCTCTGTTTGTCTCTACTCCCCACTCTGTCTCTTATTTTCTGTTGTTTCTGTTTCTCTTTATCTCTGCACTGCTCTCACCTCTCCTTTTGTCCCAACATAGAGGGTGCATTAATTTTTCACTGCATCTTTGACACTTTTGCAAGTTTGTCAAAATCAAATTTTCCTTTAACCCATTTCTAGTCATATGTAACGTTATTTCAGGCCTTATTGTTTTATTTCTGAAGTTCCATCGCTCTTCGCTGTGCGCACAATGAAACTGCCAATCTACATCTGGTATGTCACGACACAGTTTTTAATCCAAGAAAGCTAGCTCCCCCACCCTCCCAGCTTTACTATCTGATCGTTGTGTCCTGCTGCGAGCCAACGTCCCCCACCTAAGACTTGTTAAGTGTGGTGCTCGAAAGCATAAGCAAATCCTGAGGCCTGAGATGGGAGGAGATGCACCATGATGTGCCTCCTCTGCCGGCCCATTGTCATTCTGCCCATGACAATGGACTGGCTGGACTCTGTGGCTTGCTGAGTCACACAAGCTGTAGCAGCCTTTCGAGTTGTGGGCCAGCAAGAAAGCCGGTCCCGGTATGTGGACCTGTTTTTCCACTTTTGGATGGCCTTGGTGGGCAAGGATCTTCCTTGGGTGGGCCGGGCCCACCTGGCCCACCCTCTAGAACCGGGCCTGCTACTGAGGCGGAAAGTCCAAGTCTCTTTTAAGCAATGAAACAACAACAACAACAAAAATACATGCAGAAAAGCGTCTTTGTTTTTTCGGCTCTTTCTGGGATTTCACATCGCCACGGGGTTACTCCTCAAAACAAAAGGCAGAAAACAATAGACATCAGTCAGGCTTGGATTTCGTTACACAGGGCTGGTTAGTGCTCCCTTCACCACACCTGTGCCCTTCATACGTGATATCCCGTGGGAGGAGTGCTTGTGCTTAACTTTGGTGCGGCTCGCATCCCCGCCCACCTGCTTTTAGTAGAAAAGCTTTTTGCGCTGGGTACTTGCCTGAAACCATGACCCTCCTGTGCCGTGGTGTGGGGAGTCCCAGCATCCGATTCTCTCCCTGGAGCACTGGACTCATTCATGCTGCTCCTACAGTGATCCTTTTGTGCTTCGTCGTCTTCCTGCTCCTTTGACCTCTTGGACAGCGCTGGGAGTTCGATCTCCTCCTGTAGTTCCTCTTCTCCTCCCGGAGTGCTTCTCGCCTTGGTCGATGCGTCCGGGTCCTCTTTTGTGGCGTCCTCACTTCCAGCTGGAGATTCCGTTCTGGCATCGACGCATCATCTTGGGCTCCATCCCTTAAATTCCAGAACTCCGGCGGCAGACTTCCTGAGTCCCGTGGAGATCACTAAAACAGGATGTTCATATCCTGTGTGGAGAGATGTGGTGGCCATATTGGTTGCGTCGGGACCTGCACCGAGGTCCCCATCAAACTCATTACAGTGATCTTTAAAAGTGGTACTGGCCAGTAGATCACTTGATTTTTTTTTTAGAAATTTGCCTCACTCATACTCACTCCCTCTCATATTTAGTCTCTTCCCCTCACTCTAACTCATATTCTCTCACTTGCTCATTTTTGCTCACACTCACTCCCACTCCATGATGCCTTCAGGTGAGTCCTTGTCAATGGAATTGATCCACCAAATACCAAGGGTAGAGGAAGTGACATCACATACTCTACGGCCTTTGATGGCAGAACAGTCTGCATGTGTTGGCATGGGCAGAATGAGAAAAAAGAGTATGGAATAAAGGACGCATGTTGAAACCACAATCTCGCCTACTGATTTCCTAAGTGCTCGGAGAACACTTTTTTTCATGATAAAGTCAGATTTTAAATTGCAATTCTGAAAATGTTACTTTTAGAAAGTTGGCATTTTCTTGCCTTAGCCATTGGGTGCCTGCAGCCTGTCTCTGGTCACTTGACTAGGTGTAGTTGGCAGTTGGGCTTTGTGTATTCCTCCTAGACAGCCACACATAATGGGAGCTTAGGTGTGACTGGATGGACCATCACTGACAGGATGGGAGGAGCTGGGCCCAGCCTCACTTATACCTGAATAGGCTGTGTACTATCTCCACATAAAGGGTTTAACGACTCTGCATTGTCACCTCAGCCAGGGCAGGGCAGGGGAGGCAAGTAATTTCTTGGACTTCAAGCCACTGTCTAGAAGCTTCTCCCACCTTCCAGAACCAAGGCACCAGGGTAGAAAGGATGGACCCCAGACACCACCACTTCAGTAGACTTCTGGACCTGTAGATACTCTGCCAGGAAAAAGGACTGCTGTGCTGCCGAAGGACTGCCACTCTGCTGGCTTCACTCAGTGAACTCCTGCTTTGCTGTGCTGACCTACTTCCTGCTGCCCTCCTGACTGTGTGAGAAGGACTGGATCTGCATCTCTTGAACCCATAACCCAGAGTGAATCTAAGGGCTACTTGGCTGGCCTCCTGATCGGAAGCCTCAGGGACACAGCAGGCTTCAACAACCTTGCATCTGCACCTGTATTCTGCCATCTGTGAGTCTACCCTGCTAAGTGGTGCCACCCCAGTCATGAACCCTTGGAAGTGGGCCTAAAGTGCTCTGCCAGTCTGTGGATCTAGTGGAACTGACACATCTCCTCTGCTGCAACGTGCAGACCTGAACAGAACCTATGCATCGCCACTGTGCGTGGATTGGACCGTCCCAAATATTTGCATCGCTACCTCAGCCTGCATTGCATTTGGAACCACCACTGCGTGATGCATCCTCAGCGCAAGTACTCCGAACTCTCGTTGATGGCAGCGCTTTCGAAATCCAGGATTGCAAGAACAAAGCATGATCTGAGGATGTTAGGGCATGTAGCACATGGTTGAAGGACAGAATATTATTCATCATACTCCTGCCTGGGATAAATCCTGTTTGGTCTGGGTGCACCAAGCCCTGGGGAAGTTCACTTAAAGCTTATTTAAATTCTTCCAGCTCAAGCAGTTTCTCTAAGGACTGACGCTGCTCCGTCATGAGACGAAGGAACTCCATCTCAGAGAGGTAGCATTCCAGTTCCGCTCAGGGTCCCCACTTGGGCAAAACCCAGCCACAGATAAGTCAAGCATGCAGCATGTATGCTTTCTCTCTCTATGACATTAGGGCCTCCCTCCATGCATAGCAACAAAATGTGTGTGTGCAGTCTGTTCCCTCATAGCAACCAGGACAGAAACCTCCCATGGATGGACTGCTTGAACTAATCTTAACCACTGGTAATCATTCATGCCACATTCCAGTCCATTGTTATTTTGCGCACCATGCCACTTCAGTTTCGACCCAACAATATGCAAATAATTCTTGAACCAGCTCCATTGGGAACAGTCTTGCCTGAACTGCCAGGCCAGGTCCTCTCTGAACCAGAACACAAGCAACCCAGGACCATTTTACCCTAGTTAGGGCTCATCAGACAGGCATAGCTCATTTCCAGTGACACAGTGTTGAAGGGACCCATATTTGGGCATTAACGTCCCACTTCGGGCGACACACTAAAGTATGCAAAAAATGTGATGGATGGAATGCTTGAAATAATCTCAGCCACTGGTAATCACTGAGGCCGCATCCCAGTCCATCGTTATTTTGCACCACAATCAATCAATCACAGAATTTGTAAAGCGCGCTACTTACCCGCGAGGGTCTCAAGGCGCTGGGAAAAAAAAAAAAAAAAGGGGGGGGTGCTGCTACTGGTCGAACAACCAGGTCTTGAGTAGCCTCCTGAAGGTCAGCAGGTCTTGGGTCTGTCGTAGGCTTAGTGGAAGGGTGTTCCAGGTCTTGGCGGCGAGGTGGGAGAAGGATCTGCCGCCGGTGGTAGTTCTTCGAATGCGAGGGACGGTGGCGAGGGAGAGGTCGGCGGAGCGGAGTTGGCGGTTGGGGACGTAGAAGAGGAGTCGTCTGTTGAGGTAGGCTGGGCCAGTCTTGTGGAGTGCCTTGTGTGCGTGGATGAGGAGTTTGAAGGAGATTCTCCTGTCGACGGGGAGCCAGTGCAGGTTCCTCAGGTGGGGGGTGATGTGGCTGTGGCGTGGTACATCGAGGATCAGGCGTGCGGAGGCGTTTTGTATGCGTTGCAGTCGCTTGATGAGCTTGGCCGGGGCTCCCGCGTAGAGGGCGTTCCCATAGTCAAGTCTGCTACTGACGAGGGCCTGGGTGACTGTTCTTCTTGTGTCTGTCGGGATCCACCTGTAGATCTTGCGAAGCATGCGGAGGGTGTTGAAGCAGGAGGATGAGACTGCGTTGACTTGCCTGGCCATGGAGAGCGTTGAGTCGAGGATGACTCCCAGGTTGCGTGCGTGGTCGGTGGGTGACGGGGCTGCTCCCAGCGTCGTTGGCCACCAGGAGTCGTCCCAGGCTGAGGGGTTGGAGCCGAGGATGAGGACCTCTGTCTTGTCCGTGTTCAGTTTTAGTCGGCTGATCTTCATCCAATCGGCGATGGCCTTCATTCCTTCATGGAGGTTGGATTTGGCTGCGAGGGGTCCTTGGTGAGGGAGAGGATCAGTTGAGTGTCGTCGGCGTAGGAGATTATGTTGAGGTCGTGCTGTCTGGCGATGCGTGCGAGCGGGGCCATGTAGATGTTGAACAGTGTTGGGCTGAGGGACGATCCCTGGGGTATGCCGCAGATGATCTCGGAGGCTTCGGATCGGGAATGGTGGGAGGCGGACTCTCTTGGTTCTGCCGGTGAGGAAGGAGGTGGCCCATTCCAGGGCCTTGTCTCGGATCCCTGCGTCGTGGAGGCGTGCGCGTAGAGTGCGGTGGCAGACAGTGTCGAAGGCGGCGGAGAGGTCCAGCAGGATGAGGGCTGCGGTCTCACCATTGTCCAGCAGGATCCTGATGTCGTCGGTGGCGGCGATGAGGGCAGTCTCAGTGCTGTGGTTGCTGCGGAACCCCGATTGGGATGGGTCCAGGATGCTGTTTTCTTCGAGGTATCGGGTTAGCTGTTTGTTGACGATCTTCTCGATGACCTTGGCTGGGAACGGAAGCAGGGAGATGGGCCGGAAGTTCTTGACGTCTCTCGGGTCCGCCTTGGGTTTTTTGAGTAGGGCGTTGATCTCTGCGTGTTTCCAGCTCTCTGGGAAGGTCGCGGTCTCGAAGGAGAGATTGATGACGTTGCACAGGTGGGGTGCGATGGAGCTGCTGGCTTTGTTGAAGATGTGGTGCGGGAAAGGGTCTGACGGGGAGCCGGAGTGTATTGTGCTCATGGTCTTGATGGTGTCCTCAATGTTTACGCTGGCCCAGGCTGGCAGGGGGTCGTGGACGATGGTGTGCGGTGGGTCTGGTGCATCGATCTTAGTTGGGGCTGTCTGGGTGTTGAAGCTGTCGTGGATGTCGGCGATCTTGCGGTGGAAGAAGGTGGCGAGGGAATCGCACAGGGGTTGCGACGGCGGGATGTCGTTGGTGTTGGAGCTGGGGTTGGAGAGTTCCTTCACGATGTTGAAAAGCTCCTTGCTGTTGTGTGCGTTGTTGTCGAGGCGGTCTTTGAAGGAGATTCTCTTGGCGGACTTGAAGAGGTGGTGGTGGTTACGGATGGCGTCTTTGTGGGCTGCGTGGCTGTCCGGTGTCTTATCACTGTGCCATTTCTTCTCTAGTTTCCGGCAGGTGCGCTTGGAAGCTAGGAGTTCCGAGGTGAACCAGCTGGCTCTTTTGGTGGTGTCACTGTGGGTGAGTTTTTTCAGCGGGGCGAGGGTGTTGGCACAGTCGTCCATCCATCGTCTGAGGTTGCAGGCGGCGTCGTCGGTGTTGGATGGGTCGGAGGGAGGGCTGAGAGCGAGGGTTGCCCGTAGTTGGTCTTCGGTGACTTTGCTCCAGCAGCGGCGTGGGATCTGTTGGGTGCGGTGGTGTGTGGTGGGTTTCTGGAAGGTGAAATGGATGCAGCGGTGGTCGGTCCAGAGGAGTTCCGTGGTGTGGCTGAAGGAGACGTGGGAGCTTGAGGAGAAGATGGGGTCAAGCGTGTGGCCGGCGGAATAGGTCGGTGTTGTGACGAGCTGGCTCAGACCGAGGTTGGCGAGGTTGTCGATCAGGGTGGTGGAGTTGCTGTCGTTGTTGTTCTCCAGGTGAAAGTTCAGGTCTCCGAGGAAGATGTAGTCGGTAGAGGTCAGGGCGTGCGTGCTGATGAAGTCGGCGATGGAGTCGCTGAACTGGGGTCGGGGCCCATGCCACCTCAGTTTGGACCCAGCCATATGCAAATCAGCCTTGGGATCAGGATGCGCCCCTGAGTAATTACCATTAGCTGAGATTAGTTCCAGCATTCCATCCATCACTTTTTGTATACTTTAGTAGAACCATCTGAAGGCCAAGGAACAGCTTATCTGCAGGAATGAAGAACTGCTGAAGAACTCTGTGGCTGTGCTACGACACACCCTCAGACTATGCTGAAGTCCTTAGATAGGAAAAATAAAGGAACAGAAAGTGCTAGAAATCACTAGACCAACTTGGTATAAGAAATTGGTTTGCTGGTTGAGGGGGGTAAAACCCTACTCAAGGAGGAACCACAATCCTTGTCAGGGTGAAGTCACAAGCAAATCCTAAATTAGCCTGTGCTCAAGCCTCGGGTAGCTTGGCACAGAGCAGTCAGGCTCAACTCACGGGTAATACTTCTAACAGTAACACAGTGAAACCACACTACAAAAGGATCCCACACCAGGGTGGGAACATAGAATATCTTTTAACAAATAAAACAGGACCAAAACAACAAAAATCCAATCAGTAGAACCGGAGATATGCAATTTTAAAGATTTCAGTAAAAATAGTGGCAAAAAGAACATATTTTCAATTGTCGATATCTGGTCAGTCTTGACCTGGACAAAGTCACAAGTTTAACCCCACCGCATTGGAACACGGCTGGCAACAGGGAGCCAGTTAGGCCCGATAAACAAGAGTACCTTAAATCCTGGTTGCAGGTCGTTGCGAGGTCCAGGGCCAATATATGTCGCGCGGCCAAGGCGATGTGTCGGTTACAAGGAGTTGTGAAGCTGGGATGTGAGGTCCTGCATCGTCGTTGAGGACTCGCTGACAAGGGCTTGCAATGCGAAATCTGGCATCAAGGATGCATCGTGCAGTCGAGGCAATGCGTCCATTCCGAAGAACTGTGAGGCTGTGATATGAGAACCTTTGTGGTCGTCGAGGATGCAGTTGACAAGAGATTTGCGATGTGAGGGCCTGTCTCATGAAAGCTTCACAATGGCGGTGGTTCCGATGCGGGCTGTGAGGTCGATCCAGAGTCCTTGCATCGAGAGAGCACTCGCAGCAGAGGCGATGTATCTGTTCTGCTTTGGATTGCGCCAAACAGCATAGTAGATGCGTTGATTCTGCTGAGTACACAGAGGGGCTGGCTAAGCACTTTCAGGCCTATTTTCAATGGTCCAGGCCTGGGGTGGCACCAATTGGCAGCATAGGACTAACAGATGGCAGAGTCCAGGTGCTGGGCTCGAGGTTGCTGGAGACGTCTGTCCCTGAGGCTCTAGGAGTCACTTTGGGGTCCTGGGTTCAACAGATGCAAGTCCAGTCCTTCTCACCCATGCAAAGGGGAGCAGGCAGCAGGTCAGCACAGCAATTCTGCAGTCCAGCAAGCAGGTAGTCCAGCAGGGCAGCAATCCAGCAGAGTGGCAGTTCTTTCAGCAGCACAGCAGTCCTTCTTCCTGGCAGAGTAGCCACAGGTCCAGAAGTGTACCGAAGAGTTGGTGTCTGAGGTCCAATATTTATACCCTGTTCTGCCTTTGAAGCAGGAGAAGCTTCTAGAGGTTTTGCTTTGAAGTCCACGGGCAACCTGCCTTCCCTATCCTGGCTCCAAACTAACTACAGGGGGGATGCAGCCCTTTTTGAGGCAGAACACAGCCTATTCAAGTGCCCAACTCTGCCCTCCAGCCTTGTCAGTGATGGCCCATTCACTTTCTGTTCTGTGTGGTTGTCTAAGAGGAATACACAAAGCCTGACTATCAGCTACAGCCAGTCTTGTGAGCCAGAGGCAGGCTACAGACTCCAAATGGCAAAGGCAAGAAAAAAGCAACATTCTAAACGTGAAGTTTTCAAATTGTAAGTTAAAATCTGACTTTACCATAAGAAAGGATTTTTCTTTACAATTCCAAAGACACAAAACATGAACTGAGTGATTACTTGTACCCATTTGGAAATTACAGCTTATTAAATATAAAAAGGTAACTCGAATGACATCTTATGGGAGGGGTAGGCCTTGCAGTAGTGAAAAATGAGTTTTTTCATTAACAGGACATTTCAACATAAAAGTACATGTCCTACTTTTTAAATACACTGCACCTTGCCCTCTGGTCTGGCAAGGGCCTACCCAATGGGTGGCATATATGTATATAAACAGAAGGTTTGGCACTGGCAGAAGGTTTATTTTTCCAGGTCAAAATAGCTGTTTAAAACTGCACACACAAGCTGCAATGGCAGGCATGAGACATGTTAAAATGGCCCAATTAAGTGGGTGGCACAACAAGTGCTGCAGGCCCACCAGTAGCATTTAATAAACAGGTCCTGGGTACAGGTAGTATCACTTTACTAGGT
Organism: Calotriton arnoldi; assembly: GCA_963921515.1. Classification (NCBI taxonomy): domain Eukaryota; kingdom Metazoa; phylum Chordata; class Amphibia; order Caudata; family Salamandridae; genus Calotriton; species Calotriton arnoldi. The sequence continues at coordinate 1,621,787 of CAWUFW010003328.1, forward strand.
ACTTATAAGTAAATTTAATATGCCAACTGGTGATAAGCCAATGTTACCATGTTTTAAGAAGTGAGCACTTGCACTTTAGCTCTGGTTAGCAGTGGTAAAGTGCACAGAGTCCTAAGGCCAGCAAAACGAGATCTGCAAAAATGGAGAAGGAAGGCAAAAGGTTCTGGGGAAGACCAACCTATGCCTGACAGGTCTAACACTTGGAAAACTACAAACAGGAAACGAATTCTTGCATCTTGGATTTCGAAAAACAGAAAAAAAGAAACAGGACTGAATAATTTAAAAAAAAAAAAAAAAGACTCAATAAAAGGCTTCTGTAAGTCTTTACTGCTGTTTTCTGCCAGTTGAACTTCGATATAGAAGGGGGTTGTCTGCTCCCCCCACCACCAGTCAGGAGCAGTGTGTTGCTCCAGGAATTGAAGTTGTTATGAGTAGGCACCCAAGGCCATTAAAGGTGGCGTGCACCAACACCACAAGGCTTCAGGGAAGGCAAACGTGGGCTGTGTACCCTTACCAGTTACCAACAGCAATTTCAAGAGCTTGGTGGCCCATCAGAGTCATAATTCTCTTTGTGGTACTCAGACTATGGAAGCAGCTGCCCTTGAAGAGCCAGCAGCGCAACAATGAGCCACCATAATTGTCCTTACAACCTGTTTGCTATCTTGACTCAATGCATGTAGACACCCTCGGGGAGCGAACTACACCACCTGCCTTGTCCACTCAAATTATTATTAATTCCTTCCACATACCTTTTGTGCACTTATTCACATTATACAGAGGGCAATGCAATGTTTTTATTTTTTAATCTTTTATAATATGTTTGCAGCTTGTTTACTTTGTGTAGAGCAATTCTGCCTGGTGCATTATTTATCAGACTCCTGATTTTTTGGAGCTTGGATTGGGGGAATACATACAAATTGCATGTGTTTTCCAACATTCCATGGAGTACAAACATGAAAATAACACTGTTTGCCTGCACATTGCGTGCAATATGTAGCTGATAAAAATTGTTATGTAAAAACACAGTGGAGAGCACAATGTGCACCAAAGTCATGATCAAGAATTTGTCCTTGTATTGGAACTGGCACCAAACTAAATTGATGTGCATACATTGCGCTTATTTAAGTGTGAGGCATCTCCTCCCTCCAGTTCTCCAGCAATGTCCTCATTGCCCGTCAGGTCTATGACCACCATAACCTTCCCTCCCTAGACCTCGAAATGTAATGCAAATATTTGTTCTCCTATAATGGCCCAACCCTATTTGTGATGACGAGTAATCGTCTCTCTCACTCTGCACTTGAACTCTTTCTGTTTTTTTTTTATATCTTCAAACACCCAAGGGTACGTTGAGGCAGCACTAACATTGTCTTTACTGTCTGTTCACTTTTGGTTGACCTTCAATATCAGGGACCCAAGCAGGTTTGCAGAGGACCACCCGTTCATGATCAGAATATTTACTTAGGACTAGTTCCCTGCTGCCATTGGTTCTGGAATATAGGGGCATATTACCAAGGATTTGCGATAATTATCGCAAAGCGCGCTTAGCGCTGTTTTTTTTATCGCCGGCTATCGCTGGATTTCATCGCTGAGATAACGCGTTATTATCAACGCTTATCTCCAAGGCGATAAAAAATCCAGCGATAGCGGCGAAACCCAGCAATAGCGCGAGAAATCCAGCGATAAATTCACTGCGCTAATGGAAAGCTTGCTAATAGGCAGGTGAGGACTTAACCTTACAATCCACCTCCCATTGACAAGATGGTTAAGTCAAGTTTTTATCAGGTGTTAAATTTCAGCGATAATCGCGATTAGCGCAACTTTTTTTATCGCTTCGCGGGCATTGATAATAGGGGGAAGTTGTGTTTGCGACTGTTTGCAGTTGCTTTTAGTTGGGAACGCCTACTTTGCATGTCATTAGCGATAATTATCGCTGACATGCAAAGCAGCACCAAAACGGTCGCTTTCGCCATAAAGCTGTCGCTAACAGCTGTTAGCGACAGCTTGCTAATAGGGCGATAGAAATATCGCTGCTTTAGCGGCAAAAAGTGCCGCTAAAGCGCCGATACCGCCCTTGCTAATATGCCCCATAGTGTTATTGCCACTGCATGGCACACTCTCTCAATATATCCCCATCTTCACCGACAAGGGGTTTCCTATCATCATTTCCTCCACTTACAAGGGACCTGGTTATGGAGTTGTTAGGTATGGTAAAATCAGAATCCCCTTTGGACCCAGACCCTCATCGTATACTTCAAAAAGGAACAGACTGCATTGTCCCTGAGCTGACAAGGCTCTTAAACTTCTCTCTCTTAAGTGGGGAGGTCCCGCAGCCTTGGAAGCATGCCATAGTTAGACCACTCTTGAAGAAGCCCTCTCTTGACCCCCTCTGGCTGAACAATTACAGGCCCATTTCTCTGCTCCCAGGAGTCATTAAGGTCCTGGAAAAACATGTTAACAGAAATCTCTCTGCCTTTCTGGAATCACAGGCAGTACTCCACCCTACCCAGATGGGGTTCCGACCACAACACAGCACGGAATGTTCTTTGTTGGCGGTGGTCGAAGAGCTAAGACAACTCCTGGATTGGGCGGTTCCGCAGCCATTATCCTTTTTGACATAAGTGCTACCTTTGATACTGTTGACCCAACAATCCTAGTTCAGAGAGTCTCCAACCTAGGTGTCAAGGGCAGAGCCCTGGATTGGCTCTCCTCTTTTCTAAAGGATTGGACCTCTCAGGTCCTAGATCAATCATACTACTCGACTAGTCTTCCCCTCAGCCCTGGAATGCCTCAGGTTCCTCCCTGAGTCCCACTCTTTTAAACTTGTATATGCTCCCCCTTGCCAATCTGTTGCAATCGTTGGGACTGTCACTTGTGTCCTATACTGATGACACCCAACTGGTCATGTCTATTTCACCGGACCAGACGGCCAATTACCCATCCCTTACCTCTTGCCTACAAGCAGTAGCCAGGTGGATGGCCAGCTGTAAACTAAAACTCAATGAAGACAAAACAGAAGTCATGGTGTAAGACAATAACCCTTGGGCAGTCTTCCGAGGTCCATCCCAGGCTGCCTAAGTAAGCTACCGACCCCCACAGGCCCAATAAAGAACCTGGGAGTATGGCTAGACCCTAAGCTTATGATTGAACACCAGGCAAGGAAAACCACAGCTGGCTGTTATGGCACCTTGAGGTTACTGAGGAAAGTTCTTAAGCTCCTTCCTTTCTCAGCCTGGAGAATTATTGTCCAGACTCTGGTACTAGGACGTCTAGACTATGGCAATGCCTTATACATCGGCTCACCATCTTATGTGGTCAAGAGGTTGCAGATTGTGCAGAACACGGCGGCTCGACTTCTCACAGTCACACCCAGATATCAGCTGGCCACTAAAGCTCTGAGGGATCTCCACTGGCTTCCGGTGAAGCGCAGAGTGCGGTTTAAGTCCCTATGCATCATCCACTGGGTGATAAACAGCAGAGGTCACCCACTACTACGCTCACTGGCCTCCCCCTATGTACCCAGTAGGCATCACAAATCAGCTTCTGCCCACCTACTAAAGGTCCCTAGGATTCGGAGATCATACTGGGGTGGATGCTCCACATCCTTTCTGGCACCCAAGCTCTGGAACTCCCTCCCACCGCAGCTACATCAGCTGGACAAAGAACTCCCATTCAGTAGAGCCTTGAAGACCTGGCTATTCAAGGAATAGTATCACATCCGAGCTATTATTTGGCAGCTGTGAAAAGTGCTGGGAAGCCTACGGGTAACCATGTGCTATACAAACACAACAGAATAGAATAGAATAAAATGGGCCAATGTGAGGGAGCATGTCGATAGATGCTGAGTGGGATGATTCATGCTTCTGTAAGCTTGTCAGAAACTGTCAGCAACACTCAATCTCTGTACCTGGAGTTCTTGGGTAATCTCTTTCAGCAACCACAATTCCAGAAAATGTATTTAATCCACACTAGCTGAAATGTGTCGCCAAAAAAAACTGTTCGAGGAAAAAGCACTGGTCACCCAAAAACTCCAATACTGAAGAATGAAATGGCTAGTCCGATACAGCAAGCCAGATAGGACAGAGTTGACAACTTTTGGTTGGCGACTGATGTTGTTGCTCTGTTGTTAGCTGTATTGAGATGAAGAATGAGGTCTATAACGTTATTCAACTTGGGAATTGAATAGTGTAGTTCTATGGGTTAGAACCCCAACCTTAGACTTGATGCACAATTTATCATATTCATATTGGAACGGTGTCTGGGTTTTAATTGGCTTAAAAATGTGAATCATCTGGAGCTCCTTGACTGCAGCTTTCGTGAACTTGTGTCATTATTGTTAAGTGATGACTTGTCCATCTTTAGCTAATTTTTACCTCTGTTCGAGGCAAAGGTACAGGGAGTTAGAACCTCTTCTTTTGGACCTCCATAGTAATAAGTAGTCTTTCGGGAGCTAGTCTTTGAGGAGGAATACCAACTGATCCAAGATTGCTCCTCTGGATTGAAAAGATTGTAATAAAAATTAACCAACATATTCTACTCTGATAAGGTAATAGTAAATGATCTGAATCCAAGAAGACGCTCATCATGGTTGTTAGCTTAGCTAAAGTGATCGATGATGGGGCAACCACGCTGCAATTATTACCAATTTAGGTAGCTAGTTTCTCCGCATAACTGGGCTTTAATAATATGAAGCAGCTTCGTATGTTGCATCTATGCAACTTTACCATTTCATGACAACCACAACATTTAGTAGCATGAAAGTGTAAAGGAGAGAAAGCATCTAGAAACACGGACTCAAAAGTCATAATAACCAAAGGTCAATTTAGGAAAGTTGGTTAGATTTAATACAAAGCCAAAAATAACTGAACATAAACACCCCTCAGCACGAGGTGGTTGAAATACAAAGGAAACAGCATGAAGCCAAATCTATGCACCAAATTCAGACGGTGCAACATAAGTAGCACTATTAATTTGAGAAGAAGGATGCAAAGTATCAAATAGCAAGAGTCCAAATTTCTCTGCATCGATGGTTGATGAGTGAAAAGCATTTAAATCTATCCCTACACTATCGCTCAGGTGACATCCTTCCTTTAATGGGTAAGCATTTCTAATCCATTGGAAAGGTGTCAGTTGTGGAGTCTTCCTAAGAAGTCTCTCCACAGTTAAGATGGATCAAGCAGCATAAAGCCACTATCACATGAGAAAAAGCTCGTTCTGAGATACTCCCTCTCCAAAGGCAAGGAAGATGTGGGGGCTATCCCTAATTCCAACAACTAGTTATCAACAGGTAGAATTCCCATAGTGCATTTCGCACACGCCTTTCACACTGGGTGCAGCCATGAGTGTACTTTTCCACGGTGTTCTCCATGTACATCCTTTCAACAATTCGTCCTTGGTTCTCATGCCTTCTCCCGTGTGAAAGCAAATTCTGTCCTTTATCGGGCCAAGTCATACAAGTGTAACTTCTTCTCTCCTTGAACGCTGCTCAAACATAAACATTATACAGCCTAAAGAATGCTTTTCCACCTGCAATGCAAAACGTGAGAAAGGACAGCTTCCACAGTGCACTTGAAATTCGGAACATGAATCCTAAAGCGAGAGTTGTCAAGGTTTGCATTTCAGACCTACAGCTTTAGCTAAGATAAGAACGCATCATTTAACCTTACGAGTTACATAACTACATTTCATTTCAGGTAACACGTTTACCACATTATAGAAACTTTTGTTATTGAACACATTTAGTACATGAGTAATGTCAACTTCACGAGCTAATTCTTCTTACTACTTGTCAGTGGGCTAAAATAAGTCACATTGATACGTTAAAACGGTTCACAATTCTAACACTCACATTTACACAAGACATGATTATGTGCAGGTATACTCTACTCGTGATTATGATGCACCCCTACAAATGAGTAAAATGCGAATGCGAAATTTCCACTCTATCAGTGTGATTGTTAGAACTTATCTTTGTGTATTAAGTAACAATATTTGCATTAACTAAGGTGTCTGAAGGGCACCAGGGATGGGAACTGCATCATGTGAATCTTTGGGATAATGTTGAAAATGTGAACTTAGAAACTATATTGTTCTCTCTTTAGAGTAATTGGTCCAAACTGTGCGACTCTTGCACAATTGTACCAAATGTATGGCTTCCATTGCATAACACATTGTATTAGAGTACCCTTCTTGGGAGAGGGGGGGGGGGGGCATTCTATCTCTTGATTTTAGGTGGCAGCACCACACTGTTTAGACCTCTGATTTATGGTTTATTCACTAGAACTGAACTAGATTTGGTTCAGGTTGATTATTTCTTGTAATTTATTTTGAGTTTCATGCTATTTCTTGATACAATGAATAATTGACTGTAGGAAAGTAGGATCTGCTTTTATGGTTACCTCCACTTTTTGCCTGGTGCTATGCTGTTTCTGACTAGTCTGACTGGGATCCTGCTAATCAGGACCCCAGTCTCTCTGCTTTCTCCCTTAAATTGTTTTGGTAAATACTTAGGTACATCCCAGATTAGATACTGGGGTACCCTTATAAGTCCCTGCTATATGGTACTAAGGTACCCAGGGCATAGTTACCCCAGGGGCCCCCCATAGGCTGAAGCATGTATTATGCCACCTATGGGAGACCTTTCAAACTGTCACTACAGGCCTGCCATTGCAGCCTGTGTAAGCTAGTGCTAACACCACTTACAACAGATATAGCTTCCCTATATCTAGGGTCACTGCACTTAAAACCTATAAGTCACCCCTACAGCAGGCCGTTTCAATCCTGAAGGCAGGGTGCTCGGTTCTTACTGTGAGGGTGCCCCTGCATGAGCAGGACACCCCTACAGCCTTTAGAGTCCATTCTCCAGGGTTGTAAGTGAGACAGCAATTTAACATACAGAGGGGCACCGCGTCATTACGCGATGACCATCTCGAAACTGGCTGTAACGAATCCTGTCATGTTTGGTATCAATCCAAGCACTGTAAAGGCCCTCCATTAGGCTCTCAGTGCTCCTGGTACCAGTCTTCTAGACCCAGACAGCACAACATGGCTGCTGCCGACCAGAGACACGATTCTGCCCTCCTGCTACTGAGCCAAGCCCAAGCAGGGGAAGGCAGAACAATAGGTATCCTATCACAGAGAGGTGTGACCACCTCCCAGCAAGTGTTTAGTGTTTTGGAGCCGGGAGGGACCACTTGCCAGCGCCACTCAGTCTGCTTGAAGTGCACATGTGGTGACCTCCTTGCATAGTCCAGTTCAAACCAGCTCAGGGAGCCGTTGGCTCACGCTCTGGCGTGAAGCAGGACAAAGGACATGGGAGTATCCTCCCCACTGTCCAACTGCTCCCCTGGGAGGGAACCCTGAATCGTCCCAACCCTTTCCTTAGGGTACTTAAGGGCTTACCTGAGGGTGGGTCCCTAGATTCGTAGTGGGACATGATACAATTCAGACACCACTCCATCTTCGACAGTCTGGGCACTCTGGACTTCTCTGGACTTTGCTCTGGGCATCAAGGCTGCAACCGGTAAGACTCCTGCTGCTCCTGATCTCTTCACCCTGTTCGTCTGCTGCAATGTCCGTGCCTGTGCTCCATAAAGGAAACCTTCCAAGGCCTGTGGGCATCCAAGACACCTGAAGAAATCTCCCTTGAAGTGAAGGAGTCACTTCCCTGCATCTGCAGGCACCTCAATTAAGCTGACCGGTCTGCTGATCCTGAGCTCCCACTGACTACGAGAGGCTCAGCAACACAGGATGTGGTTCTTCATATCCCTCCAGACCTGCCCTGCCCTCTCACCAAGTTTGATGTCAGTGTCCCTCATCGGAGCCGCAGGAACCGAACCCCTGTGCACCGCATCCTTCCACCAAGATCTTCGGGCTCCAAGTAGCCCCAACCTCAAGCATCACCAGTGACCAGAATCTTTGACCACACTGTTTCGCTTGCACCGTGGGCCTGCTTCTTCTGGTGAGCTGCTCCAGGTCCTCTTGTGACTCTAGTGCCTCCGGCCCGTGGGTCCTATTGAGGGTTACCTTTGAATTCTTTGGGCTCCCCTGATTGCTCGGGGCCTGCCCTGACTCCCCTACTTGTGGTGAGTCTCCAGGACCTTGCTGGTCCCGACACTGTACCTTCTTCGCTTTCCATGTTGGTTGCAGTTGCCAAGGCTTGTTGGTGCTCCCAATGGACACCGACCCCTCAACTCTCGACATCCGACGTGGGATAGCTCGTGAACGGCTCCTGGTCTTCCACAGCATCGCCTGGTGATCACAGCTGCAGCTCCAAGGTCACCATCAACTCTTGTTCCGGTTCCTAATACTAGCCACTTCATCCGTCGCGGTCAGACCGACATCCGAGCTGCCCGCTGGGACCCGTTTCTCGTTAAGGGTATCTACAGCACCCTTGCAACCTGACACATCACATCCCATTAGGCCTCTCCAGTGACCTTTATTCATCACCATGCCCCTTTCTTCGACTTGGGACATTGCACGCATACTAGGACGTGCTTATATTAGAACCACAAGCTTTGTTGGTAAGACTTCGGTCTTACACCATGCGACATTTTACTCGAATAATGTATTGGAGGTGGCTCTCCTGAGGAAGGCAGGTTTCTGCCGAAACGCGCGTTGAGACATCTTGGAAACCACCCTACTATTATACTAATCCATGGGATTTTATTGTTTCAATTATCATTATATATTGTTTTTGGTCAGACATTCAACCAATTCATTATGCTGACAATGTGTAAAAAATCTTAGAGTGAGGTATGCATGAATGGATGATTGATTGTAGTTAGCATGATGTGTAAATAGCCATTTTTCTGTAATGCACACAAAGCTTTAAATTTTAATGAACTTATCTCATAATAAATATTTTTGTATTTTTCTATCTCTAGTGTCACTACTATTATTTAAATAATTATGTATTAGTATCATCGTTGAAGTTGCCCTAGGAATTTCACAGTTTACACCATCAACTCTTCTACAGCACCCGACATCGGTGGGCATTTGTGCTCCCTGGTCACTTCCAAGTGGCATAGACTCTGTCCCCTCTGCTTTGAGGTACTTCTCGACTTGAATCCACCTTTGGGTTCCACCAGACACTTTCACCTTCTCCAGCAGCGGCCTCTTCCTGAAGTCCTCCATTGGGTTCGACTGTGGTTTCCGATGCCACTTCACACCTATGCACCCGGCTCCCCTGGGGCAGGTATCCTGGTTCCTAAGGTATCCACGGGTGGGGTGGCTCTCCAACCTTCTGTCTTCCACGGGGTTTCTTCAGGGTCCACTGGGAAGGGTCTTTCTTCTTTAAAATTGCAACTGCGACCTACACGTTGATTTGTACAGAGAACGCAGTCGTGGTCCTACACTGCACACGACCTCCTTCGGGCTCCCAGATACTCACCTTGGGTGGTTCATTGGGTCCCCCGCACTTCTACTTCGAGTCGTAGTTCACATACCAATATTTTAGCATATGGTTTGGTCTCCCCCTGGGGACCACTGTGTATTCTGTGCTACTTACCTTTTTCTATTCCAAAGTATTGTGTGCAGTGTGTATATCTCCAGCTAGGAGATATCTGTATGTGTTAGTGAGTGTCTTATAATAAATACATATTTTTATAAATACACTGTGTGGTTCTTTTTCACTTAATCTATACCTATAGGATTATGTTCTGGTGAAACAAGCTGTTTTACACTCCTTCTGGACTAAGCCTGAAGGCAGCTCTCCACAACTACCACTTAGAGAGCTTTCTAAGGTTGTCTAAGACCACTAAAACCACCATAAGGGTTGTCTGAATCAGCGCAAGGTGTCCACTTACATAAGTGAACATCATATACTGAGCCAGCCTCTCACACTGACTGACTTTTAACCATTCCGTTTGCCTTCTGTAATGATTTTAACCCTTAATAAACCTTCATGGTTATATTATACTATCAGTCCTTTTTTTAATTGTAAAGCCTAATTTTCTTTTACAGTTTGCATTACATTTCTGTTTACTAGATCCAGTTGAGAAGCAACAAAATCCATGGGGACTTAACACTGCTCCGTCAGTCCATCCTAAGTGCTTTCATCTGACTAATAAATGAAAGAGCCATCAGGTGTGAACAAAGATAATTGATAATCAAGTTGGGGGCTGAGGAATCATCACTGCAAGTGTTACATTTCACAAAGTGGAATGTTGTTACTCCATTAACCCGGAAGTAATGTCACCTTTGCTACATCTGGGGCGATCTGACAACACCGTCTGCTTGCACCCAGGGAGTATTTATTTATTGCCTCGTACTAAAACATACCAGGCCTCTCATTTTTCATGGTTCACATGACGCTAAAATTCCCCTCTCTTCGGTCACTGCACCCTTAACAAATAAATGGTGGGCTGATGCTTTCAAGATGGCCGCTCTAGCAGCAACAGGGCAGCCAGATCTCTAAACCACGTTGCAGATATTTAGGCAACAGCCTTTTGTACCATTAACTCGATTAGAAAATGAAACTGTGGCTCTTCCATGCACTGTGCGAACTGTTTGCTGTTTTGCTGTCTGCATACTGGAGAGAAATCTTCTTCTTGACTGAGTACGGAATTTTTTTCCCCGAAATGATAAAGAAAGACATCATGAGGTGCCATTTGTCTCTGAGCTGGCAGCACAATCACATCCACATTATACGAATTGTTGCAGGTTACCAGGGTGTGTAATACACAGATGTGTCTTTATTTATACTACTTCAATGACAGCACCTAGAGAAAAGCAGCCGATTGGAATAGTTCAGCCTGTGGCTCTTAGATGATCCCTAACAGAAACTCATTCATTCTGGTTAATGTGGGGGAGGATTGTGTAGAAAAACTAGACGGTACCTGGCAGAAAAAAATCTGCATCAACGTTTTCCTCCATCACTCTTTTATTAGCTGGCGGGTTGATGTAATTTTCATAAAAGTAAATTAAATTTACTTTCCGCTTCATAGAACCACAAAATAGTAAAACATTGAGAGCAACCTTCCTCGAGATGTATTATTATACATTTCATTTTATTTATGCTGCTGGCAGTGGTAGAGCTTTCCTGAAATTACATTTTAGTGCATTATTAGCAATGTGTAGAATGTGGATTTATTCTCTGATATACATGTACACATTGATATAAAGCTATTAGATTTGAAACAACATTTCTATGGCTTGCAGAAATGTGTTTTTCTTAGGGCTTGTTAACTGGGCCTCAATTAAGGCCCGGTCACCATCTTTTTCAAAATGGATCGTTGCCCCCTGCACATTTCACTGTTCATTATTTCTACAGCAGTGTCATCTCTGTTTATTTCCATTGATGTTTCTCTTGCTGTTCTAGGTGGAAAACTTTCCAGCTTGGTCACAATAATGTACCATTTCAAGAACATTGCGCTGGCTCACTGTTGTGCCCTGTTTGCTACTGTTCATTGTCCTGCCATCTCTGGATGACATTAGCATTGAGTTGGCAGAATGAATATTCATATAGTGGAATAGTGCTTAGGTGCTAAAACAATATGATGTTTAATAAAACTGTGCTCTGATTTGCTGAGAATATAGCAGTTTTGCTCAGACCGTGATGATTTCGTATTTTTAATGATTTAATATGCCACAATAGTATATAGAAACACTTGATTTTGGGGTGAGCCAGCACGTCCCTGAGAACTTGCCTATGCTGCTAGGGATGATGTCTGTGTCTTTATTGATTGACAAGAATTTAGAATTATTTTGATTTTACACTTTATTCTATATGCTCTATTTGCTATGATACTTCATGGCCATGACTTAACACCACACTGTACAGCATCTTTTTAATTTTTGTAACAAACCTTTAAATGTGTTTCACTGATGTAGAACTCAAGTATTGAGTGAGCCCTTACTTAATTTAATGTTTGATGTTTTAGGAATGCTTTACCTCTGGGACACATTGCTTTATGAAAATGAGGTTTCACACCCTCTCCGATTCATCAACCCGTGGGGATTTTATTATGTTGAGGTAAGGTTTTGGGACATAACATTTTCCAGGGTACCCAGCACTAACACATTTTGGTAGCATTGGATGGTAGCGAGTTAAGAGCACTTTCTTTCTGCTGTATATGTTCCCTTCTTGCCTCCTCCTTAATGTTAGTGGATTATCCTGGTGGATTAAGTGCTGTTAATGAGCAAAAAGAAATGTAAGTATGAAGAGGGCGGAATGAATCCTGTGTTTGAGAGCGCTTTGGTGTTTTATTGAAGGGTTGTACTTTGTGTTGTGTGATGGATTGTTATGCTTCATGTGAGATTTTTGCATATGCAATGTTTATTCTTTTTTCAATTGGTGGTTTGATCACTGTAATTTTGATGTATTATTCTTATTTGTGATTTGCGTAAAAAAAGTGTAGATTTTTTATTATTGGTTGGTTTGGCAAATGGATACGTTGAAATCCAAGATCTTGAGATATTGTTGTTGAATTTGTCTACATTAGAGATAGTGTGTTTAGCGAGACATGGCATACACACAGATAGGGATTTTCTGAATTAACAAGTTTCTTTTCTAGGGTTTTGTGTGTCTAATAGGTTTGTGTTATTTGATCTTCGGTGCACAGAAGTAAATACACTAGCCAGAGGTGGATTTCCACTCGAGGGGTGTCTGCTTTAGTGTGAACTGAGTTTGACTAGTGCTGTGGCGGTGCTAGGCATGATTCTATTGCTTCTGAGATTTATTTTATTCTAACCTGTTGATTTTCTCCTATTCAGGTTAAAGACTAGGGGGGATATTCACAAGAATGTGCGCTAAACATCTCCAAAAAATGTTAACGCAACTTTACACATCGCAGTCTATCGTGGGAAAATAACCCCGTGTTAACCTGGAATTCACAACACGACGGTACCATGCGATAGTCTCCCGAAAACGCGGCCAATGTCCGTGATACAACCACCGCGACGGAGATAAAAACACAAACCCCAACACCAAAAAACGTGCGATGAGCCCATCCGCGGTGAGGAAATCAGCGATAAGCAGCGCCAGGCCTGCCATACACACACGGCAGGCAGGAAAATCACTACAAAAGTAGAAAAAACACGCCAACACAAAATGACCAACACCGAAGCACCATGGAGGCAGCCGGAGCAGGCGCAGAGGACGAGCGCAACCCCACAAGCACCCCGGACGACCAGCCTGGGACCTCGGTGACAGGGAAGGGCAAGGACAAGAAGAAGAGGAAGACGAAGTTCAGTCTGCAGGAGAATAGGATCCTGGTCACGGAGGTGATAGAACACCAGCAACAGCTGTTCGTCGCCTCCAATGTGTCATTGGGCACCAAAAATGGATTATGGCGGTCCATCGTGGACAAGGTGAATGCCGTCGGAGAGCACAAGAGGTCAATGGACGAGGTCAAGAGGCGATGGATTGACATCAAGCGCAAAACCAAGGAGAAACTTGCAGGCAACCAGAAGGCAGCAATGCAGACTGGAGGTGGGAGCCCAGCGCCACAGCTGGAGCTGGATGACATGGAGGAGCTGGTGTCGACAGTCATCAGTGTGGAGACCGTGGCAGGAGTCGGGGCACCGGACACTGCTCGACATGACACAACACAACAGCAACAGGGTGAGTAACCACCAGGTACTGGGGGAACGGGGGGAGATGACCACAATGGCACACATGCACAATCAAGCAGAGCACAGTGCACACCCACAATGACTCTGGATCATGGCCCTGATCTACACACTGTCACAATGTACATTGCCATGCTGTCCGAATGTCAACATGTACCATGCGGCTACATACATGTGGACACATTGTAACACAGCATCTCCCCTTCACACTGCAGGGGCACCGTCAACACCTCCTGCAGAGTAGTCCCAGCCACTCTTCACTGATGACGAGGAGGACACCACCAGCATCGACACCCAAGCCCTCCAAGACATCATTGAACTCATCCGCCACTCACCTCCAGGACCAGGGCAGCCCAGCTGCATCGAGGAGACCCCACCCACTCCACAAACCACCCAGCAGGAGGCACCCACAACTCCAGCTGTCTCCCAAGACCCCCCCGAACAACACATGGCCTTCCAACGCCGTGTGTTGGAGGTCCAGAGGGAGATGGCTGAGCAGGTACGGGTGGGGTTCGACCTGATGGCTACCAAACTTGACACCATCCATGGGTGTCTGAGTCCCATCAGGGACCACCTCCAGTCCCTAACGGACACCCACAGGCCACTCCATGGTCTCCAACAAGCCCTGGCTGACATCGCTGGAGTCATAACTCGGAGACAAGAACACCTGTCCGCCCAAAGTGGCTCCAGCGATCTCAGCCGTGAGATGGCACACATGCGGAGGCTCATGGAGGACATGGTGCGGATGGAGGTGGAAAGGATGGCAGCCACCGCTGCACATCAGCAAAATGTAGCTGGGATCTACCATGCCCTGCATGTCCTTATTATGGCATTGCTGCCACAAGGCGTGGCGCAGATGAATGCTGCTGCCCCTACACCATCCACATCTCTGCCCCCTGGTGTGTCAGTGCCTCACAGTGTGGCAGGCATTTCCACTCCGGCACCTGATGTGTCACTGCCACACAGTGTGGCCAACAATCCACTTCCAGCACCTGATGTGTCAGTGGCACACAGTGCCGTAGCCGGAACAGCACCACCCACAGGTGGGGCAGAGCACACATCCGAGGACGAGGACGTGGATGGGCTTGAGTTCAGAAGGAGGCACTAGCATTCATGTCCGCCACCTGGCCTGTTGCTGCTTGGTGCCACACATCCCCCCTCATGACCTTCCACTGACCCCCGATACACTCTGCTACACTCACCTTGGACCGCGAGATGGACTGCCATATCCTGTTTGGTGACCAATGACACGGGGACCACACTGCGGACTGTACCCTTCCTCTTCCGCTGTACTTGTCATTCCCCGATGGACTCTGGCTGGCCCTCCATGGGCCCATATTGTGAAGTGGGGTTGGCATGGCCCTGTACTGCTCCAGCTGCAAAACTCCACTGGATGTGAATTAAACATTCAGAAACGCACTGCTGTGTCATGTCTTACATCATTCATGTATGAATGTGTGGATGAATGTAGGGTCAGTGATTCCCCCTAATGTCAATGATGCTCATCTAGTGGGATTCCAGTCACAGTGTGCTACATCACCGATTGCGTTCCCGGTGCCGTAGACACTATAACAGGGACAGACGCATTAGTCACTTCCTTGTCCGGACATGGACTGAACCACGCCCAGAGCCCCTGAGGGCAGGTTTGCACACACACCACACCCATCCGGCACAGGCGTCACAGGCCATGTGACCCTGCCAATATAAGGGGCCGACAACGTCACATTCCCCACTGCCGGTGGTGACTGGATGGCGGACATTCCACGATTCTCGATCATAAAGGGCCCATGAGTTGTTGCGTATGGGGTTGGTGGCACCCGGAGCCTTCCGGCCGTCACGGCCTACCACCACGTGGTGCTGACTGGGGTTGCACAGGGTTAGTGGCACCCGAAGCCTTGCGGCCGTCACGGGCCTACCATCACGTGGCACTGACTGGGGTTGCACAGGGTTAGTGGCACCCGAAGCCTTGCGGCCGTCACGGGCCTACCACCACGTGGTGCTGACTGGGGTTGCACAGGGTTAGTGGCACCCGAAGCCTTGCGGCCGTCACGGGCCTACCATCACGTGGCACTGACTGGGGTTGCACAGGGTTAGTGGCACCCAAAGCCTTGCGGACGTCACGGGCCTACCACCACGTGGCGCTGACTGGGGTTGCAGGGTTAGTGGCACCCGAAGCCTTGCGGCCGTCATGGGCCTACCACCATGTGGCGCTGACTGGGGTTGCACAGGGTTAGTGGCACCCGAAGCCTTGCGGCCGTCACGGGCCTACCACCACGTGGCGCTGACTGGGGTTGCACAGGGTTACTGGCACCCGAAGCCTTGCGGCCGTCACGGGCCTACCACCACGTGGCGCTGACTGGGGATGCACAGGGTTAGTGGCACCAAAATTGCTGAGTGGGTGTGCGGCCTGCGATGATGATGTGTGCACTGATGTGGTCTCTGCCATTGATGCCTCAGGACTCAGCGTCATGTGTGGGACCTGCTGGGCCGCGGTGCGGGTCCGCATGATGTGGAGCATGCCATGGTGGCGGAACCTGGGCCTGGAGCTTGCACAGGCACGTGGTGTGCCCACTGGTGGACACACCGTTGGTGGCAGGTGAGCAGTGGGGCCTGGGTGCGCAAGTGCGGACAGCCAGCGCTGGCCGGCGGGAGGGGGTAGGGTGCGGCTGCATGTGTGCGCAGGACGGACAGACGTTGTTGCCGTGTGCAGTGAGATGGACTCTGCCATGATTGACTCTGGCCTCGATTACAGATTGCAGACCTGGTGGCTTGCAGTGTATACCGGCACGTGGTTGGAGACACACCGGTGGCAGCAGGTGAGCAGTGGTGCCTGGGTGCGCAGGGGCGGCAGTGTCCCTCCTTCTCTCTCTCTCCCTCTCTCTCTCTCTCTCTTCCTTTCCTTCTCTCTCTCTCTCTCTCCCATCCTTTCCTTCACCCTCTCTCTCTCTTTCTCCCTTCCTTTCCTTCTCCCTCTCTCTCTCTCTCCCTTCCTTTCCTTCTCTCTCTCTCTCTCTCTCTCTCTCTCTCTCTCTCTCCCTTCCTTTCCTTCTCCCTCCCTCTCTCTCTCTCCCTTCCTTTCCTTCTCCCTCTCTCTCTCTCCCTTCCTTTCCTTCTCCCTCTCTCTCTCTCCCTTCCTTTCCTTCTCTCTCTGCCTTTCTTTCATTCTCTGTTTCTCTGTGTCTCGCTCCTTTGATGTGCGCATGACACACGTTCTGATTTTGTGCTTTATTTTCCAGGCTGTGACATCAAGATTGTCCCGGACGGACCCGACAGGAGTCTTCCGCATTGGTGTTTTGTGTTGTATTCAATAAAGTTGTTGGTTGTTACTTCAATGATGAGTGACTGTTTCTCGTTCTTCTGCCCACACGTGTTTCTTGTTGCCATTGTGCGACCTCATGCGCTTTTTGTGGCTCTTGTGTCATGCAAAGTATGTGTTTGTCCCGGGGAGGTTCCGGGGGGGGGCGGGGCAGGTCCTGGGGGTGGTGGCGGGCCTGGGAGTGGTGGCGGTGGGTGTTGTGGCCCTCATGGGTCTCCGAGCTGCATGATCATTGTCTCCATGGCATCTGTGGGTCTTCAGATGTGGCTCTGGGCTGGGCTCCCTTTCATACTGCAGGTAGTCGTCCTGCTTAACACCAGCAGAAGGCAGGTGTTAAATCCCTGCTGCTACCGCGGCTTATCGCCTGTTTTTGGTTCGCATCGCAGATCTGGCAGTTTGTTGTGAAAGTGGTGTAATGGTGTTTTCGTGTGTTTTTGCACGGGAACGCCTACTCTGCATCTCATTAGGGTTAGTTGGTGGTGTCACCCGTGGAGGTAAATTTTGCAGCAGTTATCGCGGGAATACTTGCGTTGTCTGCAGTTTGCACCCGCTTGTGAATGGGGCGTTAAATCTATCTCCACTTTTGATGCGATAAGGTGGCGATAACTCGGCAATAAGTCCTTGTGAATATCCCCCTAGATTTATTTAGGTTTATTAGTGTGGGGTCATTGAATAATAATATTCCTCATCATGAAGAAGCTGGGCTGCGATTGGTTAGTCAGCCGAGGGGGGTCGCACTGGGATTGGTGATATGTCATCACAGAGATTCGTTGGTTACTGTAAAAATCGGGCTGTGATTGGTTGACCTTTGGCACAGCCGCGCGGGGATTGGTTGTTGTTGGCCTGCTTGTTTTGTGTGGTTTTTAGATATTTTGAGTGAGAATAATGGGTGCTGTTTTGAAAAAGCCTAAAGTCTTTAGCGCCACAGCTATGAAGGGGCAGAAATTACCTACACAGGGTTCACCTGCATACAAGATGTTGACGAATATCGGGCTTTAGACCTGTACTTGGAATCGCGACTGGACGGAATAATCTTTGGTGATAAGGATTTGCAATTTCCTTTAGAAGGTACCTTTACCATTAGCAAGCTAGATTTCTTCAGACAGACTAAGAATGAGAGGAAGCCTTTACTTAGTACTACACCATTCAAGACATTAAATAAATGAGATGGAATGGGGAGCCTCCAATGTACCAGCGGTGTTTTCGCCTGCACCTGGGTGTGTGACGCGGAGCAAGACCACCAGGACATAAGCGGAAGAGGCGTTCCGCAGTGTGGGGCCTCCAACGTACTGGCAGTGTTTTGGCCTGCACCTGGG
Organism: Calotriton arnoldi; assembly: GCA_963921515.1. Lineage (NCBI taxonomy): Eukaryota > Metazoa > Chordata > Amphibia > Caudata > Salamandridae > Calotriton > Calotriton arnoldi. Next base: position 1,639,988 of record CAWUFW010003328.1, read on the forward strand.
GTTGTGACGCGGCGCAGGAGAGCCAGGACATAAGCGGAAGAGGCACCCGCAGCGCGGGAGCCTCCAACATACCAGCAGTGTTTTTGCCTGCACCTGGGGGTGTGACGCAGCGCAGGAGCGCCAGGACATAAGCGGAAGAGGCGTCCTGCAGTGGGCTCGGCCCGGGCGAAGACTGGGCCAAGACGGGCCCGTCTTAGCCCATCATAGACCGGTAGAGGCCGGACTGGGCCACCCCTCTTTCTTCTGGACATCGGACTACTGAGTGCTCTAAGAGGGTGAGAGGTGAATCCTGTCGACTGCAGCTTTGTTTTGTTCCTCTGCCCCGGTGGTTTCCTTTTCCTGCGCTATCCAGATTCAATTAGAATTCTCAAGGGCATATTAGCAAGCCCATTATCACTGCTTTAGCGGCAGTTTCCTGCCGCTAAAGCGGCGATAATTTTAACGCCGTTCTTGCTAATATGCCCCTTAGGCTTTACGAATAGTTTGGTTAGTGACTCCTTATCGCAATGCCCCACATATGCTGGCTGTGGCAGGGCCAGCCTTATTGATTTCATGTTAATATTAAGGAATTTTACCATGATTGTTCGCGATTTTATGGTGGAACCTAATTGTGCGAGCGACCATAACCCCCTCATTGCCTCCCTCAATTTAAAGATCCAGGTGAGGGAGGGCGATGAACGCCTGATACATTACCACCCGAATAAAGGAGTCAGATTAAACTGGGGCAAGATCAATCTCCCCAAATTTGAGGAAGATACCATCAGAGGTAACTACCACTCAATAATGGGGTGCTTGCAGTTAGACTCTTCCCCAGGGGATGCTGTCGGGGAGTTCGGATTACTGTGGTCTGATATAGCCAAATGGCTGACCAGGAGCGTTCAACATAGGGAACCCCAGGAGGCCCGATGGTTTAATTCTGAATGTGCTAGAGCCCATAAGGAATTAAAAAGGGCACTCCACGCTACCCAGCGCAACAGAGATTTAGTTAAAGCCGCAAGGCACAAATATAAACTCGTGATTGAGGAAAGAAAAGCAGAATTGAGAAGCTCAGCATGGTAAAATCTGGAGAGAGCAGGAGCCCTAAAAGATACAAAAAAAATCTGGGAAATTATCAACCGCCCTTTATTTACTGAAGAAGTGAGGCAGATGGACTCAGTCATTTTGGGAGATGCTTGGGTAGCTCATTTTACTGGCATTTTTAATCTGCAGTCCAAGAGGGTAGAGGAGTCGACAAGGGATCTGCGCGTAGATGTATCTGCAGCCACCTAACTTAGTTTATCCATCACAGTATCTAAGGATGAGGAGGCTTTAGCTCAGGGGATTCACTTGAAAGCACCAGCCCCATATGGGGTGCCCCTTGACCTCTTTAAAAGCAATCCTAATTTGTGTGCACCACTGTTGATGAATGCCTTTAAGGCAGTTATCATTGGCCCCATGCCGGTATCCTGGAAGGAGGCATTATTTGTCCCTGTTTTTAAAAAGGGCAATAGAAGTGACCCGGCATGCTACAGGTCAATTTCACTCATTGATGCCACAGCCAAGGTGTTAGGTAGAGTTCTCCTTGCCTGCTTGGAGGCCTGGGCAGCCTCCGTAGGGGTCATGTCTAAAACGCAATATGGCTTCAGGAGGAGACTAGGCACGACCGAGCAATGCCTTAATTTGTCCTTAATTATTCACAAATAGGTGAAGGCCAGGAAGGGATCCATCCACCTGGCCTTCATGGATTTTCCCAGTGCTTTTGACACAGTTAATTGGGACAAATTGTGGGCCATGACGGAAGGCATGGGCGTAGAAGAAGCACTGGTATCCCTCCTCTGCAGGTTACACTTTAACACCACAGTCTCCATAAGATACAGCACCCAAGGGGGAAAAATCGATCTGATTGCCTCAACAGAGGTTGTCCGATAAGGGTGTATTTTAGCCCCCTTTTTGTTTTTAATATATGCAAATGGTTTGGAGGCCCTTTTATTAAGTAGGGAGTTTGATTTTCCTAAAATTGGCAGCAAACCCGTTCTCTTATTAGCTTACCCAGACAACACAGTTTTAATGGCAACAACAGCTAATAGCCTTCAGAAATCCCTCTATATAATTACTGATTTTATGTCCTCACTCGATCTTAAAGTCAATTTTACTAAATCATATATTAGGTTTGTGGCCCTAAGACCACAAAAACCAAGAACTTTGTTGTGCAGGACAAGAGAATAGAAAAGGTAGACAACTTTATGTACCTGGGGAATTTATACAATAACCAGTTGAAATGGGATCCACTTATCACAGCAAGAGCCCATCATACAAACAGGTTCGTGGATGGGCTATTTCACTTTGCATGTAAATTGGGACACAAGCCTGTGAGGGAATTAATCACCCTATATAAAGCAAAATGTCTTTCTATTGCAACATATGGGGCAGGGGTGTGGGGACACCATAAAAGCCATCAGTTACAAACATTGGAAAACAAATTCACCAAAAGGCTATTGATGACCACAAATACTGCCCCCAACTGATTATGTCACAAGGAACTGGGTCTAGAGTTTGTAGAGGATCGCAGAGCTAGCACCCCTTTGTTTTTATGGGAAAAAATTTGGCTATCTGAAGAATTAATGTTTTCACGTGAAGTAATCATAGACTGCCAAAACCTGGTCAATGCTCTAAAAATACCATGGCTCCGCTTTGTGAGGGATAAATACCATGAGATAGGACTGGGGCACTTTTATGATAACCCATAAGCATCCCACCAAATGTAAAAGCCAGGGTCAATATTATTTAACTTTTTACTACTACTAACTTTTACTACTGATTTGCAAACTAGATTTTATTAAACCAGATTCCGTTTACGCACTGTGTGCTTTTTTTGTTGGCATTTCCAAGTCAAAGGGGGTGGGCTGATAAGCTCACATCTTGTCCGTGTGACAACTCTACGAGCCAAAGCACTATGCACTTTATTCTATTCTGCACCCTATACAAAACAGCGAGGAGTAAATTATTAGTTCCATTATTAAGGAAATTCTGCCCTTGTACATATATTGATGGTTTTAACTTCTTGCACATATTGGCTGCCCCCGATATCTGTATTGCGGTAGCCAATTACATAAAAGTTTCTATGGCTATTAGAAAACGCTATGAGTAAGAGCTCCTGCATAACAAATGGTTTTATTGTACATGGTCTTAAACCGTTCACTATTGATTTAGAATTTTATGCTTTTTGAATCCCATGAACTGATAATACCATGCTGCTCCAATTCAATTACTGTATGTAAAGAATTTTATCTTCCTGGAATTTTATGTGTTGTTTTTTTTTTACTTATTGATTGTGATTTTTTTAGACACTGCGATAATTTTACTGTTCTGGTTCTTTTGAACCAAAATAAAGTTGTTCTTGACTTGACTTGACTTGAGATGGAATGCGGGAGGCCGTTGTCGACGGTGGCACGTGGGTATGGATGAAAAACTTCTTGCAGAACAGATCCTTCCAGGTTCTGCAACATCCATTTAACTCCAGAGTCTGTCCTCTGTCGCAGGGGGTGCCGCAGGGTTCGGCTCTTAGCCCCACCCTGTTTAATATCTATATGCGCCCTCTGGCAGATATTGTATTGAGGCATGGGATAAAGCTGGTGTCATATGCTGATGACACTCAGCTGGTTGCGACCCTGGAGCAAAAGGAATCTGGAATGGCATCTGATTTTAAGGTCTGTTTGGGGGAGCTTGCGGATTGGATGAGATACAGCTGCCTCCAGCTGAATGCAAGGAAGACAGAGGTGATGGTTGTTGGAAAACAGCCTTCTTTCTGGTCACAGCATTGGTGGCCTGAGGAACTAGGACCTACTCCGGCACCAAAAGTAAAGGTGAAGAATTTGGGAGTATGGTTCGATGAAAATCTGTCCTCTGAGCAAATTACCGCTGTGGCCGGAGCCTGCTTTGGCATTCTTAAAATGCTACTCAAAATTTTGGACCTTCTCCCCCTTGACGCTAAAAGAACTATTGTACTGGCTCTTGTTACATCTCGCCTTGATTATTACAACATATTGTACCTAGGGGTGACTGCTAGAAATTTGAACCTCTTGCAGAAGGTCCAAAATGCTGCAGCACGGCTGATCTTGAACATCCCTAGGCGGGTCTCGGTGGGGGAAGCTCTGAAGAAACTTCATTGGCTCCCAATTCAAGCCAGAGTTACTTTTAAGGCCTTATGCTTTGGTCATAGGATCCTTAGTCAGAAGGGGCCGCGATTCCTGCTCCCCCTTCTTACAGTTTACCGGCCCGCCCGGGATCTGAGATCGCTTGGCTCTGCTAGGGTGATTGTGCCCAGGGTGCGGAAGGTTCGAGCCGGAGGGAGGTCTTTTGGCTTCCTGGCAGCTAAGGCATGGAATGACCTGCCTGCGGATCTTAGGACCTGTGTGTTGGAGTCTTTGTTCCGAAACAATTTAAAAACTTGGCTCTTCCGACACCCTTCTGGTGGACGGAAGTAATATTCTTGCCTTCTATTGCTTTGTCAGTCCTATGCGCAGAAAGGTCGCTAGGTCAGTACTGTCGCTGGGTTTTTCATTGATGTCCTAGCGCGGGGACACTCCGTTTGGAGTAACCAGGCGCTTTACAAGCTAACTAATAATAATAATAATAATGACTTCATAGAAGTAGAGAAAGAAAATGAAGAATCAGGTGAAGGGTTCATTTAGACAGTGGTTGGAATGAAAATGGCATCATCAGGAGAGATGTTGGAAGGAGAAGATGGTTAGACTTTTTCCCATAATAGTCAATCAACATACAAAAAGAAAGACGATGAAGAAGGGAGAGGTGTGGCGCAGCGGCCAGGGCGGCTGACTCCGGAGCACGGGGCTCACGGCTCGAACCCCGGCGCCGGCTGCAGGTCAGCCCAGCACCATGTGACTCTGGGCAATAGCTCGCTTAATCTTCCCGATGGCCCCAGCGCCTTGAGACCCTTAGGGGTGATTAGTTCGCGCTTTACAAAAAAATACTGGGTTAAGAGAAAGAGAAGCAGAGTCAAGAACAGGATTAAGATTAGGAGGATAACTTTTTTAATCTTTTGAATTCCAGACAGGTGCTTGGTTCCATGATACCTCGGCATAGATTTATTCTCTTGAGGTTTCGCCTTAATTACATCTCCTGCATGCTGGGCCATCCTGCTGGAATTTACTCTATTAATGATCTCCCTTGCTGTCCATGTGATGATCTTTCACGCCAAACGGATTTGCACATTTTTTTCTTCTGTAAATTTTATTGTAATTATCGGAAAAGGTTTTTAACTCCCCTTTTGCGTAAGCATAATTTTAGACAATGTCACTGGGCCCTATTTTTTCTTCGTATGCTGCCTGACCCTTTAACATTTTACAGTGTTGCTTCCTTTTTATGTATGTCTATGAAAACTAGGAAATCACTTATTTATTGATATGAATGAACTGTTCTCTTTTAAAGTTTTTATCTGTAATGCATATTTTAACTTTTATGATTAATTTTGTATTAATCGAATAAAGTAATTCTGAGTCTGAGTCTGATACCTGATAAGGGTGCAGCAGGATAGAATATGAGTGTACAGGCACATTTATCGACTGCGTTTGCAGTTACGGGTCCATCAGCGAGTGCCCCCACTTGAGAAAACATTGACAGTTTTGCCAAGTACTAGTAGAGATTCTACTGTTGACTTTCCTGCTAGTGTTTCTGCTGAACTTCCTAGGGAGAGAGATATTAATATTTTTTGTAAGAAATTGGGTTGTTGGTTGACTAGGTTGTAGATTTCTGCGTTCAGACTTAGTCTCTTTTGTTTTTTGGAAGTTGAAAATCTCCAGCGGGACAAGGCAAGGGCTTTAGCTGAAGATAGTTCCAAGAGGCCGGATACCCCTTTGGCGAATGATCCCTGAAAAGGATTTGGTAATGCAGAGAAGAAGGTAGTGGAAGAAGCTGTAAAGTCAATCTATGCACCTAGGGCGGATAAGCTAGCAGGTTGATCCCGGGCTCCTTCTGGTTCTAAGAGCATTTTTGGCCAAAAAATTGCTAATACCTCAGTTTTGGGATTTGACCATCTGGGCACCTTCAGCACCACAACCAAGGGCCCAGGACTGGTGGGACATGGCTTGGGGGTTCGGCAGTCACTCAGACTGGATCCATGTGCAGGTTCAAGATGGTGGGAGCCTTTTCTGTTCCTTGGCTCAGAACAAGGAGGCCAGCAAACTAGCCCTTGGAGTCACTATGGTAGTCCTGGGTCCAGGTGAAGATGCAGGACTCAACAGCAAGTCTAGCCACTGAGGGTTTAAGGCAGGCTCCAGGCAGCAAAGCACAGCAGCAGGCAGTCATCTTAGAGTCTTTCCGCAGGTCCAGGATTGTAGTGAAGAGTTGGTGTCTGGGGTCCTATTTTTATACCCTGATGCCCTCCTTCTGGAAGATGGGAGAAGCTTCTAGATTTTGGCTTTGAAGTGCATGGAATTTCCTGACTCCACTGCCCTGGCTTCAAGCTGGCTGCAGTGCCAATGTGGAGGTGATAGGTCCTTTGTGTGAAGGCAGAGCACACCATATTCAGTTGCAGCAAGTGGGACTGTGCTCAGCTCCACCACCCCTTCCTGCCAGCAGATGGCCCAACCAGGCACCACAAATCCCTCTATTGTGTGACTGTCTGGGAGGAATTAACAAAGTCAGACTGTCAGTTATACCCAGTCATGTGACCCAAGACAGGCTGCAGGCCCAAAATGGCCAAGGGCAGAAAAAAGCTAAGTTTCAAAAAGTGGCATTTTCAAAATTGTAATCACAAACTCCATTTTAGCATTAAATGGGGATTCTCATTACAATTCCAAAGATACCAAACATGACATAGCTACCTGCTTCCAATAGGAAATTACAGCTTATTAAATGTAATAAGGAATTTCCAATGTTATTCTATGGGAGGGGTAGGCCTCACAGTATTGAAAAATGAATAAAGGAGTATTTCACTACAAGGACATGTAATACTAAAACGTACATGTCCAATCTTTCAGTTACAAGAGACCTTGTGCTATGGGCTACCTGGGCCTACCTTATCGGTGATTTATATGTAATAAAAGGGGAGTTTAAGGCTTGGCAAGGGGGTTTTATTTTCAAGTCGACATGGCAGTTTTAACTGCATTCAGGCTGCACTGACAGGCCTGGGGCATGTTTTAAGGTACTAATTATGTGGGTGGCACAATAGCTGCTGCAGGCCCACTGGTAGCATTTAATTTACAGGCTCTGAGTATATGGTATACCACTCTACAAGGGACATATAAGCCAATTTAAAAAGCCAATTGGATATAAGCCAATTTAACCATGTTTTAGGGGAGTGAGAACTAGCACCTTAGCACTGGTTAGTAGTGGTAAAGTGCACAGGGTCATAAGGCCAACAGATATAAGTTCATCAAAATGGAGGAGGAGAGGCAAAGTGTTTGGGAGAAGACCACCCTAAAGCTGACAGGTCTAACATTTGTCTTTTAAAGATTGAATTTGGAGAGATTTTACAGGGGGCAATTCAAATAAAAAAACTGATGTCAAACACTATGGATGAAATTAGATATTTGATCAGAAAAGCAGTGAGGTGTTCAAATGAAGCACATGATAAGCTTGAGTAACAAGCTGATGAAAGTGAGGTTGACATGAGTAGACTGAGGAATGTACAGAGAAATCATAAAATGGATTTGACCAACAAGGAAATAAAGTAATTGAGTTTGGGGATTTTACAAGCCCACATTCTTCCCCAGAACTCTGTTGTGCGATTCGTGCTGCCGTATTCCCGCATACCCGCCCATACCCGCCCACAAGCCCACAACGCCCTCACGCCTACACGCCATACGCTGACGCTGACGTGGACGTCTCGCAGCTGTTGGAGCAGGAAACTGAAGGAGCCGCGTTCGCGGTTCCGGCAGCGGGAAAACGCCAAAATTGAATGCTGCCGAAATCGCGGAGAAAACATAGAGGACGCTGTAAACACCGCAGTGCAGCGGTCACAAGTGGCGAAAATAATACAGGAGCTGTATTTCATGAGGGAAAACGTGATATAAGGGAAAAACGGCCCCCCAGGAGGACAGAGAATACAGTGAACACCGTTATCCCACGAGAAAGGAGAATCAGCATATCCTATAGGAGGAGAATTGACGGAGCAGAAAGGGCACGGAATCGGGCTCGGGTATACGGTGGTGCACAACAGAGGTAAGTGAGGAGGCACAGGGGGACACACCTGCCCCTTATCTTAACTAAATAAGGATTGGCACTGTTACAGTAAATTGGCAAAAGGTGGGGGAAGATAAAACTGGACTGAGATGTGGAATTACTCCTTAAAGGATAAGCCATGGCCCCCAGGAAGACCAAAAGCACACTGGAACAAAAACAGAGGCAAAGGGACCACTCAGTAGGGCAGAGGGGGTCTAGCGAAAGTATGGAGAGCTCAGGACTAAAAGCAAGGAAATTAATAAAGAAAAAGGCAAAAGGAATGAAGGTCGTAGCGCCTGGTGGAAGAGGGGGCGGCCAAGCCTCAAAATCACTTAAAGACTTCGTGGGGAAACATTTTAAAAAGGTGTTTTCACCAGCGAGGCCACAGGACATGGAGGATGTAGAGCCCGAACAGCAGAATGAGAATAGCATATCAGACTTGGAGGTGCAGATGCTAGAGTCTGCAATTGTGGCAAACCATTCTCTTCAGTCCTTGCCATGTCATAACGTCTTAATACTCTCCCCACGGCTGTCTTCATCTCCACGGGGGCTGTTTTCACAGTACCCGGAACTAACAAGCCTGGATCAACAGGAACTTAACAGCGAGGTCGCAAGGGCCAATGGGGGGGATGACAGGAGGACCGTAACAAGGCCGATAGAAACTGTAAGCCAAGCTCAGCATGATATTCAGAGTGTGGAGCTAAAAGAAGATGAAGAGCTGAACTATATATCGGAGCTGAACTTAGATATTTCTGCCACACCATCTTCCTCAATGTTGGAAATAATGATAATGCTACAAAGAACTCTCCAAGGACTTTTAGAAGCAACGTTAATAAATACTGATATTTTAAAATCACAAAAAATGCATTTACACAGAATTGAGGGGGAGTTGCAGGGAATTAGGGGTCAAATGCCCACCTTAGTAAGACCAGTACTAGATACTAAACCCACAAATTTGGCAGAGGGCGGGGTAGAGACCGTGGAACCAGCGAAGGTAAACCATGAAGTTTATATTTCAAGATGCCCAATGATAGTAAAAAGAAGGAGTGATTATATAAGATTTGGTCTGCCCAATTATGGGGGCCGAATAGGTAGGAAGGTCAATAGAAAGGTGAAAGATAAGTTAAGGAAAAGGAGGTCTGAGGAGACAAGCGTAGAAGTAGCCCCTCAAGTACAGACTCCAACAAACCCCCCAAAAGATATAAGGAGGCGGAAGGGGTTACAAAAAGATTTAAAGAAGAATACAAAAAGGGTGCAACCAAATAGAATATCAACCTTACAGCAGAATCAAGGAAGGAGTACAGCACCTATAGTGGCCAAAAACGCTAATAGCACTCCCCATTATGGGGCGTGGCCAGAACCCCGTAGTAAGCTCCCAACTGTAATAAGAAAAAACAATTCCCAGCCACACATGCCACCTATATTGGCGAGAAAGGAGGGAGTAGGAAGCAAGTGGATTTACTTTGAGCAGACACAAAAAGAAAAAGGAGGGAAGAAAACGAGGAAGAGCTCACACCTAAACAGGTCACTACTTCTACGATCATTTGCCCAGTGCCAAAGCTTGAAAGGCATTGGTACTAATGACCTGCGACAAGTGGGCTTTAAATTAATTCACGCAGTGAAGGAGATTACGAAGGTATTAGTTTACTCAGACCTGGTAAAGATTGCGATAGGGAAGGCGGAGAAGGAGGTACTAAGGGAAGGGATACGGATAGTACCTGAAGAAGAAGTAACAGGTTTTGAGTTATCAGGAAAAGACTTCCTAAGATGCCACGCAGGCTTAGGGAAAAGACAGGTGAGGCTAATAGAGAATGAAGTAGGGGACGAGAAGGAAATCTCAATATTGTAACCAACATCAATGAAGATGAGAATTGGTGGGAGAATTGGTGTCAAAGAAGTAGTCCAGCAGGTCCCTCCCGCAGGTACAGTGAGGAGTCTGGTGAAGTAGGTTACCTAGATGATGTTGAATTGGGAAAAGGGTCGCCGCATAGCATAAAAGTGATCTCGTGGAATATAAATGGTCTTGGAGATTTAATAAAACAAGAAAATATAAAGGAGCTAGCAAAAAGTAACGAGATCATATGCCTACAAGAAACATGGCTATGCGGTACGACCCCAATATTCGACGGGTTTCACCAACTCCACCGCCCAGCAAAGAAAAAAAGGTTTGGGCGACCTGCAGGGGGAATCATGACACTCTTATCCACAAGAATTGTGAAGAAGGCGACCCAATTGTCCGTAAAATGTAAATGGTTGCTAGCATGCAGGGTATCCTTATTAGCTGGGGACAAAAAGTTTGATAAACTGACGCTGGTAAATGTGTATATGCAATGGGAGAGTACCGAGGTATATGGTGTTGAATTGGGTTATTTTAAAGATGATTTAGATAATATTTGTGAAAAATACAGCACAGAGTTAATCTTAATGATGGGGGATTTTAATCACAAACTAAATCCAATTAAACTTGATTGTTGGTATACAGACATGCTGGAGGCTTATGATATAAAATTAGCAACTTTTCCAGATTGTGTTCTAATAACTCAAGACATAAATTTGGGAAACTACCTAGGGACAAAAAGCTTATTTTGCTTAAACGGTAGGTCAGCTCTAGATTGCCCGGCAAAGAAAACGTTTAAAATAGGCTCACAAAACTGCCCAATAGATTATGCTTTTATGCCAGCCTGGAACTTTGCCTTAGCTAAGGAGTTCAGGATTAGCCACAGAGATGGGAGTGACCATAATCTTCTGGAGCTAGTGCTTTCAGACATCCACCTGAACCCCTGTGGAAACGTACTTGAACAACAGGTGGATTATCCGAGGCGTGTGACAACAAGACTAACGGGGAATATATGGCAAGGCTTGCAACGCTGCAACAAAAGATTGATCTGGGAGGCATAAGTGGGCAGAATCTGGACTGGTATGTGAGTAAGATAGAACAAGTGGTCCAAAGTCTTCGCGTTAATTTGAAAAAGGATGGGAAGTTTGCAAAGAGACAATATAAAGACCCGATTAGGCAAGTTAAATGGTTTACCAGGGATTGCTTAGAAAAGAAGAGGGAGATAAGGAGAGAAGCACGTCGACTTAGAGTCAAATATGAACAGGATAGGGCCAACAAGCTCGATAAACTGAAGAAGGAATATAAAGCGTTAATTAGTAGAACGAAAAGGAATTACAAAGAAAGCTGCTGGGGTAAATTGTTGGAAACAATAGAAACAAAGAATATGCGCCAGTTCTGGAAGCTGATACAATCGGCGGCAGAATTCCCGGTGGGCGCAATGAATTGTGTAGTGGAAGAGGCGTCTTGGGAGGAATATCTGCTGGAATTATATAGCTCGGCAAGGGGGAAAGAAGAGGGTGAGCAGCAGGACTGGAGTGGGTTAGTAGAAGAATTGAAACCTGACTTCTCTGCCCAGAACGTGGAAAAAACAATAAAAAACCTGAAGTTAACTAGAGCAGCTGGACCTGACAATCTCCCAGCCATAATAATAAAGTCACATTTGAATTGGTGGGCAGAATTCTTTTCACAAATGTTTCTTGTTATCCTGGAGACTGGAATAATCCCTAAAAATTGGAAGGGCGCTATAATAAGGCCGGTGCATAAGAAAGGGGATATCCATATGCCAAAAAATTATAGATTAATTAATTTGCTGGATATCGGGGAGAAGATCTTTTCTAAAATTATACTAGGAAGGCTAAAGGACTGGGTGGAGCGGGATTCAATCGTCCCAGTGGAACAGGGCGGATTCAAGGAAGGACATTCCACCATTGATCACTGCTTCGCCCTATGGGCGTTGGCCCGGAAGTCGATAGAGCAAAAGGGTAAGCTGTATGGTTGCTTTGTCGACTTCAGGGCAGCTTTTGATTCAGTGGACCGTAAATGTCTATGGGAATCCTTGACAAAATACGGTATACCGGAGGGTATACTGGCCATCTTAAAAGAACTACATAGCGGAAATTGGGCTCAGATCATTAGAGATACAAATGGGTCCCTGACACAGAAAATAGCGATTGAGAATGGACTTAGACAGGGGTGCGTCTTGGCCCCTTTGCTCTTTGCCATATTTTTAGCAGATCTACCGGCTACCTTAGAAGTGGAAAGAAGGGCAAGCCCCAGAATGAGTGGAAATAAAGTTTCTTGCCTTCTGTACGCAGACGATCTAGTGATTCTTGATCAAACGGAGATAGGGCTTCAAAGGAAATTAAATGTTTTTAGGGAATATTGTGAGGCCAAGTTTTTAGTTGTAAATATGGAAAAAACAAAGATTTTATGTTTTGGGAAAAGAGATATGAATTTTAACTGGTTTTTAGGTCAAGACAGATTGGAGATTGTAAAAGAGTATAGATACTTAGGAGTTTGGTTTGATTGTGCCCTAAAATGGCATATGCATATAGATGCACAAAAAGCAAAAGCTTTTACATCAATCTGTGGGCTAAAAAAATTTAATAGAGAATATGGAGATATGTCCCACAGACCCTTGCTAAAAGCATATGAAGCAATGATACCCCCGCAAGTTTTATATGGAGCAGAAGTTCTATACCTAAGTGGTAAATGCGGGTGGGATCTTGAAGAAGGGAAGATTTTAAAAATGCTATTGTCTTTGCCAAGCTCCACAATGGTCCAGGCTATTAGAATGGAGTTAGGTACAATAGCATGGAGCTTACAGATCCAAATGTCCCTTATAAGATTTTGGAAACGTCAGGATCCGGGTGGTGTGCAGAAGGTCTCACAATGGTGCAGAGAGGAGTTACGATTGAGTAGCCTAAAATGGGCAAAGGAATCTAGGAAAAAAATCCTCTCTGCAGGGGAAAGGTTAAATGTGAGACCCTCGCAATCTACATTGGATGTAGAATTCACCAAAAGTTCCCTTAGGATTCAGGGTAAAGAAGCCTCAAGGAATATAGATCTGGAATATCTGAAAACAAAATCGGTACAGTGCCTAAGAAATTCCTGGATGAATGAAACTTGGTACCCGTATTTGGACAATTATGGGGTAAGATGTGAGATCTTAAGAGTAAGAATTGGCATAAATCCCTGGCTAATGGAGGAAAAGATAAAAGTAGAAATGATACAGCCAGATGGTAAATGTAAATGTGGGCTAGGATCAAAAAGTGATATCTGGCATATTTTGGTTGACTGTTTTTCTTTTATCTCATTTCGGAAACTGTATTTACGTTCAATATTTGCCAAATATGAAATAAGATCACGAGCCAAAGCAATAGCCTTATTTACGGAGTTGCCAAATCTCGATATTGCTATTGCTCTGGGAAATTATATGAAAGCGGTAAAAGGGTCCGTAAGAGAGAAAATGAAGGGGAGTCAATGATTTTAGTCGGCTTTTATAAATTTTAGATGCTCTTCCCGTTATATAAAAGTTTTAAAAATAGAAAGAATTCATTTGGGACTGTAGATTCTTGTCATTGGGAGTAGGAGAAGTGTGCTGAATTTTTATTGTATGTTTTATCGTATGTTTTATTGGTAATGAAATTGGAGAAATTATGTATTATTAATTTATTGTATTTTATTGTGTTTAAAAGACTATGGTCTAAATAAACAGAGTTTTTGACTTGACTTGACAAGCCCACATTAAAATTTAGTTGAAAAGACTGGAGGTATTTGAAGAAGTAGAGAAAGGTAGAAGAAGAAAGTTACTACCAAAAAGAAAGCTTAAGAAGCAGGAAAGAAAAAAGGGGCCAGTTAGTGAATCTAAGTTAGAGGCAGAATTTCCCTTGAGAGAATTACATAGAGGGAATTATGTGCCCTGTACGAGAGGTTATCTTTATTCCTTCACGAAGAATTTTCCAAAATTGAGAGAAGAACCTGAGAAATGGTATAAATGTTCATAGATTGAAGACAATTTAAAAAAATGCTTTGGATGTATTTGGATATACTGCTTGAGATTGTTGTTTGTAGTTATTTATAGACTTAGGGGCCGATTCCGATCTCGGTCGGAGGCGCACCCAATACTATTCGGTCGGGAAAAAAGCCATGCGAAAGCCAGTTTCCCGACCGATCCGTACAGCACACCGAACGAGCAAGTACGATGCGCACAACAGCAAAAATCCCGGCCGAGCCGTACTCACCCAAACCAGGTCCTGTTCTCCGACCGAGGCGAATCCGGAAACGCCGAATCGAGTCGCACGGAAGGGAAAATGCAGCCCCGTCCGGCCGGACAAGTACGATGCGCTTTCCGTACGCGCCGAACCCGTCGCTACGCACGGCACGTCAAAGCATCCGGGAGAGGCGCACATAAGCTCCGAATCGCGCCACAACACGATCCACGGCTACGAGACGAACACAGCACCGACGAGGACGACGCGAAGCGACGAGGACGAAGCCAAGCGACGAGGACGAAGCCAAGCGACGAGGACGACGCGAAGCAACGAGAAGGACGAACGACACGAACCAACCATGAATCCCTTCGTCCCGATCATACCAATATTCTACATCTACTACCGGAACAGGCACGGACGCGTACGGCGCAGAAGGTAAGTCAGACACCAACCACAAAACACATACAACACGTACACGACACATCACACACATACACTGGGAATCTGAATATACTTACACCAGCAGCACCATAGGGGCGGGATGCCCATCACCAATGCCACATATGCACACAGGGGCCTGAATGCGCGCCACCACCCCAACCCAGGGGGGCTGGATGCCCACCACTACTACCACCCTCACCCAGGGGGGCAGGATGCCCACCACTACTACCACCCTTAGCCAGGGGGCAGGATGCCCACCACTACTACCACCCTCACCCAGGGGGGCAGGATGCCCACCACTACTACCACCCTTAGCCAGGGGGCAGGATGCCCACCACTACTACCACCCTTAGCCAGGGGGCTGGATGCCTACCACTACTACCACCCTTAGCCAGGGGGCAGGATGCCTACCACTACTACCACCCTCACCCAGGGGGGCAGGATGCCCACCACTACTACCACCCTTAGCCAGGGGGCAGGAAGCCTACCACTACTACCACCCTTAGCCAGGGGGGCTGGATGCCTACCACTACTACCACCCTTAGCCAGGGGGCAGGATGCCTACCACTACTACCACCCTCACCCAGGGGGGCAGGATGCCCACCACTACTACCACCCTTAGCCAGGGGGCAGGAAGCCCACCACTACTACCACCCTCACCCAGGGGGGCAGGATGCCCACCACTACTACCACCCTCACCCAGGGGGGCAGGATGCCCACCACTACTACCACCCTTAGCCAGGGGGGCAGGAAGCCTACCACTACTACCACCCTTAGCCAGGGGGCTGGATGCCTACCACTACTACCACCCCCACTCATAGGATGGACAATGCATGACACAACAAGCACACCACAACCTAGGGAATGCAAGATTAAGACATCCCCCCACCACCATGACAAGCGTGTGAGCAGGCTGTGTCAAATGCCTACAACACCGAACATGACATTGAACATACAATGTGACCCCCTAGCACATGTGCCACACATATATGTGTGTGGCACCCACAATGCAAGCAGCCCATGACCATTGTGGCAATGGGGCCTAAACCCCCATCATCACAGTGACCAAAAGGCAAGTGTGGGGTCCATAGCTGAAGCACATTTTGACCATTGTGGCAATGGGGTCTAAACCCCCATCATCACAGTGACCAAAAGGTAAGTGTGGGGTCCATAGCTGAAGCACATTTTGACCATTGTGGCAATGGGGTCTACACCCTCATCATCACAGTGACCAAAAGGTAATTGTTGACAAAGAAAGAGCTGCAACTGCCAAACTGCATGGATCATTCCTGGTCACAGAACCAAAAACTCATCTGTGGCAAAGTAGTGTATGTGTCCCATTGCAACATAAATTGGGGGAGCCAAATACTGCAGTGCAAATGAAACATTCCTTTGGCCATGTGCAGACAAACAACACCCATGGGGGCTGAGACCGTCAACATTCATCAATGACACAATGACAGAAGTGACCATCAGAATGCAGAACCACATATTTGCACCAATGGGCACACAAATGCAGATACCCTGTGGAGACAGCAGATGTGAGGTGAACAGATACCATACCATGGCAGCAATGGGACACACAAACCATGATCACTGTGCTGACCGATGACCTAGGAGTCCCAGGGACAGCAGGGGAAACACACCAAACAACATACAGCCAATGGCACACCCAAGATATGCCAATGCAGTGGTGCAGATGCACAAACACAAACAGGCAGACCAACACTGTCATCATACACAGCAGGTGAGGGGTGGGGGTGCCAGTGTCCCCAGGCAACAACACAACACATGAGGAGAGCTGAATACCAATCATACAGATGTGCATACACTGCCACACTAAGGTAACTCATGGATCCAAATCCCCTATGTGGGCAAGCAGGCATTGACAGGTGAGAGGGAGCACAAAACACACATGTCACACAGGCACGTAGGAACAACAACTGACACAGCAAGTCACAGACACACCACAGCACCACCCCCAGGGCCCCCACAATGTGGTGACCCTGGGCTGAAGAAAAATACCACTGTGATGACAAAGCTAAATGTCGTTCACACTGTGAACCACAGTCAGGTGTCCTGAGCAACTAACTACCATCACACCTACACAAGCACAAATCAATCAGCATGGCCAGTAAGCCAAGGCCAACATGGAGGCAGGGGACTAGCCGGGCAACAACTCTCATCTGCACACACTCAAGACCACACCCCTCGACCTCCAACAATGTGCAGCAGTGAAGTACACATGCACTGGTGACATTGCACATGCACCCATTACTATTCCAGGGTGGTGGGTGGGAACCAAGGTGTAGAAACACATCACACATGGACACTCAACAAGACTCCTGAATGTCTGACACACTGCACACTACGCTGTACATGGACATGACGGCAATACCACACCGACCAATGGGATCCCAGCCACAGTCACACACCAATGAAGAAGCCAAGGTCACCCACAAAGAACACACATAGACAACAACCAACATTGCAGCCCGGACCCTAAGGAGTGCCAGCAGTCACACACACAACGTGTCACAATCACTGAAAGATAACACAAACTGGAAATCACATGACAGGGGCAAACAACAAGTGCCAAAGGGAAACCTGACTGTGACCCATCTGCGTCAGCACACAAACTCTGCCCTGACAGCAAACACACCTATGGGTGACACCCCGATGACCAGTAATGTGCCATGCACCCACATCACAGAGAACACAGGGAGAAGACTTTGGGGGAACATAGCTCAAGTCAGCAAGCATCACAAACAGGTACAACACTAGGGATCACAGCATGCGCAGATGAATGGAAGTGAACACACAGACATGCACATACAACACACACCTTGGGCGCAGGCAATGTCACACGTGTACACACTGCCATGAGGGGACTCCACTCCTGTGTGAGGAAAGCTGTGCCATATGTTGCCTCAGTAGGGCCCCATCATGTCAGCTGAGCACTTGGTCACACAATCAACAATTAGCACCAAATGAGGGCTCCCATCACATCAGCCTGGTCATGGATGTGCCAACGGAATCATCAGCACAGATCCAACACACTTGTATGGCAATGTTGCACTGACTACACGGATGAGTCCCTCCCCATTGATGCCCAAACCTGCATGTCCACTGGAGATGGCAACACGGTCAGGGAAGTAGACAAATGCAACGATGGCAGGCACAACAGATGTGCAGGGGTGGAAGCCACAGATATGAAATTGCCAATGTAAGTAGGAAACCCATTGCCAAATACTGAACACATGACACCCTCAGATGCTGCTATTGATGACATGGATACACCACATGATAGGACACATTCCCCCTGGACCACATGGGTTCCTGCACAGTAACACTTCATAATCATGAGACCAGATATCACCATCACTGCAGCAAGGGCATGGTTAGCTGCACCAACAACATGTACATCTGAAGCATGAGCACTAGAGAAAAGAAAGTTGCTTTATTCAGCATATGTGTTGAGGCCAAACGAAGTCCTGAAAAAGAGCAAAGGCCAATGGCCAGTCCATTGTCAAAGTTCAAACAGGGTGACACTGGCAGATGTCACCCTACGCATGCCTGCACAATACCAGGGACAATCCACTAGGAGGGGCAACCGGGGGGCAGGCCAGGCACCGCAGGGACAGGATCAGGGCTCACCAGGGGGAGTCAGGGAAGGGGTGGTGGGTGCTGGAGAGCCACTGACAACTGCAGTGGAGGTGTCTGACATGGTGTGTGCCGGCACAACTGGGGGGCATGACACAGATGTCGTGGGTGCCGGCACAACTGCAGTGGACCCTGCAGATGGGGTGGACAGGTCCGCCACTGCAGTGCCCAAGTCAGACAGGGCGGTAGTGGACTCCACTGCAGTGCCTACCTCCAGGGGAGGAGAATGGGGAACAGGCAAGGTGGGTTGGACAGAGGGGGGACACCCTCACCACATCAGTGGCACAGACAAGCGCAGCGGGGGGTGTGGTGCTGGGAGAGCAAGTGGCAGGGGGAGAAGGCCGGAGCATCTTGGGGATGGTATATCTGTGGGTGGGGGAACCTGGGGCAGGGTGTGGTGGGGGCACCTGTGCAGTGGGGGCCTGAGGGATGGAGGACGGAGACCTTGTGCCTGAGCTGCAGGGCGGTGGCGGGGTCTTGCTCTTAGCACTCCGGGGGACTTGCGGGTGGGGGCCTCAGTCCGTCTGCGCCTGGGGAGGGTGTCCGGGGGCGAGGGGCACTCTGCTCCGTGTGGGTGGGCTTCCTCTTCCCCCGGGATGCTGGAGCAGCTTCATCGGTGGGGAAGAGGCCGAGGTCACAGAGGAAGAGCTGCTGTGACTTTGGGGTTGCAGGTGAGGCAAGGGAGGGTGCTTTGGAGGAGAGGGAACTGAGGACTGCGCAGTGCATGTGGATGCGTGTGTGTGTTCCAGGGCCCCATCCCCTGTGAGTCTGGCTTCAGTCCCCTGAATGTGCTTGCGTGTGCGTTTTGTCATTGGCGTGTGTGTCAGTGTGCTGGATGTGTGTGTGCTGGTGTGTGCCAGTGTGTGTGTGCCTGGGATGGGTAAGGTGCTGGGGAGTGTGGATGGAGCAGAGGCAGGAGGGGTGAGGGACCGTTTGAGGAGGGACACTGCTGCCGTCAGGGAGGAGTCCATGGACCTATTGCCCCTCTGTAGGTCAGACATGCCCGATGAGATGCCCTCCATGAACGACACCAGCTGAGTCAACAGCGCGGTGTGCGCATGGAGGACACTCAGCATGGCTGTCTGCCCTACATGGAGCTGGCGAAGGAGGTACACAGACTCCTCACTCAGGGCAGCAGGGGACACAGGGGCAGGGGTGCGGTGCCTGGCCCAAAGGAGACACGCTCCCGGACATGGGAGCCTCCACGGACCTGGGGAATGGGAGCCGATGGGAGGGCGGTGGTGGTGCTGGTGGTGGCGGGGACAGCAACACTAGCTGGGGTGTGGTGGCTGCTGACACCCGCCTCCACAAGGGAGTCATCCTCCGAGTTGCTCTGGTCCTCAGCTGAGGTGGATGCTGCTGAGGACTCCTCGGTGTGGCTCCCCTCGCCCTCCGTGCCACTGGGTCCCTCCGACCACTCCTCGGCTGCTGACCCAGTCTGGCTCTCCGGCTCCTCCTGGTCCGTGGAGCTGTCCCCTTCCGTGGCCGTGGATGTATCTGCAAACAATGGGGAAACAGACAGACATCAGTCACCTGCACATAACGCACACACCACTGTGAGCACAGCACATCACAGAGCAAGCCCTGGCATCATTAGTTGTACATTGCTAAAAGTGCACTAATTGAACAGGAGAAGTCAATTGTCAGTCTGATGCCAAGCATGGCACTCACATCCCACATGGCCTTGCACCCATCTGTCTGGTGTCTGTTGGATTGCAACACCCCAGTGTTGACACATGCACCAAGTACACAGTAGTTGGACAGTGCAGAGGACACGGTGTGGACACATCACAGCTCTTGCCACTGAGTCAGTACAGGTTTACGGATGTAAGGGATGCCCAGAGTCAAATAGGAAATGCATGTGATGCATACCAGCGACAGACACCATGATGCACCCATGTCCTGATAGCCAGCGCCACTATGGTGTGCATGTAGCACATGTCACTCCCCTGCAGGATCACCAATCAGTAGACACATGCCATGGCGGAGGCATGACTGCAAAGTCATACATCACTGTCTCAGTGATGTATGACTTTGCAGCCAGACAACAACACTCTGCACTGTGTCACAATAGTAGGTCATGGGGAATGCAAGTCCTGGAGCTGCACAAGTGCACATGTACATCCCCCCCACAACACATCCTCTTAACCCTCATCTGTCCAGGTCATACCTATTGGACATATGGGAGACCTGTGACACTACCCTCTGAACCTGAGCCCCTCACACTCTGCTGTGCATGGGGAACAGCTGCCTGAACTTCACATTTACATGCCCCAGTCTGCATGGGCAGCTGATCAGACACCTATGTGTCACACAAGTATCGTCTCCTATGGTCACATCTCCAGTGGCATGCTGAGCCCCTACCAAGAAACTCCACAGCAGTCCTGGCGACTAATCCACAGCACACTGACACAGAGGCAGACACCTGAGGGGCAAATCACTGTGCACAATGTGTCCTCTGATACACGGGAGTGGGAGTACAGAGTGTATTGTATGGCCTGGAGTAGGCATGACTGTCCAGCCCCACATGAATGAGGGATGAGCCCTGGACTGTAGGCAGCTGGCTAAGTATGTGTGACACACGTCATATACATACTCCTGGGGCCCAAACATTGTTCCCACCCGCAGCATGGGTGTGTGCCAGGTACCCCAGCCACATGTGGTGGATCAGCTCAGCAATTGGACCACAGATCAAAGTAACACGCTGAATACATGTCAGAATACAGGCATTGTGTAAGCAATGGACCCACCCATGATGCCCACCACAGAGTCAGGGAAACAGATGCTGTCTCCCACCTTGAGTCAAGCAAACTGCAAGGACACAGTCCTAAGTGACAGAATTCCCTGCATGTAAGGGCCACACCTGGGTATCAGATGAGGAGTGGGCAGTGCACAATAGAGGGACATGGCTCCTGGACAACATGACTGCTGTACTGTGGCAGTTCAACCTGGCCCGAGGAGGGCACATAACATGTTAGACAGAGTACACAGTGCAGTCTTTGACTCACCCCCTCCTTGCTGCTCTCTGGCCTTCAGCTGCCCATCCAGGTCTGGAAAGACCACCGCCAGGATCCTGAGCATGTGGGGGTCAGGGTCCGTGTTCCGCCCCTCCTGCGAGGAGGCGACAGCTTCAGCTGGACCCGTGCAATCCTCCGGGTCCAGCCCCGAAGGTCCTGCCACCTCTTTTGGCAGTTGCGGATCCGGCGCTTGTAGACCCCCACGGACCGGACAGCCCGGACGATGTCCTTCCAGATCTCATGCTTCCGATGGGCAGAAGCCTGTCAGGATGACAAAGTGATAAGGACATTACTACACATGCAACATATCCGTGCATGACACAGTTGCATATACATGTCGCAATCACAGGGGCACATGGTGTACCCAGGCAGTGCACGGCTGCCCATGGACAGTTTTCCAGAAGTCACTACATGGTATCATAGCATGGGGAGTAAAACCCTGTTCAGAAGCACTGTCACTGCACCATACCTGTCCAGTGCAAGTCACTACACACTATGGGGGTGACAACTACTCAGTGAGCCTGCTAGCCAGTGGTGTGCTGACTCTCAGCCTTGCTAGTCAGACAAAATGCACATTCAGAAAGGCAGTGCACAGAACACTCACCTGCTCCCCTGGTGTCCCATACAGCTTGCTGTACTGTGGAAGTAGGCTGTCCAGCAGGGCCTGGTTCTCTTCAAGGCTGAAGGCTGGGGCTCTCTCCACAGTACGTGCCATTGCAGGGTCCAGAGGGGCAGAGACAGCAGCAGTGCAGTGGCAGATGTCGTCCTGGAGCATGTAGTGCAGGCAAGTGGGCTCTCAGGGGAACATGCAGCAATATATATGTGCTGGAGAGGCAGATACTGTCCCTTGTGTCCAAAGTGATAGGTCCAAGTCGTTTGCATCTTCTGAATCTGGCCAATCCATGGAATAGCAGCACCAAAACACGCCCACAGCATCCTTCAAATCTTCAACTTCATGACATACATGATTTTGCAACATTGTTGTGGGTGACCAACTGATTTTCCAGCAACCGACTCGTTCGAATATTCGAAAACGCGTCCGTTGCCAGGCAAGCCCATTGTCAATGGGTGCGCACCGATCGGTCCATTGAGGTACAACGCGCACAGGGGTACAACGCGTACCCGCACACATTGAAAGCAATGGGCCGGCCGGAGGCACCGATCGGTCCATTGCAGTACAACGCGCACAGGGGTACAACGCGTACCCGCACACATTGAATGCAATGGGCCGGCCGGAGGCACCGATCGGTCCATTGCTGTTCAACGCGCACAGGGGTACAACGCGTACCCGCACACATTGAAAGCAATGGGCCGGCCGGAGGCACCGATCGGTCCATTGCAGTACAACGCGCACAGGGGTACAACGCGCACCCGCACACATTGAATGCAATGGGCCGGCCGGAGGCACCGATCGGTCCATTGCTGTTCAACGCGCACAGGGGTACAACGCGTACCCGCACACATTGAAAGCAATGGGCCGGCCGGAGGCACCGATCGGTCCATTGCAGTACAACGCGCACAGGGGTACAACGCGTACCCGCACACATTGAATGCAATGGGCCGGCCGGAGGCACCGATCGGTCCATTGCTGTTCAACGCGCACAGGGGTACAACGCGTACCCGCACACATTGAATGCAATGGGCCGGCCGGAGGCACCGATCGGTCCATTGCAGTACAACGCGCACAGGGGTACAACGCGTACCGCGCACATTGAATGCAATGGGCCGGCCGGAGGCACCGATCGGTCCATTGCTGTTCAACGCGCACAGGGGTACAACGCTGCACTCGCACATTGAATGCAATGGGCCGGCCGGAGGCACCGATCGGTCCATTGCAGTACAACGCGCACAGGGGTACAACGCGTACCCGCACACATTGAATGCAATGGGCCGGCCGGAGGCACCGATCGGTCCATTGCTGTTCAACGCGCACAGGGGTACAACGCGTACCCGCACACATTGAATGCAATGGGCCGGCCGGAGGCACCGATCGGTCCATTGCAGTACAACGCATCACTGTACATGTGACTGGCATATGTCAGCATGCCTGTCTCAGATGGACATATGCCAGCCACAGATAGCTCCCAGGGAGTGAGGGGCACACCTACATCACGACAGCCTGTCCAAACCTTATCATAAGGCATGTAAGGCTGCATTTCCTATTGTGTGTATGTTGGTGTACATGTTGTCCTGTGGGTGTCACCTGTGGGCAGCCACCCCCAGGCTGTGCACGTGTTCATGGGGACAGGATCCTGGGTGTTACGTGTACGTGACCACTGTGATGTGCAACTGTTCATATCTGTGCATGTGCCATGGTCACATTTCACAGTGGTGTTTGTGTATGTCATGTCACATACCCCGTGAGTCCCATGTGGGACGGTATGTTTGAGCCAGGGTGTCCCAGTGGCACAATAGTGATGGCCCTCCACAGTCTTTGTGCATGTAGTGTTTACAATGTCTCTGATTTCATGTGCACAATGGGAGACAGTTTCCACATCCACGTTGTGTGTGCATGGACTCTGATGTTGTGCGTGTGTGTCACAGACGTCCATGGCTCTCCTGCCATGGCAAGTGTGGCCACTACCTGTGGGGGTCATGTTTGTTTTGTTGTGGTGTACACATGATACTCCAGGTGATGCCAGTGTCCATGTGGCATTACAGGGTCCCTGGGAATGTGCCTGTCGTTGAGCTGTGGTGCCTGGGGCACATCTGTCCTCACATGTCACTGGGGGGTGACTGTGACACAGCATCATGATATCCAATGGGCCAACCTGGGACAAATTGATGCCACCTGTAGGACCGTGTTGACAGATGTTGGCCATGTATGTACCATACATGTCGTTCCGGTACTGCACACTTCATGTAGTTGTGCCTCATGATGATGTATGTTGGGATCTTGAGTGTGTTCAATGCCGCATATGTGGGGTGACTGACGATCTTGCTTACTTCTCCTCTGCACTGCAGGGCTCCTGCTGTCCATCGGCCATTCCCAGACCTGGCAACGATGGTGGAACGGGACAGCATCCGACGGTACCGCTTCACCAGGCAGCTGATTGAGGATTTTGCAGTGCAGTTGTCCCCACATTTGCAGCCTGGCCGGCCGTATCCTACAGCGCTGACCCCCAAGGTGAAGGTGATGGCAGCCCTACACTTCTTTGCCACCGGTACCTTCCAACATACTGTGGCGTCTGCTGGTGGGATGTCACAGACCATGTTCAGCCGTGTGCTCCGCGATTTCTTGGCGGCAATGTTGCTCTTCCTGAACCGGTACATCTATTTCCCTAGACTGCGACGACTCACTGACGTGAAGAGTGACTTTTATGCCCTGGGGAGGATGCCGCATGTCATTGGCTCCATTGATGGGACACATGTGGCTTTGGTACCACCACAGGCCCAGGAGCAGGCCTACAGGAACCGCAAGCACTACCACTCGGTCAATGCACTGGTGGTGTGTCTTGCAGACATGACCATCACACACGTGTGTGCCCGTTTCCCTGGTTCAGCACACGATGCCTTTGTGATGAGGAGTAGTCGCATCCCCAGGTTGATGGCACAGATGCAGAACCAGCGTGCCTGGCTTGTCGGTGTGTACTGACTTTGTGCCATTGTGTGTGATCTGATCTGTAGTATTCCGCCCACTTTTCCAAGTCAGCTGATGTGCACTTGTCTGTCCGTAGGTGACTCGGGATACCCCAACATGCCGTGGTTGCTGACACCCCTCAGGAACCCTGTGACACCTGCCCAGATGCGCTACAATGAGGCACATGGTCGGACCAGGAGAGTGATTGAGCGGACCTTTGGTCTCCTGAAGAGCCGCTTCCGCTGCCTGGACAAGACCGGAGGGTCCCTCCCATATGCCCCTGCGAAAGTGTGCAAGATTATCATCGTCTGCTGCATGCTCCACAACCTGGCAGTGCGGAAGGAGTTGCCTCTCATCCAGGATGACGATGACCAACATCCGCCACCTGTGGAGGATCCTGGCCTGGACCACGATGCCAGTGACGATGATGATGATGATGGTGATGGTGATGTCCGCACACAGCTCATCACCAACTTCTTTAGCTGAATGTGAGTATCCTGAGGTGTCATGTGAATGATGTGAGTTGGCATGATGTGTGGGTGGTGCTCTGGTGCTGTTGGAGTGTGTCCATGGGCTACTTGACAGGATGTGTGTTGCGATGTGTGGTGACAGGTGGGCTGTACTCCCCAACAGTGTTGACATGCTAACTTGGTTCTGGGTGGGTATCTTGTAACATGTATTGTGCATGAGTTTTGCTGTTCTGTCCTGTACTGCATTGCTTTTGACTGTGTGTCATTTCTGTCCTTCACAGGGTACTTTCAGATTCGTTTGGTCAACTGTGTCCACCGACGACGTGATTGCACATCCAGGCTGGTAGCTGTTGTGTCCCTACAGGTGATGTGCGCCACACCCATGGACTTCCTTCTGTCTACAGTTGTTGACTGTGTGCCCGCTACCAGGTGGGGTTACCTTGCATCTGTAGTGGTTACGGCATGTTGCTACTGTGTAATAAACCTGTGCTTCACTTAGTGATGTGCGTTGTCTGTGGTCACACATTTGACTGCCATTTGCTTACTGCACCTGTGGGCTACTTGACTACAACTGGGAATGGGTGTGGTGTCTGTGCATTGCACCGTCTTCCCTGGCAACATCAGTGTAGGCAATGAGTCAGATGGCCTAGGTGTGTATGTGTTGTGTAGCCCTGGTGGTGTGTCTCCCTCATATGTGTCACGTTGCCTGTACTCACATGCCTGTGTTGTCCTTGCTGTTGCAGTTCGCATACACTGTGTAATTTTGCAGTTCATCATCCCCATAACAGCACCCACGTTGGAATCACGACAGAGGCAAGTATGGTGTATTAGTGTGTTTATTGTGATAATAGTGCATAGGATGGATTGTGCTGTACATGAATCTTGCAATCCCAAGTTCCTAGATGAATAGAAAGTCCAGGTAGACAGGATCCCCAGTATCGGGGCCACAGTTGTCTGACACATTGTTCCAACTTGTACTCCCCATGCAATGTGTGGGAGTAGTGTTGCCATCAACAGGGTGAACAGTCTGTGCACAAAGGCGAAAATCCAGAACAGGTTCAGGCTTCCTGGGAGTTGCGCTTGGCCATCAGCCTCTCACTTTCCCCTCCTCGGACGACCCCTCTTCTTGGGGGGGCCCTCAAGTGCAGGCTGCTGCGGTGCAGGGGACTCTCCGCCAGAGTCCTCCTCCCTCCCTGTGGCAGTTGCAGTTTGTTCGGTGCCAGATGTTGTTGGCACACAGGGAGGTGTGGACTGGTTGCTGTTCATCTGGCGGAGGCATTGTAAAATGTCCCTGTGCACCGCCGTCATCTCATGTAGTACATCCCACTTGGACTCCACGCGGGTCATGTGGGAGTCCACACGTGACATGTGGGAGTCCACACGTGACATGTGTGACTCCACTTGGGACATGTGGGAGTCCAAGCGGGCATGATGGGCAGCCTGCTGCTGTTTGATGTCTCTGAGGAGCCCCACTACCTGGCTGAGCTCTCCGGTGCTGGACTGGTACGCATCAGCTATGCGTACCAGTTGTGGGTCTTCATGCACACCAGCAACGTCTGCAAGCAGCGACCTCTGTCTCCCACCCTCCCACCACCCCTGCTGACATGTGCAGTGTGTGCAGTTGCACGCACAGATAACCCTGGTCCACCTTGGGGGTTGGTGGTGGTGGTGGTGTCCATGGCCCCAGGTTGGTCCAGGGTCACTGCGCTGGTGTTGTTCCTTATTCTGACAATGTCGGCAGGGATGGTATTCGTGGTGACAGTCGTTGGAGGGGTGGGTGCAGGGGGTGCAGCTGGTGGACCTGCTGGTGCTGCAGCTGGTGGTCCTGCTGGTGCAGCATGTTGACTTGCACCGGATGTGCCAGGTTGTTCTTCATCGTCCGAGGAGGACAGAGGCTGTACGACGCCAGTGAGCTCGGCATCCTCTTGAGCCTGGGACTGGGACTCCTCAGCGTCTGCTGCTGTGTCCCTATCATCACCTGTTTTTGGGAGACACAAACAATGTATGTCATGTTTCTGCAGGCATCAGTGGTTGACACACCTGACAGTTGTGACTGTGCCTCGGGGTGCGGGCCTGTACATTGTATTGTCCTAAGTCGTCACAGTCAGGGGTTGATATTGGTGTGGCACATTGTCCTGCATTATTTGGGCATTTCTATGTATTCTCTGGGGTGTGAACATGGTCTGCATTGATTGTGTTTGGTTGACAGCCAGACCTCCTTCCCACCCACCCACCCACCCAGTCAGTTATCCCACCATGGAACGTGCTTGCATTGCAGGGAGTGTAAGTTGTCTCTCAGGATGTCAGTCAGTGGTGTCCTGCTGTTTGTTGGTGCACAGTTGGCAGCAGGGCCTTGTGCTCCCACAGCAGTAGCCAGTGTCAGCCATCTTGTGAGTCCTTCTCCACTCCCTGTGATGTGAGCATGGTTCAGGGTGGTGTTGATGGGCCAGTTGTGAGGCTGAGCAATGTCTGTGACTACGACTCCCATCATGCTATTGCCTCCACCCCCCTTCCCAGCATGCCCATGCTTCCTTCCTTTTGACTCTGCTTCCCTGTGGGGTGGGCTGGCTGTGCTGACAGGATGGCTGGGAGTGTTGTCCTGGCAGTTGTTTGGCTAAGAGTCCCAAGAGTGTCCCTGTGCTTCACACAACATAAGCCAGGGTGGTGGTGCTTTGTGGGATCTTGTGTTAGGATGGAGGGCATTGCATTCTACCAGGTGGGTACTGTGGAGTTTGTGTTGGGGGGGTGTGAGGGGAGGTGCTGGTGACTATGGTCAGTGCTGCAAGTCCCCCTTCCCACCCAGCCAGCCAGATATCCCACCATGGAACGTGCTTGCATTGCAGGGAGTGTAACTTGTCTCTCAGGATGTCAGTCAGTGGTGTCCTGCTGTTTGTTGGTGCACAGTTGGCAGCAGGGCCTTGTGCTCCCCACAGCAGTAGCCAGTGTCAGCCATCTTGTGAGTCCTTCTCCACTCCCTGTGATGTGAGCATGGTTCAGGGTGGTGTTGATGGGCCAGTTGTGAGGCTGAGCAATGTCTGTGACTACGACTCCCATCATGCTATTGCCTCCACCCCCCTTCCCAGCATGCCCATGCTTCCTTCCTTTTGACTCTGCTTCCCTGTGGGGTGGGCTGGCTGTGCTGACAGGATGGCTGGGAGTGTTGTCCTGGCAGTTGTTTGGCTAAGAGTCCCAAGAGTGTCCCTGTGCTTCACACAACATAACCCAGGGTGGTGGTGCTTTGTGGGATCTTGTGTTAGGATGGAGGGCATTGCATTCTACCAGGTGGGTACTGTGGAGTTTGTGTTGGGGGGGTGAGGGGAGGTGCTGGTGACTATAGTCAGTGCTGCAAGTCCCCCTTCCCACCCAGCCAGCCAGATATCCCACCATGGAACGTGCTTGCATTGCAGGGAGTGTAAGTTGTCTCTCAGGATGTCAGTCAGTGGTGTCCTGCTGTTTGTTGGTGCACAGTTGGCAGCAGGGCCTTGTGCTCCCCACAGCAGTAGCCAGTGTCAGCCATCTTGTGAGTCCTTCTCCAGTCCCTGTGATGTGAGCATGGTTCAGGGTGGTGTTGATGGGCCAGTTGTGAGGCTGAGCAATGTCTGTGACTACGACTCCCATCATGCTATTGCCTCCACCCCCTTCCCAGCATGCCCATGCTTCCTTCCTTTTGACTCTGCTTCCCTGTGGGGTGGGCTGGCTG
The DNA here is from genome assembly GCA_963921515.1 of Calotriton arnoldi. NCBI lineage: Eukaryota > Metazoa > Chordata > Amphibia > Caudata > Salamandridae > Calotriton > Calotriton arnoldi. The sequence goes on from CAWUFW010003328.1 coordinate 1,669,070, forward strand.
TGCTGACAGGATGGCTGGGAGTGTTGTCCTGGCAGTTGTTTGGCTAAGAGTCCCAAGAGTGTCCCTGTGCTTCACACAACATAAGCCAGGGTGGTGGTGCTTTGTGGGATCTTGTGTTAGGATGGAGGGCATTGCATTCTACCAGGTGGGTACTGTGGAGTTTGTGTTGGGGGGGGTGAGGAGAGGTGCTGGTGACTATAGTCAGTGCTGCAAGTCCCCCTTCCCACCCAGCCAGCCAGATATCCCACCATGGAACGTGCTTGCATTGCAGGGAGTGTAAGTTGTCTCTCAGGATGTCAGTCAGTGGTGTCCTGCTGTTTGTTGGTGCACAGTTGGCAGCAGGGCCTTGTGCTCCCCACAGCAGTAGCCAGTGTCAGCCATCTTGTGAGTCCTTCTCCACTCCCTGTGATGTGAGCATGGTTCAGGGTGGTGTTGATGGGACAGTTGTGAGGCTGAGCAATGTCTGTGACTACGACTCCCATCATGCTATTGCCTCCACCCCCTTCCCAGCATGCCCATGCTTCCTTCCTTTGACTCTGCTTCCCTGTGGGGTGGGCTGGCTGTGCTGACAGGATGGCTGGGAGTGTTGTCCTGGCAGTTGTTTGGCTAAGAGTCCCAAGAGTGTCCCTGTGCTTCACACAACATAACCCAGGGTGGTGGTGCTTTGTGGGATCTTGTGTTAGGATGGAGGGCATTGCATTCTACCAGGTGGGTACTGTGGAGTTTGTGTTGGGGGGGTGAGGGGAGGTGCTGGTGACTATAGTCAGTGCTGCAAGTCCCCCTTCCCACCCAGCCAGCCAGATAGCCCACCATGGAACGTGCTTGCATTGCAGGGAGTGTAAGTTGTCTCTCAGGATGTCAGTCAGTGGTGTCCTGCTGTTTGTTGGTGCACAGTTGGCAGCAGGGCCTTGTGCTCCCCACAGCAGTAGCCAGTGTCAGCCATCTTGTGAGTCCTTCTCCACTCCCTGTGATGTGAGCATGGTTCAGGGTGGTGTTGATGGGACAGTTGTGGGGGGCAATATGTGTGACTGCGACTCCCATGATGCTATTGGCTACACTGACTTGGCCAGCATACACAGAATTCCTTCCTTTGAGTGGTCTTCACTGTGTGTTGGTGTTGTTGTGGTGGCTACATGTGTGGATGTGTGTGTTAGTTCTATTTGTGCCACTGCCTAGCTGTAGTTGTGGTTGTGTTTGTACATGTGTTGGCACAGTTGGATGTGACTTTTTTGATGGCATGTGTTGTGTTTATCTGACTGACATACACATTTTGGGATGATTCTGTTCTAGTTGCTGTGTAATTGCTATGTGTGCATGGTTTGACTCTCCCCTTGACAGTGATGTGTGTGTTTTGTGGCAGTTTATTGTGTACATTTGTTGTGTACTCACCAGGCTCTGGGATGTTCTCTAGTCCATATACGCTCACTGGCGGAAGGATGGCCCGCACCTTCTCCTCCCAGGGCCTGAGGTATATTGGCTTGGCAGGAGGGCCACTGCCGGTATGTTGGCTGTTGATGTAGTCTATCTTCAGCAGGTCCCGTACCCTCCTGCGCACGTCATACCACCTGTTCTGGATGTCCGTCTTTGTGCGCCGACATGATGATTGGGCGTTCACCCTGTTGATGATCCTCTCCCACATCTTGGTTTTCTGCGACATGGGGGTCTGTTGGACCAGAGTGCCAAACAGCTGTGGCTCCACCCTGAGGATCTCGTCTACCAGGACTTCCAATTCACAATCTAGGAACTTGGGATTCTTCTTGGGGGCATGGTGATGGGTGGTGATGGTGAGTGATGTGTGTGTTGGTGTGCAGGTGAGGGTGTGTGAGTGTGTGTTTTGCTGGGTGTATGTGAGGTAGGTATTTGTTGGTGTGCTGATGGTGTGTGGCTTGTGTGAGGGGTGAGCTGTGGGTGTGTGGTTGCTTTCTCTTGGGTGCTGGCAGTGAAATGGCATTTGCAAAGGCTCATGGTAGTGATTTGTGTCCTTTATATAGGTGGAGTTGTGGGTGTGTCTTTGTTCTCTGTCCCCACCCCCCCAGTATTTATTGGCTTGGTAATTGCTTGTTTGGCCTTTTTTGGTTGATTTTTCCTTTGTGCTGTTTGTGTATGTTGGAAACGTTCTTGTGACCGAGTCGGACCCTGCATTGGTCTCGTACGGTGTTTTCCGTTTCGTTCACGCTGTGTTTGTGCAGTTTTGTATGCTGCGTACGCGTCGGTCGCGGTGTATTGTGTTGCTTCGGCTCGGTTTTGTATGCGTGTCGGTCGTACGGCTTGTCCTCCGTCCGACTCGGTCGTGTTTTTCGCGCCTTGCATCGTACTTTGCGGGTTGGAGTTGGCGGGTACGATTCGGTCGGATTTGTTCCGGGTGCGTGTCGGTCGGTTGGATTCGCGTGTTTTTCCGGCCGGATTGCTATTTTCCGAGCGGCTCGGTCGGTCGGCTTGGTTTCCTGACGTGTCGGTCGGATTTATCGCGGCTTGCATCGTACTTGGCGTGTCGGGCGCCACAGGTACGTGTCGGTCGGTATTTTTTCCGGATCCGAGTCGGTCGGTGCTTTTTCCGGCCCGAATCGGAATCGACCCCTTAATGTAAGGTTGCTGTTGCTTGACCAACTGAGGAACCAGTTAGAGTTGCGACTAATAACACTCCATCTGAAAAAGATCACAGAGAAATTGTTGGTTACTGAGACAAAGCTGTTTCAGAGAAACGACAAGAATCAAATGATGGGTTCTGATTTGTATTTTATGTCATCTAATAATTAAAAAATGAATAGAGCACATCCGATGCATGACGTGAAAATGGGAAATGAGATGGTACCGATGCAATGTCTAGTTGTGAATAATTCTGAAGTACTTGCAAATATTGATTTGCTGAAAAAGAGCAGTGCTTGTCATTTTTGCCATAACATTGGCCACTGGAAGCATGAGTGCAGACATAATGCAGACGGAATTCAGTATGATCCCCAGATGCAATGCAATGTGAATTAGATACGGACATAGTCAATAACCCCAGGCCAACCAGCTTCTGTGCAAAATCAAGGGCAGTTCCATATGAATATGTCTATGGCTCTGGTGATGCAATAAAATATGAGAAGAAAATGCCTTACATTTCAGTGTATCAGCTGGAATCCATTGATTTTGAATAATGATTTTCCTCATTTATCCCAAGAGACTAATTCCCAATGACTGTGCCTGAGGAGGGAGGAGGATTGCTTGCTTGGTGCTGTCCTGGAGGTAGACCAAAATGCCCCTTATGTAGATGGTGAGAGGAATGGCCACCCCATGCCATTTCTGATAGACATAAGGGCTATCTGCTTTAAAGTTCGTTATGTGGAGGTCCCAAACCTACCACTCTCTGGAAGATTAAGTCCAGGTTGTAGGTATTAGAAAGAAACAGATTGTTAAACAGGTTAAGGCATATGTTCCTGCTAAGATAGGACCAATGGAGAGTAATCATTATTCATGTGGTGTGATTTGAGTCCTGTTAATCGATTGGGCAGAAATTTGCTTTGCAAATGAACTGAGCGATATATTGCACTATGGATGGTAATGCAGTTGAAACTCAAGATGAAGATTCAGTGTGTAAAATTAAATCAAACGATTCAAGAGTTCACTTGTTCCCTGTTCTAACAAAATATGCCATACCAGTCAATCAGTCAATCAATCAATCAGGAGTTTGTTAAAGCGCGACTACTCACCCGTAAGGGTCTCAAGGCGCTAGGGGTGGGGGGGGGGGTGCAGGTTCCATTCCATCAAGGAGGGGGTCTGTCGAAGAGCCAGGTTTTGAGGTTTCTTGCGAAGATGGGGAGCGATGTTGTCTGTCTGAGGTGGAGCGGAAGGGCGTTCCATGCTTTGGCCGCGAGGAAGGAGAAGGAGCGGCCTCCCGATCTGGTCTTTCTGGGGCGGGGGACCACGGCGTAGGAGAGCTGGGCTGATCGTAGGGTCCTTTGGGGTGCGTGGAATTTGAGTCGGCTGTTCAGGTATGCTGGTCCGGTGCCGTGGAGGGCAGTGGATTTAAGACATACTGTTAAAGAAGAGAACTTCACAGGAAAAGACATAAGATTTATAAAATGTGAAAAATGTTTGTAGATTAATGTAAATCCAAGTGCATTTTTCCCTAGGATTAGACAATACAGCGTCAAGCGTTCTTCTCCATTCCTCTGCATGAAGATAGTCAATTTCTTTTTGCATTTCAGATCCAAAATAAAGTTCTTATTTGGTGTCAAATTACACAGGGGTATGCTGAAAATCCTTCAGTTTTTGGGTCAGATACTAAAGAAAGATCAGGAAAGTTTGCAGTTGCCTTTAACTCAATTTTGATGCAATATATAGATTACTAATTTTTTTATTGGTGGCAAAAAGATTGTAAACTTGATACTATAGCACTGTTCACTCATTTTGCTGACAAGAGTCACAAAGTTTCATCTACAAAGATGCTGTACTGTAAAAAAGAACTGATTTATCTTGGTCATCACACAGAGAAAGGAGCAACGAAAGTCTCAAATAAACGCAGTTCTGAAGATGGATCCTCTAGCCACCCAGACAGATGTTCCTTGGAATTGTGGGCTCCCCTCATCGGAGCATTCCAAACTTTTGCTTGATTGCAAAGCCTTTAATAAGGCTAACCCCCAGTGATATCAGAAATCCAGTACCATTTGATGATGAATGCTTAGAGGTGTTCCGAGATTTGAGGGTGAATTTATGTAATGCACCCACCCTTGGAATGCCTGATCATGATAAAGAGTTTGATCTCTTGTGCCATGAAAGAGGTGGTGTGGTTTGTCAATTTTGACCCACAAACATGGGGCCAATATTGTATTTATCAGCTGTGTTGGATGCAGTAGCTATAGCTCTTCCTGGTTGTCTGAAAGCTGTTGCACCTGGTTGCAGTGCAATTGAACATAGTGAAGGAATTGTGATGGGACATACACTAACTGTGTTCATTCCAAATTTAGCAGAACCTTTGCTGACCCATATCCGACTCAGCACATAAAAAACAGTCGTCCTACAGATATGAACAAGTCATACTGGCGGCTGAGAACATCTCTATTAGAAGATGTAGTTTACTGAATCCTGCAATGCTGCCTCCTGTTTCAGAAAGCAAAGAAGACAAAGACTGGGGTGATGATGATGATCATGATGAACCTAAGCACCATTGCATGAATGTCACAGAGCTTTGCACCAAACCAAGACCAGACATCAAAGAAAATCATTTTGCTTGAAAGGACTGATTATGTTTGTAGATGGTTCTTGTTTACGAGAGATTGTGGAGCATTGAAGGCTGCCTATGGAGTATGTTACATGTCTAAAATTCTTGAAGCCTCATACTTGCTTAATATGACTTCAGCAAAAGTGACAGAATTGATTGCACTGACAAGAGCTTAATACCTTGCAGAAGATTTGAATATAATAATCTATTTAGGCATCAAATATGGTTTTGAACTGTTCTATGATTTTTGTCAATTGTGGTCACAAACTAAATGCCACCCCAGGAAATCCCACCAGGAATGGTGACTATATTCTTGATTTGTTGGAAGGAATGCAACAGTCAAAAGAAATTGCAGAGGTCAAGTGTAATGCCCATACAGCTATAAATGATATGGTCACATTTGGAAATAAAAATGTGGATCAAGCAGCAAGATACTGTGCACTTGACAATGAAACTGTAAGGTACAGAAAAACAATTATGTTTCAAGAGACAGGACAAAACGAATGGAACGAGGGTTCTGTTGAAAGTTTAGAAAATGTTAATTGTTTTTTGTTAAAGGCAATACAGAAATCCTTGAGGGATCTCAAGGAGGAAGTGTAAGAGGATGGAAAGAGAAGGTGGGAAATGGTAGGTTTGAAAAAGAATTGCCAAAATAGTGTGAATCACTTCTTGGTATAAATATATCCTACTAGACTCATTGTTGCATTGTATGGCCAGATTCTCACATTGACATACACACATGGGGAGGGATGCTATGACCAGACCTTTTAATAAGTATTATTCAAATTCTAAATTCAAAAATATCAGACTATTTGTGTCAGATGTGTCTCATTTGTCAGAGAAATGCACAGGGAAAGAAGAGGCAAATCATTTGGCCCATTTATGGAACTTCACCCAGGCTTCATAGAGATGCTAGTTGCAATGGCCTTAAGAATACTCTCATGATTGTCCGCTTATTCTTTAAAAGAATTGAGGCCTACCCCATCCAGAGATCAGACAGCATGACAGTTGTCAAGCTTTTGTAAGGGAATTGATACCTTGTTTTGGTCTGCTGACCTCGACTCAGATGGATCATGGTTCTCATTTAAAAAATGAAATTTTCAGATTGATTTGTACTGCTATACAGATTGGCCAAATGTTCCATTGTAGTTATCAATCATCTGATAGTGAGTGAATGAGACCATCAAAAACAAACTGGCTGAAGTATGTGAAACTACCAGTCTGAAGTGGCCAGATGCTCTTACTCCTGTCCTGATGAATATTAGGTGTACCCCAGACAAAAAGACAGCTCTTTCACCTCATGTAGTATTATTGGGGGGGGAGGTGCAATGACATTAGCGTACATTCCTTCAGGTATACTTGTTACAGTACCTGATGACATTGTTCTAGATTACAGCAAAGCTCTGGCTGATATGGTGAAATCTGTTTCTCATCAGGTGAATTTGGCAAAAGCATTTCTAAAAGAAACTCACTGTCATCCCTTGAACCCAGGTGATTGGATTCTTGTGTAGAAATACTGTCTGCAAAAGCTGTCTTGAAGAATGGTGGAATGGCATGTTTACAAGTCATGCTTGTGACTAACACTGCTGTGAAGTGTGCTGGAGTCCCACAATGGATCCACGCAGCTTACATGAGAAGAGTTAGGATGGTAGATGAAGGAGGGGCGACGACAACAACTAATTCACAAGATCAAGCTCAAGTAAGCAACGTAGATCCACGGGGGTGACGAAAACTTTGTTGAAACTGGTGAAGTTTTTGATTAAAACGTACGGTGAAAATCATAATCAAGATTCTAGTGAAAGCCCTAGTGCCAGTTTTAATGAGAGCATCATAGTGAAGTGCTGTAAGAAAGTCATGAGTGCCTGCAAGAAGAAGTGGTCTCTGATCCATCCAGAAGAAGAAAGCAGTTTATAGTGAGTCAAGTTGATGATGCTGAATGAACACAAGTTCATCAGTGAGTGGAGAAGATTCGGTAGTAGTCATAGTAAAGATGCAAAAGGTGAAACATTATAGACAGTGAAGAGAATCTGCAAAAGAAAGCACTGGCAGAATTCAAGATTAAAGACAATCAAAGAAAAACCTGAAATAATTGAAATTGACTCAGAAAACAGCGAAAGTGAGTCTCCAGTTGCTAAAAGACTAGTAACAAAAGGGAATTCAAAATAGAAAGTACACATCTCCTTAGTGGGCGTATCTTGCATTTGTGCCTGAAGAAGAGTCAGATACAGAGGTATGCAGTCCATTAATCTGTTGCCAATTAATTTCTGAAAACAAGGCAGAAAAGAAAAGACCACCTTGAACTCTAAAAGAAAACAATCTGATAGACGTGAAATTAGATTTGAATATTGTGAAAGAATGCAGATGAAGAAAAGGATTTGAGAATATGAACTGTATGAACTAAACAACGGAGCTAAAGAGTTTGTTGATTTTTGGAGTCGCACATTTTCTTTTTGCTTTAATCACAATAGAAATGGCTTACAGCAGATGCTGTAAAATCGATAGCTTGATCTCTGTGATAATGATACAAATAATCTTAGTTGGTTTATTGTTGTATCTTAGTTCACCAGTGGGATATGACTCCACAGAAATTGAATTAGCAACAGTGTATAATGGAGTTGGATGTAAAATACTGACACATAGGGAAAGTTTAGTTAGTGGGCTTAATGACAATATTTATACAGAAATGTTGGGTATATTAACATAATGAGGATTAAGAATTGCTTTGTAAGTACTTTTCTCCCTTCTTCTTGGGGTGAAGGCACTGCCTTTTTACAGCTACGAATGTCTTATGGTCTTTCATGTGTTTGTTAGTATATTTAATAAGCATGCATGTCTATTGCAATATCTGTTGGATTTCAGTGTTTCGCTGGAGAATCTTCCTGTTTCCAAAGAGGCTACAAATTGGGTAATGTATGTAATATTTCTGAATATAGTTGCACAAACTAATCATAACACACAAAAACAGACGTATGTGGGCAGTTTGAGTAAAGAGGAGTGTGAATTTGTGAAAGAATATAAGGAGGGAAAAGTGAAAATTGTGAGAGATTGAAAGGATGAGGAGGAGAACTGAGAGCAGATTAATGCTGTAGAAGAATTTGTACTTTCAAATTTGCATACAAGATTGAGAATGAAGCATGACTGGGTGGGTTGTGCATGGTGAGTCATTAACCTACAGGAGCTAGGTGAATGGAATTAGAGGGTGAGAGTTAGTGTGAAAGAAGTTATGTTGTTAGTGGTGATTTTCTGTTTGGTGAAGAACCAGTTTTAGAAGGGATTTATTATGTTTGTGGTAACACTGCGTATTTCAACCTGCCTCGGAATTAGGTGGGTTCTTGCTACTTAGGTTTAGTGATTCCTAGAGTACATAATGTGAGTGAAATTAATCATGATGTTAGTTTGAAGAGAGTGAACCATAGAATTAGGGAGATAGTATTAGATATATTGGAAGCTTTTATTCCATCTAAAGACGTGATGATGAATAATGTGAAAATTAGAAGGCTATCTACATTTGTGGATAAGTTTGCTTCTAATACAGGAGGGGCCCTAACACAGATTAATTCAGAACTAATAGCTATGGGTGCAACAATTATGCCAAACCGATTAATGCTAGATATCCTTCTCACAAAGGATGGCAGTGTTTGCAGGGTTTTGAAGATTAGAGAGTGCTGTACCTTCATACCAGAAAGCAGTAGGGTTATGAAGGTTCCACTTTTATACCTGGTGCCAGCCTTTGGGTGGGGCAATTCCTTGACCATCTCCCACAACTGATTCTGGTCAGTTCTTCCCCTTCTCCTGGTCCTGGCTCCAAACTGTCCTGGGTGAGGAAGGTAAGGGCAGGCCTATTTTCAGGTTCTTTTGTGTGTCCTGCAGAAAGAAGCCTTTGAAGTGTAACAAGGGCAGGGTACAGCTTCTACCAGGCCATCTTATCTGAAAGACCCTCTTCCCTCACTCCTAGGCTTCTTTTTTCACAAAGTCAGGAAGCAATACACAACCCGCCACAGGAGAGCCATTCACAATCATGTGATCTGGGGCAGTGACGTAAGGGCAGGTGGTTTGGGCAATACAGTTCCAACTTTCAATTAGGTAGAGAAGAAACCATAAATAACTCTGGGACCCTTTTCTCTGGGAATTTATTGACTGCATTGATTTAACGAACCACAAAAAATGAATTCAAGATTCATGTTTTTCTGTGATTTACTTTTGCAGGATACTGAAGGCCCGATTCACAGAGGCAATCTGAGACAAAATTCTAACTTTATGACATTTGGTATTCACATAAATAATTTAAGAGTCGTATCTTTACGTCCACAATCGGGCCGGAATCTACAGCTTAGGCTGGAATCTCCACACCCAGGCTTAAATATCCGCTCCAGGGACAGAATCTCTGGCTCGGGCCGGATGAAGTGTAATCAATGGGCCGGAACGCAATTTCTACAAAAATGAACATTAGGAACATGAGATAAATGGTAGAGGAGGTCATGAAAATCAGTTTGGGCAGGGGAAAGGGTGTGGCCAGATCCTACATCACATCCCAGAAATGTTTGCTCCTTTGCATCATGGTACATGCAGTCCACAATTTGTGCTCCCCTCAGTGTTGACTGTACTGTTACACCAAAGTTTGGAGAAGCCGTGCCTGGTTCCCTCTGAGTCGGGAATGGTGCAGACATGTATCTTAATATATATATGTTCTTGATATAACCACCGGGCATTTGATATGAAAGTTTGCCCTCATTGAATATCTCCAATAACCTAAATCGAGAGCCTCACTCCCCCAGAGGAGAACAAAGTATGTTATAAAATGTAGATTAATTCATTCTATGATTATTACTTTCATTTTAACCTGTGATTTGATTCTTTTGATACCAACCACCAAAATACTACCATTTTGTGTGTTGCTCTAGTTCATACTCAGTCTCCTGGGGGATTCTTGGCTTGCCCTATCATATTTACTAACTCCAATGGCCTTCAGCAAACGTACACCACGTTCAAATCAGAGAATATTTTTCTGCATGATGAACAGTGCTCATTAGAATGGTATGGTAGATAAGTGTTTTAACTGCTCTTTGGCAAGTCACATACATTCAGACAATGGTAAGGTAGCGAGACTTGTGTACCACACATTGTAAAAGACAAAAAAAGAAGTATAGCTTACAAAATTAAGTTAAAGGAATTGGAGGCCTGGCACTTCACAAAGGGAATGATACATTGGCATACATTTTCACTTTGTAGGCCCAAGTCAAAGCTTAATTATTGATGTGGACAGGAATAGGCTATTGGTCTCCACACTCCTGCCCTAAAGGCCTGCAATATTGACTGATTCCTCCATCATCCATCATCACACCCTTTGCACTGAACATTGATTGTCTCACACAAATCTTTGAAAAACTGTAGGCTTTGAACTAGTGGGTTATTCCACCCTAGGTCTGCAGTATCACCAGTCATCCTGTTACTGAATTGGACGACATCAACATTCACAATTACCTAAACTTGTAACAGCTGAGAACAGCATTATATCCACATTAGAAGTCGCAGGTGGCAAGGGTGGGCTTTGAAGTGCATGGTGTGACACTTAGACACTAATATCCGCAACAAATAAGAACCCCAGATACCAACCCGAACCCAGAAAGTGGTTTTCACTCATGAGTAACGGCAGGTGTGGCGCAGCGGCTAGGGCCGCTGACTCCGGAGCGAAGGGCTCACGGTTCGATCCCTGGCACTGGCAGCAGCTCAGCTCAGCACCATGTGACTCTGGGCAATAGCTCACTTAATCTCCCTAATGGCCCCCAGCACCTTGAGACCCTTAGGGGTGAGTAGTTCGCGCTTTACAAATACCAGATTTATTTAGGTCTTACTCATGAGTACGATGATCTTTCTCGCTCTGGTAGCTCTTCTTAGCCCCATTGGAGAGATAGGCAGATTGGCACAGATGCCATTTTTAGTCAGCTGGCTATATTAGGGTAGGAAAGCATGTCAAATTCATGCTCAATCCATCATGTTATTTTCTCACAGCTATAAATATCATAGTGTGCTTACAAGACCACCTCAGAGTAGGAGAGCATAGACTGCATGCATTACCTTGCTGCACTGAAAGAGATGCACTGAATGAGAGTCCAGGAATGGGCATCGAGAAATCAGGGAAGAGGTATGTTATGACACTTTGGACTTCTTAATGACCCCAGATACCCTCAGCCAAGCCCTAGAGGCTCTCTTGCTACATCAAGATACCCCGGCCTACTCTCACCTACCTCAGGCACACCATCAGGTATCCCAGATTGACCAACAGAGACTATAAGCATAGCTTAAGACTCAGGCGACCTTCAGACCCCATTTAGTCAATAAGAAACTCCCAGTCTGTGTAAGCATACTGTGTTATTCATAGCTGTGAAACAATAACATGATGGATTGACATGCTTCACATGCAATCAGCCTATCTCTTCAATGGTGCTAGTTTTTCTGAAGTCTGTCTGGGGGTGTAGTAGTAACAGTTTCGGGTGTCTGATACACAGCTGAGACCTTTAGAGAGGACAATGAGGGTCTCTTTGGACTGTCTACAGGTGACTGATGGATAGCCGGGGGTCTCTGAACCTCTCTGTAGGCAAACTCTGGGTGTTAAGGGCTAGGTGAGGGCTAGCCGAAGTTAGAAAGTTAAATGAAAGTCTCTAATAACCAGCCTGAGTCTGAAGGTGAGCTGAAGGTCTCAGAGGGTCAATTTGGGGCATCTGAATGCAAGCTGGAGCTCTGAGCAGTGGCTAAGGATCAGCTGTGGGTAACTGAAGGTGGGCTGAGGTCCTCTAAAGACCAACATGTAGTATCTGAGACTGATTGAAGGTTAACAGAGGCTCCCAATGGTCCAGCTATCTGTCTTTCATGCACGCAGAACACCCATGTAATAATCGGCAGGTGGGAATATAGGGTCAGAGGGGTTATTTAGATCCATGTTGGGCTGTATAGCCTCACGCTGGGTCATGGGTATTGCAAGCATATTAGGGATCCTTTTTTGGTGAGCGATTAAAATAGCCGACTTAGGGGATTCATTCAACGATAAAGCAGCGCGGTGCTGAGTAATGGTAGGATTCAACAGTTCTTCACACTCAACCAAAAGGTCATCTATCCGATCGATGACACAATTTCCTCTCACCGTTTTAGACTCTCCTAGTTTTCATCATCTTTCTTGCACCACTCACACCCTCCCCTGCCGTTCTTTTACCCATATTTATGTATGAGGGTGGCTTAACAGTATCCTTGTGTTCAGGGAGTCATTATCCAGTAATTATCCACTAACAAAATGTCACACAGTTGGTAAACAATTCTTACAAAGAAACAAAAAGCGGGCCTCACTCAAATTCTGGATGACTTAAATACACAAATAAAGAGAGAGAAATAATTGTAATCTTAGGGTAGTCACCAGCCCAAACCCCCAATAAGTCAGTTACACTGGAGGCAGTAACCCCACAAGATTGCGTACACGGTGTAGTACTATAAGGTACCTTTGGTAGAGAGAGTTAGAGGGGGGGCCCAGCCCTACCTCTTCCTGGCGCTGACGGGCGCAGGACGGACCCGCCCTTGGCCAGGGATTTGCCGAGGCCTGTACCGCGCCATGGAGCAGTCAATGCGCTTAACAGCGCATTGTAGCCAGCAGTAGCCCCTCCTCCTTGGGCCGGTGATTTTAGGGACAGAGAGTCCCCTCCAGCAGTGGCGGCAGCAGAGAGTTCAGGAGAACCACGCCGCGGGAAAGTCAGAGTGCTTAAGAGCGCATTGTAGCCAGCAGTAGCCCCTCCTCTGGCCGGTGGTTTGTGACAGAGAGTCCCCTCCAGCAGTGGCAGCAGCAGAGTTTGGGAGTCCCCACACAATCACAGCTGGTCTGAAGTCTTTGCTCACCTTCGCCTTTCGTTTAAATAGTAATCATTGAGGGCCTCATTTTGATGTAGGTTGAAAGCCTCCCACCGCTGGTAGGAGGCTTTCCAACCGACATCGTAGGTTTGAACTCTGACCGCCGCATTTCAATGACAGCGGTCAGAGTCCAAAATGGCCGGGGAATCTGACTCTGTTCCAACAGGCTCAAGGAGACCGTCGGAAGGGCCTCTTAATTCCTAATGGACAGCGTTTTCGCCATCGGGATTATGATGGCACTTTCCGACAGCAGTTCCATGTCGGCCTTTCCATGACAGAAAGTGTCTTTGGGGGCCCCTGGCAGGGCCCCCAACACTTCGTGGCCTCCAGTTGTGGCCCTAGGGGGAATCTATGGTGCCCCCCTGAAACTCCTTGCACTGTGTGGCAGACACCGAAACGTGCTTGCTACACGGTGCAGAAATTTGCACAACCTCCCATTTCTCAATGTGACGATCTGAAAACTCCATAAAATCTGGTTTGGAAAAAAAATAATATACTTATTATTTGAATTGAATAATATAAAAAATAAAATGTGTTAAATACACTTCTATCCTGAAAGTGACCCTGGTGTGCGAGTCTTTTCTGTGGCGTATTGTGGACATGGAATTTCCTGCATTTCTAACCGGGTCCCGGCACCCGGACATCGCACCAACCCCGTGTGGCGAAGGGATCAGCTGTGCCGGAAGTTTTCTCTGAGGGATATATATATATATATGTATATATATATATCCAATAAGATAACATATTTAAAAATGAAACCATTTTAATTACAAACAAAAAATGAAACAAAATACAAAATTACCTTTTGCTAAAAATATATTACATAATAAAAACATTAATGATTATAAATATTATAATTTTAAATAAACAAAAAAATTATAATATACATATAAGCAATATAAAGTAGACTATAAAATTTTACAATTAATACATATACTATTCCGACCACAATTTATACAAAAGTAGGCAAAGTGTTATACTCAGGAGGGGTAAAATTCACTATTCCCACTCCAGTCAGTGCAACAGTAGGGAAAGAGTTAGATTGCAGAGGGGTACAATTTACTATTCCCACTCCAGTCAGTGCAACAGTAGGGAAAGAACTGGATTGCGGAGGAGTTTGTTTACTATTCCTACTCTAGCCAGTGCAACAGTAGGGAAAGTGTTGGATTGCGGAGGTGTTAAAATGTACTATTCCTACTACAGTCAGTGCAACAGTAGGAAAAGTGTTGGATTGCAGAGGGGTAAAATGTATTATTCCCACTCCAGTCAGTGCAACAGCAGGGAAAGTGTTGGATTAGGAAGGGCTAAAATGTACTTTTCCACTCCAGTCAGTGCAACAGTAGGGAAAGTGTTGGATTACGGAGGGGGAACATTTACTATTCCCACTCCAGTCAATACAACAGCTGGGAAAGTGTTGGATAGTGGAGGGGTAAAATTTACTATTCCCACTCTAGGCAGTGCAACAGTAGGGAAAGTGTTGCATAGCGGAGAGGTTAAAATTTACTATTTTCACTCCAGTCAGTGTAACAGTAGGGAAAGTGTCGGATTGTAGAGGGGTAAAATGTACTATTCCCACTGCAGTCAGTGCAACATTAGAAACAGACTAACTAACTTGAACAAAATAAAATAATTTCATCAGTTTAATACATATAATAAATAACTACACATATTATTATAATTAAAATACAAAAATATATTCTCAAATTAATATTAAGCAATAAATACAATGGTATTTACATTTTAAAAGCACAACACAATTAACACATACTATAAATAACATATTTATAAAATAATAATTAACTAGTTTTAAATGTATTATTACTTAAATACCTCTACTCTATATTTCTGCAAAGTACACAACACATATCTAAAATTAAATCTTTAAATACTATTATTTACACATGTAACTTAGATAAAACATTATTAAATTATTAATAATAATTATTACTAAAATATTTATATTTAATTTTCTCTCCACCCTTTATCCATACAAAACAACCCACTCCTAATAATTAAAATAAATATTATTTGCATAATTTTCATAATTAACCATCAATGAAACAATTATTATTAATAATTAACTATGAAAAAAGAATTATATTTAATTAAATTTACTTCCTTTAATCCTACAAATGCCACAACTTACACCTAATACATAACATAAAGAATATCTTAATTACATATTTTACATAATTATTTATGATTTCAATATTCATTATCTATTAACATTGTTAATTAATTATTATAATTCATTTCCCACACACCCTTTACACATACATAAACAACACACACCAAAAATAAATAAATATTGTATTTCACAATTTACATAAATAATTGTCAATTAAATTACTATTTAACAATTATTTATTAATTAATTATAATTAATTTACTTCCCACCCTATACACCTACAAAACACACAGCCCGCACATGAAACATAATTAAAAAAATATATATATACAATTAACATAACTAATTGTCAATTAAATAATTAATAATAATTAAAACTATTTATTAATTAATTATAAGTCATTTACTTCTTACCCTATACCCCTACAAAATACACAACCTGCACCTCAATGTTCATTAAAAAAATAAAATTAATTAAACAATTAACAAATAATTATCAATGAAATGGAAAGTAAGAATAAAAATGTACTTAATAATTAATTATAATGAACTTACTTCCCACCCTATACCCCTTTAGACCCCACAATGCGCTACAGTACTTAAAATGAAAAATAAATAATAATAATTTCAAAACTACTTACAATTTAAAAACTATATTAAAAACATTAACAACAATTAAACAAACATTGTATAACATATTCAATTAAAATACATACTAAAATACATGAAAGATAATTAAAATAAGATAATTAAAAAATGATATTCTTAACGATATTTTTGTGAACTATATTAATGATTTCGATATTGTTAAAATCGATATTACTTACCTTAAAATTGACATTCTTGATAACGATATTCTTGGTCATGATATTTCTGTGTAATGATATTTAAGACTCAATTTTTTTTTCGATATTTTGTCTGAACACAACCTCACATATGCGTAGACTAGGATACGCAAATGCTTCTCAGTAAGTTGGAGGGAGCTTACGCAAAGCAATATCTTCCCCAAAACAAAAAACCTGGCCAGGAAGTGGGAGGTGCCACTCTCTGAGCCATGCCAAACAAAAATAGAATTTTAATAAAGTAGGCAGCAAAACATTCCATCCATCATGCCATCCAACAAAGCGCACGTGAAACCAACTGGGCACAATCATTTTGCAAATCTGCTGGGGCACAGCCATTTTCAAAGGCACTGTGAGCACGCCTCTAAAAGAAAAAAAGATGAGCATTTTTAAAGACCTAGGGGCCGATTACGATGGCGGTGAGACTGCCACCGACAGCCCATCAGTGGCAGTCTCACCGCCATCGTAGACAGGTTTCCCGCCCGCCGTATTACAATGGCGGGCGGTGTGATGGCGGTCGGAAACACCAACCGCCATGCATCCGACTGGCTCCTTGAGCCCGCCGGTGTGGCAGAGGGCCTCGCAATCCCTGCAATGGTGGAGGTGCTTACCATGCACCGCCATAGGGATTACGATGTTCCTCCCCGCCAGCCTTTTCATGGCAGTTCACCCATCATGGAAAGGGACACTGGGAGCCGGTAGTGGGCCCCCCTTCCCTCCTGGCTCTTGATTCTGGGTTTAGGGGGGCACCCTAAACAGCAATTCGGGCGGTCCCATTGTCTGATTGGGTGGCGGGAGGACATAAGTCCGCTGGACCGCCGACCACCATCATATCAGACAGGTAACCATCCGAAAATGAGTCGGTGGTCCCACCTGCCCTATTATAATAGGACCGCCATGCAGGCAGTTGTAAAGTACTCTTTTCTACTGTGGTTTGTGCTGCGGCCCAGGAAAAGGGCCACAGCGCAAGCCGCAGTAGAAAAAAGGCACTTTGTGCACATCCATGCCTGGCACACAGTGCATGGATGTGTGGCGTGGCACTACATGTGCCCCCAGGACCACTTAACGGTGGGCTGTGGGGAATGGGGGCCCTGCTTGGAGCCCCCAAATTCCTTTTCTGTCTGCCTTTCCATGGCGGTGGGACCGCCATGAACAGGCAGTCGGAAAGGGATACCCGCATCCATTGTTTGATTAGGAATCCGAACGCCGTCCCGATGGGTTCTTTGATCCTGTCGGAGGCGGCGGTCCTACCCGCCAAACTCTGTGGTCTGACCAGCTGCATTGTAATGCAGTGGTCAGACCGATGTCCTGGACGGCAGTCCGCCCGCCATCGTAATGAAGTCCAAAATGCGCACATAAAAAGAGGCCGTATTTACCACACAAAATTAGCACCACAGCAACTACCTTTGTCATAGACACTTTATAAAGCATCAGTTTAAAGAAGTGATAGACTTGCGAAACCAAGCCAGTGTGTGCACATTTAGCTCATTTTTTAAATAATTTTTTATAAACCAAAGTTAATTCAAGGTCAAGAATTCTGTTTCGAGATAAGGTAATGTGGTCAAAATCATTTGATGAATTTATAGAAGTCTTAGAGGAAACTCATGCCAGGCAGATCCTGTGACAGTGGGAGATGTGATCAAAAGCTTATAGAAACTTTACCACCTGAACCAAGAAAGTACTCAATGAATAATACTTTGACCCAAAAACCAATGTTTATTATGTTGATTACAAGGGATACATTTTCAACAAATTTCACTGCTAGAAGGACAAATCTACTGATCAAGTTGCCACTCTTCTCAGGAACTGATAAAACATTGTTAATTATGTTTCATTCTCGCAATCAATTGAAGTCATTGCCGGACCAACTCCTAAAGATAACTTTTAAACTGGACGGTATCATTCAAATGGCAAAGACATATGACAAGGGAGAGAGACAGGCCATGTAACCAGTAAACATGCATTAGTAGAGCATGGTAGTGTCCTGGAGGAAGGGGCATCACAGAGCATAGAGATACTGGGAGAACCTGAAAAGGTATGTGCACTGTGCACAAGTCACAGGCAGATAAAAAGACGTGTTTCGGATCCCAACAGGACTACCCTCTTGATGATCAGTTCCAGACAATGTGCCAGATATGATAAGGATGCTGAAAAGCCAATCATTTCCAGACATGGCAAAAGTGAGTGCAACAAAACAGTGTGAAAAACAAACCACACACAAGAACTGGTAACCAAGACAAGCTCGACGGGAAGTTGAGGTTAAGCTAGACTAGTCTTTATCCAATGGTGACAAAGATGATGATATATACATGATCACTCAAAGCAGGCTGCTGACTGACGTGGCCAAGGCAAAGCCACCTTAAACTAAATGTAGATGGTCACACAAATCAAGTTCATACTAGATAGTGGGGCTCCGTAATGCCTTGTGTGTAGAGACATATGTACAGTAGAATGCCAAAACAGCCAAAAATTGGAACCCTCAAATGTGCTTGTTTACACGTGGGTTGCCACGAAAAAACACAACTGCTTGGGATGGTTTGAGACAACACTAAGGGCCTGATTAGGAGTCTGGTGGTCCAAGGACCGTGGGGCGCGGCAGTCCAGCCACTGCCGTACCCCCAGTCCAACCGCCGTATTACAACTTTGGCGGTTGGACCACCATTGCGCTGTCACAGCCGCCAGGGAACCGAGTTCCCTGGTGGTCCTGCGGCAGTCATGGGCTCACAATATGCTGCTGTGGCACAGCCATGCATATTACGAGTTTCAGGATGGCCAGCGGTGTCATGGATGTTCTTCCTCCATGAAACTGCTGGCAATAATGAAACAGAGGGGGCCCTACAGGGTCCCCTCGTGTGCCATGCATTCGGGTGCATGCATGGGGGCAAAGCCCATGCCATGCTGGAACGCGCTGTGGTGGTCCTGTGGCGGTGCCTTTCTAAGGCATACATAGGTGCCTTTGAATGGCACCACCGCAAGACCGACACACCGCCCGCCCATGAAAAACTCATAATCAGGTGGCGGGCGGCAGCCCTGTTTGGCAGTCCTGGTGCGGGGCAGTGGCGTGGTGGCCCACTCCAGGACCGCCAGTCTCATAATCAGGCCTTTAAATCACAACACATATGAAACAGCAGGGATGATCCATATGCTATATTCTGGAAACAACATAAGGTGCAGCCTCATCAACATAAAAATTCCTGATCCTGTTCAGTGGTCTAGAAAAACTAGAGGATAAAAACTTCACATATATGAGCTCATCTGCCCAGTAATCCAGATTGAACCAAAGAAATTTGTTTCCATTTAAATGACGCAGTTCAAAAACTACCCAGGCCACTACTGAACCTTCATATCATTAAAGAATCAAAGAGCCCCATACCAATGCTTACCTATTGCTGTGGTATCCAATAAAGAAAGTGAAAAACTTTGGATTTGTGTAAGTATGTGGGAATCGGACAAGGCTA
Source organism: Calotriton arnoldi (assembly GCA_963921515.1). Taxonomy (NCBI): domain Eukaryota; kingdom Metazoa; phylum Chordata; class Amphibia; order Caudata; family Salamandridae; genus Calotriton; species Calotriton arnoldi. The sequence continues at coordinate 1,688,591 of CAWUFW010003328.1, forward strand.
TTCAGCAGTAGTGACATTGTGGTTCACATATTAGTGATATGATCATTCAGGTAATGGGATAAATACAATCTCATAGGTTAGTATAAACAAGGGATATGACTTACTGGAGCTCGAAGAAGGATCTAGGTATATCCGCACATTCACCTCCATTGAAGGCATCTCTTCAGCAGCGGAAATATTTCAGGCAGCTATTGATAAGGTGCTATTGACAAGGCTATTGACAAGGTGATATGGCTGATAGTAAACTTGTTCAACTACAGTGACAACACTTTTGCCGACCTTCCTGTGGCGAAAAGGGCTTCGCCTAATTCACAGCGCAGTGTTAAGCCACTTAGGGCCTGATTCTGATGCGGTTAGGAAGGACTCTTAATGGCATTTGTTCTGTCCAAATTGAATCGGGAACGTGTCTTTCCGACCGACTCGGAAAGGTTTCTGACCGACCGAGTATGATGCGAGTTAGGCGTTAGGAATATCCCAATCCGAACCCAATGACATTTGGAATGACTGAACCGTACGGAGCAGAATCGTACGTCTCTACGGGCCTCGTTTCTGAATGACCGAGTAAAATGCCGGATTTGGACAGCCTTTCCGAATAGTGCCATCCGACTCGAATCGGCATTCGGAATCAGACTTTGGGGGCCCGTAGTGGGCCCCCCTACACCCAGAGCCTTCCCAATCGGGCCCATGGGTCCCCCCTTACCAGCCATGCACAGTGTGGCAGGCACCAGGGGGTGCCCGCCACTGGGTGCCCGATTTTCCCCAGCCACCCCTTTCTTCAAAGGGAGCCTATGCATTCGGTCGGAACAAAGGCTCCCATTGAAGTCAATGGGAGTCCAACCAAGTTGTATCTGGAAGCATCCGGATGCATCGTACTCAGTCGGTTGGACGCTCCTGATCCGATTCGGTCAGAAACCATTCCCAAACCCATTCGATCGGGAAGCTTTCCAAACCGCATCAGAATCCAGCCCCAAATGTGGCTTAATGCTGCTTTGTGAATAAGGCACCCTTTCATGTTATTCTTAGCGTTAAAGGTGTGGGCAATGGGTGGGCAATGGGTGTTGCGGTGGGCGTTCTGCCGCAACACCCACTGATTTTGACTCTGCTCCATATTTAGGGCGGCGTAAATATGGGGCAGTGCCAAAATTAAGACCAGGGAAAACCTAGTCTTAAACAGGCGAAATGAAGAGAAATGCTTTATTTCTCCTCGTTTTTGCTGTTTCTATGTGTGCTGCATTGTGCAGCACACATAAAAACAGAAAAACGCAATGTATGATTGCTTATGTGCAGGAACGTGTCCCTTCCTGCACATAAAAAATCATTTTAAAAGTGACGAGTTGCAACTACTATGTGTGCTGCACTAGCAGCACACATAGAAGTTACAAATTGCCATTTTTTTATTGTTTATGTGCAGGAAGAGACACCCTTGCACTATGGTGCAAGGGTGCCTGCGTTGGCAGTAGGCAGCTAAATTTAGCGCCAGCGCAGGGAGAAACGCAGGGCTGCACTGTATTGTTGTAAATACGGTGCAGCCCTGCATTTCTAAAGTGACGGAGCGTACTCCACCGCTTCACTTGTAATATGCCCCTATGGGCTTCATTAGGAGTCTGGCGGTCCTCTGACAGTCATAACTCGTGAGGTGCGGCAGTGGCAGTCTTCCATCTGCCCTATTATGACAAGGGCAGTCGGGACGCCCTTGGACTATCGCAACTGCCAGGGATCAGAGGCTGTGGTGCGGCGGTTTCGAGGTTGCAGTATGCTTGTTGGAGGCGCTGCCACCCCACCAAGCATATTAGAAGTTTACTCACCGCCAAACTTTTCATGGCAGTGTGACCTCCATGAAAAGTGTGGCGTAAGGAAACAAAGGTGCCTCAGCACCATGAGGTGCATGTAGGGGGGCACCTGTTGTGGCCCCCTGTCTACATGCACCCCAGTGCTGGCACATCATGGACTGCAGCAGCACCGCCGTGGGAACGCCAAAGAACCGTCCGCCAGACAGGAGATAACTCCTAATCTGGGGGCGGTTCAACAACGGGTTTGGCGGTGCGGGAGTGGGGCGGTCCCGCTCCCTCACCACCAAACTTGTAATGAGTGAGCACCCCACTATAAGAACTGACCAAGCAATATAGTACATACCATTGTTGATGAGACTTTAAGAATGCATTCAGAGAAATCAAAAGGAAGTGACCAATGCAGAGCATTTGGCACTGTTTGATCCCACCTGGGACACTGAAATGACAGAGAATGCCAGTCCAGTTGTATTGGGTGCAGTTCTAGACAGTTCTGGAAAGGCATAGACATACACACATGCATTCTTTCATATCCCAGCAAACTTTGGTCTGACACTGAGCTCGTGTTCTCACAATCTCAGATGGAAAGCCTGGCAGTGGTGGTCAGGACATGGGATTGCACAGATGGTTGTCGATACTGATTCCCACCCTCCTCCTTTATTTACCCTGGAAATGCACAGGCAAACCTCCCCCTTGTATGTAAGTAGAGGGGAAGATTGTGCGTAGAGAGGAAAACAGAAGTTCTGTACTTGAGTCACAGAAGCCCGAGTCTCTGGTTCACAGTTGAGGTTGTGTAGGACAAGCGTTCGTTCAACAGACATGACTGAGTAATCTCTGCAAGTCATAATACTGCAAAATATGTCATGCCATTCAGTCAAATCTTTAGTGAAAAATTACCCCAAGTCAGTATATTAGGTAAACCATCCTTTCAAGACTTACTTGCTTCTCCAAAGGTACAGAGGCTGACAAGCACAAGGGTGACTGGGAAACAACACTCAAACGTTGAAGAAATAGAAGGAACACTGCTTCACAAAAGCTAAGAGACATAGGAATGTACAAGCAAACAACTCAAACTGTGAATGAAAGGGGAACCAATGAAAAGAACAAAACAAATGTGAAAGGCAAAGTAAACCGGGTGTGACTACAAGTGAGAACTTTACAATAAACAAGTAGGGCCTCATTTATGAGAAGTGTTGCATCGCTGCAACAAAGCAGCGATGCAACACTTCTCAGTGCGCTCCCCTTGTGACACCAAGGATGCGCCGTATTTACAGTACGGCGCATCATGTCGCAAGGAGTTACAGAAACGTCAGTATTACTGATGTATCTGTATGCGCAAAAGTGACGCATTGCTGGGGGGTGTCTCAAAACAGACGCAACTCCAGCAATGTGTCCTTTCAAATGGTGCAAGCCCCATGTGAAAGGGCCTGCATCACCCTTACGCCTGCCATGAGGCAGGCGTAAGGTTTTCACGCAATGACATCCTAGAAGTGGCGCACTGAAATCTTATAGATTTCAAAGCGCAACTTCTACGAGGCTTTAATGTGGGCAAACGCCCACCCTGCATACATTATACCTGACGCAGGTATAATGTAGCGCAGGGGTTAAGAAAGTGACGCATCTGCCTAGATGCGTCACTTTGTAAATAGGGCGCAACATGGTGCATTTTTTACACCGCCGGTGCGTCACAAAAAGTGATGCACCGGCGGCGCAAAAGTGTAGCAAGGGCTCATAAATAAGGCCCTTATGGGCATATTAACAACGGCCAGCGATAATTATCGCTGGCCGTGCTTAGCGTTAATTTTGTTATCGCAGGCTATGTCTGGAATTTATCGCCCTGGTAGCGCGTTATTAATAACGCGTTTCTCCAGGGCGATAAAAATTCCAGAGATAGCGAGGTTATCGCCGTTTTGCAGGGAACATCGCTGGTTTTCCAACGATGTTCCCTGCAAAACGGCGATAACCTTGCTGATACGACCCACAGGGTCGTATCAGCATAATCCACCCCAATGTTAGGGATAGGTAAGTCTGCATTTTAGCAGACGTTAGTTTTTGGAGAAAACAGCGGTTTTCTCCAAAAACTAACGTGTGCTAAAATGTTGGGGCAGCCTTGTAAATATCAGGATGTGAACATCAGCGATATTTGCAAGGTAGTCCATCCGAGTACGCTCACTTTGCATCTCATTAGAGATGCAAAGGGAGGCGTTAGTAAAAGGGTGCTAGCATGCGATTATGCATGTTAGCACCCTCTTGTAAATAGGGCGATAGTTTTATCTCCGCTTTTTAGGCTTTTTAAGCCAAAAAAGCGGAGATAAAGCCCTTGTAAATATGCCCCTTATTTCCTAGGCATACTGTCTAATGCTGACTCTGCCTTTGTACTCCAGAAACCCTTCCCCCATTAGCTCCTTATTGACCCATGTGTCTTTTGTGTTCGGCTCTTATGCTATGCCCCGGCCTCAAAAGTCCTGTTTTCCTCCTTTTCTGTAGACATATCTTTGGTCTGTGTTCCCACCAGGTACATGTCACTGGTAGCACTTTTCTCTGTCTTTCAGAAGAAGTTAGCTGAACTTGTCATGACAGAACATGAATCATTACAGGAGCCCATCCCCTCAAAACCACCATCTCCCCAGCAGGGAGATATGAAAGACTTCTGTGGGAATCTACAATGAAATCTTTAATCAAATCAGGGGCATAAAGAAACTTTGCAGATTTTCAGATCTTTCTTATTTGTCATAACCTTTCCACCTGATGAGACACTGTGGTTGCCCTGTCTTAAACTCTGATTGCAGGGTGGATTCAACTTCAAAGTCAGGTTGCCCATTACCCAATAATAGGGGATATTTCTGCCTTTGTGAATGAAGTGGTTGAACAGGGGATAAATGCAGAACAGGATCCATATTCCACTTCTGCGAACGCTCTAACTGGAACGTTGCTGACCCTACCATCTGTAAGACTGTAAAAGGTCCTCAAAATAAAGGATGAATTTGAATGACTGTTATTTCCAAATATTACGGCAACAACGACACAGTACTTCCTTTCTTGTATTTCAGAACCCATTGTCTATGAATGTCAGAGAATCTTTTCCGATCTAATTTTACCTTCATTAACTGCCTAACAGTTGTTTTCTGAATTTCACACATGTGATGCAACAGGTATTGGACATAGAGAACGGCATTGTCTTGAACTGAGAGGGCCAAATTCTAGGGTGGATGCCATAACCTCAGCTGAAAGGACAATAATCTATGCATGTATGGATGGAATTGTTGTAAGAAAATCCATTAGTAGCCTTTTTCCCCAATAAAGATGACAATTTATCAAAACAAAACAAAAATATTGTGCTAGGGTCTGATTTACTCTTTCTGTCTGGCCATCTATTTAGAGATGATGGATGGTTAATTTGTATTTGCTGCTACCAGCTTATTCAATACCTCATTCAAGAGTCTGGAAATAAGCTGTGTTGCCCTATCTGTAGTGATTATTTCTGGTAATCCATGTAACCTGACAACCCCTTAAAAACATTTTGGGGGACAAAATGGCAGATTGTCTAAGAGAATGGTTTGAGCCAACTTTGCAAAAGGGTCCACCACCATTAGTATAATAGTTTATCCTTCTGAGGGAGGTAAATCCACCATAAAATCCAAGGTGATATGGGACCAAAGTTAACTGGACACTGGAAGAGTTTGTAACAGACTGGATTTTCAAGAAATTACTTTGCTTGAGTACGTGCAGTACATTTCTTCATGTGTTGTTTAGTTGTTTTCTTTGTATTTCTGACAATGAGAACATGTCTGCTAACAATTCACTGGTTTTCTTAAAACTAGGATGGCCCCTTGCATGCGCATCTTGACATAACAAGATGAAACGTCTTTGTACGCCTTCTTACAGAACATTTCCTTTATCCAGCAATTCTTTCATTCTCTCCTCTTTATTCATCATTGCTTGTCTTCTTGCACCTCGTTCAGCAATGTAGCAGATTCAACCCTTAGTCCTGATTGAAGGGTTAATTTGGATGGACTAGGCAGAGAACATTCTTCCCCTCCTATTTGTTGGGATAGTGCATCAGCCTTTTAATGCCTTTCCCCTGATTTATATTTGATTTAGAAACGAGATAAGATAAAATGTCCATCTTAATGGCTAATGTAAAAGCATTTTATAGTCCTGGGAAATCGTAGATGCTGATGACTGGTCCAGGCTGTAGGATTGTGAACTGCCACTTCCAGATATGTCTCCATCCTATAAAAGGTGTCCATGATAGCCAAGCTTTCTTTGTCATTGGCTGTGCCCTTTTTTCACACAAGTTACTACTCTAGATCAATGCTCTAATCTATGTAATTCTTCTGTGACTGGGTGTCTCTGTGAAAGAATGGGCCCAATTATAAAAGCTGATACATCTGTCTCTGAGATGAACTGTCTGGGGGCCGTGCTTGGGCCCCCAAGCACGCTTTCCGACATGTCGGACAGGCCGACATGGAAACCATGCCGGAAACCGTGCACCGTAATCGTAAGATTACTGGCTGGCTTCCGACTGTCCGACGGGCTCCTGGAGCCCATCAGAAGCCAGCCGGAATGACCGGCCAATTTACTTTTCGACCGCCTAGATCATAATTAGGCGGTGGGAAAGTAAACCTAGCAGCCCATTACAATGCGGCCCTAACGGTCGGAGCCTATACGGGCCATATCGTAATCAGCCCCTTAGTGTTAAAAAAATCTAAAAATAAAACATATTTATTATTTCATTAAAATTATTTGAACTCTGTTTTCTGAATTTACTGTAAGATACATTTTCATTAAAACATGATTAAACAACTTTTAATTAATTTTTAGATCACTTTAGGTAAAGATTATTAACCCCTTCCCTGCGGGAGTAATTCCCCCACGGGGGCGGGGGGCGGGGGGTGAGCGTGGCGCCGCGGTGCTCGTGACGAGACCAGCTCGTCATGAGTCACAGTGGAGCTGTGCTCATGATGAGCTGGTCTCGTCACAACCCCGCCCACTCATTAATTCTCCCGCACAGGCGGGGAATTAATCCCGCGTGGGCGGCGGGCAGCCGTTATGACGAGACCAGCTCATCATGAGCACAGCTCCACTGTGACTCATGACGAGCTGGTCTCGTCATGAGCATCGAAGCGGTTATTGCATGATAAAGAAATATTTGTTTAAAATGTTAGGTGTGAGTTTATTTTTTTAATTTCACCTGAAGAAAAATATGTTTTTTTAATTTAAAGCATTTACATTAATTAAAGGATTACTTCAGAATTAATTTAATAGTGCTCAAGCATTTTTTTATTTTGTTTGAAATTTAAAATGTATATATATATATAAAATTACATTAATATTTCAGGTAAAATAGTTTTACTAATTTATTATAAACTTTAATAAAATGTTTTTTAAATTGTCCCTCTATTTTACCATAGGGAGATCTCCATTCTGACAGTGTAGTCTCCCTATGGTAAAGTGCAGCGATGTTAACAAGATTATTTAACTAAAAATGTTAAAATATCTTTATAATAAATATCAATGTAATTTTTTTCATATATTTATTTGACATTCAGAACAAAATACAAGAATGGCAAAATACTATTACCTTAATTTTTAATTACATCATTGAATCATGTAAACATATTAAATTAAATAAAAATATTTAGTTTTTCTGAAGTTTATATTAAAAAATATATTCCCATCTCAAGGGAAAAAAATATTATGCTTTAAAGATTATTAAACGTGGTGTATAGAATTAAATGTAATTTAATTACATGGTAATAAAAAATAATGTTACATTAATATATGAATTCAAAAATGGTTCTTAGATATTTTATAATTGAGTAATTTATGTTTTAGTTTTACATTTTTAAAAATATTTAATTTGATTTATTCATATTATTTAACTATTTTAAATAAATGAATTTAACTTAACATTACTTCTTATGAGTCCATTACTTTCTATGGGAGGGTGCTGCAGTACCAATAGTTTGCCATGTGTGTTGCTGGACTTATTCCAGCTCTGAGCTTGAGTAATGTACTGGGTACATTTTGGCTGTAGTAACTTTGGAGGTGCAGTTTGTGAATAGTACTCGGCTTACTCTTTTGTGAGTAGGCGCATCTCCCTCCCTAAATCCCTCCATAATCCTCCTTAAAGCCGTCATTACTCCTCTCTAACCCCCTCCAATTTAGGGCCCGATTCCTATCTTGCTAGGAAAGCCCTCCGTACGACTCAGATCCGGAGGGTTGTCCGAGCGAGACGTGCTCCTGGAGTCCGACCGAACGAGTACGATGCAGCCGTATGCTGACAGACTCGGTTCGCTTGGACTCCCATTAAACTCTATGGGAGCCTGTGTACAGACGAGTGCACAGGCTCCCATGGCAGAAAAGGGGTGGGTGGGGAAAAGCGTACAGCCTGTGGTGGGCACCCCATGTTGCCCATCACACTGTGCATGCCTGGATCGGGGGCCCATGGGCACACCCCCGTGACAGATTTGGAGGGCCCCGGGTGCAGGGGGGCCTGCTACGGCCCCCCGAAGTACGCTTCCGACAGCAGTTTCGTCTTGCTGAGACCGAGGCGAAGCGGCTGTCCGAATCGTGCATTGTACTCGCTCGGTTGGCATTCGGCTCCATTGCGCTGTACGATCCGGCTGCGAATGAGTCGTACGGAGCAGTTCGGGTCCGGAAACGATTCGGTCAGCGCTTACGTGATCTTCACATCGTACTTGGTCGTTCGGACCTGTGTATGATTCGGTCGTAAACAAGGGCTACGAATCGGATCCGGCAAAGCCAAATCTGATTCAGAGGCCTTCCGAGCGAGATCGGAATCGGGCCCTTTGTAGTAAGTATGTCCCTTTTCCAGTAACTCTCCCTGGGCCCTCCCATGTTTCCTACTCAGGGACTAATTATGAGTTTGGCGGTCCGAGGACCGCAAATATCACAGTGGCTCAGCGGTGGCGGTCCGGCCCCCCCAGCACCGGCGGCCCGACTGCCAGATTACAACTTGGGTGGTCGGACCGCCATAGCATTGCCGCAACCACCAGGGATCAGGGATCTCTGGCGGTGGCGCAGCAGTCTGAAGGCTGCAATGTGCTTGGTAGTGCCCTTCTGTGCTTTCTAGGAACAGACATTGAAAACTTGAATCACACTATCCTTGGGATCGAAGTAGCTGCCTCTCAGAAACAGTCACTGAGGTACTTTTAATCACTTCAACATGATAAACTCAGTGATTGGTGGTGTCCAGGACCATACAATGAAAGAAACCCTCTTGAAGAAGCAGAACTGGTGAGTGTGAGCTTGTGCTCCTTCTCCCACCGCTGCTCCCCAAAGACTTCACACAGGATCATGCAAATCCAGCACAACTGCAAGAACTTAAATAAGCTGATGCTTGAAAAGAAAACAAGTTACTGTGCATGTTGCTATGCTCCTGGTTATAAACCTTGCCATATAGTGGATTTTGTGTCTACACATGAGAATGTCAACATAATTGTAATGTCTTTTATGTTTTTGTTTTGGTTGTTTTTTTCCTCTTCAGTCTGAGTTCTTCTTCTCCCCTCAGTGGCTGCCGCCTCCTAACCTGTCCTCCCCTTCTTCACTGGGCCTAGGCAGGCCATGTTTAATCCCTCCTCCCGGGGCTTACAGCCTGGGCATCTAGTTAAGTCTGAAAGGTTATGGCTTTCTTACTGGGGTGTCTTTCCTTGTTTGGGCTTGATGGGCTGGAACACTGTCCTCATCTCTTCCCCCTCCACTCCATTTTTTGTTAAAATTATGTCTCTCCTCCAGGTACCCACAATCGAACCACAAAGACAGCATGCTTGCAGATAAGCAAATCCATAGCTGCCTATTCTAGGATTAGATTATTTTATGGATTTAAAATATTAGTTATAGTTTAGCAGGACTCCAGGGATTTGGGCTTTTATTGCACCTGGTGGACTTCATTTATGATTTACTGTTGGCTTAACAGTACCTCGGAGTTTGGGCTTCAATTGAGCCTTGGTGGGCTTCTCATAGGGCCTGATTACAACTTGCATGGTGCAGGGGTGCTGAAATGACCAGGTCCAAATTTACCATTTCCAGGCAGTAATTTCACTGCAGCACTCTGCAATTAGAAGTTAATCCCACCAAATCAGCAATATGACATGATTTTAGTGCGGCAAAACCCACATGCTAACTCCCATTTTGGGAGGCCATTTTCTGCTCCCCCTCTGTCACAGGAAGGAGACTTGTGGGGACATGGTTACTCTTGTGCCTCCAGCCCTTTCCAGAGCTGCATCTGATTTTACCATCCGGGATTTCCACCCAGTAAAATCAGGCTTGGTGTTCCCACACATCGTAACGCTGAGTACAGGAACAATGGGGTACTTATGACTGAGCAGAGTGGTGTCCCTCCCAGGATACTGCTCCACCTGGCCTATAATCAGGACTACATTGTTTTATTTAGTGATTTAATAGTGCCTCGAGGGACTTTGGCCTCTATTGCTGCCCTGTGGACTCGCACCAAAAAGCCCATAGGAGGAGGCTCTTCCTTTGTTTAGATTTGAAAGTATCAGAACACCCTCCCTTAGATAATATGATCATCCAAAGTTGCCTTGAATACAGTATTCAAGTTTAGATGGCCCCATAAACACACAGCTGACCTCGCGTCATACTGGCTCACATATGCCCCCTTCACCTTCCACCTCATGCGTAAGGCACTGCTACATGATGCAGTGCCAAGTCCGGGGCACTCTTTTTCCACCTCAGGCACAGTACCAAAACTCAACACTAATAGACAATAAAGCAACCAACTTATGTTCTTCATCCAGACACTGGATATTTGGGTAACTACATACTCAATTGCAGAAGACTATGGGACATCGACAAGAGGCAGGAAATTGTTATGGAAATGTCACAACATAATGCAAAATAAGAATACTCACAGAGCTTGTTTTTTTCCTGAAAACCATTATTTACATAGGGCCTTATTATGACTTTGGCGGTCTCGGAGCAGGGCCGCAGCCCCGCTCCAAGACCACCAAAGCCATAAAAAACCGCTCACCAGAGTACAACTTTTAAAGTCTCTGGCGGGTAGTTCTTTGGCTGTCCCACAGCAGTGTCTCTGAAAAAGGCACTGCAAAGGGAGCATCAATGGCAGTTCCTGCAGGGCATGGACTGTCATGTCCATGCCCTTCATGAACTGGGGGCGCATGCAGACAGAGGGGCAGAACATGTGCCTACCTGCATGCACCCCTTGGTGCAGAGGCGCTAGGGACAGGGACCCCTTTGTTTCCACACCACCACACTTTTCATGGCGGTCGTACCGCCATGAAAAGTATGGTGGTGAGGAAACTCGTAATATGCTTGCTGGGGCTGCAGCAGCCCGCCAAGCATATTACGGCCTCAAGACCTCCACGCCACTCCCTGGCGGTTGCGATCGTTCCAGGGTGGCCCGTCCGCCCTGGTCATAATTGGGCGGACGTAAGACACCCACCACCGCACCCCCTGCAAGTCTGGCGGTCTGTGGACTACCAGACTCGTAATGAGGCCCTAAGCCTTCAACCTGGAGAGAACAAGGTACTGAAATCCTAACACTGAGGTTTTTAAACATATTGCTCCTGTATTAATCCAAATATTCTGAAATAGCCAAAATGCTGCAGTAAGTTGTGCAAAGTACATCTCAAATCCCAAAACGGCTTGATGGCTTGTGAGGAAATGTGTAAAGGGAAATACGAACACAGCTAATTTTTGACATGATAACGAAATGTCTGACAAGGTAGTCATATCTACTTTACATTTTCAAGGTAGCCATTGACTATGTAATTGAAATCTTTCCGATTCAGTTCTCTTGATATTCAAAGATATTTGTAAACAACATTTGCTTGATGGTTTACACATTTATGAAATTCTTAAAGGCAGCCTGGAGTACTTCTAGAGACTGACAGTCTCGGATTCCCAAGAAAGCTTCTGGGAATCACCTTTTTTTGCACGGCAAACCTCTATTGCAACTTGCGTAATTGCAGGCAGAGTACAGGTATGCATGACAAAATGTCTTGCCTGAAAGCAATTGTACTTGGTAATTGTTTCCCATCTTTTATTCCTCAGTGGAAAATATTCTTACATGTAGAACAATCCCTTCCATTTAAGCTCTCACCAGACCAACCAACAGAATGTGATTTACCTCTGCTCTTGGCAGGAGTAAATCTTTGATCTTTGCCGGGGTAAGAAATGCCGCAAAAAATTCTGAATGCCACAAACATGCACACACTTTCCAAGCATCTCTCTCACCAATATGGCTACTCCACGTTCAGTTCTGGGATAATATTATGTGCCAGTAAATATATTTCCACTCAAAGATCAAGCCATTTACATGTATATGGTGAACTTACAAGTGCAATTGGCTTTTTAAATTAGCTCGTTGTGTGTAAATGCATCTTACAAGGCAATACTAAAAATAGGAAACGGATGACCAACCCTCCCCACCTGAATTGTACTAGCCAGGCGACAAGGACTTGAGTTCCACAGAGTGGCCGCCATTTTAGAAAAGGCTTCCTCTCGGGTGGCCCACCCTATCTTCTGTCTCAATAAGCCCCCTCTGGGTGATCAGTTCAAACAAAGGTACAACTAAAATCTAGAGATTACAAAATCCCACACACTGGCTCTAATGCTGAATAAGGAGAAGACCTGTCTATCAGAAAGTATCATCTTTTGCTGTGTCCTAGCCTGGGAAGTTAAAGGCGCCACCCCCTTCATCAAGGCCTTTAGTCTGTTTCAGTACACTGCCTTTTGTTGAAGTGATCGTTCTGGCATCTGGCTCTGATGATTCAAGATAATCATGTTGAGTTTCTTTGCCTTGGGCTTGTTTTCAAGTTTTCCCACCGGTCCATCGATTTGTTGGCTCTGTTGTGGTGTTCTTTACGCAGGAGGAGGCTCCGCGTCTATAAATAACACCTTCCAGCACAGTCCAGTGGTTAGGATTAGTCCACTTCATTGCAAGCGGACAAGAAACCAACACACGTGTCAGAGCATCCCTCACTTTTGCAGCAAATCATGTTAAATGCTCCGTGGAGGCAGAGGACCTTGGCCTTCTGTGCATGAACTCCGCGCCCCGGTGAAGGTCGCTGCGCACAGGAGCATCCATTGCGAGTGGTTGAAACGAACGCCATACAATTCAGTGAAAAACGAATTGTTTTCTCAGAAGAATGGAGTAATTACTGTAAAGTGCATTTTTTCCTATCCATTGCTCAAAAATGTTTAAAAAATAAGAAACTGCGGGGGATATTTACAAAAAAAGTGGCGGAGTGAGGCGTTAGCCGTCATGGCTTAACGCCTCACTCCGCCACTTCTGAAACGCAAGGCTGCACCATATTTACAATGATATGGTGCAGCCTTGCGTTTCCCCCTGCGATGGTGCTACACGTAGCAGTGTAGCGCCAACGCAGACACCCTTGCACCATAGTGCAAGGGTGTCTGCGTGCAGGGGAGGATTGTTTATGTGTAGGAAGGTGTCCCTTCCTGCACATAAACAATCCTAAAATGCCATTTTGTCACTGTCATGTGTGCTGCTTCGTGCAGCACACATGAAAGTCACAAAATGGCATTTTTTTAAAGGTTTGTTTATGTACAGGAAGGGACACCTTCCTGTGTATAAACAATCCATGGCATTTAGCTTTTTCCATGTGTGCTGCACAAGGCAGCACACATGGACAAAGCAAAACCGAGGAGAAATGATGCATTTCTCCTTGTTTTGCCAACTTAAGACCAGGTTTTTCCTGGTCTTAATTTTGGTGCTGACTTCTATGTACGCTGCCCTTGTACATAGGGGGCAGCGTCAAAATCAATCGGTGTTACGGTGGAACGCCCACTGCAACACCCGCTGCCCACCCCTTTCACACTAACCATAGCGTGAAAGGGGGCCTTTTTTAAAAGGCAGCGTTAAGCCATGTTAAGTGGCTTAACGCTGCCTTGTAAATAAGGCTAAGCCCCTATCGCCACCACAAAGTCGATAAAAGTGATGTTGTGGTGGCGATAGGGGCTTGTACATATGTTCCTGAGTTCCTTATGCACATTGAGCCTTCTTAACAGGTAAACAGGAGCGTTTTTTCATATTCTACATCTTGTATTTTTCTGTTTAACTCAATGTATTTTGCTGTCTTTCTTCATGTACTATGAGCTTACCAAAAACAAGCTAGAACAATTTCTTTTTTTTATATTTTTCTAATAGTATTATTGGCTAATGTCTCGGAGCAAAAGGAACATATTTTGTTTTATTCTCCTACATAAATATAACTAAATTAACCAACCCTACTCCTTGCGATACATTTTTGATTTGAGATGTACATAAACATAAGGGGTCTGATTCACAAAAGTAACTTACTCTTTTGTGTAAATTTCCTTTTTAGAGTAAGTTTACTACTTTTTGCTTATTCACACAATCCGAGTGTAAGTTATTGCTAAAAAAAAACAGTACAAAGTCCAGGTCCATACATGACCAACCACTGGTACTGCAACACCCCCCATATAAAAATAATGGTGGTAGGGAATTAAAATAAAACCTCATAGGAAATTGTGGTAAATTAAATTAATTTCTGTAACATAGTTAAAAATGTAACTAATATGTGTTAATGTTAAAAATATATATAACTATAGTACATGTTTATTATTTAATTATGAAATATTTTAGTACCCTATTTTGAATTTAAACATTATTGTAACTATAACGTATATGAAAAAATAGCTATATTGATTTTAATTAATTTTTAATTCTACACATCAATTTTAAAATGTATTAATGCATAGTATAAAAATATTTATTTTCTTTATTTGGTAATTTATTTTTAATTTAAACTTCATAAAAATACATTTTATTTTAAATATTTCCATTATTTAAAGATTTGTTTAAAAATTAAGGCCCTAATTACAATGGTGGTCGGTTGGACCATTGATCGCCATCGCATTGGGCAGGAGACCATCCGACAATGAGTCGGCGGGCCCACCTGCCCTATTACAATGAGACCAGCACGGCGGTCAGAAAGGGCTTTTTTCTACTGTGGCTTGTGCTGCGGCCCAGTAAAAGGGATCTTGGATCCTGTCGGAGGCGGCGGTCTTTCCCCTTGACCTCTGCGGTCCGACCACATGCCTCAAAATGCGGCGGACAGACTGATGACCTGGATGTCTGACAGACCGCCACCGACAGGCCGACAATATAATGAGGCCCTAAGTTACAAGTGCTGCAGTATTATTTATTTTTGTGTTCTATAATTAAAATAAACAATACATTGAATTGACATTAATATTTAATATAAAAATATGTTTAATTTTTATTTTTGAACTAAATAAATTTTTTCAATTTTCCCTATGCTTTTCGATAGGGAGACTCCATAGTGCAGAGTTATATGATACACCAGTGGTTCTTAACCTGTGGTCAGGGGACCACTGGAGATCTGCAAAGTCTACTCAGGGGGTCCGTGTCTGATAAGAAAATTGCATAAATTAACAGAATAATAAAGTGTATATAAATTAAGAAGCAAAATGTACAATTTAAAATCTAAAAACTATCTGTAGTGTAAAGGTTACAGAATTTGTAAATGGAGGCTAAAAATTAAGTTAGTATCCTCAGATTGATTCATGGAAGTAGTGCAAGTGCATGAACAAAATATAGTGTGAGCGATGAGTGGCCTTAATTGAATTTGGAAATGCTCCAACTTTCCCATTAAAATGAAGATTTTGAAAATATTTTTTGTAATTTAAATAAAATATTTCCTCTTTTGAATATTTGTTTGATGAATGCTTGTTTCATTTTTTTCTGTACTGTTTTGCAGTTCACATTTTCACAAATACTAGGCTGTGGTTCCCAGCTTCCAGTAATTACTCAGTGGGGGTCCCCGGATACCAATAATGTGTCCCAGGTTCTAGTAATGATTAAATGGGGGCCCAAAGAAGTGAAAAACCTAAGAACCAATGCAATACACCATGATTTTCTTTTCAACTCCCTCATTCCATTTTATTTTTTGATTTCACCTTTGCACACCAAATGGTCTCTTTAATTACCCTATTTTTGTCCTCTATAACATTCCATTCCATTTGGGATTATAAAGAGCACATTTCTTGTGTTTGATAGTCCTCTCATCCAGATACCTTTCCAATTCTTCAGATACCAACTGTACCCATTATCTGTTGAGATTGAGTGTGGGAACCCTCTCTACCCAAAACTCCATTAAGAAACTTAATTACTTGGGCCCTCATTACAATACAGGTTGGATGAGAGTCCGACCGACATCGTTTCGGGACTGCCCGACAATTAGGCGGTGGTCCCAACCTCCAAATTACTATCCTACCTCCATGTAGGTGGTCGGAAACATGATTTTTTTGCACTGATGCTTGTGTTGCGGCCCAGAAAAGGGCCACAGCACAAGCCTCCATGCAAAAGGCATGTTTGAAACATCCTGGCACTGTTTGCCAGGCACCATGTGGTACCTAGCATGGATGTTTCGGGGGGCACCATGGGTGCCCCCCAGACCACATAGCGGAGGCCCAGAGGGCTTTACGCAGTACACATAGAAAGAGGAAAATGCCTCCTAGGATTGTTTTTGTGCATGAAGGTGGACCTTCCTGCACAGATACAATCCTGCTTGCAACGGAGGCACCCTTGCACCATTGCGCAAGGGTGCCTACATTGCCGCTAGGCTGTAGAAAGGGCACCAGTGCAGGGAGAAAGGACAGGAATGCACCATATTGCTTGAATCCTCTGAGGATTGTTTTTGTGCAGGAAGGTGTCCCTTACTACACAAAAACAATCCTGCCTGCAACATAGGCCTCGACCATAGCGCAAAGGTGCCTGCATTGGTGTTAGCAGCACATTGTGCGCCAGCACAAGGAAAGGACAGGAATGTGCCATATATTGTTAAATACTGCACATTCCTACCCTTTCACTCAGCACAGCAAGGTAGCTTGCTATGCTGCGCTGCGTGAAAGCTTGACAAATGTTGGTAATGAGATCTTTAGAAATATGTGAAAGGGTTGCTTTCAAAAGGTTCACAAAAGTGAAATTAAATATCAGTTGGCAAAGTGTTCAATTGCAAAAGCTAGTCTTAACAGCAAATAATGTTGTGCATGTATTTTTGACTGACATTCATTTAACATAAACGTGTTATGTTAATCTTTCCTTTTGTAATGTTTCACTGACATTTTCATTACTTTAAATACTTTATTCAGTCATTTTCTAAGAGCTTCAATTCATCATCCACCCATCTGTGCAAAATCTGCTACGGTCAATTTCACACAGACCAACTCTGCTGAGCGGCGCCATCGTCTCTGAATCTTTCAGCCAGTTTCTGGTTTTTAGCTTTAGTGACTTTGTAAGCTGAGGTGTTCACGGATAGATCCACTGAGTCTTGTGCTGGTGATCATGTGACACAACGCAACGTAAAGCGATATTTCATACAGTGTGGAATCCTGCTTTGCATCTGGCTGCGTGAGCGCCAGCGCAAACATAAGTAAATACACCCCTCTGGCTTTTAAATACACTGGGACAAATGAAATTGCAAATTGTTATTGGCCTGAAAGTCTAAGGCCCAGATTCTCAAAGGTTTAGCGTTGGGTTAGCGTTACTTTTTAAACCCAAACCGGATGCTAAACTTGTTTGTGATTTATAAACCAACGCTAATTGGTATTACTGTTGGTTTGTATGTAAAGGGAAGGTAAACCAGAGCGAAACGCTGCTTTGCATTAGTTTGCGTCAAGGGGGTGTTTCATGGAGGGTACATGGGCATTCCCATGCAATCACCCATGATTTTTGACGCTACACCCTATTCACTAATATTGGTAGAAAGGGTTTAGTGCCAAAATTAATGCAGCTGAAAATGTTTTCATTTCCGTATGTTTTTACGACTTTACATGCGTGCTGCACGGTACAGAACATATACAAAGTAGGAACAGCTTTTAAACTTGTCTAGGCATAGTATTTATGTACAGGAAGGGTACACTTCCCATACAAAACCTATGCTAGACTCAGGCACACCCTAGTAATATGGAGCTAAGGCGTGTGTCTGGTGCACAGCAGCTGAAATCAGCGTCAATGCTAGGGAGATGGGAGGAGAGTGCCATATTTCTGTAAATATGGCACTCTCCTGCTCTCTCCCTGTCATGCAATACAGCGCAGCATCGGTGGGTGCTGTGCTGTGTTGCCTGACATCTTATAGAATCTGGACCTAAAACTGAGAGTCACGTGGGGCAAAATAGCAGCACTGGAAGACAGGGCTGAGGTAGTACAGGAAAACTTGGGCCCTTATTTATGAGAGCCCTGCATCATTTCTGCACCACGTACAGTGGTACATGCATGACACAGGGCAATCATTGAGATTTATGAAGCCACACAAAGTCACCCTGCATGGCTTTGAGTGGCCTCATAAATCATGAGTTAGGCACTGCAGCGCAAATCACTGAGTCGCCTAACTCTGTGCCCGGGAGGCGTTCCATGGGCATTGCGGTGGGTTTTCCCATGCAACACCCACGGAATTTAACACTGCCCTAGATTTGCAAAATCATGTAAACGTGGGGAGAGGCGTCAAATTCATACGCCTCCCAAGGTGAGGTGGAATGAGGAGAAATATGTTTATTTCGCCTCATTTTCTCAGCACACATAGA
Organism: Calotriton arnoldi; assembly: GCA_963921515.1. Taxonomy (NCBI): domain Eukaryota; kingdom Metazoa; phylum Chordata; class Amphibia; order Caudata; family Salamandridae; genus Calotriton; species Calotriton arnoldi. Next base: position 1,706,977 of record CAWUFW010003328.1, read on the forward strand.
AAGAGGAAAACACCTCTTAGGATTGTTTTTGTGCAGGAAGATGCACCTTCCTGCACAAAAACAATCCTGCATGCAATGGAGGCACCATTGCACCATGGTGCAAGGGTACCCACGTTGGTGCTACACTGCCAAAATGGCGCAAGTGCAGGGAGAAAGGACAGGAAGGCACTGTATTGCTTACAAAAGGTGCATTCCTGCCCTTTCTCTTTGGCGTAGAGCAGCGCAGCAAGGTGCCTTGCTGTGCTGCCCTACGCCAAAATCCCATAAATGAGGTCCTTGATTTATAAGCTCACATTTCAACTCAATGTCTTCGTTTTAACCAGCAAGTCAGGTTAAAAATGTCCAGATTGAAGTAATTTTGGGGACAAATATCTTGGACAAATAATTACACAATTGTTAGACCTGGCATCCTTGGCGGGGATTCTCCTATTATTTTGCCTCTGCCTCCTGTGGTTTTTGCTGTATGGTGGAATTTGTTTTTGCCGGTCTAGATGCTTTGGGTACTTTGCCACTGCTGATCAGTGTCAAAGAGCAAGAGCTCCCTGTATAAATTGTGTTTATGGATTAGTGTTTCCATGATTGGCTTATTTGATTTACTCGTAAGTCCCTAGTACTGTGCACGCAGGGGCAGATTTACAAGCCCCTTGCGCTGACAGTACGTCACTTTTTGTGACGCACTGGCAGCGCAATACACTGCCCCATATTTACAAGGACAGGAAAAGCCACCCTTCGTGGCTTTTCCTGTCCTTGTAAATATGGACACTTAACACGCTTCACTTTGCATGATAGGGACGTTCCATGGGTGTTGCTGTGGGTGTTCCCACGCAACACCCATGGAACCAGACACATTTCCAGATTTACGAGGAAGCGTAAATCTGGAAATGCGTGTGAATGCTACGCCTTCCCAGGGGAGGCGTAGTGAGGCGCAAATGAATACATTTCTCCTCGTTTTTGTTTCCTGTTTCTATGCGTGCTGCATTCTGCAGCACACATTGAAAGAGGAAATCACCTCTAATGATTGTTTTTGTTCAGGAAGGGTTCCCTTCCTGCACATAAATAATCATTGAAAGTATGCTGTTTTTCAACTTCTATGTGTGCTAATGCAGCACACATATAAGATGAAAAACGGCATTTCAGATTGTTTTTGTTCAGGAAGGGAACCCTTCCTGAACAAAAACAATCTCCCCACGACGCAGGCATCCTTGCACCATGGTGCAAGGGAGCCTGCATTGGCGCATGGCAGCAGTTTGTGCGCCAGCGCAGGGGGAAGCACAGAAGTGCGACATATTGTTGTAAATATGTCGCATCGCTGTGCTTTCCAAACTAATGCAGCACGGCACAGCAAAATGACTTCCTGTGCCGTGCTGCGTTAGTTTATTGCAAATCTGCCCCAGTGTGTGTCCGGGGCCTGTAAATCAGATGCTACTAGTGGGCCTGCAGCACCATCATCATCAAAATAACTTTATTTCGCCTACCAAAATGGTGGCATAAAAAGTATACTAAAAACAGTTACATTATAGCACAGTCAAATATTTACAATTTTACATAACAAACCCAGTAATATAAAACCAATTGATCTCATAATCTTATACATAAGTCCATCCTTGAGTAAATATATCAAATAACAGATTAAAAAGTCAATCTTCTCTTCTTCAATGCTAACAGGAAAAAGGACGCCAGTGAAAAACATGTAAAAGGGTCAGACAATAGCTGTAAGTAAAAAGGGCCACACGACACTGTCTAAAATTCATCTTGCGTATAAGAGGGATAATAAACCTTTTTCTTTGTTCCTGATAAAATTTACAAAAATAAAAAGTGAAGATTATTCTGAATAGATAAATCATCACATGTGCAAAGAGGCAATTCAGAAAGTGCATACGTTTTTGATGGAAATCCTAACATCAAAGGGATATAATTTAACCGAAATCTCACTAATATGAATCTATGTTGCTGGTTAGTGACAAAAGACAGATAAGTTGTATTAGAATCCAGTGACGTAATACTTGGAACAGCAGAAAATGTTCTAACAGTTGTCAGGCTAAAATTAGCGTTCTGCCTCCTTACTTGTAATCTAGACAGTAATTGGTATTTTAACTCTTTCTTTGAAACAGAGCAACATGACACAGGGTTAGTATACAATTCATGTAACCCAACTGCCTTAAGTGTGGATTCTACATAACATATCCATCTAATCCTACTAACCCCATCTAACTTCTGGACATCATTTATTATATCTCTAGTCAGCGCAAGAGTGTCCTTACGCCAAATCGAATGCCACAATAAAACAGGTGAAATAGAGATTTTGTCACAGATATAAGGGACATCTAATTCAGTGTGACAAATAAAATTAGAACAGGATTTGGGTAAGGAAACTAATTTCTTCAAAAGGTATCCTCAATCATTTGTAGTTTCGAGCAATCTACAACACCCCACACTGCTGCTCCATATGTTGCAACAGATACACTTTTAGCCTGATAGACTTTCTTTATAGTTTCAATCGGTTTCGATCCAATCTTTTTACAAATTTACTAAGGGCCCCAATAGTCTTCTCCATCTGCAGACACCTATTTTCAATCATAGACTTCCAATTACATTGTCCATTAAACACAATCCCCAAATAATTAAAAGAATCTACCACTTCCATTTTACCCCTTCAATATGGATATTGGGCTGTTTCCTCTGTTTAGCACCTGCCACTAACACAAAAGATTTGGAAAAATTAATTCTCATATCCAGATCGTTCATAAATTTAATATACTCCCTTACTATCCGGCGCAGTGCATTACCAGTGCGAGCTAAGATCACTGCGTCATCCGCATAGAGGAGTAGAGGTACCTGCATAGACTTAATGTAAGGGACATCTGGAGTAATACCAATTAGGGCAGATTCAACAGCATTGGTATACAATGAAAATAAAAAGGGGGCAAGGACGCACTCCTGGCGTACACCTCTTGTAATTTTAAAATGTCTCGTACACTCACCATTTTTCCCAAAACGAACAGAGGCTGAGGCCCCACTATACAAATCCTGGATAATACGTATGATCTGGATCTCAACTCCCATTGCCTCCATGATCTGCCACAGCCTATGCTGTGCCACGCAGTCAAAGGCTGCGGACAGATCCATGAAGGCAAGATACAAGTGGCCATTTTTTGCAGCCGTATATTTTGCTATTATCAGGTTCAAATTCAGGCACTGATCCACCGTTCCTTTCCCTTCCTAAAACCATATTGAGTAGGGATAATAATATTCTTCTCCATTGCCCAGACCTCGAGTCTATTTAAAAGGAGCCGTCCCATTAATTTTGCTGTGGAATCTATCAAAGATATCGGCCTGTAATTGATTGGCAATGTCCTATCTCCCTTTTATAGATTGGGACAATTACAGTCGTTTTCCACGACTGGGGTGCTCCAGTTTGAGAAATATTGTTAAAAACATTAGTTAGAAGCGGAGCCCAAAGGTCTTGATTGTCTAAAAAAGGTCGATCGGAACACCGTCCGGCCCTGGTGCCTTCCCTCGTTTACATTGGCTGAGAGCGTATTTAGTTTCGTCTACTGTAAACCAAACATCTATTCCTACGTTATCAGAGCCAGGAGGCGGAGGCTGAATAGATACCTCCTCCAAGGCCCCAAACAAAGCTTCAAAATGTGTGACCCAATCCTCCTCAAGAACATGACTATCTAAAGATATAGTTAATTCGTCTTTAAAAAGGGTGCATTTATTACAGACCAAAATGCCTGTGAACTTTTATTAGGACAGCTTCATATAGGCTGTCCCACCATTCTTCTTTTAGAGCGTTTTGCCTTACCCTTCTGGCTTCCTTATAGACCTGCCGTAGAGATGTAATCAGATGCTGGTTACGTGGTATTACTTTAAGGGCCACATGTAGATTTCCAAGTGCAGTTCGGCAATCTTCATCAAACCAAGTACAAGTCTTAGGGGATCTATTACGTATGGAGCACATAAGGTTAAACTTAACTTCCTCAGTATCAGTTCAAAAGCATTGACCATTCCATCAGTGATTGAGGGATCTAGGCATAGCCTTATCTCTAAGGCACACTTCCTACCTATTGTAACCAAAAATTTCTCTGGGTCAACTTTCTCCCATTTCAGGACGATCCCATTTACCCTTCCAATCACTGGTACTATGGGGAGGTTTAAACGACATTCCCTTTTTTAAGGAAGAGATAAAAAGTGATCGCCGCATGGTCACTAAAAACATAGAATTTAATCTGTAGTGGGGAAAAATATTTCCTTATAGAATTAGAGACCAGAATATAGTCAAGTGTAGAAGAGGAGGTACGACTAAAAAAGGTACAGTCTAAGTGCCCAGTTGAGGTATCAATAGTATTTAAAAACACAAGGTTCCTAGTGATGAGTAGTCTATTTAGCCCAGAACCATAATCAGTATGGTCAAAATGTAAGACACAGTCCCCATCATCATCTAGTATCCCACATGCCGGAGTATCTACTTTATCACATGGATGAGCATTATAGTCGCCAAGCCAGATTATATCACAGGGTTTGCTAAGTGTTTTCTCTAAATTAGCAATATCCCTTTCTAGTGGTGCCAATATCGCAACTTGGTTATTACCAAAATTATTATTGTAGAAATTTACAAGTAGCCAATATTTATCAGCACCCTGCTCCAAGACTATAATGTGATAAAATGATGATGTATTTAAAAATCGTTTTACTTTTAATGGGAAGCTATTAGAAAGTAAGGTTAACAAACCTCCCTTAGCGCGGCCCGATACCGACGGTTTTGCTGGCGTATGATATGAACAGTACCCATTAAGATGTATTGAATTAATTTCCCAGGTTTCCTGTAGACACACTATATCCTTAGATGTTATAAGGGAAAGCCACTCATTATTTGCTTTCTTTGGTTAAACCCAGCAATGTTCCACGACATCACTGCTACGGAAGACGTAGAACAATCTATATGAGGCGTAGTCTGGGGCACAGTCAAACCAGATACCTTCGTTTTTGGATGTGTATGGGCGTCCACAGTTAAAACAGAAACTACAGGTGATATAAATTCCAAGACTAAATCAGCTGACTCTATATGTGATGAGGTCTGCCCTGTCAGTCAATCACAGTCTTGCATACCGTCCAATGTAGAAAAACGGTTACTAAGAGAGAGAGGTAAAACTGTTGAGGTAGCACATAAGTTAGGAACAGGATACCCAAGTCTATTACTCACATTCCTTCTATTTGACGAAGCCTCTAGAAAGTTGTGCGGTTTATAAAAAACCAAGTGGAAGTGCACAGATTTCTGAATGGGGTGAAGGAAAACTTGGCAAAACAGATAGTAACTGCCCCACCACATTTTGGTTGTCAAAATTAATAATAATGCAATCCCCTTTAAAAGTTTTGGGGGCCTTACCTATCCAGTTAACTCTCCTGGCCATAATCACATGTCCATATATGTTATAGTTGTCACCCGCACAATTAGTAAGCCAATACTGGGCTTTATGGATCAGCTGTTCAGTAGATTCAATTTGCTTTAATTTTAATGCCGGTACATTAGCCAAAACAATCACATATGGGCAAGCTGCTGGCGGAAGATCTATCCTGTCTCTAGCATTCAGGCCCTCAGCAGAATGATGAACAGCCCCCTCCCACAGGTAATTGTGGTTCCTTTTCTGAATTCACTGTATTTAGCAAGGGGGTAGGCAGGAAAGTATCCACTAATGGCCGGGATGCGTTACGTGTACTTCTAAAATGAGATAGGGGATTGTATATATTTGCATGACTATTTTGCAAAGAATAAAACCGGTCATTCGAATCACTCAAATTCGCTTGGGAATCGCCATGTATCAAGGTGACACTCTCTTTGGGTGCCACCAATTGGGCTTGCGCCCTAACAAAATCTGTGGGGATCACTACCCAAATTATCCACCAGCACATGAGGAACCGCACCTGAGGTCAATCTTACTTCCTCATTTAGCTGATTACCCCTTACGGGATTTTGTTTTGATAAAAACATTGCCTCCAAAGAGTTTAGCTTTTCCTCAATTAAAGATAGTTTACACGTTAGAGGAGTTAAAAGTGTAGAAACCATTAATTCAATTTTATTTAAAAAGGCAAAATCATGGGCAGAATCATTTACCACTGGGATTTGCTGATTAAGTTGCATATTAAGAGCCTTAGCCATGACCTTAGACCTTGTAATTCGCATCGTTTTGGGGGAGATAAACAAGAACCCCCACATGTTTCTCCAGACGAGTCCTTTTCATTGTTCGTTGCTTTAATGGCCCTCCTCCTCTTTTCTTTACAATGGAGGGTACAAAATTACTATTCTGTGGGAATATTGGTATGGTCTGCCCCTGAGACACAGACTGACAACCTGTCGTATCATCAGATAACGTGGGCTGACCCATAGATATAGGAATGCCCAACCCGCCATCAGACTGCACCAGTTCTGTCACTGATACTAGGGCGTCCAAAGAGTCTTGGGAATCTGCGATAGTTGTTCTTCCTAGCGAACAGCGTTTATGTGCAATATGTGAGTCCAAAGAGAGCCTCCTCTCAGTTAGTTCAATTTCGTGGACAAGGACTGATTCAGCCCTCGTTAGAAAGGCGTCCAGAGTCCCAATTGGTCCACCCATATGTTTTTCTTTACTTCCTTCCTTTTACTCATAATTCGCTTCTAGTAACTGAATATCACACCCAGTCAGTGAAATTAAGAAAAACCAAATTCCCAATATAAAGTTTGTTAAACTGTAAACAAGTGTACAATAACAACAATACCTTTCAGTCTCAAACGATCAAACGGTCCAGAGCACAAATATCAGAGAGTTTGCCCAGCCCAGCCTCCTCCGGGCTCCGACGGGCGTGGACGGGCCCGCCCTTGGCCCGGGCTTCGCCCGCGCGCGTCCCGCGCTGCGGGACAGCGCGCTCCTTTCAGCGCGTCCGCGCGCTGAGGATGCTGGTCAGTGGAGTCCCCTCCTGGGGAGAAGAGCGGAAGATGCCTGGAGTCGCCGCAGTCCCCCTGTCAAGGCGCTACGGTCTGCAGTGCGCCGCGGGACAGCGCGCTCCTTTTCAGCGCGTCCGCGCGCTGAGGATGCTGGTCAGTGGAGTCCCCTCCTGGGGAGAAGAGCGGAAGATGCCTGGAGTCGCTCGCAGTCCCCCTGTCAAGGCGCTACGGTCTGCAGTGCGCCGCGGACAGCGCGCTCCTTTCAGCGCGTCCGCGCGCTGAGGATGCTGGTCAGTGGAGTCCCCTCCTGGGGAGAAGAGCGGAAGATGCCTGGAGTCGCTCGCAGTCCCCCCTGTCAAGGCGCTACGGCCTGCAGCACTGATTGTGCCACCCACATGAGTAGCCCTGTAAATGTATCTCAGACCTGCCACTGCAGTGTCTCGCACAATTTTAAACTGCCATGTCGACCTGGCAAGTGCACCCACTTGCCAGGCCCTAACCTTCCCTCTTCTTACATGCGAGTCACCCCTAAGGTATGCCATTTACTGGTGTGTGTGACATGTCCTGATAGTGGAATACTGTGTATTTTGTTTTTCACTATTGAAAGGCTATCTGTCCCATAGGATAGCATGGGAGATACTTTGTAACATCTTACAAGTATAACTTCACATTGGGTCAAGATAGAAAGATGCAGTTTAGGTTCTCTGAACTCAGAATTTACTGACACATCTTTTAGTAAAGATGGTTTTTAACCCTTTCGCTGCTAGGCATCCACCCGTGCTAAACCTTTTTTTGGCGATTGCAGGTATTGCACGCTTAGGCCCCTGTAACTTTTTGTCCACATAAGGTATCCACGTTAAATTTGCGTCCTTTTTTTCCAACACCCTGAAGATTCTAAAGGTACCCAGGGTTTGTAGATTCCCCTGGAGGGGACCCAGAAATTAGCCAAAATACAGCTAAATGTTGTTTTCTTTTTTTAAAATGGGAAAAAAGTGCTGCAGTAGAAAGCGTCTGTTTTGTTCGCTGCAAATGGCATCAACATAGGGTTTGTGGTGCTGAAATCACCATCTTCTCAGCTATCAGGGACTGTGAGACCTTTGTCAGAATTCCAAAATTTTCAACACAGCATTTTACTAGGACATAGCCTATTTCTACTATTTTTTGTGCTTTCAACTTCCTTCCAGTTAGTGGTAGAAATGGGTGTGAACGCCATAATGGATCCTAGAAAGCCATACATTTCTGAAAAGTAGACAACATTCTGAATTCAGCAAAGGGTCATTTGTGTAGATCCTTCAAGTTTTTTTTTATAGAAACTAACAGTTTGAAATAAAAAATGTTGAAATTGAGTTGAAAACAGCCACTTGTGCCAACGTTTTTACCTGTTACTTCTTCTAAGTATGACAGATTTTTTAAAAGCCATATACCGTTACATCTGCTGGACCTGTCTGGTTGTGGGGATATATAGGACTTGTAGGTTTACTAAGAACCCGAGGGACCCAGAGCCAATAACTGAGCTGCGTCTTGCAATGGTTTTTCATTGTGTACAGGATATATAGCAATACATTTGGTAAAATATAAAGACTGAATAATAGGTACCAAGGAAACGTACATATTTCTGAAATGGGAATAAAATATAGAGTTTAGAAGTAGTTGTTATTTGCACATCTCCACAATTGTGGGTACCCATACAAGCATGTGAATTAGAGGTCATTTTTCAAAATGACAACGTTTTTACAAATTGTCTTACATTTGGAAGGCAGAAATGCAGAGAAAGTTAATTGGTGATAACACTTGTTCTACTATTATGTGTTCCCCTAAGTCTCTCGATAAAAATGCTACCTCACTGGTATGGGTAGGCCTAGTGCCCGCGACAGGAAACGTCCCAAAAGGCAATGTGGACACATCACAATTTTCCAGTGAAAACGGCCCCTTTTTTTGCAATGTGCCTAGCTGTGGATTTTGAACCCTACCACAGCCGGCACCTAGGGAAATCTAGCAAACCTATACATTTTTGAAAACTAGACACCTTGTGCAGTCCAGGATGGGGTGACTTGTGTGGCTCTCACAACGTTCTATTACCCAGAATCCCTTGCAACCTCAACCTTTGTCAAAAACAACACATTTTGCTCACATTTCTGTGATGGAAAGTTCTAGAATCTGCGTGCGTCCACAAACTTCCACCTACCCAGCTTTCCCCAAAGTCTCCCGATAAAAATGGTACTTCACTTGGGTGGGTAGGCCTAGTGCCCGCGACAGGAAGCGGCCAAAACGCAACGTGGACACACCACATTTTTCCAGTGAAAAAGGACCCTTTTTTTGCAAAGTGCCTAGCTGTGGATTTTGAACCCTAGCTCAGCTGGCACCTAGGGAAACATAGCAAACCTATACATTTCTGAAAACTAGACCAGGAAATCCAGGATGGGGTGACTTGTGTGGCTCTCACCAGGTTCTATTACCAAGAATCCCTTGCAAACCTCAAACTTTATAAAAAAAACAAATTTTCCTCATATTTCTGTGATGGAAAGTTCTGGAATCTGCATGGATCCACAAACTTCCATGCACCCCACATTCCCAAAAGTCCACCGATAAAAATGACACCTTACTTGTGTGGGTAGGATGGTGTGACTTGTGTGGCTCTCACCAGGTTCTGTTACCCAGAATCCCTTGCAAACCTCAAACTTTGTAAAAAAAAAAAAAACATTTCTGTGATGGAAAGTTCTGGAATCTGCGTGGATCTACAAACTTCCAGCCACCGAGCATTCTCCAAAGTCTCCCAATAAAAATGGTGCCTCACTTGTGTGGGTGGGCCATATACATCCGGGGGGGGGCAGAAAGACTGTGGCAACTTTTTTGGGGGGTTGGGGCATTGGCATGCCCATTCTGGGCAGCTCCCACTCCTACATATAAAAAAAAGGAAAGCCCTTGGTTCCTAGTGGGCTTTCTGCCCCCCCCCTCGGGGGCAAGTCAGGGGCTATTGCCCCCATCTGCCTCCTGGGGGGCAGAAAGACTTTTGAATTTTTTTGGGGGTGTGGGCACTGGAATGCCCATTTTGGGCAACCCCTACCCCTATATACATAAAAAACAAAATCCCTGGTGCCTAGCGTGCTTTCTGCCCTCTCCTGGGGGGGGAGGCAGAAACACTGTGGAATTTTGGGGGGTTGGGGGCATTGGCATGCCCATTTCGGGCAGCCCCCACCCTTAAATTTGCTAAAAAAATAAATCCCTGGTGCCTAATGTGCTTTCTGCACCCCGGGGGGGCACATTGGGGGCTATTGCCCCTATCTGCCCCCCAGGGGGGAGCAGGAAGACTGAATATGCCCAAAACAATTTTGGGGGAGCAAAGGCCCTTGCCCAAGGGGCCGCTCCCCCCCTCCCTGGTGTCCAGTTGGTGGATCTCTGCTTGGGGAGCGCCCTCCTGCGGCGATCCCCAAGCAGGGATCCAATAGGGTGGGGTACCATCGGAAAGGGGAGATTCTCCCCTTTCCAACAATACCTCTCCTGTCTGCCTACATGCTCGGGGGGCTGAGATAGCCCCCTGAGCACTTAGGCAGTGAAACTGAAATGAGCTTGTCGGCTTATTTCAGTTTCGGTTTCAGAGAAATTACGTCAGCGCGATGTGCGTGCTGATCGTCATTTCCCTGAAAGAAGACAAACAGCCTCGGGAGCTGGGGAAGCCCTTCCCTAGTTCCCGAGGCTGTTTAGGGCTGAAAGAAATCCCTCTGGGACCCACACCAGAGGAATTTCAAGTGCCATGTGTGCTGACGTCCGGGAGCTGTCCGACCCACATAAGGGGTTAAATTGTGTGTTTGAAAGTGCCACTTTTAGAAAGTGGGCATTTTCTTCCTAAGTCATCCTGGGTGCCTCTGCTGGGTTGTGTCTTGACTGTCTGGTTTTGGAGTGACAGGAGCTGGGGATGTGTATTCACTGTAGACAGCTACTGGGGGTGTTGAGGTGTGTCCTGCCTTTCCAAGATGACTCATGGCTGGGCTGAATAGACCAGGGTTGCATTTAGAGTAGTGGGAGGAGTTTTCCTTGCACCTGAATAGGCCCTGCCTCCTGTGCACAATGCTGTCTCCACCTCCTGCCAGGAATCTGGACTAGAGAGGAAAGAACCGGTTTAGACTAAGATGAGAGACTCTTTCCACAAGAGAACAAAGGAAAATGTGATATAAATATTTGGGTGCAGACCCCAGAATTTTAGAACTTGCTTGGATCAAGGAACCTGCCAAGAAAAAGAGCTGGGGAAGCTGTGAGGAGAGACTATCACTTTGCTGTGTGCTTTGCTGAGTTTGCCTGTAGTTGCTGCTTCTGTCTTGGGCAGAGAAAGGAAAGGACTGAACCTTCTGTAACTTTTTCTGCTGATTTGCTCCAAGAGCTTGAAGTAGAGCTTGCCCCCGGTTCAAGAAGTCTCAGGAATAGCAAAGAATTCACCTTCCTCTGGGTACCGCCTTTGGGACTGTGCGTTCCAGATGCCATAGAGTGAAACCGCATCCCAACGCCATCACTGACACCGCTGCTTGCTCCGTGATCTGAAGACTCTGTAGAGGGCACCGCTGAACTTCGCACCACAACTCTGGTCTCACTGACGACCGGCGCTAGCAAGCCGCTGCTTGCACCGTGACCTGTGGGGACCGCACTCCACACCACCTTGGTTCACTCTGCCGCCCTGGTCTCACCGATGACGACGCTGCAAGCTGACATCACTGCCACTGCCTGAACTGTGGTTTGGGGGTAAGTCACATGACACACCGCCCCGTCCCACACCGCAGTCTGGGTCCACCAACACCAGCTCCCATCAACCGTGACCGTCGCCTGCACCGTGACCTGTCAGCACTGCAACGAGCATGCGCCCCACTTCACACCACCGCCCCAGACTCACCGATGCCGCTGAATGACCAGCACCGAACCGCTGCCTGCACCGCATCCTGAGGGCACCACACGCCGCATCGCTCTACTTCACACAGCAACTGTGAGGGTTGCCACAACCGGCCTGCACCGACACGGTCAGCCAGAACCAAAGGTACTGTTTACACATCTTCTGGCACAGTCGCCGGTCCGTACCGATGCGCTTGACCAAAACTATTGGATTTGGTTGTTTTCAGCACTGCGGAAGCCCCGAACAGAGCTACCGACTTCAAGGAACTGCATCTTTAAGGTTATTCTTACAAAGTGCACATTTTGAGTATTGTATGTTGGATTTTGTCATTTTGGTCTTGTTTGGTTTAGATAGAGATTACTTATTTTCTAATCTGGTGTGGTGTCCATTTGTGGTGTTTTCACTGTGTTTCTGTATGTGTGCCAAAATGCTTTATGCATTGCCTCTGAGATAAGCCTGCCTGCTTGTGCCAAGCTACCAAGGGAGTGATCAGGGGTTGTCTAAGGGTATACTTCCCTTACCCCAACTAGAAGCAAGGGTCCCTACTTGGACAAAAGTGCAAACTATTGTCAACTAGAGACCCCCATTTCTAACATTGGTGGTCAGCGGTGAGGATTAGGACTTGCATTTGTGCCTAACATACAGTGATTGATGTACACTGCTAGTATAGTGCAGACCATTATGCAACCACATACTATTTGATTAACTTTTTTGGGGGATTTTTCTACAATTTGTGAACTTCCAATTTCATCATGTCTAAACCAGCATCAAGTTCATCTGTGGATATTGATTTTGAAGAAGATGGAGTGGAGATTTACACTGTGCCACAATTTAAATCACTCTGCAAGAAGTTTAAAATCTCAGTGAGAGGCCTCACCAGAAAGGAGGAAAATCAAAAGGCGCTAAGGGCTTGGTTGGATTCTAGTAATGCCAATGGGCATACTGAGGAGACTATGGTGGTGGCAGCTGATTTAGATGGGCAGCAGAATGAGCTATTGGTCCTGAATGGAGGTAGGGTGCCCTCTAGGGAGGGCTACAGTGTATTTTCAAAGGGTTTGTCTCCAGAAGAGTTGGAGGACAGAGAAAGAAGCAGAGTGCATGAGTTGGAGCTTGCCAAGCTCAGGCTGGGGAAAGAGAGTGACGTGGAGGAAAATAAATTGGAGTTAGAGAGGCAGAAACTTGCCATGGAGGAAATGAAGATGCTCTTAGAGCATGAAAGAAGTTTGAAGAAGCTGGACATAAAAGCCACGAGTGTGGAGTCCAGTCCAATGGTGGTAGCTTGTCTTCAGTGCATGTGGAAGGGAGGATGCATATTCCTAAGGAAGTGTCAAGGATTTTGTGATAAGTGATGACATCGGTCAGTGGCTCAAGGGGTATGAGGTAGCAATGAGGTCCCACAGGGTCCCTGAGAGAGATTGTAGAGTGGGGTTGTGGAGTCGCTTCACTGCAGAGGGTAGGGACACTTTGCTAGCCTTGCCTGAGGAGGATAAAGTGATTTACACTCCTATGAAGAAGGCCTTGATCAGAAGGTATGGGTTGACCCCAGAACTGTATAGGTAAAAGTTCAGGGTCTGTAAGAAACTTGAATCACACACTTGGGTTGAGTATGTTGCTTCCTTTTGCAGAGCACTGGATGGTTGAGTGAAGGGTAAATGATTTTCAGGGGCTCTATGATTTGATGGCATGGGAGCACTTGCCTGCTAATAGTTTTCCAGAGCTACACCAGCACTTGATTGACAGTTAGCTGACTGACCCCAGAAAGCTTGCTGTGGAGACAGACGGCTGTGTCAGAACCAGGGTCCACAACGGGGTATGTGGGAGACTCAGCCAAGGGTGGGCAGGGTCCCCAGCAGAAGAGTGGTGGGGACAAGGGTAAACAAGGAGTTCCAGAAAGGGTCCCAATCTAGTTTCTAAGGGAAAGTTTCCCAGCCGCCCAGTTGTAAGAAACCATAGGTCTCTACAGGGAACCCTGCAGAGAAGGGTCCCCGCAAATGTTTTGCTTGTGAACAGGTGGGTCACTTCATTGGGGATCCTAAGTGTCCCAAGTCCACATCAGCACCCACTGGTGCACTGCCCCGTGGGTTGACTAGTGTAGCACTGGGGGAGGAGTTGGGCCCACAGGAAGGATGGGAGCCTGCAGAATTGACCCTTGTCTCACTCGGGCACAGTGAGATGTTCCCGAGGACCTGCCTGCCCGCAAACACTAAGAAATACAGGCAGTGGGTGACCATCAATGGCCATAGGGCGTAAGCTCTGAGAGACACTGGAGCCAGTGTGACAGCTGTCAGTTGTCGGCTGGCGTCTGAAGAGCAGGTGATCCCCAATGTACTTCACCTGGTAGTTGCAGCTGACAACTCTGAGTGCCTCTGAAAAGTGGCACAGGGTCCTATTGAGTGGGGGGGTCTCACGTACCTTGAGAGTAGTTGTGAGATCAGCCATGCCTGTTGACTTTCTGCTTGGCAACAACCAGGAAAGTTCCCTTTGGGAGAAAGTAAAACGCAGGTCTCATCTGGAGATGTTGGGTTTGCCTGAGTTGGGCATGTGTGATCACTCAGTCAATGGCAGCCGGTATGGGTGATCAAGAGGACCTGGAGCCTGAAAGCGTGGCCCAAGTGCCTACCAGAAAGAGGAGAGGCAGGGGGCACGGGAAACCGGCTCCTGAAGTTCCCACAGTCCAGGAGGAGGCAGACCTCGAGGGGGATGGCGTGGAGCCTACAGCGGAGCAAGTGGCTGAACTGGGGACCTGCCTGAGCTGACACATTGCCCGCAGGAAGGGGGTCCCACCAGGGAGGAATTCTGCAAGGAGCAGCAGAAATGCCCTTCTCTAGTGGGTTTGCGGCAGTTGGCTGCAAACCAGGCAGCTGGTGATCAGTCCGGATCACATTGGATTTACTGGGAGAATGGTTTCCTGTATAGCGAGCCTAAGGTTGCTGAGCCTGGGTCAGCCCGTGTGCTGGTGGTAACCCACCACTTCAGTGCCTTCCAACTAGGTCTGGCTCATGATGTGCCTCTGGCAGGGCATTTGGGGCGGGACAAGTCCTTTCGGAAAGGATGTCACCCACTTGTTTAGGCCCCAAGTGCGCAAGCAGTCTGACTCTCATTGTAGGTCTTGCCATACTTGCCAGGCAAGTGGTAGTCAGCACCCCCTTTGAGAGGGTCAGTATTGACATTGTGGGGCCACTTGACCTCAAGACAGCCATGGACAACAGGTTCATCCTGGTCTTGGTGGACCATGCCACCCAGTATCCCGAGGCTTTCCTTCTTAGGACCACGATGGTCCCTGTAGTGAGCCGGGCATTGATGGGGATCTTTTTCCATGTAGTGTTCCCCAGAGAGGTGTTATCTGACTGGGGTAAAAACTTCATAACTAAGTATACGATGTCCTTATGGGAGGAGTGTGGTGTTACCTATAAGTTCACCACTACTTACCATCCCCAAGGTAATGGGCTGGTTGAGAGATTCATCTGGACCTTCAAGGGCATCTTTAAGGGTCTTGCAGAACCCATGAGGCATTAGTGGGACTTCCTCTTACTATGCCTGCTGTTTGCTTACAGAGAAGTACCACAGAAATCCTCAGGGTTCAGTTCCTTTGAACTCCTCTATGAGCATCCTGTAAGAGGACCTCTCAGTCTGGTCAATGAAGGCTGGGAGAAAGCTCCCAGTAAACCTCCCCAGGATGTATTTAGCTACATGCTGGCCTTCAGAACCAGACTAAGCGCTTCAGACAACTCGCTCAAACGAATCCAGAAGCCAGCCATGAGGAGATAAAACACTGGTACGATCAGAATGCCACTCTGATTGAGTTTCAGCCTGGCCAGAAAGTGCAGGTCATGGCCTCAGTAGAGACTGGTGCTCTCAAGGACAAGTGGACTTGGTCTTTTGAGGTGATGGAGCGCACGAATAATGTCACCTATCTGGTGGACTTGCATTCTCCAAGGAAACTCTGCAGATCCGACACGTGAACCACCTCAAGCCTCACTTTGAGAGGTCTGAAGTGAAAATGCTCCTAGCAACAGATGATGGAATGGAAGAGGAGACTGAGCCTCCTCCTGACCTCCTGTCTGCTAAGGAACATGATGAGTCAGTGGACGGTGTGAATCTCTAACCTGCCCTGACCTCTGAACAGCAGAGGGACTGTGGCCAACTAATGGGGCAGTTTGCCACTCTGTTCTCCCTGACCCCTGGGGTCACCCAGTGGTGTGTCCATGACGTGGACACTAGGGACAGTCCTCCTGTTAAACACAAAATTTGCAGGTTGACTGACACAGTCAAAACCAGCATCAATGAAGAAGTTTCCAAGATGTTAGCACTAGGGGTGATTGAGCCCTCAAACAGCCTGTGGGCCAGCCCAGTGGTCTTGGACCCAAAGGCTGCTGCAACCAGTTCCACCCCAGAACTCTGATTCTGTGTGGACTACTGAGGGCTCAATTCCATCACCAGGACAGACACTCACCCCATACCCAGAACTGATGAGCTCAAAGATCGGTTGGGAGCTGCCAAGTTCCTCATCACGTTTGACTTAACGTCTGGGTACTGGCAGATTGCCTTGACTGATGGGGCCAAGGAGAGGTCTGGATTTTCAATCCCAGAGGGACACTACCAGTTCAGGTGATGCCCTTTGCATTTAAAAATGCCCCTGCCACCTTTCAGAGGTTGGTTAGCCAGATGTTGGCCGGACTGGAGGATTTCAGCACCGTCTACCTAGATGACATTGCAGCGTTCAGTGCCACTTGGGAAGAACATCTGCAACACCCCTGTGAAGTGTTGAGAGCACTGCAGAGGGCAGGCCTCACATTCATGGCCAGTAGGTGCCAGATTGGGCAGGGGTCCTTGGTGAACTTAGGGCACCAGGTAGGAACAGGCCAGGTGGGGCACCTACAGCCTAAGGTTGACACCATTCTGGCTTGGGAGCCCCCAAGACCCAGACCGAGGTTAGAGCCTTTCTAGGCCTCACCGTTTATTACAGGAGGTTTGCCAAGTGATATGGCACCATTGTTGCCCCTTGACTGAGCTGACTTCCAGGAAGCAGCCCAGGAAAGTGATCTGGACTGATGCTTGTCAAACTGCTTTTGATGCCCAGAACTCTGCCATGTGCACGGCACCCATGCTCAAGGCACCCAACTTCGCACATGAATTGATTGTGCAGACAGATGCTTCGGAGCATGGTGTGGGGGCAATTCTCTCACAACAAAATGATGAGGGCCTAGACCAGCCTGAAGCCTTCCTCAGTAGGAGCTTACTTCCCTGGGAACAGAGGTGAAGTGCGATTGAACGTGAGGCTTTTGCTGTGGTCTGAAGAAGCTGAGGCCCTACTTGTTTGGGACTCAATTCTGGGATCAGACTGACCACAGGCCCCTCAGATGGTTGATGCAGATGAGGGGTGAGAACCCAAAACTGTTGAGGTAGTCCATTTTCCTACAGGGAATGGACTGTACTAACACTGCCCTGTTACCGAACACTCCAGTGCTGATGGTCTGTCCAGATTCTTCCGCCTTGGTGATGAGAACTCCCAGGAGGGCGGGTAGTTATCCCCACTTTTCATCTGGAGGGTACATGTGTTAGATTTGGCATCCTTGGTGTGGTTTTCCCTATCTTTTTGCCTCTGCCTCCTGTGATTTTTCCTATGTGCTGGATTTCATATTTGCTGGTCTAGATGCTCTGGCCACTTTGCCTCTGCTGATCAGTGTCAAAGTGTAAGTGCACCCTCTATAAATTGTGTTTGTGAATTAGTGTTGCCATGATTGGCTCATTTTATTCACTGGTAAGTCCCTAGTATAGGGCACTGTGTGTGCCCATGGCCTGAAAATCAGGTGCTACTAGTGGGCCTGCAGCACTGATTGCGCCACCCACATGAGTAGCCCTGAAAATGTATCGACCTGGCAAATGCACCCACTTATCAGGCCCTAACCATCTCTTTTCTTACATGAGAGTCACCCCTAAGTTAGGCCCAAGGTACCCCCATGGGCAGGGTGAGTGTAAGTGAAAGGTAGGACATGTACTGGTGTGTGTGACATGTCCTAATAGTGAAATACGGTGTATTTTCTTTTTTCACTATTGAAAGGCTATGTGTCCCATAGGATAGCATGGGAGATACTTTGTAACATCTTACAAGTATAGCTTCCCATTGGGACAAGATAGAAAGATGGAGTTTTGGTTCTCTGAACTCAAAATGTAATGACACATCTTTAGTAAAGATGGTTTTTAAATTTTGTGTTTGAAAATGCCTCTTTTAGAACGTGGGCATTTTCTGGCTTAGCCATCCTGTGTGCCTCTGCTGGGTTGTGTTTTGACTGTCTGCCTTTTGAGTGACAGGTTCTGGGGATGTGCATTCACTGTAGACAGCCACTGAGGGGGTTGGGGTGTGTCCTGCCTTTCCAGGATGACTCAGAGCTGGGCTGAATAGACCTGGGTTGCATTCAGAGTAGTGGGAGGAGTTTTCCTTGCACGTGAATAGCCCTGTCTCCTGTGCATAATGTTGTCTCCACCTCCTTCCAGGAATCTGGACCAGAGAGGACAGAACTGGTTTGCACTAAGCTGAGAGACTCTTTCCACAAGAGAACAAAGGAAAATGTGGTATAAATATTGGGGCCCAGACCCCAGAATTTTAGAACTCGCTTGGATCAAGGAACCTGCCAAGAAGAAGAGCTGAGGAACCTGTGAGGAGAGACTACCACTATGCTGTGTCCTTTGCTGTGTTGGCCTGCAGCAGCTGCTTCTGTCTTGGGCAGAGAAAGGACTGGACTGAACCTTCTGTAACTTCAGGAACAGCAAAGAATTCACTTCCTCTGGGTACCACCTCTGACACCGCTGCCAGCTCCATGATCTGAAGACACTGCAGAGGCCACCGCTGCACTGTGCACCGCAACCCTGGGCTCATCGACGACCGCCGCCACTGAGCTGCTACATGCACCGTGACCTGTGGGCACCGGACTCTGCACCGCCTGGTTAACTCCACCTCCCTGGTCTCACAGACGACGACTCTGAAAGCTGACATCGTGGCCACTGCCTGCACTGTGGTTTGGGGGCACCACTCGTAAGTCACACGATGCACCGCCCCGTCCCACACCGCAGTCTGGGCCAACTGACGCCAGCCCCCATCGACTGGCAACACCGCCTGCACCGTAACCTGTAAGCAATGCAACGAGCACCGCCCCACTTCGCACCACCACCATGGAATCACCGAAGCCTTTGGACGACCGTCACCGAGCCGCTGCCTGCACCGCAACGTGAGGGCACCACATGCCACAAAGCTCCACTTCTCACCACAACTGAGATAGTTGCCACAACCGGCCAGCACCGCCGCGGTCGGCTGGTACCAAAGGTACAGTTTACATGTCTTCTGGCACCGACACTGGTCCGCACCGACGTGGCCTACCGAAACTGTTGGATTTGATTGTTTTCAGCACCATAGTCACCCCGGACAGAGCTACTGACTTCAAGGAACTGCATTTTTAAGGTTATTCTTGCAAAGTGCATAGTTTGAGTATTGTATGTTGGATTTTTGTCATTTTGGTCTTGTTTGGTTTAGATAAAGATTACCTATTTTCTAATCTGGTGCGGTGTCCGTTTGTGGTGTTTGCACTATGTTACTGTATGTGTGCCCAAATGCTTTACACATTGCCTCTGAGATAAGCCTGCCTGCTCGTGCCAAGCTACCAAAGGGGTGAGCAGGGGTTGTCTAAGGGCGTAACTCTCTTACCCTGACTAGAAGCAAGAGTCCCTACTTAGACAAAGGTGCAAACCATTGGCAATCAGAGACCCCCATTTCTAACAACAATCAACGACATTGTGCACCTGATGTGAAGAGTTGCATAAAGTGCCCTCATGTCATACATGACGCTTTCAGTCAGCTCTGGCCTTTTGGCCTAGAGCATACTGCATTCTGGGACTTGCAGGTTTATGGCACTTTCACTGTCCTGATGGATGCTGATAGGCTCAAGTGGCTACTTCCACATTCATGGAAATCTGTGAAGACTGCTTGAGTGCTCCCCATTCAGCTACACGTGCTCAGCTGCGGTTCTTCCATATGAGCTGAGGAGCACCGCTCCCCCCCCACAGTGCTGCGCAGAAATCTGGAAAAGTAAAATGGTAATAAAAGGATTTCATTACCATTTTATTTTTCCAGCTTTTTTCCGAACGTAGAGGGAAGGACAGGGCCAATATGCCATTGCTGCTGATTGGCAGAAATGGCAAATGGCCCCTTCAATATGAATTGCGGATGTCGGTTTGGCCAGCTACCTTGCTACCGCCAAACCAACATGCGCAATTCAAACTCTCCAACACAGCTGTCTTAGATAGCTTGATTGGAGAGCAGACACAGGATTTCAGTGCTCTTTGAAGCACTAAGGAGGCCTGCCCTGGCCAATACAGATGCTTCACTAAGCGTCTGGATTGCACAAGGACTTGTGTGGGCTGTGGTACCTCGCACTCAAAGGAGTTTGGAGCCGGGGACTGGATGTGCTGCAGGCTAAGGTAAGTTTCTTTTCTTTTTTAATTTTTAAATGTTTCTTCATTTGTATGTATTTTTGTATTCTGTTTATGATGATATGTGATGAGGCGAGGATGTGGTGTAACGGGCAGGGCAGCGGACCTTGAAGCTGGGGAACCAGTTTCGAGTCTTGGTGGGAGGCTCAACCAACCTGTGATTCTGGGCAAATCACTTATTTATTTATGTGTGTTTACATAGCGCGTACTTTACACAGAAGTGTCTGAGCACTTTACAATAAAGCGATATTTTCCATGAGCCTGAAAAATGAATGTGTCTATCTGTAATACTACTGGTGCTCCTGTAAAGCGCTCTGATGCCTTCGGGTCGAGTTTGCGTTATATTAAAAAAAATTACGCAAACCATTTTTGCCTTTAACCAACTGCCACTGCACGTGCTAGAAGTCTACACAAGCTATGGAGACAGAGACAGTGGATTATTTGGGAGTTCATGATAGTAAAAGAGGTTTAGGATGAGTCGGTGAGCCTGTTAGCTGGATGAATAGGATAAATGATGGATAGCGGTGGGAAGAGTTTGGAAAGAGGTGCTTTGGAGTTCATAGTAGAAACAAACGTTGAAGGTGAGTTAGAGAGTGGAGGTAGGTGACATTTCAGAAGAGAAATAGGATGAGTCATATAGTGGAGATTTGATGAGATTTGGAGAGATTAGTTTTTTTCTCTGCACTGGGAGGAACATATATAAATGTGTAGATACATGACCACACATAAGAGGTATGCATACCACGGAGATTATAAAATGATACGCACATGGGAAACAATTAGGAGATATAAAATGACATTGGATAAAGTTCCTTATGTACAAGCGTGGATATGTATTTACAAACTCAGGCCTTCCATTTTTGTTGAAAACTTTTGTTTGATTTATTAATTATTATGTTTTTTAAATAATGGGGCTGACTATGATGTCAGTGGCTCCGACACCGATGGCACATCGGTGTCGGAGCCTCCGACATCTGACATCAGGGGGTGACCGTCTGCAGCGCTTCTGACGGGCTCAAGGAGCCCGTCGTTGCGTCGGAAAACACCATAATCCCTTGAATGACTGCAGAGCCAGGCTCGGCTTTTCCGTCAGGATTATGATGGCACTTTCTGACAGCCTTTTCATGTCGGACTTTGGGGGCCCCTAGCAGGGCCCCTTCCCCCCGGGCCTCCTCTATGGGGCCTGGGCTAAACATCCCTGCACCGTGTGGCAGGCACCGTGCAGGGATGTTTACAAACATCCATTTGTCAATGGAAGCTTGTGCTGTGGGCCTTTTCCGCCCACCGCACAAGCTTCCATTGACAAATGGATGTTTGATGCCGCCCTATGGGTGGTCGCATCGTGATACTTCGGTCGGAATCGCCGACCTCAGGTTGGGTGGTTCCAAATTGCAATGGTGGCGGGCAGACATAAGTCCGCCCGACATCGTAATTAGGCCCAAGATTACAATATGTCTCCCAATATTTCAATTGTGAATCACTTGTAGATAAAATTGCTATAATCAGATTTACGGATTGTGACACATATGTGCTATTATAGGGAAGTAAATTCATAAGTTCACACTCATCATTTTATATGTTATTGATATATTAATCTACTTATATATGGATACAATGATAAAGTTATACATATATGTATTGTAGTAAATTGGGTTATTAGTTGTGTGGCCTGCACAAGTAATAGGCTCACAATTCCCGTAACTGGGAACCAAGCACTCCATTGTAGAGCTGGAGTCTCTCAGGGTAGCGTAGCAGAGCAGTCAGTACTTTTTCATTATAAAAAGCAGAAGTACATTTATTACACAGACACCACTCAATACTACACAATAATTTACAAACATGTACAATGGTCAATAAATCAATCAATTGGTGTTTGTAAAGTGCAACACTATCACGCCTAGGGGTATCTGGAGCGGAAAATACCATAGATAACATTGCATAATCACCTTTATCGCCTAAAGGGGTCATACAGCATATAAGGTAAGTCTAGTCACTTGGTCAAAGGTTCATGAGCAAAAAACCACATATTAAAGACCTCATTGTGTATGTAAATGCAATCACCACTAATAAAAAGCATGTGTAAATGCACTTATTAATATTATTAAAGCATATGCACTATAATCAATATTCATTGTCGACATTATTGTGATAATAAAGCATTTTAAAATGAACAAAACCTGTGTCTGTGTTTTGAAGACTTTTAAACTATGAAAGTGCAATCATAAAAACAGCCCCTACAGAGCATTATATGTTGACTAAATTATCATGCAACCATAGGCTTAGCTTTCAGAACATGTACTTTTTTTTATGCACTTTCAGATAGCAATAATTGCAACCATACAATCAGCCCCTAAAGAACACAGCACTTCCAGCTGTGGAGCCCAAGCTCCAGCCAGGGGAATACTCTAAACATTTGGAAAATCCCAGATGTGTCCTGGTTTTGAGGACCCAGCAAAAATAGGGTGAGTAACTAAAAAAACTCTTTAGGGGAAGCTGTGGTTCTCCTACAGCCCCTCCACGCATCCTACAGTTTGTTGGTGGTTCCCCTGCCATCCTAGGACCACCACAAGTAGAAAAACATGTTTAAATTGATTGAAGAACCCTGCAGGGCATTATGGGGTGCTCCTCCGGAAGCAGTGAATATTGTATTGAGTGGCTCTCCAACTGTGCTGGGAGAGCCCCTGCTTTTTCTGTGCCAAGCCTCCTTGTGCGGCCTGGCTTTATCCTTTTTATTTGGGGGTGCCCAGTACCACTGGGTATTTTTTTGTGGCAATTGTTTTTCTTCATTGATTGGTTAGTTTGTGTGTAGTTGCGTGGATGGCAGAGTTGGTGAATGTGAGAAGGAGTGAATGGTTGGATGCATGAGGGAGTGCATAGATGGATGGGGTAGTGAGTGACAGGTTGCATGAATACTGAATGAGTACATTGATGGATTTTTGAAATAGGACATAGATGATTAGTTCCCTGCTTCAGGGTCATATGCAGTGGCCGGGTGTCAATGGAACCTGGTATTTCCCTTCACTCACAAGCACAGAGGAACAACCTAATAGGGGGCCTGCCCTGAATGTGGCCTCTTGGGACATGAGTAAGGCAATGCAAGTCCTCTTGCCCCTCAGCTGCCCCTAGAAAGTGGGAAACCAAGCGATAGTCTTGGAGCCAGAGGCTACCAGAGGTGAATACATTATTTACTAAATGCATCTGAGCCACAAAGGAAACACATTCAAATACAACACTGGCTCTTTTATTTGAGCCAGCAACACACTGTCTTCATTTCCCAGCAGACCCTTGTTCAGCAAGGCTCGTCTCACCATGGAATGCAATATTTGTATAAAGAGAGGACTATGACTGAATGAGAAAGAAAAACAGGTGGAAACCGCACTGCAAAGGAAATTCCATTACGAGAGAGCGAAAGGTTTGATTAGATATGGAGAGTCACATACAGAGCCCTTGAAACTCTAATTGACCAGTGTCACACATGAAGGGCCTGATTCACAAAGGTAGCTTACAAATTCTGAGTAAGTTTACACTTTTGGGTACATTTGCTACTTTATAGTATTCACAAACTCTGAGTGTAATTTATTACTAAAAATAAACAAAACAGTACTAAGTCCAACATGACACAAGGCCAAAGGCTAGGACTGCAACACCCTCTCATAGAAAATTATGGAGGTATGGAATTAAAATAAAACTACACAGGAACAATAATAAATTACATTAAATTATTTAAAATTGTTAAAATATAAATAGATATATTTGGTTACAGGAGAGACATATAAGATTTGTGGTCTATGCTTACGAGGAAGCCAGAGGGCTTTCCATATGTGGATCTTTGCAACATTCTAGTCCATGAAGCACCAGAGTTTCTCGGATGGATCTCGACTCCACTCTAGCAGGAACCTGAGCTGGGTTGCCTGGAAATATTGTGACGCATTGGGAATTCCCAGTCCTCCCTCTGCTGGTGATCTGTGTGCGAGGAGGCGATTCCTATGCAGCTTCTTCCCATCCCAGACAAATTTGTTAATGTCTGTCTGCAGCGCCTGTAGCGCATGCGAGGAGTAGCAGCGGCAGGGCCTGAAATATGTGCAGGGTTTTGGGCAGGATGTTCATTTTAAGGGCGACAAAACTTCCCAGCCAGGATAGGTGGTATTGTTTCCAAGTTGACAAGTCGGTGTGGACCTTTTTAAGGAGTAAGCAGTAAGCAGTAGTTTATCTCTACTGTTTGACATGCTGATGGGTCAAGTTGCATTCCCAGGTATGAAGTGGAAGTCTCCGTCTAAGATAAGGGGCAGTGATCGCAATTGTTACTTGTGGCCTTGTGCTATGGTAAGGTTCCGTATCTGTAACTTCGTTGAATAAAATGTGAAACCTGACAGAAGGTCTGTAATTCCTGGACTAAGTTTGGTAGGGAGGTCAGGGTGGTCTGAGAGCACTGCATTTAGGCTAATGGCATGAGTTGTGCCTCCAAAATGAATCCCTGTGATGGTTGGATCTGACTATATACGTTGTGCCAAGGGCTCCATCTATAGTGCAAATAGGAGTGGGGACAAATGGCATGCATATGGGAAAGGTTCCAGATGAGACCCCGTTCACCCGCACTGAGGCTCTGGGTTTGTTGTAGCCACACATAATCCAGCAGTGGAACTTGCTGCCCACGCCAAAGTGCTTCAAAGTCATCATTAGATAAGGCCAGTGGACTCTGTCCAATGCTTTCTCTGCATCAAATTGCCAGTAATAATGCCTCTGCCTAAAATGGACTTTTTCTATGAGGTAGAGTAGTCGTTGGTGTTGTCTCCACAATTCCGCCTGGTCTGGGTCTATTAAGTAGGGCATGTAAGCTTTTAACCATGTTACTAGAATGCCTGTAAAAAGCTTTGCATCAACATTGATGAGTGAGATAGGTCTGTACGACCTGCAGAACTGATTGTCCTCCCCTGGTTTGGGTATGACCATGATAGACACCTCCAACATGGAGTGTGTGAGTGTGCCACTATTCGCAAAAGCGTTGAAGACTCCAGTGAGAACTGGAGCCAGGGTGTGGTAGAAGGTTTTGTCGAAGAGAGTTGTGAAGATGTCCAGGCCCGGGGATTAAAGGGGTTTCATCCTGGCTATGGCAGTGATGACCTCAGCGATCTCTGTTGGTTGCTCAAGGTGGTCAGTTTGTGTTGGATTGAGTTTTGCCACCTGCGCTCTCTCCAGGTAGGCTGGGATATCATTGTCGTTCAGATCTTGGGCAGAGTATAGGGTGTGATAGAAATCTCGGAATGTAGAAGTGATCTGGGTGTCCCCTATGACTTAATTTCCCTCTATGTCCTGTATGACCTTAATTTTATTGTGGTGTTTTTTAGTGCAAATTTGATGCAAAAGCATCTTTCCGCCTTTGTTACTGCCAATGTAATATTTATGGTAGAGGTGAAGGTAGGCGTATTCTGCTTTATCCAAGTCAAAGCGTTGGTGCTTTGTCCAGCTAGCGCCAAACTCTTGGAGCCCCGGTGCTTGTGTGGATTGCCTCCAGTTTTCTCACCTCTTTTTCTAGTTGGGACTATTTCTTCCGGCGAACCAGGTTGTCACTGGCAGACAGAGCAATTAATTCTTCTCTAAGAACTGTCTTTAGTGTGTTTTTTATGGGCACTGTCTCACTATTATCATTGTCCTGCAAGTAGTGTGTGATTTTCTGGTTGATCACCAGTATGGTATCGGACGGTGAATCAGGCTATCTCTCAACCTTCATACCCCGAGGACCTCCTATCCATTGGAGTTCTAAAGGTCAGAGTGACTGGGGCACGATCTGAT
Organism: Calotriton arnoldi; assembly: GCA_963921515.1. Classification (NCBI taxonomy): domain Eukaryota; kingdom Metazoa; phylum Chordata; class Amphibia; order Caudata; family Salamandridae; genus Calotriton; species Calotriton arnoldi. The sequence continues at coordinate 1,733,049 of CAWUFW010003328.1, forward strand.
AGAGACATAAGGTCTATGGACATATCTCCTATGAGGGGGTGTAGCATGGGGGAGCCTAGAAGATAGTCAATGCATGCATATGTTTTATGTGCCGATGAATAAAAGGTGTAGTCCCTGCCCCGGGGTGCCTTCTCCACCAGAGGTCTTCAAGACTGCAGTCTCGGAGCCATGCCAACTGCCTCTTGTGAAGGCTCCTGTATGATAGTACCTTTGGTTGGATCTATCTAGGTTGTTATTCATGACCAGGTTGAAATGTCCCCCCCCCACTAGGATACCTGTATCAGTGGTCTGTAGGAACTCTGTCAGGGCATCTATAACAAAGCGCTCTTGGTGATCATTCTGTGCGTAGATGGATGCTAGGGAGAGGGTCGCAGGAATTGTGTGACTTTCTCACCACTTTCTTTCATAGATTTATTTAAACTTCAACACCCTGCCCACTATAGACCCTTGTGTTACCAGCAATGTGCCTGATAGAGGAGCAGTTGGGACACCCTCACTAATCTGGTTCGAAACATTGTCTTTGGAGAAGGTCCAGAGGTCTATAGGTTCAGCAAAATCAGGCTCCTCCCTATATATCTGCCCTCCCAAAGTCAAGGCATCGCTATCTAAACATCTTGCTCCGGCTAATCAATCTATATTTAATCTCACGGTGGAAATGGGTACAATTACCTCTGAATGGAAAACTGTGCATGTCCTACTGATCCTAAAGAAAGCTAATCTGGACCCAAACATCTTATCTAATTACCGCCCCATATCTCTGTTACCCCTTTTGGGTAAACTGTTAGAAGGCCTAATCAACAACCAACTAACAGCCTATCTTGAAAAGAATCAAATTCTTGACCCTTCGCATTCCAGGTTCAGACCGGGCCATAGCACAGAAACGGCCCTTCTGGCAGTCACTGACTCTTTGAGATGCTCATTGGATGCAGGAACTCCTTCTATGCTCGTGCTGCTGGATCTCTCAGCAGCCCTCGTTACGGTCTCTAACGTAATCTATGCTAATGACACTAAGCTGACCTTCACTTTTGATTCTGATCTAGATTTAACCAAAGAACACTTTGCTAAGGGAATTTTACCCATCTCTTGTTGGAGGACTGACAACTATCTACAATTGAACACAGACAAGACCGAGATCATGCTGTTCGGCAAAGCCATCACCTTGGGGGTCAAACGAGTGGTGGCCCTCTCAACTGGATCAGTCCCATCTCCCAAACTATCTGTGAAGAACCTTGGCATGACATTTGACCAAGCTCTCTCTATGAAACATCATATCTTGGCTACATACACAGACATGTGCTACCATAATATGCATCTTCTACGCAGAATATTTCCCTACCTTCCGATCTCCATTAGAAGAACATTAGTTCAAGCCCTGGTAGTGAGCCCACTGGACTATGGGAACGCTCTACTGGCTGCAGCAAATGAGATGCTCGTGGCTAAATTACAGGTAGTGCAAAATACGACAGCCAGACTGGTCCTTAATCCAGGCACTCCGTCGACTCCTTCATTGAAGTCTCTGCATTGGCTGCCAGTAAGAGAAAGGAGCATTTTAAAGATCTGCTGCCTCACATATAAGGCCTTAAGGGTCAATGGACCCATTTATCTTCCAGAGAAAGTTAAATCACATGTACCCACCAGACGCCTGAGATCTTATCACAAAGCCCTGCTGTGCGACCCCGCATTCGCCTGGCTAGATGTGGTGGGAGATCCTTTTCTTACATGGCTCCTGTTTATTGGAATAGACTCCCTGTGGATATCTGTATCTGTCTGTGATATTGCCAATTTAGGAAACTGCTGAAAACCTCCCTTTTCCAATAGCGATCTCCTCTTGTAGATGCTTACCTGCTACTGTTTGCAATGCCAAGATGCCTACGGGTGATTCAAGCGCTATATTAAATGTAATTAACATAACATAAAAATGAGAGATCTTGCCCCTCAGCAGTGAATAAACAGATGTCTGACAGTCAGGAGGAGGATGCTTGTCAAGAGGCATGTTTCCATCCTGAAGGTAGGCAGACATCAAGAAAAAAACAAATCCCTGGCGATTAAGCTTACATTTATATTTCTTAGAACCTGCAATTTTCAGATACAGGACTGCCCCTTGTTGGATTTCTGCTCTGAGTATACAGATCGCTAAAAATTTAAATTCTGCCCTAGCAAAAGCAATACGTACATGCGTGGTGGCTTAACTACTTCGATGTACAGTGTAGTATTTCTCGTGGTCAAGGAGCTGTCTTTTCTGCTGATGGTGACGAATGTGATGCATTGGGCTTTCAGCCAAAATGCAAACAGTCCAAAGAGAGATCTAGAAAACAAATCAGTGAAATTTAATTTTCCTAATTGCTTGTATTTACTTGGAGGAAGTTTTATTCATACATAATCTAAAATAAAGTATTTTTTTGCCTAAATATCGTGAGTCTCTTACCTAAATCATCAGTGTTCCTATGCATGTTTCATCGAAATCCATAACACCTTCCCCCCTCCACTGTCTTAAGGGCTAGTCTAACTATCCATGATACTGCCTGTTAGACCTGGCACCATTGGCATGGGTCTCCCTTCCATTTTTTTTGCTGTTGCCTCCTGTGTTTTTGCTGTGTTTTTGCTGGTCTAGATGCTTTGGGCACTTTGCCACTGCTGTTCAGTGCCAAAGTGCAAGTGCTCCCTATTGTAAATTGTTGTAATGGATTAGTGACTCCATGATTGTCCATTTGATTTACTTTTCAGACCCTAGTACAGTGCACCATGTGTGCCCAGGGCTTGCAAATCAAATGCTGCTGGTGGGCTTGCAGCACTGGTTGTGCCACCCACAGGCGCAGCTTGTAAAATGTGGCACAGGCCTGCCATTGCAGAGCCTGTGTGCAGTCTGGGACTGCCATGTCGACTTGGTAAGTGCACCCACTTGCCAGTCCCTAAACCTTCCCTTTTCTACCTGTTAGTCACCCCTAAGGTAGGCCCAAGGTACCCCTATGGGCAGGGTGCATTGTATGTGAAAGGTAGTACATGCCCTGGTGTGTGTGGCATGTCCTGATAGTGAATTACAGCCGATTTCGTTTTTCACTATTGCAAGGCTATCTGTTCCCTTAGGCCAGAATGGGCAGTTTGATTATAACATCTTATAAACATAACTGACCCAAGGAACAAGATAGGAAAATAAAGTTTAGTATACCTGAACTCAGAATGTTAAAATACATCTTTTAGTGTGGGTGATTTTTACATTCTGTGTTTGAAAATACCACTTTTAGAAAGTAGGTGTTTTCTTGCCTAACCATCCAGTATGCCTCTGCTAGGTTTGTGTATTCCATGTCTGGTTTGTGAGTGACAGGGGACTGGAGAGGGCCTTGGCTCCAGCAGTCTGATGGGTCAGGGCTGGGCTGAATAGGCCCTGCATTGAATAGAGAGTAGGGGGAGGAGATTTCCTTTCAGTTGCCAGAGCCTACATAGAATAGAGAGTAGGGGGAGGAGATTTCCTTTCACTTGCCCGAGCCTTCATAGAATAGAGAGTAGAGGGAGGAGTTTTCCTTTCAGCTACCTGGGCCAGGTCTACTTTCAACAATGCTGTCTCCACCTCCTGCCAGGAAGCTGCACCAGGGAGGACAGAACTGGTTTTGACCAGGTACAGACACTCTCTGCCTTCAGAGAACAAAGGATTTAGTGGTATAAATATTGGGGCCCAGACCCAGAACTTTAGATCACTTCTGGGAATCAAGACGAACCTTTGCCAAGGAGAGAAACCAAGGAAGCTAAAGGAGGAGACTTCCCCTGTGCTGTTTGCTGTTTGTGGTTGGCCTGCAGTGGTTACTTATTACCAAGGAAAGGAGAAAAGGAACTTTGTCTGTACTTTAATCATCTTGAGGAATATCTCCAAGGGCTTGAAACTGAGCTTGCCTCCTGTTCTGAAGTCTCAGGGACACAAAGACTTCACCCCTTCTGTCTTCCTGCATCTAGAACTGCTGTTTTAGCTGCTACAGAAGGAAACTGCAACACCGACGCCGGCGAGCGACGCCGTAACCTGCACCGAAGCCGTGAGCGCTGCTCTGACTTGCGACGTAGGCCCAATGCCAGCTGCCGTGCCACATCGACGCCAGCGAGCGACGCCGTAACCTGCCCGAAGCCGTGAGCGCAGCTCCTACTTCCGACGTGGGCCCAACGCCTGCTGCTGTGCTGCATCGACTCCGAAGCCGACTTCATCATCGCGGAGCCGATCCTCGACGTGGGTGACCCCCTGAATCCATCGACATCGCAACATCGTAAGGAACAGTGGTTTCGGCGCCATCGTGACGTCACCTCCCCGACGCAGTAAGGTACCGCCTTCTCGCCTCCCCTGCGCTGCAGTAAGGAACAGAGGCTGCACCTTCCCTGGGGTCGTAAGGAACCGACGCCGCGCAGCGCCTACGAAGCCGCACCTCCCCGACGCCGTGAACTGCCATCTTTGTTTTCATCGCTTTTCCAAGGTACTGTTCTTTGTGGGTCTGTTTGACTCCGGGCCCGATGCCGCGCACCTCGCGGTCGGCGCCGTACTTTGGGATTTCTATCTGTCACGACGTCGTATAACTCAAAGTGGAGTTATTTGTTGCTACAAGCTTGATTTAAGTGAATAACCTATTTTTAAGGATATCTCGAGAACTGTATTGTGGATTTTAGTCGTTTGGTCTTGTGTTAAGTCTAAATAAAGATTACTTATTTTTCTAAACTGGTGTGGTGTCCATTTGTAGTGTTTTCACTGTATTACTGTATGTGTTCACAAATGCTTTACACACTGCCTCTGAGATAAGCCTGCCTGCTTGTGCCAAGCTTCCAAGGGGGTGAGCAGGGGTTATTTAGGAGTGTAGCCTCCCTACCCTGACTAGAAGCAAGGGCCCCTACTTGGTCAAAGGTACCTACCTCTGCCAACTAGAGACCCCCAATTCTAACACTGCCATTAAAGCGGTGCCTGTGTGGCTTAGCTCATTGGCGCACTATATGTACGCTGTCCTGTTGTCTGTTTGAGAATTTAAATGGCACTCATTCAGGCAATGGCTGAATGGGCCTCACCCAAAGATGCTCTCTATGTAAGATTTTTTTCTATTCATTACTCTTCATTGCATTAGTCTAGCAGACATCCAAAGCTATCATGTCGGATCTCAAGACTGGTTCTTAAGTGCTGTGCACAGAATATTTTGTGCTCATGCAGCCCAGAAAGATCAATAATGAAACCATATGTGGGAAACTTGCATACTTTGGTTTTGCATTGTTCGCCCTAGGATGCTTGTTTCCGGTCCAGGGAAGACATGGCTTGGCAGTTCGGGCTGGACTGTTCCCATGAGGCACAGGGTCAGACTGATTTGCATATGGCCATGTCTGAACTGGGGTGGCGGAGTGAGCTAAAGAATGATGATGGATTACACCGAGATCAGTTGACTGGGGGTGAGTGCTTGCAATGTTCAACACTCCGTCCATCATCCCCTTTGGTTTTGCATTGTTCGCCCTAAGTTGGCAGGGTATGCCCAGGCGTGGGTCCCTTGCTCACTTTGCCACTGGATTCAAGATAGCCTGGCTGATGAGGGCTGTGAGCCCGAAACCGGTCCCAGGATGCTTGTTTCTGGTCCAGGGAAGACATGGCTTGGCAGTTCGGGCTGGACTGTTCCAATGAGGCACAGGGTCAGACTGATTTGCGTATGGCCATGTCTGAACTGGGGTGGCGGAGTGAGCTAAAGAATGATGATGGATTAAACCCAGATCAGTTGACTGGGGGTGAGTGCTTGCAATGTTCAACACTCCGTCCATCATCCCCTTTGGTTTTGCATCCTTCTGATCGGAATCGCCAGGATTTCCCTTGAAGTCCCAAACAGAAAAGAAAGTTCATCAGACTGTCCACTGAAAATAGGACAGATGGTCTGATTTATCTACACTGATCGCTACAACTCCATCGGCCTGTCGGTGTAGGGTTCCCAATGGCATAGCCAGCTGGGGCACTGCTTTAAGAAACAGGATCGACTGCCTGACTCTAAACAGGGCAGGTGGACCATCAGTTTGGCCGACTGGGTACTCCATCATATTTGGGGCAGAGTACCCTGTCTGCCAAACTCTAAATCAGGCCCTTAGACCCTTATAAAAAGAGAGAGAAAGGCAAAAAAAGGAGAAAGAAGGAAGAACAGACAGGATAACAGTGACAAAGAAAGAAAAGAGAGATGAAAAGGAACCTACATAATGGTGAGTAAGAAAGTGCAGTGATGTAAGAAAGTGGCCTTAGGTATAATAAAATCAAGGCAGCTTTGGTATTTCTCAACCCCAGCATTCAGCAAATCCAGTGGCATCCTCCTAAAGAAACCTTTCGGCTCTGCGCCTATGTTTACTGGAGGGTATCCCTGTGCATCTTAAGGCCATTCCAACCTTAGATGTAGCCAAAAATAATTAAATATAGCTCCACTGCCGGAAAAGAACAGTAACCCAATGTCACTTCTATAAAAGTGTCAAAAATATATTTCAAATCGCTGTTTGTCAGTGTTCTTTCACCCAATAACTTTACATAGATGCTAGATTTTCTGTATTTGCCTGCAAGCTATTCCCACACTGACTGTGGGGCCGAACAGCAGAGCCATTTCTCAATTTATTGCAACAGCAAGTTCTACATAAATAAATTATGTAGGAATTTTCTTCATAGAACTGCTTTGAGTCACAAGCACAGAGGAAGCTTATCGGATACTTGCAGCATAGAGCTGCTGGTTACAGAAGGTTAGGGAGTGAGAACATTCTGTGCGATCTGACATCACAGCAGGCTGCTAGCCCATATTCTTTCAATAGGATCAGTTATGCCTTGAGCGAGCTCGTAATGAAGAGAGAACTTTTAAGGTAGGTTGCCCAGAGATTCCTGGATGTGCTCACAAATGTTTGCAATTATTCTCCTTTGAAAGAACTCTGCTATCAGCAGGGCCAATAACTTTTGCGCCGCTTTACTTATCTTCATGACATTTTCACAAAACGTCCCTTTTGTGGTTCAGCTGCTCTGTTGAAAGATTCAACGTGTGACACAGGAAGAGGGACCAGGCAGAACCAGGACCCAAGCAGAAAGAGCAACAGCAGGGCTACCAAAAGGCCAGGAAGAGCAGGAACCCAAGACACCAGAGGCACAAAACACGCCACCTAACCACAATGCTTCGGACGGAGAAAACCAGCAGGAAGGAGGGCAGGAACCCAAAGGACCAAGCCCAAACTACAAGACCAAGCCCCAAGCGGAAGGCATCAGAACCCAGCCACCAACCACCGCAGGGACCTAAGCCCGGCCAAAGAGGCAACAGGGACACAGCAGGTAGAGACCTCGCCACTGAAAAAGACACCCAAAGGGTGACCCCCAAAGACCAGGACCGGACATCCCCCCTGGAGGCCAGCCCACCTGAAACCAGGAAGGACCTCAACCAGGAAACATGCGCAGCCACAACCAGACAGCGTTGCCCCAGAGAACAGAGACTGAAGCAGACCAGAAGAGCCACCAAGGAAGACCGAGACTGCACAACCCACCCAGAGAACAGAGGCAGGAAGAGGCACAGTGCCCCCAACCCTGTCAGCCTCAGACACCAGCACGAGAAATAGGACTGAAAATAATGAGGTGCAGGCGTAAGTCGCACATCAGACAGGAATAAAACCGAAACCAGTGGACCGCACAAGCAAAGCACAGGCGACCGAATCCAAAGCAGCGCCAAAAGAGCAGTCACAAAGTAGCAGAGAGATGAGGCAAGGCACAGACTGCGTGAAAAATCAGGCCACAGCTGATAAAGCACTGACATAAAGGAAGGGAGAAGGAAAACCGCAATGTGGAACACACCCCCGGGGCCTGCAGACTCCTGCATGCAAGGTCTGTCACAACAACTCCCCCACCAGCCTGCCGAGTCGTGAACCACCATCCAAAGTGCCTGGGTACAGTAGAACATAAGAGAAAAGAGAAACTGCTATGTGGTACTCACCATGGGGCATTAATGCGCAGCAGGAACAGAAAAATGCCCCCCGGACACCCAGGCACGCCCACCAAGACGCAGCCCTTACGAACAGCACAGAGACACCCAGAAGCCAGGCACATCTGGAGCATCCCCAAGACAGCACCGACCTGCCAAGCAGCCACTGAAACTGCCGACCGAGACAGGACAGGCACAGCGGCAAGGATGAAGGAGCCGGTGCAGGCAGAACACACCATGGCAACGTGATTTCCACCCGGCCCGGCCTCAGGAAGTCTTGCAGCCACGACCCAGAAAACTCCACAGAAGACTCTGCGCAGCAGTCACAAAGGGCCGGCAGGCAACAATTGAGCCTCCCAGTAAGCCCGGTAGGCACAACTACGCACCGTTAAGGATAGCCCAGCAGACCGACAGCAGCAAAGAAGATGCCACTCCCGCCCGGCAGGAGCAGCAACAGCACACCACGTCCCATTCTGTTGGCAGACAGAAAAAAGAACAGGCAGAATGTTGTGTGAGTGCTGGTTAATACTCCCAGTTGGACGGGGTGGTGTTAGGGGTTTCAGCATTCCTCTGTTCTTTTTTCTGTCAGGGAGATAGTCATATCCATAAGTAAGGAATGGGACGAGGAATGGAGGGACCTGGGGATAGTGGATAGAGCTTTTAAATCTTGTCCTCTTTCAAAATACGTGCTATTCACAGGCAGCACCAATAAATATAGTATACCACAAATCTATTCACTAGTTCCAGACAAGCAAAGTTCCACATACCAATAACTATTAACAACAATAAAGAAGTTAATCAATACCTACTAACCACAAAATAGTTATGGAATTCAAACATGCAATGATTCACACAGTTCTCAAAATGTATCTCTACATAGCCATGCACGCCTATTATTACATTTGAAACATGCCTTATGGACATAACTCCAAAAATCAATACTATGTGTACACCACTGTACCAATGCTCAATTTGTCTATTAAATCAAAAAGCTAATTGCCCTAGCATATGTACCACCAGCAAATGTTAACAAACATTATAACCTATTAATAGAATTGCCATTTTACTATGCAAATGAGGAAAAATGGTAACCCATGGTAGGTTATTTTAAAGACACTTGCGTTGGCCTCATGTATCGCTCGGGTACAGGTGTCAACCCAAGGTCCACATATTCCGAGGTAATGTGTACAACAGTGCAGATTCCCAGGATGCTAAAACTAATAGCATCCTAGAAGGGTGTTATAACTCCTTCCAAGGTACTGTTGGATGATCCTCCCCCCATCCTTTACCAACTCTTAGAAATCTTATCAAAAACTCTAGCAAAACAGCTAAAACCAAGATATACAAACAAACTCACCAAATGAATGACACACTAGCTACCAAAGTCCTACTCTTCCTAAACAATGAAGGGCTATTACTATATTTACTAATTTAAAAAAAAAACATAATAAAATAGTCTAGATATTAAAACAAAAACATACCTAGAACATTACAAAACATAACAAAAATTTAACAATTCATTTTTAAAATATATTAAAAAATACACCAATATTTCTGTAACACCTAACGTTAATTGAATAACGTTAAAATGAACTATACTATAGTAATGTACAAAATTCAGGAATAAGCATAAATGAATCGTACCTGAACTGACATCTATTCACTCAACATTTCATATTAAATAAAACAAATGAAAATGTGCTTACTGTTTAGTAGCTGTTGACCTTAAAGAAAAATTCCGAATCCACAAGCAGCAGTCCAATTTAAAAAATACCCAATGCAAAAACATAATACATCACCACAAAATAATCTTTCATTAAACTAATATAAACTAATATAAATTCCTCATTGTACAATAAGGAAGGAGCGTTCAATATATATACAATTAATCTGGGAATTCTAATTTTCCCTTTTTCCACAGTTCAATACAGTCGTCCCAACAGAAAAATCCTCGTAAGGTATGCTTCTTGTATAATGTTCTTTATTTCACATCAAATCAATGTAATCCAACTTGAATATAGTTATTGTAAAACACAGCCAACGCGTTTCTTCCCCCTCAGGGACATCATCAGGGCTGTAAAGCAAAAACATTTTTTGTAACATAAGAATTTCATTTTTGCACACATTTTCCAAAAACAACATACAATATAACCCAAATGACAAGATGGCACCATCCCACCAATAGTATTCATATTCTGCCTATTTAACAATCTATATACATATACCCAGAACAATTGATCGATGAACGTCTAATGATCCCTACAAAAGGAGTGCAACATTATAAAATGATATTCATAAATCGCAGGTCTGACATATTACACTAACTGATAATAACGGCCCCCTACTCTCTTAATTCATGGTTTAAATAATTTCATTGCAAAATCACTCTATTCAGCTCACCTTTTTCATCTATTCATCCAAATTATGTACTACAAAAATTAAACTCGTTCATCAATCCATATAACTTCCCAGAAGAGAAATTCTTTTTCTTCTTCTTATTATTCTCCTGGATCCCTTTGAATATCTAAATCTAAATCTAAAATACCAAAATATATATAGGTTATCCTCACAACACCAGTAATTACATAATCCCTAATCACCACCCTCAGTTCAAATATTCCCCTCTATCTCATTCCATACCTTCAAAATCAAATTTGTTTCATTCCAAAGCGTCCTCCATCCAGCCCGATAAATCCGGAATGAATTCCACAACCCGTACGCCATCCAGTTTTAAAGTATCCACTGACCAATCAGGCGCATTTAAGCAACCACCAATCATATTGCACCTAACTTCAATCATAGGTGTTCTCTTTCTGGTCCACCGGTGACATCAGCGTCACAAATTGACCAATCAAATTCAAGCTCTTCAAGTCACTATTCAAACTAGTCCTCTACGTACCAGCCTCCTGTTTCTGTAACCACCAATCATACAGCACCTGTCTTTAATCGCTGGTGTTCCCTCTCTGGTCCACCGATGACATCAACATCATAAAATGCCCAATCAGGTGTGAGTTTGACAAATAAACATTTGCTTCAGTCCCCCATGTTCCGGCCTACTATTTCAGCAACCACCAATCATAAAACACCTATCCTGAATCGACGGGTGTTCTCTATCTGGTCCACCAGTGACATCAGCAACTCAAATTACCCAATCAGCTGGGAGTTTAGCCAATAAATATTTACACTAGTCTCCCATATACCGACCTCCTATTTCTGTAACCAGGTGACATCAGCGTAACGAATTGTCCAATGAAATGTGAGTTTTTCATGTAACCATCTCACTACAGTCAAATGTTCACTTAATTTACGCGCAGCCATCCTGCTTCATTGTCTCCAATAATTTTCTTGATTCGCCCAATACTTTTAAATATCTAACCTGCAAAATTAGAAATGCAAAATTAACCCAACAGAGATTCTCTCTTATTCCTACCACACATTCAGCTGTAAAACCTACCATTCCCAGCTTGTCCTACGACTATTTTTCTAGAAGGAAAAAACACTAACCCTACTGACCTTGACTTCTGACCCCCTAAAATGGCATCAATCTAAAAAATAATGCAATTCAGAATTGGTATTTAACCCCAAGGAAACAGATCTGTATTTACTGATCCATCTGGCTTCAGCCTGTCGAATCTTCAGTTCCCAGTCACCTCCTCTAATCCCTTGTACAATTCTCTGAATCCCATGGAACCTAAAGTCTTGTTGTGCATTATGTTGCTCCTTCATATGCACATACAAGGGTGACCTCATATCCTGATTGATAATCGAACGTCTATGTTCCTGAATCCTTACTTTCAAATTCCTTTTGGTGCTGCCTATATAAATTCGATTGCAGGCACAAATGATAACATAAACCACACCAATGCTATTACAATTAATGAATTCCTTAATGAGATAACGTTTCTGGGTGTTATACCTAAAATCTTTTATCTTATTCATACTCAAAGCACAAACATTGCAAGAGCCACAAGCGTAAAAGCCTTTAGGCGACGGTGGTAACCAATTCAAATCACCTCTGCCCGTGGGTTGAATATAGTTCCTTGTAACCATTTCCTTGATGGTTGGACACCTTCTGTAAATTACCAATGGCTTATCTCCTACCAAATCAAACAAACCTGGTACTCCCTTTAATAAATTCCAATTCCTGCCCAAAACCTTAGCAATCCTATCCTTCTGTACACAGTGAGTAGTGATCAAAGCCATGCGTTCCTGGGACTCTTTTTCACCTTCTGCACCAAAGTGGATTCCCTATTGATTTTTGTCACTCTTCCTCTGGCAATCCCCAGATCTCTCCTCTTATATCCCCTGTTTGTTAGTCTGTTTTGAAGGTTATCCAATTCCCTTTGAAATCACTCTCAAACTACAATTCCTTCTCAAACAAATCATTTCCCCATACGGAATCCCTCTTATTACTGATGTCGGATGAAAACTATCAGCTCGCAATTCCGAATTGGTCGCTGTATTCTTTCTGGATAGCCTGCTCTTAATGGAGTCACCATCCACAAATAGCTCCACATCTAAAAATTCAATTTTGCTGGTGTCATGACTAATGGTGAAACTCACATTAAAATCATTACAATTTAAATAACTGAAATATTCCAATAACTCAGCTTGAGTCCCTCTCCAAATCATCAAAATATCATCAATAAAACGGGCCCAAAATAGGATCAGGTCAGTCCATCTTGAAGCTTTCCGGCTCCAGGCGTGCTCCCTCTCAAACCAGCCCATAAATAGGTTGGCGTAAGAGGGAGCGAACCTGGAACCCATCGCGGGTCCCCTCACTTGATGAAACCATTCATCCTCAAAGAAAAAAAAATTATTGTTCAAAATTAATGCACTCATATCTACCAACATTTTTGAATGTTCACGTAAACTTGCACTGCGACTACTCAGAAAATTATTAAGCGCTTGTTCTCCTCTGGCATTATTAATACAAGTGTATAGTCCAACTACATCTAATGGTGCCTGGGACGGTGGGCCATGAGAAGTTGAGCGTTGTGGATTAACTACTAGGAAGATACTTTTGGGTGATTTACCTTCAGTGCACACGGGTTTTACCCTCACCGTCTTGCTTAGTTAAATTGTTAATATAAATTCCTCCAACCCTCCCCAAATAAATGTTATAAATGAAATACTCGAGAAAAACTGCACAGTACAAGAAAACTGATTATTAAACCTAAACCGTGACATTCAATTTCCAATTTCCAAACCACTTTCTTTGTAAAATAAAAAATAACCCAATCTGAAACCAAAATACTTCGTTAACAACCCGAGGTGACCTATAAGACGAAACATAGATACCCAGCAATAATAAAAACCCATGTTTAAATACACAACACAAAACATTATTTTTCTAAACCTAACAAAACTACTATAACTACATTAAGTTACACATATTAATTAACCAGTAACCCACCAGACCCACCAGTAGAAATTTAAAAGGCCTTTACTTGAAAGCATACAGCCACACTACATACCCCGAAACCAGAATCCACAGCAAGAGCTGCTGTACACTGCATTAGAAAACAGACAAGAAAATACAGTTACTAGTAAACAAAATAGTGACAAAATTGAAATGAAAAAAGACTATATTTACATTGAACTAGGTGAAAACTAATTAGAATAAAATTAGCACAAAAGTGATAATACAAATGTTAAAAATGTTTTAAAAATATTAAGAATAAATATGTTAACAAGCACTGCTTAATCACGTTTGCGCTGCTACAAGAGACACATCTCACCGCTCAAACACTTGCATCACTCCGTAAACGCTGGAGGGGTACGATCCTGGGCACCACGTACTCAGGGTCTGCCAGGGGCGCGCTCATATGGGTGGCACCGGGGACCCCACTGCAGGTCACACACTCTAGAATAGACGCGCAGGGCCGCTTTGTCACTATGGAAGGCCTCCTGAATGGATCCCCTTTGGCATTGGAGTCTCTGTATGCCCCGAATTCAGGCCAATCCTCCTTCCTGAAAACACTCACGCCATCCTTACTCGCGGATCCCACGGTCCCCATGTACTGGGGCGGTGAATTTAATGGGGTACAAGACCTTGATCTGGACCGCTCCCGCCCCCCTCTGCTGGGAGCACAGTCCATCAAGCTGGCACAACATATGACGGAGTGAGTGTCCAACATGCAGGTGCATGACGTATGGCGCAGCAAGCATCCCCTGACGTGCACTTATTCGCACTGCTCGACATTACATAACCTATACCCGGATAGACATCATATTCTGCTCGGACAATGCCCTGCACAGTATACTGCAGGTAGACTATTTGACACGTGCGCTCTCCGATCATAACCCGCAACAATTGAGTTTGTCCTGGGGTGCGAGGAGACCTGAGATCTCGACTTGGCGACTGCTGAGTGCCGTGCTCACTGATTCATCCTACCGTTCCACCCTTTCGGACTCCATTGTTTTGTATTTCTCGACGAATGCTCGCACTGCCTCATCAGCAGGGGTGGAATGGGACTCCTTTAAGGCTGTCCTCCGTGGACCCGCCATCAAAACCACGTACGGCGCCCGAAAGTCACTGACCGCGGCGCTCCACACTCATGAGTCTGAGATACAGAGATGCAAGCAGCATATTCCCACTCACCCCGGGTCAGTCCCTCCCTAGCTCAGGCCCGCTTTGTGTACAAGAGCACAATGGACAACCTCTGCACGTTAGACTACAAGACATATTTAGCATGCAGACACAAGGAGGAAGACAAGGCGGGAAACTGCTTGCGTGGCTACTGAGGTACGATACTTCCCAACCCCTCATCACTGCCATATACACCACTGCCGGGACTCTTGTGAACGTGCAGGAAGCCATTACTCAGTCCTTTTATGAATATTACACAGCGCTATACACGGCCCCAGCCATGCACGACCCTACTTCCATCCAGGACTTCCTTACAGAGATACAACTCCCTCAGATTATACCGTCACACTACGAATCCCTAGAAGACCCCATCGCGGTAGATGAGATCACGGAAGCAATTGGACAACTGGCGACCGGTAAGACACCGGGGACAGACGGCTGGCCGTCGGAGTTTTACTCTACCTACTCCACACAACTAGCACCTCGGTTAGCCAGCATGTATGCTGAAGCCTTTGAGAGGGGTGCATTGCCGCCCACTCTGAGGGAGGCGACGCTGGTGATCCTGCCACAGCCAGGCCGTGACCCTCTCCAAATGGCCTCATATCGCCCTTTGTCGATGTTGAACATCGACTACAAGATCCTCGGGAAATTACTGGCGAACAGGTTAATCGCGGCAGTCCCCCTATTAGTCCATGAGGACCAGAATGGCTTTATACCGGGGTGAAACACTGGCCTGAATCTGCGTCGTCTGTTTACGCTGTTGGAGTGGGCGAGGGGAGAGTCGTAGATGTCCTGGATAGCATCCTTGGACATCGAGAAGGCGTTCGACACTTTGAGCTGGGATTATCTGATAGCGGTGCTAACAGGGTTTGGCATTGGCCCCAACTTCATATGGTGGATACGACTGCTGTACTACAAACCACTAGCTAGGGTGAAGACGAGTCGCAGCTTCTCCCCGCCTTTCTCGATAGCGCGGGGTACACGCCAAGGTTGCCCCCTGTTGCCGATTATCTTTGCCTTGGCCATGGAGCCACTGGCATGCAGACTGCGGCAACGGGTCATGGACTGAGGCCTACACGTTGATCGCCGGTGGCACATAGTGTTGCTGTACGCGGACAACGCGTTAATCTATCTGCGTGGCCGGATCAAGGTACTGCAGTTGATAATGGATCTCTTAAAGGAGCATGCATGGGTCTACGGACTCCGAGTCAACTGGTCTAATTCGGTGGTGTTTCCGATGACGCCTATGTCGCCAGCCCAGAGACGGGCGGCACCGAACACACCGTTGGCATGGGCGTTTGATACTTTTAAATACTTGGGGGTCCAGGTCTATCACTCAGGGGTGGACACTATAGACGGTAACCTAGGGTCGGGCCATCACCAGGGCCCACTCGACTCTCCCGTTTTGGCTAGGCCTCCCCTTGTCTCCCATGGGAAGGGTGGCTATTTCCAAGATGCTGGTCCTCCCGCGCCTTTTGTACTTCGTTTACACACTTCCCCACCGTCTGCCCCGGAAATTTTTCAAGGAGCTGTAATCCTTCTTAGTCTCCCTGATATGGGGGAACTCTAGGGCCAGGGTGGCTCTTCACAAACTATACCTGCCACTATCAGATGGCGGCTTAGGCGCCCCAAGCTATGAGCGATACTATGCCGCAGCACAACTGCAATGGCCAATGAGATGACTGGCTAAGAGTAACCTCACCGAGGTGGCCACGGTGGACCTGTCCTGGGATCCCCTGGCATTACTGGAATGGATGTCAGGCACAACAACTTTGACCCGGAAACACCAGGGTAACATTCTAATGGCAGCGGCCAGGAGGAGCTGGTCCAGATACGTGCTGCCCAAGGACCGGGCCGCGCCATATGCCCCTGGCCTGCCCCTAGAGGTACTCCCGGGCACGTTCACCTGCCATGGATGCCCGGAACTGGGGCCATAGAAGGAGAGGGTGTTAGATACATGGGGAGACATGTATGTAGACACACAACTACAAACATTTGAGGAGCTAGTAGGTGCCTACGAGGTACCGCAGGGCTCCTTCCTGCTACACGCCCTGCTTACACGACATTCCCTACGAGTGTGGGATAACAACCGCTCCGAACCTCCCACATCACACCTTCTGCAAACGCTGCTCACGCACGGACGGGGCAGACATGCCGTAACAGCCATTTACACCTCTTTTAGACTGGACGATCCACCCGCACTGACAACACTCCGTGAGTACTGAGATGCCGAGCTGTCCACCACCCTCTCTGATAAGCAATGGATGCAATGTCTCAATCACCTGAAAACTATCTCGACCAACGCCAGACTGAAGTACAACCAATTCAATTATTTACATGATACGTATCTTGCACCCCATAGGTTGGCACACATGTACCCCACTACTGTCGACATATGCCCCAGGTGTCGGGATCCGTGAGCCATATTCACACACATGGTATGGACCTGTACCGGCATCCAGGCATTCTGGACTGATGTAGCCACCACACTCACAGAGGCAGCGGACACACAGGTGGAGGCGGAGCCTCTTCATTTCTTATTGGGCGTTACGAAACGCATCGCTTCTCGTAAAGGCCTGAACAAATTTCTAGATCTCGCCCTGGGCCTCGCCAAACGTAAAATAGCCATGGCATGGAAAGCGCCGCTGGGTCCCAACATATATTCGTGGATGCATGATCTTCGCAGGGCGCTGGTGTTGGAACACACAAACCAGCTGGCGACAGCAGCACGAGCGTCAGCACTCCCGCAACTGAATCCTAATCAATGGCAAGACTACCTGACAGTGATTGAGGCCAAACTGTCCGCAACACGCCCTCTCTCTTAGACCCGATCACCAGAATAGGACCCTTGGCTTCTCCAGGTACACTGGACCCACATGGACCCATAAACGCACACGCCCTTGGCTATCGGGCGTATTGGCCCTCTGCATCCTCTCCCTTTTCTCTTTGCCTCGCCCCCTCGCTTCCCCCTCCCCCACCTCCCCCGATGTTCCCCCTTCCCCCCCTCCTGGCGCATTCACCACCAGCGGTCCACCGCACCCAATCAGCAACACATTTGTTGCCCAATGATGCGCTGCACCGACAGGCACACTTTGCCCTGTATCCACACACAGAGATCGATTTTTAGTTCTTCTTGTTCAGGTTATTTTACTTTGTCATATATGATTTAATTTAGGAATTGCTCTGTGTAACAACGGCGGATTTTCTTTTGGCTCTAATGACCTATGTGACTGTTTGTAAATGTACTATATTACAGTAAGGTGTGGCGGCACGACTAACAGAGTGAACTTTCTTCCTTATTGAATGGGATTCCCCTGGCATCCCGCCTAAGCCATTCAAATTATTGTCATTTTGCAATGTCTATGATGGAGTATATTGTCATGCAGATGCTAACGATGTTACTTTGTCAAAATCAATAAAAATCATTTACAAAAAAACAAAAACAAGCACTGCTTAATAAATAAACTAACAATTTATTAATATAGTATATCTAAATTTTAAACAAAATATGTTTAATTAAAACATTTTACAAAATATAATGTTGTATTTAATATGTCATAATAAATATAGAGCAAACACAAGGAGATGGACGGAGCGCTGAAACTTTTCAGACACTCACCCCCATTCACAGATCTGAGTTGAATCCATAATCATTCTTTAGCTCACTTCACCACCTCAGTTCAGACCCAGCTATATGCAAATCAGTCTTGACCCTGTGCCTCATGGGAACAGTCTAGCCCGAACTGCCAAGTCAGGTCATTCCTGAACAGGAAACAAGCATCCTGGGACCGGTTTCTGGGTGACACCCTTCATCAGCCAGGCTAGTTTGAATCCAGTGGCAAAGTGAGCAAGGGACCCACGTCTGGGCATACCCTGCCAACTTAGGGTGAACAAAGCAAACACAAGGAGATAATGGACAGAGCGCTGAAACTTTTCAGACACTCCCCCCCCAGTCACAGATCTGAGTTGAATCCATCATCATTCTTTAGCTCACTTCACCACCTCAGTTCAGACCCAGCTATATGCAAATCAGTCTTGACCCTGTGCCTCATGGGAACAGTCCAGCCTGAACTGCCAAGCCAGGTCTTTCTTGAACCAGAAACAAGCATCCTGGGACCGGTTTCTTGGTAACACCCTTCATCAGCCAGGCTAGCTTGAATCCAGTGGCAAAGTGAGCAAGGGACCAACGTCTGGGCATACCCTGCCAACTTAGGGCGAACAAAGCAAACACAAGGAGATGATGGACGGAGCGCTGACACTTTTCAGACACTCACCCCCAGTCATAGATCTGAGTTGAAACCATCATCATTCTTTAGCTCACTTCACCACCTCAGTTCAGACCCAGCTATATGCAAATCAGTCTTGACCCTGTGCCTCATGGGAACAGTCCAGCTCGAACTGCCAAGCCAGGTCTTTCCTGAACCGGGAAACAAGCATCCTGGGACCGGTTTCTGGGTAACACCTTCATCAGCCAGGCTAGCTTGAATCCAGTGGCAAAGTGAGCAAGAGACCCACATCTGGGCATACCCTGCCAACTTAGGGCGAACAAAGCAAACACAAGGAGATGATGGACGGAGCGCTGAAACGTTTCAGACACATAACTCCCAGTCACAGATCTTAGTTGATTCCATCATCATCGTACGACATTGTTCTGCATTCTGTCCATCAATTGTTGTTTTTGCATTTGTCACCCCGAGTGGGACGGGTATACCCAGACGTGGGTCCCGTGCTCGCCATGCCACTGGGGTCAAGCTATCCTGGCTGATGAGGGGTGAAACCCTGAAACCGGTCCTAGGATGCTTGTTTCCAGTCCAGGGAGGACCTGGCCTGGCAGTTCGGGCTGGACTGTTCCAATTGGGCACAGGGTCAAGACTGATTTGCATATGGCTGGGTTCAAACTGGAATGGCATGGTGAGCAAAAAAACGATGGATTTAGGCCCAGATCTCTGTACTGGGGTGAATGTATGACATTGTTCTGCATTCTCTCCATCAATTGTTGTTTATGCATTTGTCACCCCGAGTGGGATGGGTATGCCCAGACGTGGGTCTCGTGCTCTCCATGCCACTGAGGTCAAGCTATCCTGACTGATGAGGGGTGAAACTGGTCCTAGGATGCTTGTTTCCAGTCCAGG
Organism: Calotriton arnoldi; assembly: GCA_963921515.1. Classification (NCBI taxonomy): domain Eukaryota; kingdom Metazoa; phylum Chordata; class Amphibia; order Caudata; family Salamandridae; genus Calotriton; species Calotriton arnoldi. The sequence continues at coordinate 1,752,698 of CAWUFW010003328.1, forward strand.
GAGGACCTGGCCTGGCAGTTCGGGCTGGACTGTTTCCATTGGGCACAGGGTCAAGACTGATTTGCATATGGCTGGGTTAAACTGGAATGGCATGGTGAGCAAAAAAACGATGGATATAGGCCCAGATCTCTGTACTGGGGTGAATGTATGATATTGTTCTGCATTCTGTCCATCAATTGTTGTTTTTGCATTTGTCACCCCAAGTGGGACTGGTACGCCCAGACGTGGGTTCCGTGCTCTCCATGCCACTGGGGTCAAGCTATCCTGGCTGATGAGAGGGAAACTAGTCCTAGGATGCTTGTTTCCAGTCCAGGGAGGACCTGTCCTGGCAGTGCGGGCTGGGCTGTTCCCATTGGGCACAGGGTCAAGACTGATTTGTATATGGCTGGGTCAAACTGGAATGGCATGGTGAGCAAAAAAACAATGGATTTAGGCCCAGATCTCTGTACTGTGGTGAATGTATGACATTGTTCTGCATTCTGTCCATCAATTGTTGTTTTTGCATTTGTCACCCCGAGTGGGACGGGTAGGCCCAGACGTGGGTCCTGTGCTCTCCTTGCCACTGGGGTCAAGCTATCCTGGCTGATAAGGGGTGAAACCCTGAAACCGGTCCTAGGATGCTTGTTTCCAGTCCAGGGAGGACCTGGCCTGGCAGTTCGGGCTGAACTGTTCTCATTGGGCACAGGGTCTAGACTGATTTGCATATGGCTGGGTTCAAACTGGAATGGCATGGAGAACAAAAAAACGATGGATTTAGGCCCAGATCTCTGTACTGGGGCGAATGTATGACATTGTTCTGCATTCTGTCCATCAATTGTTGTTTTTGCATTTGTCACCCCGAGTGGGACGGGTATGCCCAGACGTGGGTCCCGTGCTCTCCATGCCACTGGGGTCAAGCTATCCTGGCTGATGAGGGGTGAAACCCTGAAACCGGTCCTAGGATGCTTGTTTCCAGTCCAGGGAGGACCTGGCCTGGTAGTGCGGGCTGGACTGTTCCCATTGGGCACAGGGTCAAGACTGATTTGTATATGGCTGGGTTCAAACTGGAATGGCATGGTGAGCAAAAAAACGATGGATTTAGGCCCAGATCTCTGTAATGGGGTGAATGTATGACATTGTTCTGCATTCTGTCCATCAATTGTTGTTTTTGCATAATAAATATAGGGCCTGATTCATAAACTTCACTTGAATAAATATTTATAAATTAAATTAATGCATTTACATGAATATATTATTTAATGCACATTTCATTTGGTTAATAGTAAATATTTTGAATTATTTTACACTACATACATTATACTTTGTATACACTTTATATACATTATATTCCTTCATTTAATTTATATATTTATATTATACATTACATTTGTCATATATAATTTTTAAAATAAGTATCAACTTTAATAATTTGCCCTGTAATTTCTCATGTTGGGCTTAACCCCTTGCGTGCGCGGCAAATTTTCGCGCTGTGCGGGGGTTTCTATTAGTGGGCGGGATTCGGACGGCCCCCGGCCGTCGTGCGCACACGCCCACCGTGACGCGTGATGGCCGGGGGCCGTCCTGAGCACCGAAGGGGTTAACCCTGGTGGCAGAGATCTCCATCAACAGGTGAAAAGTTACTAGTAGTAACTTTACATTGTACAATTCTGTTGTAGGTGGCTCAACCCCCAATGTAAATATCTACTCAGAAATGGTGAACAGCGAAAAAGTGAAGAGTTAATCCTAGGTGTAGTGAGTAAATATACATGGGCATATTTAACTTTGTGCATCAGACTCATAATTTTTTGCTGCATAAGGAAATCAATAAGTGGATATGATGTTACAAATAAGTTTTATTCATTTTGTAATCTTTTATATCAATTTGTTTTTATATTAGCATGACATATAGGGGCATATTCTCAAGGACTTATCGCCGAGTTAGCGGCACTTTATCGCAGCCAAAGTGGTGATAAATTCATCGCACCATTCACAAGCTGGTGCTAACAGCCGATATCACCAATAGTACTGCGATAGCAGCCGCAAAAAACATCGCCACCGATGACACCGGCAACTAACGCTAATGAGATGCAGAGTAGGCGTTCCCGTGCAAAAACCCATGGAAAAATCCACTTCGCAACATTCCAAACACCAGCCAGGACGTCGATAAGAATCAAAAACATGCGATAAGGTGCGTTAGCAGTATGGATTTAACACCTGCTCCTACCTGGTGTTAAGTCGGACGACAACCTGCACCATAAAAGGGAGCACAGCCCACAGCCACACCAGAAGAACAACAGATGCCATGGAGCTACTGATCATGCAGCTCGGAGCGCCAAGAAGGCCACAACACCCACCGCCACCACCGCCAGGACCGCCCCCCCATGACCCCCCCCACTCGGACTACCACAGAGGCAGCGCAGACAAAGACAGTGGACCTTCCAAAATCTCACCAGCCTGGGAGACTTAACGCCAGAGGAAGTCATTGCCCACTACAGGCTCAAAAGGACACCCATCCTACGCATCCTGACCCTCATTGCCCACAGGCTGACGGTACCAACACAGCGGAGAACCAACATCCCTCCGCAGACAAAGCTGCTGGCCGTGCTGCACCTGTTGGCCACTGGGACCTTCCAACCAACAACTGCCAGAGTTGGAGGAGTCTCACAGCCAGCCCTGTCAAAGTTCCTCACACCTGTCCTGGATGCCATCATCAGCTTGGTACCCCAGCAACTTTACTTCCCACACACTGCGCAGGAACAGCTGGAGATCAAGCAAGGCTTCTACGCCATAGCTGGCTTCCCCCACGTCTTGGGGGCAAGCGACTGCACACATGTACTCCTCGTGCCCCCTGCCGCCACTGCACACAATTACCGCAACAGGAAACACACGCATTCCATCAATGTGCAGGCAATAGTGGACCACAGGGGACTCTTCACCAATGTCGTCGCCAACTACCCAGGCAGTGTGCATGATTCCTTCATCTTCCGACAGTCCATCATCAACCAGCGAATTCAAGATGCTACCTATGGGAATGCACTGCTCGTCGGTAAGTACCAACGGAACCCACCACACACCTCAACACCACATCCAGACAACTCACAACTCTGGGAATGCACACGTCACAAAATCACATACAACATGACAACCAACATCCCCACATTCCAAACACGACTACACTACTTACTGTGGCAACCTGGGCTAGCCACCTACACAAGCCATCAACGGCATGGCACCTCAGGAACACAATAGCAGAATGTGGGGAGAGGTGGGAACCCGGCATGTGAGAAGGAGGCAAGTGACCCATGAATAAGAATGCACACAATGCCAAGTGTGGAGTGGATATGCTGGACAGACCGCAGTATGCAGACCACAGACACTTCCATGTTGACATACACTGCTGGTGCCTGGAGTGCACTGGACAGTGGACGCAACCATGTAACCGCAGCCAGCGGGGAACAATGCGGAAATGTAGCTTGTTACGTCCCCCCCTGTAAGCGTGCGCGTAGTGGGCTGGCCTGGCGTACGCCAGGCCAGCGTAGGGGTGTGAATAAAAAGCCCGTTACTCTGGGCGTGGTTCTCTTCCAGAATGGCCAACGTGTCTGCCAGGGCGGCGCCTCTCACCCCACCACGAGGCCGACGCCGTGAGCGGCAGTGCCTGTGATCCTGTGCGCCTGCTGCACCCCAGGCCGCTGGTCACAAAACGCGTCATGCCCGCTCCAGCGCAGCCAGGCCACACTGCTCACCTACCGACACTGGCGTGTGTCAAAGAGGGCCCAACACGTGCCGGTGCAAGCTCCAAGCCCGAAAGCCGCGACCATGGCAGCCTCCTCAGACCATCAAGGCCTCCGCGACACAGGCCCCCCATTACTCCTTTCTCATTGACGTACTCCACCGCTGCCTCCGGCCTACACTGCGGTCCAGCAGGTCACACATTTGGAACTGAGTCTTGATCATACAATGGCAGAGTACATATGTTTATTGCAGGGTTTATATCACCGTACTGCCTACGATGTGGTGCCACCGACTCTGTGCATAGCATTCCAACGACACGTGTCTGTGGGCCCATGCTGACTACTGCCTTCGGCCTACACTGCGGCCCAGCACCGCGGGGTTCACCTGTGTACTGCCTACCCTGCGGTCCAGCAGGCCTCACACAAATCCAATACGATCCATACCAGGCAGGACACGGCATCGTTGCAGGCTGCACACACGCACAGCTCTGGTGCCACTGCCTCCGTCAACCACGAATCATCGCCACATGGCATTCCAACATCGTGTGTGAGAGTACCAGGAGGAGCTGCCTGAACAGCCATTGCCCCGCGCTGACCGCTGCCTCAGGCCTACACTGCGGTCAAGTAGGTCACACATTTGGAACTGAGTCTTGATTTTACAATGGCAGAGTCCGTATCATTGCACGCTAGGAGAGTAGTAAGAGGAAAACGCAATTCAGTCCGGATGACGAACAGGATCCTCGTTACGGAGGTGACCGAACACCACCAGCAACTGCCCTGGTGCCACTGACTCTGTGCATCGCAAGCCAAGGACACGTGGCTGGGGGCCCCTGCTGACCGCTGCCTCCGGCCCACACTACGGTCAAGTAGGTGACACATTTGGAACTGAGCCTTGATCTATTTATGGCAGAGTTTATACCATTTTACAGGCCTCATCGCAGACTGCATCCCCTTTCAGCTCTGGTGCCACTAACTCTGTGCCCCGAAATTCATGGACACCCTCTGGTTGAACTTTGGTGGCATCTCAGTCAATGGCCTGGGGGTTGTCGTCATCATCATGTGGCTGGTAATGACTTGGTGTTGAACATGAGTCTGTAGCATTCATCTCCTCCATATTGCATGTGTGTGCTTGGTACTGCCCTCTGTATCATGCCCTGGAAGAACACCTTCCACTGTCCCCCAAAACCCTCTGCGACAATCACCTTGGACATCGAGAGAACCCGCTCAGCTCTCGTGGCCCTACCTCAGTGCACCGGTAGTCACCCTCCCATGGCGGTGTGCCTGTGCCGGCCGCAGTGCATCTGTGGCCACTAACTCTGTGCAGCTCAAGTCGTGGACCCTTGCTGTTTGAACTTTGAACTTCTGATTGTCTGATCACTGTTGTAGTTGTTGCCAGCGCCAACAACGCCCTGAGGGCTGGCTTACACTCACCCCACACCCATCCAGCACAGGCGTCACTGGACATGTGACCCTGGCAATAAAGGGACCGGGCGCACGTGCCCGCAGCCAGTTCCACGAACTATCTAAGTGTGTCCGTGTGGTCATTGTGTGTGCATGAGGGCCCCGGGCCCGACCACATTGCATTGTGCTGTGTACAGCGGACGCAACCATGTCACCTCAGGCAGTGGGGTAGACCTGGGACATGTAGCTGTGTCGTACCCCCCTGTAGGCGTTGCCGGAGTGGGCTGGCGTACGGCAGTCCAGCGTAGGGGTGTGGATGATCACCCTTGGGCTCTGGGCGTGGTTAAGTGTTGGGCATGCCAATTTGGTACCTGATGCGTGTGTCTTTGTTGTGGTGTCGGCGCCACCCGTCCCAAAATGGACAAAGTTGCAATGTAACATGCCCCCGAGTGTGGGCTCGGACGAAGGAATTAATGAATAAGTGCAAGCCCGCTCGGGGTCCGGGATCATACATGCCAACTGTTGTGTGTGTATCGCTATTACCGCAGCATGAGCCTAAGGTCTTGCCTCAACCGCATTGCGACTTCGGCCAGCCATGTACTCCACATCTGTGTCCGCCCTATCCTTGCCATAGGCCTACACACACATGGCCGACCACCTTCAACGCACAACATCACAGTGTCGTTGTCAGGCTTGTGGACATGCGCAGACAGGCATGACAATGATGTGCCGTAGGAGTGCAGATGATGCAAGTGCGCAGCGCACACGAGGAAATAGGCTCGGGGGAGGGTGGAGCAGCAGTGAGGCTACGTAATGCACATTGATGGCGCTCATTTGCTACTAGCAGTACATGTCAAACCGGAATCACTATGACACACATATCACATGCCAATCAACTAGTGAGCCTGCCAACACATCATGCAGAACCAACTATTGACTCATGTCTCTCTGCACTGTCACAGGTGATCAGGGATATGCACTCTGCCCTTGGATGATGACACCCCTCCGAGCCCCGAACACACAGGCCCAGAGGCAGTACAATGCGGCCCACAAACACACCAGGGGCATCGAGGAACGCACATTTGGCGTGTTGAAGTCAAGTTTCAGGTGCCTGGACATCACAGGTGGGAGGCTCCTGTACAGCCCAGTCATCGTGTGCAAGATGATCGTTGCATGTTGTGTGTTGCACAACATATGTGTACGCACCAATGCCCCATGGTTACGTGTGACAGATGCACCGGACGATGATGAGGAAGATGAAGCAGGTGGACCACACCCCACTGCAGCTGCAGCAGGAATAGCCCGTAGGAACAACATCATTGACAATTTCTTCACATGAGGACATCACATTGTGTCAGTGCTTGGCAATCATGAGACAGTGCAAAATGACCACAGGCACAGCATGTGCAAATAAATTCAATGCGACACACATTCCCTGAGTATCTGTATGTGTACTGCTGTGTGGCACGGGAATCAGGGACATGTTCCAGAGTCATTGTGGGTGTGCAGTGTGCTGTACTTAATTGTACATGTGTGCCATTGTGCCCATCTCCCCCCGTCCCCCCAGTCCCTGGTGGGTACTAACCCTGTTGATGTTGTGTCAGGTCATGTTGAGCAGTGTCCCGATCCCCAACTCCTGGCACCGTTTCCCGACTGATGACTGTGGCCACCATTTCTCACTGTCATCCAGCTCCTGGTGTGCCGCTGGTCCCCCACCTCCAATCAGCATTGCTGCTTTGAAGTTGGCATAGTGTTTCTTCTTGGTTTTGCCCTTCACATCATTCCAGCGCCTCTTGACCTCTTCCATTGTCCTCCTAGACACTCCGACTGCATTCACGTTGTTCACGATGTACTGCCATGTTTCCGTTTGTGTTGCCGATGACACAGTGGAGGTGACGTACAGTTGTTGGTTGTGTTCTGTCTCCTCCATGACGATGATCTGGTTTTCCTGCGGACTGAACCCTGTCTCCCTCTTCCTCTTCTCCTTGACCTTCCCCGGCCCCGGGGTTCCTGGCTGGTCGTCTGTGGGGCTTGTGGGGTTCGCGTTGTCCTGTGCACTCAGTCCGGGTGTATCCATGGTGGTACGCAGTTGCATTTATTTGTCTTTTTTTTTCTCTGCTTTTATAGTGCATTCTCACGCATGGCGCGTGGGAATCACAGGCCTGTCGCTGGTTTTCGCTGATTTTTGTATCGCCATTGGGGTCATCGCACCTTTTTTTGCGTTGGGGTTTCGCATTTTTTCGGCGTTGCGTTGATTTTAACACGGGCATTTGTCACGTTATCATGGGGCTATCGCATGGTGCCACCGGGTTGTGAATGCTGCATTAACACGGTGTTATTTTCCCGCGATGGACTGCGATGTGAGAAGTTGCGTTAAGCGATTTTGGTGATAGTTAACACGCATTCTTGGGAATATCCCCCATAGTGTAATAAAAAATGGTGATGAAATAAACAGTTTCTTACAATGAGGAAAGAAGATTTAAAAGTCGGTGCAGCATCTGCCCTACTTTAAAGAAAGAGCCTTGATTTGTGTGGGGATGAAAAGTAAACATGAATTATGATGCACTCGATACAGGCACCTTTGGATCTGGACACAGAGGGGTTGACACTGGGATCCTCACTGCATAAGACCACCAATCGTACAGAAACAAACAAAAGAGGCACAATTGACCATAAGAGCTCCTACACCACCAACCTCTGCAGGATTTCAAGAGTTGTACCCTCCACACAGAGTGCTCGTCTTGGCATTTGTTGCTGGTGCATGTGTCCAGTTCTCTAGCTGACACTTTTCGTTTCATTTACAGCAACTCCTTCCCATTTACCATAGCACTGCCCCATCTTTCTTTGCTTTTTTCAGTCTTTATTTTTTGCAGCTGCAGGAAACATACATAAGAACAGCAAAAGCAGAAACAGAAAGTGCATTTCATATGTTCGAGTTTTGTTGTTATACAGTTGAGCTTGCGAAGATATGTCTAACTTATTCCTGTACTACACCACAAGAGGAATTTCTGAAATAGAAGCTGAATGACTTTAGCAGAGCTGCACTCGTGCACACACCAAATATATTCGAGGGTGTTTTTATGTGTGCTCTTCGATTGACTGGCATGTAGAACTCATAGGGGCATATTCCCAAGGACTTATCGCCGAGTTAGCGGCACTTTATCGCAGCCAAAGTGGCGATAAATCTATCGCACTATTCACAAGCAGGTGCTAACAGCCGATATCACCAGTTTTCCTGAGATAGCAGCCGCAAAAAACATCGCCATAAATGATACCGGCAACTAACGCTAATGATATGCAGAGTAGGTGTTCCCGTGCAAAAAGCAGCGAAAACAGCACTTCGCAACATTCCCAACGACCAGCCAGATTGACGATAAGATTCAAAAACATGCGATAAGGCGCGTTAGCAGCAGGGATTTAACACCTGCTCTTACCTGGTGTTAAGTCGGACGACAACCTGCACCATGAAAGGGAGCCCAGCCCACTGCCACATCAGAAGAACCACAGATGCCATGTAGCTACTGATCATGCAGCTCGGAGCCCCAAGAGGGCCACAACACCCACCGCCACCACCCCACCCCAGGCCCCCCACCCCCCCCCCTAGGATCCCCCCCGGACTACCACACTGGCAGTGGGGTATGTGATGTGCTAGGCCCCTTTGATTGGCAGGGTCACATGTCCTTTGACGCCTGTGCTGGATGGGTGTGGTGTGGGTCTGAACGAGCCCTCAGGGAGTGGTCGTGCCATGCTGACGACTAGACCAGTGATCAGCAGATCACTACAGGGACGACCTGGGACATTTAGCGTTATCATCCCCCCCTGTAAGCGTAAGCGGAGTGGACTGGCCTGGCATATGGCAGGCCAGCGTAGGGGTGGGAACAATGAACCCGGGGCTCTGGGCGTGTTCAAGTTCTGGGCTGGACGTGGAAGTAACTGATGCGTGTGTCCCTGTTGTAGTGACTACGCACCCGGACCGCAATCGGCACTGTTGCACCCTGTCACTCAAGTTCCACGACATGAGCAACATGGACGTCAGGGGGAATCTCTCACCCTACATTCAACCATACTCACATACGTGAATGATCAAAGGCATGACACATCTGTGCGATTCTGAATGTTTAATTCACATCCAGTGGAGTGTTGCAGCTGGAGCAGTGCAGGGCCATGCAAACCCCACTTCACATTATTGGCCCGTGGAGGGCCAGCCAGAGTCCTTCAGGGAATGACAAGTACATCGGAAGGGGAAGAGTTCAGTCCGCAGTCTGATCGCTGTGTCATTGGTAACCAAACAGGAGATGGCAGTCCATGTCGAGGTCCAAGGTGAGTGTCATAGAGTGTATCGGGGGACAGTGGAAGGTGATGATGCAAAGGGCAGGACCAAGCAGAAACCCGCCATTTTGCGGAGATGAATGCTACTGCCTTCTCCTTACCAGTAAGGTTGGTTCACCCGCATCTTCGTCCTCTGATGGCACATGTGCCTCACACGTGGGTGGTGGCGGATTGCCTGCCGCACTGTGAGGCACTGAGACATCAGGGGGCGAAGATGTGGATGTAGAAGCTGCAGCAGCACTCATCTGAGCAAGGCCTTGAGGCAGTCATGCCATGACGATGTGCTGCAGGGCATTGAAGGCCCCAGCCACATCCCGCTGGTGTGCAGCCATGGCAGCCATGGCAGCCTTCCTGTCCGCCGCCATCCGCACCATGTTCTCCATGAGCCCCCGCATCTGTCCCAACTCCCGGCAGACATCGCTGGAGCCACTCTGACTGGACAGTTGTTCTTGTCTCAGTATCATGACTCCAGCGATGTCAGCCATGGATCGCTGGAGAGCATGGAGCAGACTGTGGGTGTCCGTTAGGGACTGAAAGTGGTCCCTGATGGGAATCAGACACCCATGTATGGCATCAAGTTTGGCTGCCATGCGGTCGAACCCCACCCGCACCTGATCAGCCACCTTCTCCTGGCACTCCAACACACGGCGTTGGAAGGCCATGTGTTGTTCGTGGGGGTCCTGGGAGTCAGCCGTGGTGGTAGGTGCTTCCTGCTGTGTGGTCTGTGAATGAATGAGTTTTTTTATATAGCGCAACGTTCACTCCAAGGAGTATCTTGGCGCTGTATGCGGAAAAAGAGGGCACCTACCAGGAAAAAGAGCTGGTGTAGATTTTAGATAATAGAGATTCAGAGAAAGGACCAGGCAATATTATCTGGAATACCAAAAATCCATGTTTTTAAGGACTTCCTGAAATTGAGTTCAGTTTGTCTGTGTCTAAGTTGAGTTGGCAAGGAGTTCCAGGCTTTGATCCCTATGGCCGCCAGTGTCTTTCCGCCCCTGGTTTTAAGTTTAAAATTGGGTGTTGTTAAAAGGTTCTCTGAAGATGACCTTAAAGTACGTTGAGTGATGTATGGCTTAGTTCTGACATTGAGATATTCAGGTCCAGTATTATTAGTTGTTTTATAGATGATGGTCAGAACCTTGTAGAGAACCCTCTTATGGACGGGCAGCCAGAGAAGGGTTTTTAGTGCTATTGCTGAGGAGGAATCTCTAGGCAAATTGAGTACCAGCCTCGCTGCGGCATTCTGGACCACCTGTAGTCTCTGTAGGACTTTTCTATTAGTTCCTGCATAGAGACTATTACAGTAGTCCAGGCGGGATAGAATTAAAGCTGCTACTACTGTCTTTTTGGCTGACATTGGGAGAAAATCAAAAAATTCTAAGAGTTTTTATTACTTGAAAACAGGTACCTGCCACAACAAGGGCTTGTTTGTGAAAGGATAATGTCTGATCGAATTTTATTCCCAGATTCCTTACAGTATCTACTGTAGTAGGAGGTGGGGCCGAATTAGACGGCCACCATTGGTCCGGTCTGAAAACGTTGGTCTTGCCAAACAACATTATCTCTGTTTTGGAGCTATTGCATTTCAGGTGGTTAAGCTTCATCCAATCCATCACTGCTGTTAGACAGTGGTGAAATTTCTCTTCAACCGCTGTCGAATTCTTGTCTAGGGTAAGGATCAGTTGAGTGTCATCTGCATATGCAATGCACTCCACATCATAGATGTCCATCAGATAAAGCAGTGGTGCCATGTAAAGATTAAAGAGGGTTGGACTCAGGGCCGATCCCTGAGGGACCCCTGATGCCAGCCCTCTTTCTTGCGATCTATAGCCTCCCAGTGTTACAATCTGTTTCCTGTTTTCCAAAAAAGATGTAATCCAGGCCAGTGCATTGTTAGTAATTCCACTGCATGCAAGTCTGTCTCTCAGAATATCATGAGAGACAGTGTCAAACGCCGCCGACAGATCCAACAGAATCAGTACCGCATCCTTTCCCTGATCCATAGCAAGTTTTAAAGATTCAGTGGTATGCAGTAGTACTGATTCTGTTGAGTGACCTGATCAAAAGCCAGATTGCTTGGGATGTAAGATGTTGGCTTCCTGAATAAAATCATTGAGTTGGTTGTTAACAAGTGTGCAGGGGGTGGGGTTTCCTTGATGCAGCTGGGCTGCCCTGCTCCTGGGCGTGGGGTCCTGAGGGTGTCCATGAGCTGTTGGAGGGCGTCGGGGTCGATGGTGGTGTGGTCCTCTTCGCCATCAGTGAAGAGAGGTTGGGTCTGCTCTGCAGGAGGTGTTGGTTTTCCCTCTGCAATGTGAAGGGTAGATGCAGTTTAACATTGTGTTCACATGTATGTTGACGCATTGTACAAATTTACATACAGACTGCATGACAATGTACATTGTGACTGTTTGGGAGGAGCTGCCTATTTGATGTGGGACAGTGGACATTTTGACGACATTACGGATGTGTGTTTGTACTTGTACATTTTCATCCCATGTTTCCCTGCTATGCCAAATGTGATTGGCCAGTTTCTACACACAAGCGGCACCACTTTGGTCCTCTGTTCTGTTGTGAATGTGTTGCAGTTCATACCACATTGTTGTCAATGTTGATGTGCTCTGAATATTATGTGTGTGTGCTGCATTTTGGGAGAGTCGCCCCTGCAGCTCTGATGTGACTGGCCCTTATCCCTTTCAGGCGGTGTGCCTTGACTTCTGTGCTTCTACAGTGCTGAGATGTTGCATACTTGGGTAAATTGGGCTCTTGGTGGGAGTTGGGACTGTGGGGCATGGTTTGTCCGCAGGTGTGTTGTTGAGGTCAGGGGTTGTTTGTGCAGGTGGATGTGTCAGAGTGTGACCTGCTCCTTTCCGGATGTGGTCCACACTCAGCCACCTCAGTGTTGTGGCATGCAACATGTCATGTTATATTGACTGCAGCCATGCTATTCGTCATGCAGTGTCACTTGCATTGTCAGTGTGGCTCACTGACACACCGCTTTGCTGGGTTCGGCACATGTGCATGGGTTTGTTGTGAGATTAGTGATGTGTAGGGAGTGCCCCCTCTGTGCACATTGTGGACGGGGGCCCACTTGCTGTTTCTATGTGTGCTGCAGTATGCCAAGGAGATCAGGGACATGACCCAGAGTCATTGTGGGTGTGCAGTGTGCTATTCTTGATTGTGCATGTGTGCCATTGTGACCATCTCCCCCGTCCCCCAGTCCCTGGTGGTTACTCACCCTGTTGCTGTTGTGTCCGGTCATGTTTAGCAGTGTCCGGTCCCCCAACTCCTGCCACCGTCTCCCCACTGATGACTGTGGACACCATTTCCTCCATGTCATCCAGCTCCTCCTGTGGCGCTGGACTCCCACCTCCAGTCTGCATTGCTGCCTTCTGGTTGTTGGCGAGTTTCTGCTTGGTTTTGCGCTTGACATCATTCCAGCGCCTCTTGACCTCTTCCATTGTCCTCCTCAGCCCTTCGACTGCATTCACCTTGTCCAGGATGGACTGCCATGTTGCATTTTTGGTTGCCAATGACACAGTGGAGATGACGAACAGTTGTTGATGGTGTTCTACCACCTCCGTGATCAGGACCCTGTTTTCCTGCGGACTGAACTTCGTCTTCCTCTTCTTTTTGTCCTTGCCCTTCCCTGTCCCCGGGGTCCCAGGCTGGACCTCCGTGGGGCTTGTGGGGTTCTGGCCATCCTCTGTACCTGCTCCGGCTGCCTCCATTGTGCTTCGCTGTGGTTCGGTTTTTGTTTGTGTTTTTTTTTTCTGCTTTTATGGTGATTTTTCCTGCCTGACGTGTGTGATTGCAGGCCTGGCGCTGCTTTTCGCTGATTGTCTTATCGCGATTGGGCCCATTGCAACTTTTTTCACGTTCGGCTTTGGATTTTTATCGCAGTCCCGGTGAGATACTCGCGGTCATTTTCCGCGTTATCGCGAAACTATCGCATGTTACCGCCGTGTTGGGAATACGACGTTAACACAGTGTTATTTTCCCGCGATAGACTGCGATGTGAGAAGTTGCGTTAAGCGAATTTGGCGATAGTTAACACACGTTCTTGAGAATATCCCCCATAGTATGATGTAGTTAGGAATTGGCAGTATAGAAGAACACACGAAAAGCGCTTTGTTATGTTACCTAATATTAGAATGTAATTATCGAGTGCAAAAGCATCTTGGTGCTGTAGACATAGAAAAAAATACATAAGTAGTGGGCATGAACTATAACAATACACTTAACAGAACAAGACAGATGAAAATGCACATAGATTAAGCTTGATAACAACAGCCACAGAAACCGAGCGGTGGGTGGAGAAGTTTCCTAAGTGATATTTGCTTGGCACAAAAAGTGTTGTGATGTGGGTGTATTTTGGAACCTTACTCAACAGAACAGCAGAGACGGGTTAAGCCGTGAACTCAAACAACACAAGCATTGCCAAAGCCAGGCGGTCTTCAGCTATTGCCTTTCCTAAAAACAAACAAAAAAGTGTTATGACATGGCCAATGCTGGCCTCGTCATAGTGCTTTTTTTTCTTATGGCGGGTGGAGGGCAACACAGACAACAGGAGGATGGAAGGTGGGAGGAAAGAAGCAACACAGCAAAGGTGGGGTGGGTAAGAAGCAGCACAGCAAGGGTGGGGTGGGTAAGAAGCAACACAGCAAAGGTGGGGTGGGTAAGAAGCAACACAGCAAAGGTGGGGTGGGTAAGAAGCAACACAGCAAGGGTTGGGGTGGGAGGGTAAGAAACAACACGGGCAAAGGCGGGGATGGGAGAGAGAAAAGCAGCACAGGCAACGGGGGAGGTAGAAGGGGAAGAAGGAATGAGGGTGGTCGGAGGGAAAGAAGCAACACAGACAACAGGAGGATGAAAGGTGGGAGGAAAGAAGCAACACAGCAAAGGTGGGGTGGGTGAGCAGCAACACAGCAAGGGTTGGAGGTGGGAGGGTAAGAAACAACATGGACAAGGGTGTGAGTGAGAGAGAGAGAGAAGTAACACAGGCATTGGGCAGAGGTGGGAGGGGAAGAAGGAATGAGGTTGGTCGGAGGGAAAGAAGCAACACGGACAACAGGAGGATGAAAAGTGGGAGGAAAGAAGCAACACAGCAAGGGTTGGGGTGGGAGGGTAAGAAACAACATGGACAAGGGTTGGGATGGGAGGGAAAGAAGCAACACAGGCAATGGGTGGAGGTGGGAGGGGAAGAAGGAATGAGGGTGGTCGGAGGGGAAGAGCAACACGGACAACAGGATGGGTTGGAGGGGAAGAAGCATCATGGACAGGAAGAATAAAAAGAAAATAGTACCTAAATCACAGCGTGAGCAGTGGATGGACACTATTCAAACTAAATCAATCAGTACTAGGTTTCTGCTCCACAAGAAAGAACAAGAAGTGAAGCCAGCAAGCACTGGCCAATTAGGAGGCAGCAAAGAATAGTGACAATGAAGCCAACAAATGCTGTGCTGGGCAATTATGAGGCTGATTAAGCCAAAATATTACAATCAAGATTGGCTCTGTTTGTGTCTTAATTGACAGTATCGAGAAATGTATTCACAAATAATGAAAACACAACAATACATGAAAAGGTGAGTGAGCTGGACCTGACAGGGTAATGGGAAATCAGCCAATTTCCTTACCACAGGCAAGTGACTTAAAAGTGACTTTTAGGTAGAAAAATGTAAATTAGCAGAAGTCACAATCAGAAATACATCTTGTACTACACATATATAATGAATTACAGTTTAGAGTTAAGATGTAAGTGTCGACGACGTTTCGATCCCCAACAGGGTTATGGGATCATCATCAGGACTAAGCAATAAAGCAAATGCCTGGGAAGTAGCCTGGATAAGTAAAAGGAAAGAGAAGGAGGGAAGGGAGTGGGGGAAACAAAAGGGGAAGAGTTAAAATTGTAGAGGTATGATCACACACTTCCAATAAACAGCCTAGAAGGACCATTTGGTCACCTATACAATTAACCTAAAACCACAAGCTGGAGCCCCAGTGTGGGAATTTCTGACAGTATGAATATCCGGTAGATGTCCAGGAAGAAAAGGAGGCAATGGTAGTGACGAATAAACAATAGACGCTGGCGAAATCAGAGAAGCAGACAGGCATGGCGAATTGAGCTAGACGCGTGTAATAAACCGCTGAGGCGGATAAAATGAGCATGCAACGGACATAGAAGGATTGGAATGTACAGTTAACTTAAACCTACAGGCTCGAGCCCCAGTTTGGGAATATATGACAAGGTGGGTACTAGGCAGAGGCCCGAGAGGTAAAGAATAGCGGGCGGTTGTAGCGGCGACAAAAGTCGCGATGGGCCCAACCGCGATACCAAACCAGCGCTAAGCTGCGCCAGCCTGCAAGTCCCACAAGTCAGGCGGCCAAAATCACCATAAAAGCGGCAACCAAAATCACAAACAAGACCCAAACAACTGCGAAGCACCATGGAGGTAGCCGGAGCAAGAACAGAGGACAACCAGAACCCCACAAGCCTCACGGAGGACCAGCCTGGGACCATCATTGAGGAGACGGTGGCAGGAGTCGGGGGACCGGACACTGCACAACATGACTTGACCCAACAGCAACAGGGTGAGTAACGACCAGGGACTGGGGGGACGGGGGAGATGGGCACAATGGCACACATGCACAAGTAAGTATAGCACATCTGCGGACAAACCATGCCCAAGAGTCACAACTCTGACCAAGGGCCCAATTTACCCAAGTCTGCAACAGCTCAGCACTGCACAAGCACAGAAGTGAAAGGCACACTGCCTGAAAGGGATAAGGGCCAGCAAAATCAGACCCAAAGGGTCAAATCACCCACAATGCAGCACACACACAAGATGGAGAGCACCCCAATATTGACAACAATGTGGTACAAACTGCAACACTTTCACAACAGAACAGAGGACACAACTGCTGCCGCCTGTGTGCAGAAAATGGCCATTCGCAATTGGCATAGCAGGAAACTGTGAGATGACAATGTACAAGTACAACCTCACATCCCTGATGGTGTAGAAATGCCAAGTGTCCCGCTTCAAATATGCATCTCCTCATACACAGTCACAATGTACATTGCCATGCAGTCTGACAGTAAACTTGCACAATGCGTGAACATACATGTGAACACAATGTCAATCTGCATTTCCCTTCACATTGCAGAGGGAGAATCAACACCTCCTGCAGAGCAGACCCAACAGCACAGCACTGATGACGAAGAGGACCTCCCCAACATCTACACCGACGCACTCCAACAGCTCAGGGACAGCTCCGGCACACCACCTCCAGGAGCAGGGCAGCCCAGCTGCATCCATGAGACCCCACCCCCTGCACAGGCCACACAGCAGGAAGCACCCAGCACCGCGGCTGTCTCCCAGGACCCCCACGACCAACATATGGCCTCCCAACGCCGTGTGTTAGGGTGCCAGGAGGAGATGTCTGACCAGCTGCGGATGGGGTTCGACCTCATGGCAGCCAAACTGGATGCCATACGTGGGTGTCTAAGTCCCATCAGGGACCACTCACAGTCCCTAACAGACACACACTGTCCGCTCCTTGCTCCACAACAAGCCATGGCTGACATCGCTGGAGTCATGACTCTGAGACAAGAACAACTGTCCAGTCAGAGTGGCTCCAGCGATGTCATCCGTGAGTTGGGACACATAAGGAGGATGATGGAGAGCCTGGAGCGGATGCAGGTGGAAAGAATGTGTGCCACGGCTGCACACCAGCGAGATGTAGCTGGGATCTTCCATGCCCTGCAGATCTTCGTCGTGGCATTGCCACCACAAGGCCGGGCGCGGATGGATGCTGGTGCCACTACTACATCCACATCTCCTCCCCCTGAAGTGTCAGTGCCACACAGTGATGCAGACAGAACACCACCACCCGCATGTGAGGCACCTGACACATCAGAGGACGAAGATGATGATGAATCTGGCTTTGTGGCTAGAATCAAGTGTTAGCATTCATCTCCGCCATATGGCCGTGTTCAGCTTGGTTCTGCCCTCCGCATCATGCCCCGGAATAACACCTCCCACTGTCCCCCCATACACCGAGCGACACTCACCTTGGACCTCGACATGGACTGCCATATTTGGTGTGGTTACCAATGACACAGCAATCACACTGCGGACTGTAGTCTTCCACTCCCTATGAACTTGTCAATCCCTAAAGGACTCTGGCTGGCCCTCCACGGGTCAACAATGTAAAGTGGGGTTTGCATGGCCCTGTACTGGCCCAGCTTCAACACTACACTGAATGTGAATAAAACATCCCAATTCACACTGATGTGTCATGGCCATGACCATTTAAGAATGAAAGAATGGATGAATGAATGTAGGGACAGTGGTTCCATAAAAGAGGCACTCCCTGGGTAATGCTATCAATGCGCATGTATGGCCGTGACCCAGATAGGCATTGAGACACACATTGTCATTCAAATCAACACTCATCACAGTTGAATACAAGTGAAGCTGCGTAGACTTTATTAGCATATGTGTGTCAGTACGGGCAAGATAAGTGCCACAACATGCAGACCAATGCAGCAGTATGTCAGAATGAGGAACCTTGCCCAGCGCCACTGTCCACTCCGGGGGAGTGCCTCACATTTCACAGGTGTGTGTTAACACTCGTTGTTGTCCGCTCATGTTTCCGGAATCCAGGCGAGTGCAGCCATGTCCACTGTTGTCGTGGGATATGTGACCAGATCTCCAAGATGCAACAAGGTGTCGGGACATTTGCAATGTGTTCCAATCAGTTGTGGCTGCAGGTACATAGTTACTCGTCCATGAAAGCCATTGCAGTTTCGTAGGCTAACATTTCCAACATGAGGTCGGTGTCAACTTCATCAAACAGGACGGCGAGACGATCCATTAGCAGGTCCAGACAGATGTGCTGCGTCCACCCCCTTTCACCAATTAGCACTACAGCCCAATATGGGAGCGGTTCAATATGGGCACTGCACACGAGGATTTGTGCAATCTCCCAGGTCCAGCTGCCAGCATGTATGCCAAGTATCAAGGCATCCCATAAACGGGTATCACGGTGACACTCCTGGTCGTGGGCCAACAGGGGGCGCACACACATGTCAAAATCCAGTTCAGCTACCGTCCTGTTGGATAGGCAGACATCCATGGACCACTCGAACATGCACGATCGACAATGCAACACAGGCTGAACGCAGGTGACGTTGGCAAGGCGGAAGCTTAGCCGGTAACTGATCCGCAGCAGTGCCAATGGCAGTGCCCCCAGTGAATGCAGCATTCGTGCACGGTACAGTTCCACGTGACAGGGGTTGTGCATGTGTCCGGGATGTTCTGCCATTGCGTAAGTGGCTCTTGTGGAAGCGGCACTGTTCTGACCTGCGCCAGTTCTGTGGATGAAATGCCACATCTCATATCAATGTGTTGTTATAGGGTGCACTGGTTGTACACCTGGGATGTTGTGGGAGCAAGTGTGAAAGACATTCCATGCAAGATAACTTCGTGCATGGACTTCTGTGTGTGGGGTGTGTATACGTTGGTCTTTCGTCTGGCTGTGCGTAGTGTGGGAGTCGTCATCAGCTGCTATAGTATCTGTCAGGGGGTGCCGGGCACATGCAATTCCGAGGTCGGAGGTGCAGATGTACTTCCGACTGATAGTTCTGACAAAGGAGCTTTCATCCCTAGTGTAAGTTTGTAATCTGCTTGCATTCATGGGATGTGAAGTGGCTTGTTGGGGGTGGGGTGGGATGAGTGGGACTTTGTGATTCATCATTGACATGACTTGCATGTGGCATATGAGCGGCATCACTGTGTGTTACGTTGCCTCACAGCTGCTCCTCCCTCCCCGTACCCATTTACATATGTGCGCTGCGCGATTGCATCACTTGCACCCCTACGGCACAGTATTCTCATACCTGTCTGCGCATGTCCACAAGCCTGACAACGACACTGTGATGTTGGCCGTTGAAGGGGGTGGGCCACGTGAGTGTAGGCCTATGTAAAGGATAGGGCGGACACAGATGTAGAGTACATGCCTGGCTGAACTGGCGCTGCTAATGTGGCTGGGCATTTTGCTCATGCTGCGGCAATACAGTTACACACAACACTTGGCATGTATGATCCTGGACCCCGAGCGGTCTTGCGCAATGTAATGTGGTAGGGCCCGGGACCATCATTCATGCATAATGACCACACGGACACACTTGGATAGATAGTGGAACTGGCTACGGGCACGTGCGCCCGGCCCCTTTTTATTACCAGGATCACATATCCAGTGACGCCTGTGCTGGATGGCTCTGGGGTGAGTGTGAGCCAACCCTCAATGAGTGGTTGGTGCTGGCAACAACTTGTACAGTGATCACTATTAATGCGGAAACAGAAAACATCAACATAACACTAACAACTGCGAAGCACCATGGAGGTAGCTGGAGCAAGTACAGAGGTCACCTAATATTCAATCAGAAGGGGCCATGACTTGTGGTGCACTGAGATAGTGGCACCAGAGCTGGGCGTGCTCATGTGAAGTAATTGGCAATGATTGTGTCCCTTCGGGATATTCCTGCCGCAGCTGCAGTGGGGTGTGTTACACCTGCCTCATCTTCATCATCATCGTCCCAGGTCTTCCACACTGCCTGAGGTGACATTGTTGCGTCCGCAGTCCACAGCACGTGACTCAATCATAAAGGGTCCATGAGCTGTGGTGCAGTTAGTGGCACCTGTGGTGCTCAGGGGGTGCGCAGCCGGCGATGATTCGAAGTCCGGGCGGGCCGCACTAGGGTCAATGTCTGTTGCCTACTGGACTGCATCATCTGCAATCGTGACTCGATCTGAATTGTGAGCCCTGATGTCCTCAGTGTAGGCCGGAGGCAGAGGTCAGCAAGGGCCCGCAGCCACGTGGTGTTGACTTGTGGTGCACAGAGTTAGTGGCACCTGTGGCGCTCAGGGGGTGCGCAGCCAGCGATGATGCGTGGTCCGGGCGGGCCGCACTGGGAGCAATGTCTTTTGCCTATTGAATTCTGCCTCAATATGGCCACGTGGCATTGACTTGTGGTGCACAGAGTTAGTGGCACCTGTGGCGCTCAGGGGTGCGCAACCAGCGATGATTCGTGGTCCGGGCGGGCCGCACTGGGGCCAATGTCTGTTGCCTACTGGACTGCGTCATCTGCAATTGCGACTCGATCTGAATTGTGAGCCCTGCTGACCGCAGTGTAGGCCGAAGGCAGTATCCAGTACACACATCACTCCGTGGTGCTGTGCGGCTGGGTGCGCTGGGGGCCTGTGTCGCGGAAGCCAGCGTTCGGCTGAGGAGGCTGGTGGTCACGGCGGCAGCCTCGAGGCAGGGTGAGGGGCGCTGCCCTGGCAGACGCGTTGGCCATCCCGGAAGTGAACCATGCCCAGAGCCCCGGCCTATTTATTCACACTCCTACGCTGGGCTGGTGTACGCCGGACAAGCCCACTCCGCTTACGCTTACAGGGGGGGACGGCACAGCTACATGACCGTGGTCTTCCCCACTGCCTGAGGTAACATGGTTGCGTCCACTGTCCACGACACTGCAAACACCTGCAGTATATGTCCATATGGATAGGTCTGTGCTCTGCATACTGAGGTCTGTCCAGCACATCACCGCCACACTTGGCATTGTGTGCATTCTTATTCATGGGTGACTTGCCTCCTTCACACATACTTGGTTCCCACCTCTCCCCACATTCTGCTATTGTGTGGCTAAGGGGCCATGCTGTTTTCGGAAAGTCCGCTGTCCTGTTCTGCGCTGCCTCAGTAATGGTAGAGGGGGGGTGGTCCGGGGGGGGGGCTGGGGGTGGTGGCGGTGGGTGTTGTGGCCCCCTTGGGTCTCCGAGCTGCATGATCAGTGTCTCCATGGCATCTGTTGGTCTTCAGATGTGGCTCTGGGCTGGGCTCCCTTTTTTACTGCAGTTGGTCATCCTGCTTAACACCAGTAAAAGGCAGGTGTTAAATCCCTGCTGCTAACGCGCCTTATCGCCTGTTTTTGGTTCGCATCGCAGATCTGGCTGGTCGTTGAGAATATTGCGAAGTGGTGTTTTCGTGTATTTTTGCACGGGAACGCCTGCTCTGCATATCATTAGCGTTAGTTGTCTCTCTCATCCGTGGCGATGTTTTTTGCGGCAGCTATCGCTGGTAAACTGGCGATGTGGGTGGGTTGCACCAGCTTGGGAATGGGGCGATAATTCTTTTGCCACTTTTGCTGCGCTAAAGTGCCGATAACTCGGCGATAAGTCCTTGAGAATATGCCCCTAAGGGTTTCCTTGTCTCTTTTTCTGGGCAATTATGAGGCAGCAAAAGAAAGTGACAATGAAGCCAATGAATGGCAATCAATGGGCGGGCTCCAAGCCGAAATAGATAACAAAACCCCTTGCAGCAACAGAGCATGCGCTGTTGGCAGGCGAGACCTAAAAAAGCTGGACGAAGCACGATAGCACGAGCGCAAATAGAAAACAGGAAGTGGGCAGGGTACAAATGCCCTTTTATCATGACTTAAGGAGTGGGTGGTAGTTAAACATATAAAAGCTTGAATAAGGGTGCAGTCCAGGGTAGGCAGAGACTCCTTTCATGGCAGTAAGGAATGGGTGGCTTGTGTCGAGGAAGGGGCTAATCTGTGTGCTGTAAGACCATCAAGATCTCACAGCTTAATGAATAAATCATTTTTTTATGTTTATTGAATTGTGACACCAATGAACATCACTATATAAGCTATGCCGACCTATAGAAATACATACCAACCTGCATGATGCATACTGGACTTCCTAATTAGGAATCAATGAATATAAGCAAAAAATCGGTAAAATTATTATATTGCATCTAAATATGGTCTACCTTTCAGCATGACCAGACCAAAGGAGTCTGGGTAGGTTTTCACAACGCTGCTTAGAAACGCAGCTGAGCACCTTATCCGTAATAGAAAAGGGGTTAAAATATTTGATAAGTGTCAGGGATAAAAAAAAGGTTTCTTAGGTGTGAATAAATTTCTGAAAATATGTCACTATCTCCAGCTGACTCTCCAATTGTGATGCAAATCCTGATATTTTAAGACTCTGAGTCACACAAAATATTTGTCATTTATAAGAATCAACAGCGGCAGTGCTTCCAAGCGCGGCTGCCAGTGTGTTGACCTCACTAGCCTATCAGAAACACTTAAATAAAAGGCCTGTGGCACAAATTGTTTAATGAAGCGCATTAGTGGCTTTGGGATGCCATTTGAATGTTCCTCTCGTAATGGCTGCAAAACATCCTGGCACCCGTTCCACTGACCTTCCAGGAAACGCAAAAGCAAAGCTCACCACGTGGCTGCTGCCAGCCAATCAAGGAGAGACCAGGGTCTGAAGGATGCACAAGTGATTTTAAATGAAGTCCATGTTTTATGCAAAACAACTGCACTCTCAGTTCTCATTGCACGACCTTATGTTCTTGGCGACTTGTGCCGGGATATTTATAAATCCCAATTAGCGCTTGTTGTGACGGCCTTCGCTGCAAAAGAACCGTTTTGGAAGTCACATTGATTTTCAAAGTTGTCGTCCCAGAGACCTTTGCAGAATCCCTGTCTGCTGTCACGTCTAACATTATCATTAAACTAGGCAAGATGAAATGATGCAAACAACATTATAATTAGCTGCACTCCTAGACACCCTCATATCCTGCTTCGGCTCAGATAATTGAAGACACATAGGAAGGCGACTTTCCGTGACCGGTTCCAGGTGTACAGGTGTCTCTGCATTAAGAACTTTGGGGCATATTATCAAGAACGGCGTTAAAAATTATCGCCGGTTTAGCGGCAGAAAACTGCCGCTAAAGCGGCGATAATGGGCTTGATAATATGCTCTTGAGAATTCCAATAGAAGTCCATGTTCTGGTGTGAACATGGGCTTCTATTGGAATTCTCCAGGGCATATTATCAAGCCCATTATCGCCGCTTTAGCAGCAGTTTTCTGCCGCTAAACCGGCGATAATTTTAACGCCGTTCTTGATAATATGCCCCACAGTCGGGAAAAATAGCCAGCTCTATTCATCAACCAACACCAAGAGCGGCCTGCTTTGAAGCTGGGGAACCAGGTTTGAGTCTGGCGGGAGGCTCAAGCATCCTGTGTTTCGGGGCAAATCACTTAGGGGCACATTATCAACGAGGCGATAAACAATTATCGCTGCTTTAACGTCCGTTTTCGGACGGAGAGCGGCGATAATCTTATCGCCTAATCAGCAAGGTCACGCTATCGCGTGAATCCTTGCATTATCGCCCGTTCCCCCAACGCCCATCTTTGCATCTCTAATGAGATGCAAAGTGGGCGTTACTGGGCGTACCCCGGATGGGCTACGTTGCAAATATCGCCGATGTTCACTTCGCGATATTTACAAGGCAGCCCACAGGATTATAGCAGACGTTAAATTTTGGCGAAAACGGCCGTTTTCGCCAAAATCTAACGTCTGCTGCAATCCTGACTTACCTATGTTTCCAGCGATGTTCCCTGCAAAACGGCGATAACCTCGCTATCTCTGGAATTTTTATCGCCCTGGAGAAAAGCGTTGTTAATAACGCGCTACCATGGCGATAAATTCCAGAGATAGCCTGCGTTAGGGAATACGTCGCTAATCACGGCCAGCGATAATTATCGCTGGCCGTTGATAATATGCCCCTTAATATCGCCATACCTAAAAAAAAAAGAATGTGTCGGTCTGTAATGGAAAGAACGATGGATGTAACGCAGATCTCTTGACTGGGGGTGAATGTTTGATTTCCTCTGCATTCCGTCCATCATCTGTGTGTCTTTTGCTTTCTCGCCCTAATTGCGCCAGGTATGCCCAGACGTAGGGTCCTGGGCTCACTGTGTCACTGGATTCAAGCTAGTCTGGCCGATGAGGGGTGATGCCCCGAAACCGGTCCCAGGATGCTTGATTCCGGTCCAAGCAGGACCTGCCTAGTTAGTTCAGGCTGGACTGTGCCCATGAGGCACAGGGTCAAGATTGATTTGCATATGGCTGGGTCTAAACTGGGGTGGTATGGTGAGCAAAAGAACAATGGATTTAACCCAGATCTCTTGACTGGGGGTGAATGTTTGATTTGTTCTGCATTCCGTCAATCATCTGTGTGTCTTTTGTAATGGAACTGGTGTTCCTGGTAGAACTTACTCAGTTCCAGAAGTGTTCGGAGTATATGGTGTCAAAAGTACAGTACTTATACCCATTTTAGACTTTGAAGTAGGGAGACTTTGAAGAAAGGTCTTTGTAGTGTACAAGACCCTGCCCTGGTTCCAGACTCACTACAGGGGTGTATGCATCCCCTTGTGCGGGAACAGACACAGCCCTATTGAGGAGCAAGTGTCAGCTCCTCCCTCTCACTCTAGCTCAATAAGACCCATCAGCCTGATGATGGGCCATCAGGATGTGAGTGGCACACCTCAGCTATCTTTGTGTGTGATTGGCTAGAGGGAATTCACAAAGTCCAGCTGTCACCCAACCCAGAAGTGTATTCAAGAGACAGACAGAAGGCATGGAATGGTTAAAGTAAGAAAATGCCAACTTTCTAAAAGGCAAAAACAACAATTGATGGACAGAATGCAGAACAATGTCATACATTCACCCCAGTACAGAGATCTGGGCCTAAATCCATCGTTTTTTGCTCACCATGCCATTCCAGTTTGAACCCAGCCATATGCAAATCAGTCTTGACCCTGTGCCTCATGGGAATAGTCCAGCCGGAACTGCCAAGCCAGGTCCTCCCTGGACTGGAAGCAAGCATCCTAGGACCGGTTTCGGGGTTTCACCCCTCTTCAGCCAGGATAGCTTGATTCCAGTGGCATGGAGAGCATGGGACCCACGTCTGGGCATACCCGTCCCACTCGGGGTGACAAATGCAAAAACAACAATTGATGGACAGAATGCAGAACAATGTCATACATTCACCCCAGTACAGAGATCTGGGCCTAAATCCATCGTTTTTTGCTCACCATGCCATTCCAGTTTGAACACAGCCATATGCAAATCAGTCTTGACCCTGTGCCTCATGGGAACAGTCCAGCCCGAACTGCCAAGCCAGGTCCTCCCTGGACTGGAAACAAGCATCCTAGGACCGGTTTCGGGGTTTCACCCCTCTTCAGCCAGGATAGCTTGATTCCAGTGGCATGGAGAGCACGGGACCCACGTCTGGGCATACCCGTCCCACTCAGGGTGACAAATGCAAAAACAACAATTGATGGACGGAATGCAGAACAATGTCATACATTCACCCCAGTACAGAGATCTGGGCCTAAATCCATCGTTTTTTTGCTCACCATGCCATTCCAGTTTGAACCCAGCCATATGCAAATCAGTCTTGACCCTGGACTGGAAACAAGCATCCTAGGACCGGTTTCGGGGTTTCACCCCTCTTCATGCCACTGGAGTCAAGCTATCCTGGCTGATGAGGGCTGAAAGCCCGAAACCGGTCCTAGGATGCTTGTTTCCAGTCCAGGGAGGACCTGGCCTGGCAGTTCGGGCTGGACTGTTCCCATTGGGTGCAGGGTCAAGACTGATTTGCATATGGCTGGGTCCAAACTGGAATGGCATGGTGAGCAAAAAAACGATGGATTTAGGCCCAGATCTCTGTACTGGGGTGAATGTACGACATTGTTCTGCATTCTGTCCATCAATTGTTGTTTTTGCAACTTTCTAAAAGGAGCAGTTTCAGACCTGCAATTTAAAAATCAACTTCACTAAAATATGTATTTTTAAATTATGAGTCCAGAGACACCAAATTGATGTTTCCTATCTTTTCCCAATTGGGAGTTACACGTGTAAAATGGTACATGGCAGCTCCAGGGGCCTAAGGGTGAGATAGGCCTTGCAGTAGTGAAAAACGAATTTAATAGTTTTTCACTACCAGGACATGTAAAACTTAAAAGTGCATGTCCTACCTTTTAAGTACACTGCACCATGCCCATGGACTGTCCAGGACCTACTCTAGGGGTGCCCTCTGTGTAATAAAAAGGAAAGATTAGGCCTGACAAGTAGGTTAACTTGTCAGGTCAAAGAGGCTGTTTAAAACTGCACACACAGGCTCTGCAATGGCAAGCCTGAGACATGTTTAAAGGGCTACTGAAGCGGGTGACACAATCAGTGTTGCAAGCCCACTAGTAGCATTTGACTTACAGGCCCTGGGCACATGTTGTGCACTGTAATAGGGACTTATCAGTAAATTAAATATGCCAGTCATAGAGAAACCAAATGGCATTCCCTTTTAGGCACAGAGCACAATAACTTTAGCACTGGCCAGTGAAAAAATTGCAGCCGAGGCCTGTGCAGGTAAGAGCTGTTGGGCTGGGGGGGGGGGGGGGAATTCAACAGTTGACCACGAGGGAAAATTAAATAAATAATTAATTTTCCCTCCTCCTCGTCTGTCGAATTTCCACCCCCACCCGGCCCCACCGCCCCACCGCTCTTACCTGCATGGGACGCGGCTGCACAGAGTCCAAAAGCCAGCAAAAACGAAGTTCCGCACACAGTCAAAACAGGAGGTCAGAAAGCAAAAACTCAGGGGAAACCAAGCCAAAAAATGCCAAGTCTAACACCTACAATATACATTGAGTAGGTTTTGGGTCTGCCCCATACAACCATGTTTTTTTTAGACACGCCTCTCAAGCCATTGGCTTGGGGATCTGCCATTCGCATCTTGGCTCAGTCAAGTGCAGTGTACCCTGTCACCTAAAGGTATTGGCTGTTTGGCTGTGCCTTTCAGACTCCAATACACTGCTGACTATTTTACAACTACCAGACTCCTGTTTCTCCTCTCTTAGCACATCATCACTTTCAATTTAACACACTTGTTCTACTAGTGTGTCCATTCCCTCTTGCCTCTCCCGGGTGTGCTAGCTCCTCACAGCTTGCGGGACCCCCTCCCCCAGCAATGACCAAAGATAGCACCCATTTTGAAATGTCGATATAGATTTAAAACTGTGAAAGATAAGTAACAAAAAGGAATACGAAAAAATCATGCTCATTAGAAGAGAATGTATGTTTTATAATGTAAAAATGTTACCTGCTCTCTTCTTCTGTATTGTGAAATACAAAATAAAATGAACAACGTATTCCTAGATACGATTAGAAGAGCAATTCCAGTTGCTAAGTAAATAAATGTTTGGGCATTAAAGGTACTGATAAAACAAAACTCTCTTACGCTTTCAAGGTGACATATCTTGAAGGAAAAGAGATATCAAATGAATGAAGGCCATGGTTTTTATGTAAATCCATTAAGTATATAATTTGCATGCAGAGTATTTCCTGTCTGTTTTCTCTGTCTATCAGTCGAAGTCTCTGGTTTACTGGAAACGGTGATTACTTAGCTCTGCTCCACCCAAAGGGTCAGCTGAGGTCTGTTTAAACTATTATTTATTTATTTATTTTTGCAGATTTATATACAGTAGCGGTCCGTGGTAGGAGTGGGCCGGCGGTGACGTGGGTGGGGAGGGCAGGGTGGGGGTAAACCACGGATACGGCCGAATACAGGTAAGTAAACATTTAAATAAATAAAATGAATTTTGTTGTGAGCGCTGCATCGCCAAATGCGATGCAGTGCGCGCAACGAAATTCATTTTATTTATTTAAATGTTTACTTACCTGTATTCGGCCGTACTCCGTGGTTTACTACCCCCCACCCTGCCCCTCCCCCGCCCCACGTCACCGCCCGGCCGACACTCCTACCACGGAACGCTACTGTTTATATAGTATGAACTAGCTACAGAGGCATCAGAGAAATGTACATAGGGGTGGTTACCAATGCTTGCAAGCAGTTTATAGGATAGTTATTAGTTTATATTTACAAGTTAAGATGAGAAAGTTTTCAAAGGACACATGAGACAAGAACAAAAACAAATACAAGAAGAGGCAATTAATGAGACTGTACAATTCAGAATAAGGATAACCCTCATTCAATCGGGGCAAGGATCATCAAGTTAGTGGCATAAAGCAGGCCCCTGTGGTCCCTATGGCACGAGGTGGACTCCACGCCTTCAGGGGGGCCTCATTCAGGCCAAGCTCGATTAATATCTGTGAGATATAGGAGACTTAAAGGCCCCTCTTCACATTCTGCTGTGGGGCCCCATTATTTTGTGTCATGTGAAAGCATCATATAGTGAATGTGGCATTATCAAAGAAAGCCACATGCTCCTGTTGCATTTCAAACATGTAAGCATACCTCCAATATGGTGCTGATGAGGCCAGTGTTAACAAACAGCAGCCTAGATGATCCTGAGAATCCCATCTAGTAAAATGGCCACCTCCTGTGTGAAGGCACATGGTCACCTCAAATGCCTCCACTGTACTGTGAAAATGGAGACAACAAAGAAAGCAAAAAACATTTTCCGCTGTTTAAGTCCTAAAGCCTCGTCTTGTCAAGATGCAGCTGCATTTTTACCGAAAGCGGCTCCTTGTATTTTGCGAGCATCATTTGTTTTGCCAGCATGACTGGGGGAGGAAAGGTTAAAAGGGAACATCTTTCCACACAATAGCCCCAGCACCTGCTGTGCCACAATTCCTCTCATTCTGTTAGCCCTGACTTCCTTGGTGTGGTATTCCCCTACTCTTTTTGCCCTCACTCCTTCTATTTTACTGAATTTGGGTCTATGTACACTTTACCACTGCTAGCCAGTGCTAAAGTGCTTGTGTTCAGTCCTGTAAACATGTTAAAATTGGCTTACACTCAATTGGCATATTTAATTTACCTGTAATTCCCTAGTAAATTGATATTCCATATACCGAGAAATGGAAAAATAGTTGCTACAGGTGGGCCTGCAGCACTTATTGTGCCACCCGCTTAAGCAGTCTTTTAGAACCTGTCTCAGGCCTACAGGTACAGGTTTAAACTGCCATTTCGTAAGGCCCAAATCTTCCCCTTTAATAGATATAAGTCACCCTTAGGGTTGACCCTAAACAACCCATGGGGAAGGGTGTGTTACATTTAAAACGTTTGACATATACTCTTAAGTTTTACATGTCCTGGTAGTGAAAAATTCTCAAACATGTTTTTCAGTTTTGCAAGGCCCACCTTTCCCATGAGATACCATTGGGTTACCTTATTACCTTAAGTAAATGAAATGTTTTGCTTGGAACAGGTGGGAATTTCATGTTTGGTGTCTGATGAATAGTAACTTAAATCCCTCTTTAGTGATAAAGTCGGAGTTTAGGTTACAATTCTGAAAATGCCACTTTTAGAAAGTTGGCACTTCTTGTCCTAACCATTTGGTGCTTGCAGCCTGTTTCCTGGGTCACATGACTAGGTGTAGGTGGCAGTAGGCCTTAGTGTATTCCTCATAGACAGTCTCACAATAGAGGACTGGGGTGTTGGCAGGATGGGCTATCCTGACTTAATAAAACCTATCCCACTTGCACTTCAAAGACACTGCCTCAGCTTACACACAAAACACTTGAGCAGGGAGCAGGACAGGGAGGCAGGCATTTCCGGACACTTCTGTAGGAGGAACACTCCTTTCTTCCACTTCAAGGTGTGCACCAGGTATAAAAAGGGGACCCACTCCTCAGCACAGTCCTGGACTTGTTGATACTACAGAAGAAGGACTGCCCTGCTGCCAGAAGACTACCCTGCTGCTTGAGGCCTGCCTTGCTCTCTGAGAAGGTAGCCTCTAGGAAGGATTTCACTAGGAAATCATATAATCACAACTGGTCTTCATTTTGGTGTAAGGAGAAGCAGTTAGATCCTGTCTCTTTTTCTAATGTTTGTATTTTGCAGTTTTTTCAGAATGGGTTTGAATTAGGTTTTAAATCGTCCACATTGCAGTTGCAGCGGGCAGCCATCAAAGCTTTCAGAGACAATTGGGCAGATGGTTCAGAATGTGAGATCTTGACTTCTAGACTTTTTGAAGGATTTTTGAATATCAGATCTAGTTTAAACAGTACTTTATCTTCCAGGGATCTGATTTTAGTTCTAGATGTTTTAAAAGGATGCCCCATTTCAACCCTTAGAATCAGCTGAGCTGAAGTATTTAACTAACAAAGTGTTTTTCTGGTCACAAGTACTAAAAGGAAAAGCGTAAGAGAAATGGAATCTTTTTCAGCCATACATTTATATCTAAGACTATTTACAGATTGTGTCATCCTAGGACTGGTACATCCTTTTTCTCCTAAGGTTCCTTCTTCATCTAATTTGCATTAATTATTCTTCCAGAGTTTATTTCAAATGCATCATCTCAAGGAGAATTAGACCTGGACACCCATGGGTAATCGCGCCCTTTATAAATTTCCTTAACATAACATATAAGGAGAGCTCTCAAGATCTATGTAGAGAGAATTTCTCACATCAGATATTACGAATTGTGGGGCAGTCAACAAAGGTGGTTGTACTTCCCTTTAAATTTTGAGTAGGTGGCTACAAACATGATTTCCTTAGCATATCAGCCCAGAGGAGTTCCTCCTCCAGCAAACATTGATGCAAGATCCATCAAAAGCATGGTAGTGCCATGGGCAGAATTCCAGAGTGCTTTTCTGAAAATTCTAAATTCCAAATTTGAAGGCAGCCATATGGACGACTCCCTCCACTTTTGTTTTTTTAGAATATATTTTCTTGAATTTCTTATGGTAGACACATCAATTAAGGAAATGAAGGGCATGTGATTCTATGAATGCACCCGTAGCAAAGAGTGCAATGGATATATCATTTATAGTACATACAATTTTGTTAGTTTCAGAGGGTCGAAAGCAACTCAATGGTGCACCAGGTGATATATGGTCTCTGGCATAGGTCAGAGGTGACTAACAAGGTTTCATAGAATCTGTAATGTAGGTATGTGTCTGTCAACTTGTAGGGCTATCTTATATTTGAAAACGACTATGAACATGCAGGAATCTGTCGTATGGGAGGAGTAGAGGCAGGGGAATGGCACCGCAGGGGTAGGAGGGACAAGCTGAGAGCCTCATCAAGAGTCCACGAGTAAAGGCTGAAGATGGAGGCATGAGCAGGGGGGAGGGGGCAGGGGAACCATCCAGAATCAATGTGGCCATGAAGAACACTCCCCAAGATGAAGGGGCACCCCCTGGGATTAGGTTATAGGAAGGGGGGAACTCCCTCCACTTTTGTTAAACATTACAGAATTAATAATGTTAGCAATCAACAGGATGTTTTTGGTGCTAATGGTTTGTGTGCTGGTAAGTAATAGTGGATAATAAATCAATATTGTTCTGATGGAAATTTAAGTCTGAGGTGTAGTTTTGTTAGCTTCATAATCATTTGAAGTGTAGTTTTGGTATTCCTCATTTTGTAATGAGAGGAAGAGGGAAGGAAACAAAATGGCAATGCCTAAATTGCTTACTGGTAATTCCATTACTCTGATATCATTCTTCCCTATTCCAACCATTACTCCCTCCCTTTCCCCACCAGAATATTTTTCAAATGATTGTGTTCTGGATCAGGAGCTGTTTATATTAGTGTTAGAAATGGGGTCTCTAGTTTGCAGTGGTTTGTACCCTGCCCAAGTAGGGACCCTCACTCTAGTCAGGGTAAGGGAGTCACACAGCTAGGAGAACCCCTACTCACCCCCTAGGTAGATTAGCACGAGATGCCAGGCTTATCTCAGGGCAATGTGTTAAGCAGTTGTACACAACACAGTAACACATTAAAAACACTACAAAAGGGGTCTACAATTGTTTAGCAACATATCCAATATTTATCTGAATAAAACAAGACCAAAACGACACAAATCCAACATACACAAGTCAAAATATCACTTTTAAAAGATTAAGCAAGTTTAGTCCATAGAAATTAATGGATGTGTTTGTTTTAGCACAAAGTACCTCTGTGCATCAAAAATCAATGGTGGTGTAAGGCAAGGGGAGGTGAGGCACTGGAAAAGCAAAGCGATGCGTCTGTTCCTTACTACATTAGGGAGATGATGCGTAGGTTCCTTTCTGGCAGGGGAGGTGATGCATCGGTTCCGTACTGCTAGACAGGGGAGGTGATGCATCGGTTCCTTACTGGCAGAGGAGGTGATGTGTCAGTTCCTTACTGGAAGGGGAGGTGATGCGTCGATTTCAGACATGCAGCCTCGGTTCCTTACTGCGGCATGGTGTTGATAAAGAGTTAGTGTCAAGGGACAATGTGTAGAAAATCCAAATGCGCTGTGTCGATGCGGCAACGACAATGCAGTTGCTGCATCGATTTCACATTCGTGAAGCAAGCCCTGCGTCGATTCTTCAGCCGCGAAGTGGGGGCTGCTTCGGAGTCGGAGCGGGTGCCACAGACGTCAGTGACACAGTACTTGGGACTCACGCTGCGGCAATTTTTCTGACACGCTACGACGGTAAGCTGGGGCCTGAGGTGAAAGCTGTGGTCAATGCTTCCAGCAGGAACCATGCTTCGGTGCAGGCAGCAGCGATGCGTCGAACCTTTGCAGCAGTGAATTGAGAAAACAGGCACTGTGAGTCGATGTGTGGATTTTCTCCTTAAGATCACCAGCTTACCCTTCCAAGGGCCCAGAAACTGGATTTGTCACTGCTTGGCAACTCAAGACTCTCAGCAGAAGAGCCCAGGCACTGGTAGATGAAGTCTTTGATGGCCTTGAGACTTCTTAACAGGAGGCAAGCACACACAAGCCCTTGGAGAGCCTTGGAAGCAGGATACAGAAAGCAAAGTCCAGTCCTTTCACTCTTAGGACAGAAGCAGCAAGCAGCAAGCGTCAAGCAGCAGGCCAGCACAAGAAAGTAAAGACAATGTTTCAGTCCACCCTACAGCATTCATCTCTTCTTCCTGGCAGAATGTCCTCAGCCCAGAAGTGTTCCAATTTTGGGGTGTCAGAGGTCCAATACTTATACTCCTTTCTGCCTTTGAAGTAGGCAAACTTCAAAGGAAAGTCTATGTAGTGCACAAGACCCAGCCCTTTCCCCACCTCGCTTTGTATGAGGACAGGCACAGCCCTATTCAGGTGTCAGTGACAACTCCTCCCAACACCCTAGCTCAGGAAGGCCCATCAGCTGGTGATGGCCATCAGGATATGCAAGGCACACCTCAGCTCCCTTTGTGTGAGTGTCTAGAGTGAATGCACAAGAGCCCAATTGTCAGCCAACCCAGACTTGTATTCTACAGACAGGCAGAGGCCCAGAGCGGTTAAGCAAATAAATGCCCACTTTCTAAAAGTGGCATTTTCAAGCACGCAATTTAAAAAGCAACTTCACCAAAAAGATGTATTTTTAAACTGTGAGTTCAGAGACCCCAAACTCGAAATCTCTATCTGCTTCCAATGGAAAATTACACTTAAAAAATATTTCAAGGCAATCCCCATGTTACCCTATGAGAGAGATAGGCCATGCAATAGAGAAAAACGAAATTTGCAGTATTTCACTATTAGGACATGTAAAACATACCTGTACATGTCCTAAATTTTACATACATTGTACCCTGCTCATGGGGATGCTTTGGGCCTACCTTAGAGGTGACTTACATAAGGAAAAGGGACGTTTTGGGCCTGGCAATTGGGTGCACTTGTCAGGTCGAAATGACAGTTTAAAACTGCACTCACCGACACTGCGGTGCAGGTCTGATACAGGTTTGCAGGGCTACTCATGTGGGTGGCACAATCAGTGCTGCAGGCCCACTAGTAGAATTTTATGTACATGCCCTGGGCACCTTTGGCACACTTTACAAGGGACTTACTAGTAAATCAAATATGCCAGTCAAGGATAAACTGATCACCCTTACATTTTACACAGGGAGCAATTGCACTTTAGCATGGTCACAAGAGGCAAAGTGCCTGAGTCCTAAAACCAGCAAAAACAAGGTCAGAAAACACAGGAGGAAGGCAACATGATTGGGGATAACCCTGCACAAAGGGCCAGGTCCAACACAACCCCCTTCCAGCCTAAAGCCAGGGTAGGCTAA
Source organism: Calotriton arnoldi (assembly GCA_963921515.1). Lineage (NCBI taxonomy): Eukaryota > Metazoa > Chordata > Amphibia > Caudata > Salamandridae > Calotriton > Calotriton arnoldi. Next base: position 1,787,006 of record CAWUFW010003328.1, read on the forward strand.
TCAACACCTTGATGGACTTCCCTGCTTAGGGCAATTATAGAACATGTACCCTGGCCCGCAACTGCAGGGGCCTGTTCCACTTCTATGCCTCTCTGAACCCAGTGGTATTTCCCCGTCTATGCTCTCAGGGCCCACTAAGCTAACCCATGGTGAACACTTCTACTCATCTGTGGACCCCATCTGTGAAGCACCTAACTTTACCTAGCTCACAGATGCATCCCAGTAGGCAGACACTGCCACCATGGCCAACAAAGTGATGTGGCCCAATCCACCCCTTGGGTCTGACTTCTGTCCCCAACCCAGAGAGAACTCTGTCCACAAGGACAGCAACCAAAAGAGACCACTGACAGCTGTCAGTGTCAAGAGCCCGGCCCCAGGCCATCCTGAGGTCTCTGACCTCTGTGGTTTCTCAAAGTGGGTGCAGTAGTCCCAGGCGCCTCACACCCTTTTTCCACTTCACCTCCCACCAGCTCTGGGGTGGTATCCTGAGACTGGTCCCTCAGCCCAGGGTCTGTACCCTGAGGCTGAACAGGAGACGGGGGGCTCTCTCTCTCCCTGTTCCTCCCTCTGGGGCAGTGTACCTTCTGCTTGGGGAAGGTACTCTCATAAAACAGGACTGTTAGGGCACCTGTGGTGGTCACCCCTCCCAGTTCCCCTGACACCTGGAGCAACTCATTTCCCAGAACGCAGTGTATGGACATGTGGGGACTAATTATGACCATCCTCTGGATCACCTCCCACCCTACTCTAGGAATACCAGGGCCATAGGATGGAAGAAGTCCTGCCCATGGGCTGTAGTTACCCTCCAAACCTGACCGGTGTACTGTTCTGGAGAAACTATCCCTTCTACCATCATGGTGTGGCTAGCCCCGGTGTCTTTCAGAGCAGTGACCATGATCCCATTCACTCCTACCTGGTGGAAGTGATGACTCCCACCCTCAGGGATCACTAACTTACCCTCTGATTCCACCTCCCAACTAAGGGAGATCATGGCATGGTCTACGACCTGCCCCTGGGGACTACTTGCTCCTAAGGCCACATTGGCCTCGCCTGTTGTGGTACCACCAGTGGATGGTTTCTTTGGACAGACAGGGCCCCCCTGCTTGTGCCCTAACTGGGAGCACTCAAGGCAGCAGGGTTGGAAATGGGGTTCCCTGGGCCATCGCCTACCAGAACCTCCCTTCTATTCCTCAGAAGGGGTATAGGATCCCTTTCCTTCCCCATTACCCTGGGACCTGTCTGCCTCTCCCTTGACCTCCCCTGACTCTTCTGGAGGGACCCTGAACCACCCTTCTTGGCTGGTTCTCCCACATACAACTTCTTGTGGACCCTGGTACTCACCTAGCAGTCCGCCTCCTCAGCAAGCTTCCTGAGGTCAGAAAGTCTGCTGTCCATCAAGTGCTGGTGCAGCTCTGTAAAACACAGACTAGACAGGTGCTCCCACACAATCAAATTGTACAGCCTCTGGTAATATGTCACCTCACTGCCCTTTACCCAACTATCCAGTGCTCTGCAGAAACAATCTACACATTCAAACCATGTCTGGCAATCAGGTTTCTTACTGTGTCTAAACTTGTCCCTATACCTCTCTGGGGTAAGACCATACCTGGTGATGAGGGCATCCTTCATGGTAGTGTAGGTGAGTTCATGTACTTTCCCTAAGGCTAGCAATGTGTCCCTCCCCTCCACTGTGAAGTAGTTCCACAATCCTGCCCCCAATCTCTCTCAGGGACCCCAATCATGTGGAGAGGTGCCTCATAGCCCTGAAACCACCTCTGGATATCATCCTCCTTGGTATACTCTTTCCCTAGATTCTTAGGAATGTGCACCTTTCTCTCAGACTGGACTGAAGAAATGCTGCCATCATCTGTGATGGACTTGGCCTTCAAATCCAGCTCCTTCGAGCCAGCTCATCTTTCTCTCCTCTGCTGCAAACGTATCCTTTGCTGTTTCCCTGTTGAGTTTAGCTAGTTCCAACTGGAGCTCCCTCTTGAGCTTTTCCAGCTCCACCTGATGTTGCCTAGCCTCCCGCCTGTCCTCCAGCTCCACTGGGGACAAACCTTTTGAAGAAACACTGCTACTTGCCCTGAAAGGTGCCTTCCTCCCAGGCAAATCCTAATTCACAAAATCCCCATGCATGCCCTATTCCTCCATATTCACATTATTATTCCCATTCTCTGTGTGCCCACCAGCCTACTCTGCTGACAACCAGGCCCTCAGTGCCATTTGCAGCTCCTCCTTCTTAGTGAGGCCTCTAGTAGAACATTTGAGCTTCTTGCAGAACAGTTTGAACTGAGGTGAGGTACCGTATAGGCCTCCAGCCTCTCTAGCTAAAACACCAAATCTTCAGCTCCAAACTGATGGCTCACCAGTCTGGGACATGATTGTGGATTAAACTCAAGAGTTGCAAAGAGGAGATAAATCAAAAACAGTATATGGTTGTGTAATGGTCTGTGATATGGAAGTAGTGTACACCAATGACTGTATGCAAAGTACAAACACAAGTCCTATTCTCACCACTGATCATCAACAGATGTTAGAAATGGGGCCTCTAGTTGGCAGCGGTTTGCACCCAGTCCAAGTAGGGACCCTCACTCTCATCAGGGTAAAGGGGCACACAGCTAAGATAATCCCTGCTCAACCCCTAGGTAGCTTGGCACGAGCAGTCAGATATATCTCAGAGGCAATGTGTAAAGCATTTGTATACACACACACACACACACAGTAACGCAGTGAAAACACTACAAAAGGAGTCCACACCAGCTTAGAAAAATAGCCAATATTTATCTGAATAAAACAAGACCAAAATGACAAAATCCAACATACACAAGTCAAAATATCACTTTTAAAAGATTAAGCAAGTTTAGTCTATAGAAATCAAAGGATGCGTTTGTTTTAGCACAAAGTACCTCAGATACATAAAAAATCAAAGGAGATGCAAGGCACAGGGGAGGTGAGGCGCCAGAAAAGCAAAAAGATGCATCAGTTCCTTAGTACACAAGCGAGGTGATGCGTTGGTTCCTTACTGGCTGGGGAGGTGATGCGTCAGTTACTTACTGCTAGGCACAGGAGGTGATACCTCGGTTCCTTACTGGCCGGGGAGGTGATCCATCGGTTCCTTACTGGTAGTGAAGGCAATGCATCAATTTCCAGACATGCGGCCTCTGTTCTTTACTGCAGCATGGCGTCGATGAAGGGATGGCGTCAAGGGATAATGCATTGAAAATCCACACATGCTGCATCGATTCAGAAGCAGTGATGCTGGTACTGCGTCGATTTCACAGTTGCAAAGCAGGCACTGCGTTGATTCTTAAGCCACGAAGCAGGTGCTGCAGCAGAGTTGGATTTGGTGCCACGGACGTCGGTGACATGGTGCTCGGCACTCATGCTGCAGCGATGTTTCTGATGCGCTGAGATGGCGAGCTGGAGTTTGCAATGAAAACCATGGTCGAAGCTTCGGTGCAGGCAGCAGCGATGCATTGACCTTTTGTGTCGGTGAGTCGAGAAAACAGGCGCTGGGAGATGATGCATGGATTGTCTCCCTAATATCCCCAGGTTACACTTCCAAGGACCCAGGAACTGGATTTTGTAAAACTTGGCAAGTCAGGACCCTCAGCAGAAGAGCCCAGGCACTGGTAGGTGAAGTCTTTGATGGCCCTGAGACTTCTTAACAGGAGGCAAGCATGCACAAGCCCTTAGAGAACCTTCGAATCAGGATGTAGAAGGGAAAGTCCTGTCCTTTCATTCCCAGGACAGAAGCATCAAGCATCAGGACAACACAACAAAGCAACAGGCAGAGTGGCAGTCCCTCCTAAGGCATCCAGCTTTTCATCCTGGCAGAATATCCTCAGTCCAGAAGTGTTCTGCTTTGGGGGTCTCAGAGGTCCAATACTTATTCCCCTTTCCACCTTTGAAGTAGGCAATCTTCAAAGGAAAGTCTTTATGGTGCACAAGACCCTGCCTTTCCCTGACCCGGTTCCAGACTCTCTAGAGGAGGTGAAGACAGTTTTGTGTGAAGACAGGCACAGCCCTATTCAGGTGTTAGTGACAACTTCTCCCACCACTCTTGCTCTGTGACTGTCTAGAGTGAATGCATAAGAGCCCAACTGTCAGCCAACCCAGATGTGTATTCTACAGACAGGCAGAGGCACAGAGTGGTTAAGCAAGAAATTGCCGAATTGTGGCATTTTCGAACATACAATTTAAAAACCAACTTCACCAAAAGATGCATTTTTAAATTGTGAGTTCAGAGATGTTACACACAAAATCACTATCTGCTCCCAATGGGAATTTCAAACTTATAAGTCAGTTCAAGGTAATCTCCATGTTATCCTAGGGTAGAGATAGGCCTTGCAATAGTGAAAAACAAAATTAGCAGTATTTCACTATTAGGACATTTAAAACATACCAGTGCATGCCGTACTTTTTAAATATACTGCACCCAGCCCATGGGTTTGCCTTGCCCTACCTTAGGGGTGACTTACATGTAGTAAAAGGGAAGGTTTGGGCCTGGCAAGTGGGTGCACTTGACAGGTAGATATGGCAGTTTAAAACTGCACTCACAGACACTGCAGTGGCAGGTCTGAGATATGTTCGCAGGGCTACTCATGTGGGGGGCACAATCAGTGCTGCAGGCCTACTAGTAGCCTTTGATTTGCAGGCCCTGGGCACCCCTGGTGCACTTTACTAGGGGCTTACTGGTAAATCAAATATGCCATTCATGGATAAAGCAATCACTAATACATTTTACAAAGGGAACACTTGCACTTTAGCACTGGCCAGCAGTGGTAAAGTGCCCAGAGTTCGAAAACCAGCAAAATCGAGGTCAGAAAAACAGAGGAGGATGGCAAAAAGTTTGGGGATAACCATGCAAAAAGGGCCTTGTCCAACAATTAGCTTGGTATATTAAAGGCAGACTGAGACAAGCCTTATTCATATAACCTTTGTAAAAGAGGAGAAGCATATGTTCTGTTCTCTAAGAGAGTTTAGCTTTGCATAGCTGTCTGTGGAAGCAGAAATGCCTCATTTCGTAATGATTGGAACAGGGAAGAATGGACTCAGAGTGATGGAATTACCGTCAAGTCATTTAGGCATTTTACATGAATTTAGGGTCTCAAAGAGAATACCAAGGATTTATTTGGAATAGTGGAAAACTCTAGTACCTTTGCTCATGTCCTCTGACCAAGCATTGTTCACTCGTGCAGGTGCTGTGTTTTTTTGTGCTTTGTTTTTTTGTGCTGTGATTTTTTTGTTTAGATACACTGGATACTGAAGAGAATTTGGGGAAAGGAAAAGTTACAAAACTATGAGTAAAATAATTTATAAAGGATGTGCTAACAACATAAACATATTTTACGTGATCAGTCGCCCTTCCAGACTATCTCTGAGCCCAACATATGTGGCAACCTTTCAAAACTGAGAGGAAAGCCTTTTCGCATTAAAAGGATGGCCGAACAATAACTTTCTCATTGTTGCTATGCATTGTTTACAGTTAATGGGGAAAGGTGTACATTTTGAGAAATATTTTTTCACTTATTTTTGTTGATTAAACACTGCAATTATATGCAAACACTAAACCCAGACCCATTGACTTTGCCAGTGCTTGTTTTAAATGATTTTCCAAAACTGTCATTACGGTCCACTGACACTCAGACCCTCGTTACCAGTGCTCGAGTAAAACGGTAGTTAAACCCCACCAGTATTACTGCATCTTTAGCAGCAGAACTGAGTAAAAAACATTCAGAAATTGATGCTTTCAGCAGATGTACTTGGAGATCAGTATTGGTAGTGTAAACGAGAATACTTGGTGCAGAAATACTGGACCACTTACATATCTGAGTAAGCTGAAAATGGAATTTCATGGCTCCATCGCGAAAACCAGGCAACTCGTAAAGAGGGTGTATCAAGGGCTACTGCAGTTATGCATAAATATGGTTTGCCGCATTTGCCACATATTCCATCATCTACTGCATAATCTGCAGATTTTCATTTTTTTGTTTCTGGAGCAAAAGGATCAAAAGCTACTAAAACATGACGACACGTGCCTCCTGTGCAGCAGGAGGCCCTTCTCAAAGGTTGACTAGTCATCTTTCAGTTGCTTATTGCTGCATTAGGATATTAAAAATGTACTAATAAGGTGAATTAGTCCTTGACAGCGTTAGCATGTTTAAAAATGTCAAAAGAATGAAGAAATACTATCACAAAATGTTGCACATTACACTACATAATTTGCCTTTTTTGCCGCATAATTTAGTCATCCCTAACATCTAATTTGGTCCTCCCGAGCCGCATAACTCCAGTGGCCCTAGTTGTAGCTACTCTTCGCACCTCCTAGTGGAAAATCACAGCAGACAACATTCAGGGGAATTAGGTTAGCACACTTTATAGTGTTATTTTGTGTGCCCAACTACAAGATGTCTCCCGTGGCAGGGGAAATATAGTGGGGTTATTATGTTCTCTGCTTCTGGTTTACTGTGCGGTGGTTCTCTTTATGCGCAGGTTTATCCGACACATTATTCCTTCAGGTATTTGGGGGAAATTGCGTCGGAAAAAACCTGAGACCGAATGCAATTTTGTGCAGAACCTATAATTCGAAATCTGCTTCAAACAGTGTTTGCTCTCCGTTTCGAAGTTATCGGAGAACCAGCAGCGAGGCTGCTAGAAGTCTATCTTTAAAAGAGAGAGAACTGCGGTGGCAAGCAGAGGATAGGTTACATAATTTATAGTATCAGATCTCTCTCCCTCTTGCACAGACAGTCTCGTGCACATTCTCTCGGTCTATATTTCACTCTCTTTGCTGTCCCTCCACTTGCCTCTCATCCTCTTCAAGCAGCTGAAAATGCACTCCCTCTCCGAGGATTAATAATACGATACTGGATGTAACCAAAGTAGTTTACTCTGCATCAGCACTTTATGCTCCTAAAATAAAGCACCATTTTTCATGACATTAAAGCCCAACGTCCCGGAAGTAATTGTGCTACTCCCCATTACATTAGCACATAGTGCTCTCAAAATAGAAAGCAGGGGTTTAAGGGACATTAGCACAGTTACCCCTAGAGAAAACGTACAGCAGTTTTTATATAACCTAGAAAATCGAAGTGCTGTGGCGACGGTGCACAACTTTCCGAAATATGAACATATCACCCCGAATAATCCACTTTCAATGGCATTCTCTGTACTTTCTTTCTCAAAGAGTCTGATGGCTGTCTTTCTGCCCACCCCTGCCTTTCTTTAAATGTCACTCTTTTCTCGCGGGCTCTCTTTACTTCTCTCTTTTTCTCTTTCCCTCTGTTACTTCAATGAGAGGTGCATCTTGGATTGAGGAGTTCCTTCCTCCACTGCTAAGGATGATAACAAGCAGGATTCTAAAAGAGAGATCCCGGCCTTGCAGACACAGGGCAGCCTGCCCGCTCCATACATGTATGCGATTAAAACATACTGAAAGGGCAGACTTTTCAGTGCTAATCCTAATTAGCATACACCTAGTAGTAAGGAGGATTATATAGAACAACGTGTTACCTCTGATTTTTTTAAAATTTAGGGGCATATTATCAAGGAAGTGCGATATTTATCGCTAACCGCGCTTAGCGCGTTTTTTTTAACGCCGCCTATCGCTGGATATTATCGCTGAGATAACACCCTATTAGTAAGGTTTATCTCCATAGCGATAATATTTCCAGCGATAGCGGCAAATGCGAAAATATCGCTGGAAAACCAGCGATATTCTCGCATTAACGCTATGGTGGATTTAGCCTGACAATCCACCCCCTATGCTACAAACAGGTAAGTCACCCTCAGTAGCAGGTGTAAAAATCTAGCGATAAACGCGCTTAGCGCGATTTATTTTATCGCTTCGCCTGCCTTGCTAATAGGGGGTAGTTGTGTTAGCGACTGTTTTCAGTCGCTTTTAGTGGGGAACGCCTACCTTGCATGTCATTAGCGATAATTATCGCTGACATGCAAGGCGATGTAAAACCCGGCCGCTAACGCCTGAAAGCTGTCGCTAACGCCTGTTAGCGACAGCTTGCTAATAGGGCGATAAAAATATCGCCGCTTTAGCGGCAAAAAGTGCCGCTAAAGCGGCGATAAAGCCCTTGATAATATGCCCCTTAGTTTCTGTGCATTTCTAATGGCCACAATTGTTATGATATTTGCTATCACTCTAGTGTATATTCTACAATTGGTTGACTTCTAATACAGGTCTTTAAATACTAGTCCAGTTTTCTTGTCTGTGCACACTTTGGGGAGAGGGTGAGGAGAGCCCAAGAAATTACCTGCACTCTCAGGCAGTTAGTGTCCCATCCGAAAGTTGCTCAGTTCTAGGAAAGTCTTTTTACCTCAATCTAGACAGTAAGATTGTTTACCTGTCCTATCTGAGGCTATGGGAAATCTACTGGGTCTTATCAGGACTGGCCAAGCATGTGATATGGAGCCCTATGGTGAGTCCCTGATAAAATATAGTAAATTAAGTGTCTACACACAAGAGTGAGTACCAATAAGGAGATGTAATTGAACAATACCTATAAGAAGGCAATCAAAAATGCAAAAACTTCCTACTTTACACATAAGTGAGGCTGCGTTGAGCTTGCAACACGCAATGTGGTGCATGCACGACGCTAGCCCAAATGCATTTTATGAAGTCACTCAAGGCCACCTTGTGTGGCCCTGAGGGCTTCATAAATCTAGAGTAACGCAACGCAAATCACTGTATTCCATGGGTGTTGCATGGGTGTTCCCACACAACATCCATGGATTTTGAGGCATTTCCAGATTTCTCATCCCACTCTCCTACAATGAATCCCAACAACCCACAAAAATTGAAAGTATACTAAAAAAATGAATAAATCACAACTAAAGCATTTATAAAATAGTAAATCTAAAAAAAAAAACACATAACACATTAGGAAATTAATTAACTGTTACATAATTTGCAGAACTAGTTACAGAATTATTCAATTAAACTTACATATTAATTAACAATAAAACATTAAATAGTTAATTTACAAATTTGTGTAAATAATAAGATAATTAACCAGTTTTGAAAAACAAATAACAATAGGTATTCATTTACATTAAATAAAATAACAATTCATGTATGTACATTATTATTAATTTAATCAATCAATTAATTTTTACTAATTACTAGAAATGATTTTTTTAAAAGTTGTGTATGTAAATATTTAAATATGTTCCCACCCTACTCCCTACAAACCCAGCAACGCTCCAATGATGTAAGAAAATTAAATTAATCTCAAAAACAAAATTATCATCAAAACAATAACACAACTGTTAAAAAAATTACAAACAGCTAACATCAGTATATTAATAACTTGGAACACTCAAAATCATTAAACATTACAAACTAATTCAAAATCGATATTATATACAACTACATGTGCAAAAATATATTAAACACTTTAAAAAAAGATATTGTGACCTGTAATATTCTATGCCACAATATTCTTGTAACTACAATATTTTTGGACAATACATGTGTTTCACAATATTTTCGAAACAATGTTGTCATCGTGCACCAGCATACCTTATGAAAACATTCAATAAATAAATAAATATTAGCAAATGCACTACCAGTGGTGTAGCTAGGCCTTTTGCTGCCCGTGGCGGTCCCAGCCTAGCCTTTGCCGCTCCACAGCGGCCGCAGGTCAGAGCGGGAGGGAGGCTGCCGCCCCCCGCCCCTCCCCTTGCTACGCCACCGTGCACTACCATTCTGTATTCTGCCTCTTCCCAAGTTAAAGCAGTATCCCATAATTGTGGTTGCACCTCTCACCTAGGCCCAAGAATGCAACTGTGGAAAGTATGAGGAAGAAGCTTGGAATTAGGTTAATTTTTGGAATGGAAGTCACTGAGGAATTTGGGCCCAGAGTCAGCAACTAGTGAAACCTACCAACCTGAAAAGTAGATACTGGTGGAGTCCTGGAATGTCTGGGTAATAGCAAATGTCCTAACTCATAGGAGTTTCCACACTTCTACAATAAAAGCAGTGCCTCGAATATGTGAGTAGGGCTATTGTAATGGATAGAAACTGTTCAAACCTGTGGCCCTGTGAAGTCAATATATAGCCAATGTGGTCTTCACATGGTTTACGTTTTAAAAGTGGCGGCTCACAGTGGGAGTGCTGCGGGGCGGGGGAGGGGCAGGGTGGGGGGTAGTTGAGTTGGACATACGACGTCCACGAGTAAAGTAGGTAAATAAATAAATAAAACTATTTACCTTGCGCGCGCTGCATCGCCGAGTTGGCGATGCAGTTTAAATAGCTGGTGTGGCAGAAAGCTGGCAAGAACGTAGTTCATTGAATGGGAAGGGCTGTGGGTCTCAAAGTCAGATGACTGATACATTGATGCTTTTCTGGGCTATTTACACTAATGCAAATCTACTGGAACAGACTAGCCACAATTTAAGTGTGTGTAGTGAAAGAAAGCTTTGAACAGTCACTCTCATGCTTAATACAGTCAGACTTCCTCTGAGCTACAATCTGAATCATGAGAGGTCGTGATGCCAAAAGAGGATCGTGCAAGTCGACAGGAACTCTCTTCAGAAATATCAGTACCATCAGAATTGTTACATCTGCCTCTTACCCAGTGGCAGAAACTGGTGAGTACCGCACCCTCTCTTTTTCATTCGTGACTAGCTACACAGAAGCACAAAATAAACAATTCATTGCATTAAAGTGTCCAAATACAGACCACTCTTCTGACTGGTGTACTGACAATACTAGCACTTCCACTTGGGCATTTTGAAGATTAGATTGTTTCCTCCATTGAACTCGGTCATGCTACCACAGGTGTTCTGGGACCCCATCCTATGAAAGTTTGGGGACACTTAGAGGCACTTTCTTCTGGTCCCTATTCTGGGCTGGTTGTTGCTGACCTGTTACCACCATCTGCTGGTCTCACTGGTTCTTTTTCTGCACCAGAGTGCTGATTTATTGATCCCTTGACCTGTGTTTGCTTGGCTTTACCAGCCGTATGATTTAGAGTATAGTGGACAGGTTACACAATCACAGATATGACAACTATTTTGGCCGCCATATTGCAAGTGCATTATATACTATGGCACGTGTAACAGGGTGGATGGAGTAACCCTAAGCCAAACTTTAAATCAGGCCCTAAGGGTCATTCAGCTTCAAGTGAACCAAGTAATGAGCTACATCTTTAAAACAGTGACTCAGGAAATGCTCTCAGGAATCAAAGTGAGTGGACATGAGGGTGATCTGGCTGCAACATCTTTCACTCCATTGATCGCTAGAGCTGATCTGGCTGATCTGGCTTGCTAGGTGGGTGTCCCCTTCCTCCCTCACTGTTCCATGTGCGTACCTCTCGAATCTGTGCGCTCGGTCACAGAGGATGGCTCCTCCCCAATAGAAGAACCTGTCTCCGGGCTGTCTCCTGGGTATAGGAGTAGCTGCGCTCCCCTGCTAGAACCTCCAAACAAGTCTCAAGGAATCAAAGTGTGCAGCTCTCCATTACTTTCTGCCAGGTTGCTTATTATCCATTCACTCACTAACCTTTCTGTAATAGCCATCCATGTCCGGTGGTCATCCTTCTTAGTACTCTCTCTAAGGTTACTCCCTGCAGAGACCGCAGGTTTAACCATGGTTTGGAAACACAGAACACAGTAATGCACATATTTATACTTGATCAATCATTGTCCATCTAGTGCTTTTACTTTTAATGACCAGAACGCCAGTGTTGGTTGTTCGTGGGACTTGTTTTTTTTGGTGTCATTTCTTTTTTTTGCAGGAAATGTGTCCTAGAATCCAAAAAGCAAAGAAGGGCGCATTACAGTCTAAAATTTAGTGGTTTCGGTTTTAACTACATTTAAAGTAATTTTGCATATGTTTTTTGTGCAATTTCACGTACTAACTCAAATGCAAATCACACAAAATTCACACAAACCTAATTTTAATATCTAATACCATGGAAAGGGCCTTATGTTTATTGATCAAGTTGCTGACCACTGAAGGAATGAGGATAATATCTGAAAGTTAATTTAGCTCCAGCAAATAGCCATTTAGTTAGAAATGTATCTATGAACCGCTCCAGAGATGGCCAATGTTTAAAAGAAAGGTTCCAATGACAACTTAAAAATACATGCTGTCACAATTGACAAGCCGTATCCCCAGCTGTGTATAGAATGAAATGGAATTCCTAACAGGGTAAAACCCCTCCTCAACTATCCTCTAAGTGAAGCAATAGTAGTAAGTACTAATGTGCAAGACTGTATTTTTCAACTTCTGGACAGTATTTTTTCTCAGCCCCTACCTGCTGAGCTCCACATTCTCTGCTCAGACCTTGCTTGTGAACACAGACATAAAAGCAGCTGCACGTTGCTTACAAATGGCCCCATATCATGTGCAGCACCACAAGGTTCTAGCTTCTTTTACACAGAAGCGGTTTACGCCATGGGGCGTCTAATCCCATGATTACATGTTGGCAGCAAACGCACAGGTCCCAGAATGTAACGTGCTGTTGGCTAAAAAAGACAGAAACAGATGAAGGTGTCAGGCAAGGCATGGGGCTTGGAGTCACTTAGCAACCAAGGCTTCACAAAAGTATGGATAATGCCACTTCATCCATGGCACAGTCAAGTGCCTGGCCTTTTAGCGAAAAGAATAATGCATGCTAAGGTTTTCAGCTCACTCTTACAATGTTTAAAACAAAACAAGTCCCAGAATGCATTGTGTTTTTGGCTAAAATGACAAGGCGAGTGGAAGTGTTTGTCGTGTGTGGGAATGAGATGGATTCAACAATCACTTTGTCCAAAATGTGTTAGATCAAAAAAGCTCAATATTCCTGGTTCTTTGGTGGTAGAAATGGCAAGGGTTCATTGGGGCATAATACATCTCATGGAGGGTGTGGCTTAACAACTAGGGCGGCCGACTTCGGAGTCTGGCAGGAGGCTCAACATCCTGTGATTCTGGGCAAATCGCTATCTCCCCGTGCATAAAAAAAATTAATGTGTTCGTCTGTAATGAAACTGGTGCTCATGTAACGCGCTCTGATACCTTCGGCTCAAGTTTGCGCTATATAAAACAGCAAAAAAATAAAAATACCCACGGAGTAGTAAAACAGGAAGCCATTTTACTCATCAACACAGGGGTTATGATTATGGTGAACACCACAACCCCTCAGTGTGACCACTGAGACAGAACAGAAACAACTGAGTTGTCTATTGCAGTATTGGATCCAATATCAACATTAACCTATCAATCACCTGAATCACCTTATTAGATGAGTTTTCCCTAGTCCTTGATGTACTGCTGAACTTCATATATCCCAGCTGCACCACAATCAGGCACTCCTGCAGATTGAATGATTTGGGGGGTGCCAAAATGAATCCTCTGGCAAGGTCAGATGTGGAATGCAAGTTGAATGTACGTTAGCAAAAATAAGGGGATTGCGTGTTTGGACCTGCCCAGATGGTTCAGTTGTGAATTGAATGAATTGTATTGCAATATTCTTATAGTGCTTACCACCCCTATTTAGGGTGCTGAGGAACTTTCCTACATGGGCAGTATGATACACCACATAAGAGTGAGAGCAAAAGACTGCGAGTTTGAGTGAGTCAGAGTAAGAATGAGTGAGAGTGAATGAAAGTAACAGTGAGTGCATGAGAGTGAGTGACAATAAATGCGTGAGTGCAAGTTAATGAATATGCATGAGAGTGAGTGTGAATGAGTGTGAGTATATGTTAGTGAGTGACAATGTGGTGTTATGCTTGCGATTCTGCCTTGGGCCCTTGCATGTTGAATGTAATTCTCATTTCTAGACTCTCCTTTAGCAAATGATCTGGCATACCAATAGCAATTCTTAGCATGACATGCACCTGTGACAAAATACTGGAACTGTCATGCTACAGGCATAATGGGCACCCATGGAAAAATACTGGCATACATGAGGAAAATCTTGACATACACAGCACTTGTGGTAAAATGCTGGTGATAGCAATTGGGATTTAATACTTGGCATAAGGGAGGAGAACCATGGAATATGGGAGTGGGGTGACCAAGATAAAATGCTGGCCCTGACATGTTGAGGTAATTTTGGAAATAAGCGTCACCCATGGTATATGGGTTGCATTAATCGCAACATAATACATACTTTTTGGTAAAAGGAGGTATCCAGGGCAAAACGCTGGCGCCGTCACAATGGAGGCCATTTTAACTTATGGGGGCACCCATAGAACAGTTTGAAAAAATGAGGTCAACTCCTGGGGAGCATCAGGTGTTATTGGCTTGACAAACCTTGAAAGGCCTTTAATGTTCAATGAGTATCTTTTTAGAACGTATGGCTTCTTGAGCAAATATATGTTAAAAGTGCTTTAAAATAGAATCCTTGACTCATTTTTTTCCAAAACAATTTCCGGGGAGAATCCTGCAGACTCCCTCGCTCCCCACCCCCCAAGAAGAGGTCTGGCCAACTCGCTTTGCTCGCTAAAATTCAGGACATTCAGCATGTTCACAGATCATGTCAGCACATTATTTAGGTGGTATCTTAAACTTCACCAATTATTTTGATGTCATCAGGGTTAAGGTCATGTGATTTAACTTCCTTGAAAAATGCATGAACAAAGGTCACATGATGTTACCTTCTGTGATGTCATTAAGGTCAAAGGGCATGTGCTGTCACTTCTGTTACCTGTGCTAGGAATCAGTAGGACCATTTTACCTGCTTAAACTAGGGCCTATGGGACCTTTGTTACACCTGTGGGTGAAGTTGGTTGTCCAAAAAATAGGCTTCTGCCATGGATGAAAATTCACATTTATTCTATGGCAACCCTGCATAACATGAAGTAAGAGGCGGGAAATCTGCCTACCAGTAGAGCTGTTATTTAATGGCAGTATTTAATTCCAGGTGACCCCTTTTACGTAGGGTCCTCAGTGATTCTGAGAGGCAGAATAAACGCTTATAGGTTCCAGAGATAATATTTTCAGACGAGATGCATTATCGCTCATAACAATTGTATTTGAGAATGAACAGCTGCGCGCCCTAGTAATGTGTTTAATTATAGGTCCTGCATCTCTCCTGTCGCACCTCCCGCGCCAAGGTTCACATTTTCATCTTCTTCGTTTCAACCCCTCGTGTAAGCTTCTTTCGTATCTAAGGTACTTTGTCTCTTATGCAATTATATAATTTGCCGACTCTGCTTCTGGTGTTCTCATTACAGCAGACATCAGTCACCTTGGTCTATTCAGTGCTTCTATCACAGAAATGCCTAGGATTAAGCAAAGTGGGCAGGAGCTGCCAGGCAGTCCTATTGGGCAGAGGCGTGGCTTCGGGGGTGGGCACCCCCCACCCCTCCAATGATTGTATTATTTAGAAAACTGTTGGTTCCAGGAGCTGTCAGTCAGGCATTGTAAAGGGTCTGTCAGATTTCACCTGGGATTTTTAAATACTCTCCCAGACAGAAACACAAACATACACTCTCTCTCCTCTGTTTTGAAGGTCTTAAAACATGGTTATTTTACAAAATACTGTGTTTTAAGTGTCCCTCACAATCTGCACTCCTTTCCCTTTCAACAGGCCCTTAAGCTCTCATCATGCACTCCTTCCCATATAATGATTAACATGATATACCAGCGCAATTGAAGAAAGTCAGTCTTTCTGACCAAGCTATGCCATTGCCATTGGGGTCTAATCACTGGAATACACCTTATGACCCTGATGACATTGCATGGTTGACCACTTGTACCTCCCCAAAGACTTCTCAGCAGTCTTATATTTCCTTTTGAGTGTGGTGGAAAGGGAAGGGGAAACTCTCAAAGTCTTGTCTGTGCCGCCTGAATATTGAAACCACAATATTGATGGGACACAATATCGAGGGCAGAATATCGAAAATAAAATATTAATGATTAAGTAAGTCTAGATTATCTGTACCCGACTCCACACAGCTACATGGTACATATATCTTCAAGGTATGTAGATGTGGAGTTAGGAATACTAAATCTATATTATCTAAATCCACTTACCTTTCAATATTTTGTCCCTTGTTATCCTGTTGTCTATATATTTGTACCACAATTCTGTTGGTGTCTTCCATGGTGTTCATGGCATCTGAGCCCAGGGTTACCAAGGGTGGCGCCAGCGGTACCAAGGAGCAAGGGAGTTGCAGCAGGTCCAACCCAAGTGATCAATAACTGATGCCATTAGGCACCAACGTTTTTGATCTGTGGTGAAAAGGTAGGGGTAAGATGCTGTTGCTTTTTCCTCCAATGAAAATCACTGCGTTGTACGATTCTGGTGTAAAGATGCACCTTACTGTCGATTAATTTTCATAAACTCTCAGAATCCAAGCACACTACTTTTCTCCTTTGTGTCCAAAACTGTGTTTGTGGATTCCAAAAGGCATGTGTAATCAGATCTTCCCAAAATCCCCAGAGTAAGGTGAGATAGATTGATGAAATTATTTTCTCCTTGATTCTGCTGTGCTCTTTTCCACAGCTATTAATAAATATCCTGGATGCATATTTTAGATGCAAAAAAGTACTGAAAAGTTGTCACATTCACAGAGGTCTGATCAAGATGTCGCTTAGGGAGGGTCAAGCTATGAAAAGCCATCACCGCAGCTACATGCAGAGAGTCTTCAGAGCTGTGGGCCAATTAGAGGCATGGTCAGAAAATGCACATTATTCAAGAATGCTTCAATGAGGTATCCTCAATCATTGATTTGAAATTGTTGACCCAAAACTCGTCCCAGCATAGGGATGCAATTCCCACGTGGAAGCTAGTGAGCACCACATAAGAGAAACCCAAAAACAAGCTCTGTTTTCACAAGCAGAAATGGAGTGGATCTTTTGACACTGATCTGCCTTATGCTTTCCTAACTTTAGGAATACATTATTTATTTATTCTGAGAAGAAAGAAACCAGAGGGATATGATAGTTTATACTCACTTCAGCTGAAATGAGTAATACATTTATTCATTGGTTTCACACATATCATATCACACCAATTTTATAAAAACAAAGCAAAAAGCCGTGGTTCGTACGTTTGTTATTTCTAAAAATGAACAACCAGTGACGATTGTGACCCCCAGTGAAGTGACCATAACTAACGCTATATTGAACATACAGTGACTTAAAAATCTGACGACAGGTTATTCGAGTGTTTAAGGATGTCTTGTGTGGTTCTATTTCAATAATCCAGACCAAGAACCAGATCCTTCTCTGGTGCTTTATTTAGACTATCCTTAGAAGTTGCAGTCGACGTTTCGACCGTACTTGGAATTTGAGGGTCTCTTCAGGACATGAGTATCCTGGGGACTGCAAAAGCATTGATTGATATTAGTAGTGGAGAAGGGGCGGTGTGTGAGGGCTACTTTAAATGAATTCATATGGGCTTACCTAAGGAGCACCTAAGCTCCAGGTGGCAAGCGCACTGGCAGATGTTGTATTATTTCTTCTTTTATTCAATTGTTTGGTACCTGAGGAGGAGGGAGGGGGGGTTTAGTGGACCAACCACAATCTAATCAATTATGCATGGTGACTTAGTCATTACATAAACTCACCATGTATTTCCATAGTTCATCAATTTCTTAATCATTCAAGGACCGCCTGTGGGTGTATGGTAATATCATCTTAGTTAGGTAAGCCTTTTGTAGATTGATATGCCTAAAAATAATAGT
Source organism: Calotriton arnoldi (assembly GCA_963921515.1). NCBI lineage: Eukaryota > Metazoa > Chordata > Amphibia > Caudata > Salamandridae > Calotriton > Calotriton arnoldi. The sequence continues at coordinate 1,804,649 of CAWUFW010003328.1, forward strand.
GACATATGGTCAAGAGTGACATAATTTAAAAAAACGATGGGTGCACGGGTAAGAAGGGACTCACCGTTTTCAGTGTTTAAAGGCGGCTCGTCAAAGGGTGAAGTGAGCAATGTCTGGGGAGGGCCAATAATTACGGTTTTAAGGATGCTGGAGAGAAGCAAAACCTCAGTCAAAGTACACATCTCGTACTCACTTGAATCCAAAGCCGTCAGTTCATTTCTTATCAGCGAAGCCAGGGGCGTTTCGCTGCACGGTCTCATATAGCGCATTCAAGCCCATACCTTCCAGTTTAGAGATAGGAAGGTATCGGCTTGAATGCAAGAACCCGCAAGAAAAAACTTAACTTGGGGCAGATGCAAAAACAACAAACGTATTACTTTTTCTGAATCCTCAGCGGGGTCTGAATCCTCAGACGAAGCACGCGAGGTACCAAGGTTTGACTCAGGGAATCCTCCACCTAATCATTTTTTAGGCCAAGCCCAGAGAGGAAAGGGCACCAATCAAAACCAACAGAGTACATGGAATCAATATGTAGGCGAATGCCAGACACGCAGGCAGTATTACACTTTAGTTCCAGAAGATCAATAGAAAACATAAGAGACCTGAACATTGAGCACATAGAAATGCCAGATACCCCCCAATCAGGGAACTATGAGGTCCATGAATATGCCACCACTGATCAAGATGGATGAATCCCTATTTTTAATCCCTCTAACCATCAGCTAAATAGGAATGAAATATCCCTTTTGAGCAAAGGGCTGTACTATGTAATAACAGAGAGAACAGACTTTCAAAAAACAAACAGAACTCCACAAATTCTTTATAGTTCTTAGACTAAAATATTTCTTTTAAGACAAAGAAATCGGATCCAACTCTCAGATGTCTACCCTACGACCAAAATCTTCATTCATACCTACAAATGCCTTGATGCCCCCAGAGATCCTTGCATTTGAAAAGGTTGTATTAGAAGACATTAATATTATGAAAACGACCACGACCTTTACTCCTTACAACATCACCCAGCTAGAGAGACAGTCATTACTTAATCTGAAGAAAGAAGACTCCATCATCATCAAATCAGCAGATAAAGGAGGGGTGGTTGTTATCCAAGATAGAAACAAAAACGAGGCTGAACTCATTAGACAACTTAATAACCCTTATCATTATAAAAAACTCATTAGGAATCCCCTACCAGAGATCAGGCAGCGAATACAGGAAGTAACTGCCAAAGGCTTTGAGGAAGGTTTTCTCTCAAAATTTGAATTCCTAAACAAGAAATGTCCGAAAGGGGCGTGGCTGCGCGACGTAGCAATATGGCCGCTAGCTAGAGTTGCTCCGATCTCACCCACTCCCTACATATTAATCCGTGACACTGATCCGAGATCCGAGGCGAGAAACAGCCGACGGAAGGTCCGCTCGGTCGAACGAGCCCAGCCTGTAGCCTGGGTGACCGCGCCAGCCGAAGTTAGGCCGGGGTGAAGTTGCGGCCTGTTCCGGCGTGCAAAGCCGGGTGCTGGAGTGGAAGCTGGGCCGGAGTAGAATGCGACGAGAGCGGAGGCCGCCGGTCGATGCCCAGAGCCGAGACTCGGCATACCACACCACCGGGACACACCTTCGGCACAGCGCCGGTGCACAGCTGAATGGTAGAGCCCACACACAGTACGGTGGAGCCCTGAGAGGCGGCAAAGTCGGCGGAAGGCGAGGTTCCATCGAGACCCGGCCAGCGTGAAGGTTGGAACTCCGGGGACCAGTGGCCCAGAAGCGGGAAGATAGTTGTGCGGGGGGGCCGCCTGAGCACCGCAGGGCGTCAGAGATCCATGCGGTTCCGGGAGTGCCCACGCAGTCTGCACAGGCGCCTAGGCGGTGGATATCCGGAGGAGGCCTGGTGACGGTGGCCTAGAGCAGACTGCGTGGCATGGTGGAGGCGCATTCACCGGCAGGCCCGTAACAGCAGCAGTGGTGGACGAGGTGGGAGAGCAACGGCATCTCTTGGTTCCCCCTTTCTTTCCCCCCCTCTCCTTAATGGCACAGGCACCCGTTTTGGGGGTGACGGGCCCGTCCCCGCAAACAGCACGCCTCGCTCGGACACGGTGAGAGGGCTCACGCAGGACGTGGAAGCTTGAAGATACCTTTGGGGTCGTATTGCTGCTGAGAAGGCGCATGGGACGGAGCAAAAGCATTTGAAGTGGCGTCTGGCCTTCGAGCAGGGGTCTGGGACTGCGGACACAGGTCTATCGAAGGTGAGCAGAGGTGAGGCCGGGAGGCCTGCTCACGGCTGTGATCCTAGCAGGGCAGCGACGTGAGGCCATGCTACCATGGCCTCCAATAAAGGATCCAAGGCGACCCAGCAAAATAAACTTGATTGCTACACCTGTTTGAGGGCGGCGGTTGATCAGCAGCTGCCTAAGCCAACGGCAGCCGCTGAGAGTGAAGGACCGGAACTAACGTTAAAAGACGTCATGGCGGCCATCACCGGAGTCAGAACATCGATGGAGCAACGCATGGAAGCTATTTCCTCGGAGGTGATGCTGATCCGAGCAGACCTGACCACCAACAGAGAAAAGGTCAAGCAACTTGAAATAACTACGGCCAGCCTGGTGAGTGATACATCGGAACTGCAAAGCGAAATCCAAGAGCTGAAGGCCTTTCGGAAGTTTGCAGAAGACAAGCTCGACGACTACGAAGGGCGCACTAGACGCAACAATGTGCACATTTTGGGGGTTCCGAAGAGTGCCGAAGGGCAAGCTACAGACCTATTTGTAGAAAACCTTATTACCGCCCATCTGCAACCTAGGGGCCTATCCAATATGTTTGTAGTTGAAAGAGCGCATAGAGTCCCAGGGGGGCGACCGAAACCGGGGCACCTCCGCGCCCGATCTTGGCCAGACTGCTCAATTACAGAGACAGGGACGCTATCCTACAAACATCTAGAGTGGCCCCCCCGCTAAAGTTTGAAAACTCCGTGATAACCTTTTTCCCGGACTTCACCCAGGCGGTGCAACGACAGCGACGAACTTTCCTGGCGGTAAAAAAACGTCTCAGAGACACAGGCCTCAAGTACTCAATGTTATTCCCGGCCCGGCTCAGGGTGGAGGCCGGCGGAAGATCCCGGTTTTTCGATTCATCAGAATCTGCCGCAGAGTGGTTGGATGGTTGGAGAGAAGCGTCGAAACACACAGAGCAGGAGCACTGAACTCTCGAGCGCACACCTGATGACACATATGCCGACAGAGTCAGGAGAAGGCCACGAGTGACTGCACGGTCTGACACGTGCCGGGTTGGCACCAGGTAGAGCGCCACTCAGGCGATTGACTTTTACGGACCCGATCTTGCACACAGCATAAAGCATTGTTCATCTCCTTGGCAACTTTCAATGGGTATCTTTGTGGGTGGGGGGTGGGGCGGGGCACATTACCCCTAATTTTCTTCTCTTAGTTAAGTTATGGGGCGACAGGCACTCTGCATTAAAAGGAGAATGGGCAGTTTTAAGCCCAGAGTGCAGGGAAGCAGGGTGGGGGGGAGTTGGGTGGGGTTTTCAGTTTCTAAGTTTGTAAGTATGAATCTCCAAGGTACCGTCACTCGTGTGCATGTAGGGCTAGCTAAAACGTAGGATGTGATGATGACTGCGTGGGAGAAAAGCATAAAGGTGATGAGTTGGAACGTGAATGGTTTGGGGGATAAAATCAAAAGATGCGTGGTACTACAGAATATTAGGAGACATGCCCCTGACGTTGTTATGATTCAAGAAACGCATCTCATAGGCAACGCCTGCAGAGCCCTCAACAGATGGGGGTACAAACTAGTGGCACACTCTGGATTCACCTCGGGCTCGAGGGGGACGGGGATTCTACTCAAAAACTCATTCCCTATGACTACTAACTCACTTTGGACAGACACAGGGGGTAGATACGCCGGGATCACGGGACAGTGGGAGGGACAGCTGCTAACCTTAATATCGGTATACGTTCCACCTGGTCTCCAGTGCCTGGCGTTTCGGGACCTCAGCGCTCTGCTACTGTCGGTCCCCGATGGCCTTTACTGGTGGGAGGGGACTTCAATTCAGTGGGCTCTGGAACGTTAGATCGGCATCCCCTAGAGCGCTGGGCTCAGCACACCAATGGCTCCCGGATTTTTGGGAGACAATGGGACTGGTAGACGCGTGGCGGACCTATCACCCTGGTAGCATCCAACACACATACCACTCGGGAGCACACAATAGCTTGTCGAGAATCGACTATTTATTGGTTCCAGCATCACAGGTATCACATATACAAGAAATACGTCATGGGGCACGGGGCATATCAGATCACTCTCCAGTTTGGGCTCAAGCAGTGGTTGGGCAGCACAGAGTGGGTAGGATAGCACCCATTAACCCCTGGTGGCTCCGTAACCCTCTGGTCCGGAAAGAACTACACAGGGGAGTGGAATTATACTTCATGGAGAATGAGGGATCGGTTCACTCCCCTCGGGTACTGTGGGATGCATTCAAAACAATGATAAGGGGACAGGCCCTCTCCCAGATAGCCGGGGTACGGAAAGAAAAATCACAAGCTATAGTGGAGGCAGAGAACGAAATTCTCCGGCTGGAGGAAGAACAAGGGGAAGACAATACACCGGACAAAACACACCTCCTGCAACTTAAGTGGGACAATTATAGGGCAATAGTGACAGATAGGGCAAAAGAGCTGGGAAGGGAGAAGCAAGGAAGAATTTACGACCTAGGAGATAAGGCAGGGAAACTAATAGCATAGCTAGATAGGAAGGAACTCGCGAGCAGACTGGTCCCAGAATTGATTAATGAGGCAGGTCATACGATTAGAGACCCACGGGATATTGCCAACGAGTTCGCATCTCACTATCGTAAGATATATAGTTCACACACAAACTACACAGCAGAAGACTCCCGCCAACTGCTGGAGGACATCACACTCCCCTCCTTCTCCGAAGACGACGTTAGGCTGCTGGACAGCGACCTCACTAATGACGAAGTGGCCCAGGCCATCAGAAGTCTACGATCAGGGAAGGCCTCGGGGCCAAATGGCTTATCCATTGAGCTGTACAAACTCCGACCGGATAAACTAGCCCCGTATATTCGTGCGATGTGGGAAGAATGCAGGGAACAGGGAGTACTCCCCCGGGATCAGAGGATAGCAACGCTGGTCACAATTTACAAGGAGGGGAAGCCTAGGACAGACTGAGCCTCTTACAGGCCAATCTCTCTATTGAATGCGGAGCCTAAAATTCTGGCGAAGCTCCTGGCCACCCGTTTGACCAAAGTCATTAGCGGACTGGTCCACCAGGACCAATCGGGCTTTATGCCACACTGCAACACCGCAATGAACCTGCGAAGGGTCCATGGTGTGCTGGGAAGGGCGGGAACGATCCAGGAGGAGGCGGTAATCGTGTCCCTGGATGCCACCATGGCATTCGATACCCTTGAATGGCCGTATTTATTCGCGGTTATCGCCAAGCTAGGCTTTGGCACGCACTTCACAAAATGGGTACAGCTTCTATATTCAGCCCCGCTAGCCCAGCTGGTGGTGAACAACAAGAAGTCAGAGGTCTTTCAGCTGCACAGAGGGACACGGCAGGGCTGCCCGCTCTCGCCTTTGCTATTCGCTCTGGCGTTGGAGCCGCTAGCCTCTTGGATCCGCAAAGACCCAGTGTTGCGGGGACTGAAATGGGTGGAGACATGGGAGGACCGCATCTCACTGTATGCGGACGATATTCTCTTATTCCTGGCCTCCCCGAGAGCGTCCCTCCATAGAGTGCTGGATATATTTGCCACATTTGGTCGTTACTCCGGTTACTCGATTAACTGGCAGAAATCCCTGCTTTACGTGCTGTACGGGCCTCAACCAACTCTCACGAGGGGATGCCCGATCCAGATCACCACAACGGGTTTCACATATCTAGGGATATATGTCACTATAGATCCAAAACGCAGGTTCGATCAGAATCTCCTCCCCCCCCCTTCAGCGACTGAAGCGAGATATAGTGGGCTGGACAGCACTCCCGCTCTCGATGCTAGGTAGGGCAGCATTATTTAAAATGATGGCATTGCCCAGATTTCTGTATATATTGCAAAATACCTTAGACCCAGTCCCAGCGAGTTATTTCAGGAAAATAGAAAGTCTGCAGAGAACGCTGCTGTGGAATGGAAAGGCCCGAATAGCCCTTGCCAAACTTACACACGCGTGGTACGATGGGGGAATCAGCCTGCCAGACCTCAAGCGATACTACTGGGCTGCCCACCTGGCTGCCATAAATCACGGTACTTACAGGCGGGCTGACGACCCTGGATACTCCATTGACAGCTGGACGCTCCCCGGGGGGAACTATAACAGGGCACTATACTCCAAGACCGGAGGGAAATTACTGACAGGACCGACCAGACACTCGGTGCGGGTGTGGAAGACAGCTAACCGTAGCATGGGATGGGAGAACAAACTCACATTAGCCACCCCCCTGTGGGACTCTGAGATGCTGGGCAATCTATGGACTTCCAAGGGGTTTGACAGGTGGGATCTGATCGGAATCTCTAGAGTGGGAGATCTCTGGGCCAAAGGGGAAATTAAATCCTTTAGTTCCCTGCAGAGGGAGTACGAACTAGCCAGTACTGAATACTTCAGGTACATGCAGGTGCGGCATGCACTACAGACCCACATACCGAAGGGTGTCACACCCCCGGACTCCTCCCCACTGGAGGACAGACTGCTGGACGGGCACTTACCCACTAAAACTATCTCCCTCATTTACAAAAAACTAATCAATCACACGAGTGACCCTCTCAGCCGCACAAGAGAAAAATGGGAAAACGACGGTATAATTCTAGACGATGAAGACTGGACAGAGGCAGTGACGTCCCCGCGAGAGGTGGCAATATCAGCCAGGCTACGCCTAGTCCAGTTGAAAATTCTGCACAGAGCGTACATAACAGGCCCCTGCCTGGTGAAAATGGGGAGGGCAGAGGGTGGGGAATGTAGGAGGGGGTGCGGACAGATGGGAACATTCCTACATATACTATGGGACTGTGATCTCATACAACGATACTGGCGTGAGGTGCACGCAACATCAAGTGCCGCACTGAACAAGATTATCCGCCTAGAGGCCAAGAGATGCCTTCTTAATGTGTGGGAGCCCACAGACCTTACCACAGCACAGAAAACATGGGTGACATTAGGCCTAATGATAGCCAAGCGCAATATCGCACAACTTTGGGGTGCTGACCATGCCCCAGTAGTGGGGGCCTGGACAAGGGACATGGACTGGTGCATGTTCAGAGAGAAAACGGTTTACCTGGCAAGGGGCTGTCCCCGGAAGTGGGTCTCCCTCTGGTCGGCTTGGAATGTGTATAGAGGAAATATTTGTACCCCCCCCAAAACACCTGAAAGAGATGTCCATGATTCACCGTAATATGTTGCAAAGCTAAAATGTAAGACTGTTGACTAACTAAACCCTACATGTGTAAACCTGAATATCATAACCACCTGAGGTACCTATGTAATTGTTTCAATGTTCAATAAAAAGAATTATTAAAAAAAAGAAATCTCCGAAAACTCCTGTCCTATACTTTCTCCCAAAAATTCACAAGGACACTAGTAATCCACCAGGTAGACCTATCTTACCTGGATGTGGCACGATTTATGGAACCGGTTGGTGAATATATAAATACCTTTATCAAGGAGTTTGTTTCCGTCTTGGACACATATGTTAGAGACAGCTCTTACATGATCAATCTCATTGAGGGTCTAGAACACAACCCTATTGAAGATACACTAGTAACATTAGACATAGAATCCCTGTACACAAATATCCCTCAAAATGAAAGCATAGAGGTGATAAAGAAAATGTTGGATTCACGCCCTGCACCGTGCCATGTCCCCACAATGTTCATTACGGATCTTCTTGAAATTGCATTAACAACCAACCATTTCACATGCTACCAACAGTGCTGAGGAACTTTTTTGCCCCAAATTTAGCTAATTTGTATGTTTGTTAACAACCCGTTCTATGAGAATATCAAATGTTGGAAGTGTTATATTGATGATATTTTTATGATCTGGAGGGGACCAGAAGACTTACTTGAACAGTTTATATCATATCTGCACAGTTGTCAATCCTCCGTGAAATTCACCTATGACACCAACAAAGAAAAGATCCCCTTCCTAGCTTCGGAAATCAAGAACAAAGACAATGCGCTTATTGTGAGCTTATACAGGAAACCTACAGAACGGACACACTATTACAATACGGATGTTTCTATCCTCGAGCCCTCAAAGATGGACTTCCATACGGCCAATTTTTGAGGCTGCGTAGAAATTGCACCGAAAAAGAAGACTTTTTCCGCGATGGGAATATACTGAGCGACAAACTAAGAGAAAGAGGGTACCCTAAGAGGCTAGTCAAAACCGCTATGAAAAGAACATGGTACAGCCCACGAGAAGAAATGCTCAAACATAAACAAAAGACCCCCTGTAACAAAAACATTTGTGTTACCACCTTTTGTCCACACAGTATGAAAATTGTCAAAACTATCAAGCAGCACTGGTCTACCTTAAATACCATGAGTACATTCAAGGAACTTCCACTTTTCTCATACAGAAAAGGGAAATCATTAGAGATCATTTACTACACTCAGACACCAGTATAAACAAACAAGAGAAAACAATCCTAAACATGTGGGGACTACCGTCTATCAAGGGTCATTACAAATGCAGTGGATGTATTGCCTGCCAATACACCACCAACACCAAGGAATTTGTACATGGAAATATAAAGATGACCCTACAAGAGCACACCAATTGTGCTACTTCCCATGAAATCTATTGCAAATGGTGTCCTTGCAACCTAATATACATTGGTCAGACATCACAACCAGTGAAGGCATGGATTGAACAACATAGAAGTCGAATATGATGTCTAACAGAGAATGCTCCGTTAGTACAACACTACACAGAAAAGAACCATACGGCTGACGACTTACGCTGGCAGATCATCAAAAAAGCTAAAATCCCAAAGAGAGGTGGAGATCTGTCACTAATCCTACAGAGTCTACAGTGTAAATGGATAGACAAGAGCAACTCTATCAGACAGGACCTTAACAGCCTAGAGGAATGGCGCAAGTTTATCACTCTGAATTAGTGACATGATCTATCTATGAATCGATAACTTTTGCACCTGCCCAGGGTCCACTCATAAGATAAGGTTACTGATGCACAATGCATGAATTACGTCAGAACTGCACTAGACCTATGTGATCTTTTAGTGATGTACAATCATTAATTTTGTACTTGTTGGATGAACTTATGTAGACATGTTCCATAAATTCATAGTTAAAATTTTAAAAAAATATATATTAAAAAACAATGTCATTTTTTGAGAATTATTCTAAAAATTGTTTTTAATCCTGCATGTGCACGTATCACGGAATTCCGGATCACTCATGTACTATGCCGTGATCAACTCTGTAAGGTGGGCATGATTGTATAATAAGAGAATTCCATTAGTCGTCCCGTATGCCTCGACTATAATATCAACTCATATAACCTGCACCTACACTTTCATTTAAGGTTGCTGAAACATTCCAGAAGTCTGTACATACACAATAAGTACAGATATCATACCATGACTGATTAACATACTGTCCAACTACCCTCCTCCAAGATGGCTACTGTACATGGTGGAGTTGACCTTCCAGCCTGACTCAACCACGTTCATACGCGACCACGTGATCGCACCGTAGGACACGTCCTCTGACATCATCACGCCCTTCCTATCTCTAACCCCGAAGGTATGGGCTTGAATACGCTACACTAGACCATACAGCGATACGTCCCTGGCTTCGCCAATCAGAAATAAAGACGGCTTTGGATTCAAGTGAGTACGAGATGTGTACTTTGACTGAGGTTTTGTTTCTCCTCAGCATCCTGATAACCGTAATTATTTTCCCTCCCCAGACATCGCTCACTTCACCCTTTGACAAGCCGCCTTTAAACATTGAAAACGGTGAGTCACTTGATATCGCACCCCTGCACTCATCGGTTGTTAAAATTATGTCACTCTTGACCTTATGTCACTATTATTTTTAGGCTTATCGATCTACAAATAGGTTACCTAACTAAGGCGATATTACCATACACCCACAGGCGGTCCTTGAATGATTAAGAAATTGATGAACTATTGAAATACAAGGTGGGCCCGATTCACAAAAGTAATCTGAGATAAAATCCTAACTTTACGACTTTCGGTATTCACAGAAGGCATTTAGGAGTACTAAAGTTAGGATTTTGTCTCAGTCAATCTTAAATTTTGGTCTTAAGTTAAATTTAAGACAAACTTAAGTTAAACTGAGACAAAATCTTAACTTTACGACTAGGATTTTGTCTCAGTTAAACTTAAGTTTGTCTTAAGTTTAACTTAAGACCAAAACTTAAGTTTAACTGAGACAAAATCCTAACTTTAGTACTCCTAAATGCCTTCTGTGAATACCGAAAGTCGTAAAGTTAGGATTTTGTCTCAGATTACTTGTGTGAATCGGGCCCGGTGAGTTTATGTAACGACTAAGTCACCATGCGTAATTGATTAGATTGTGGTTGGTCCACTAAAACACCTCCCTCCTCCTCCTCAGGTACCAGACAATTGAATAAAAGAAGAAATATTACATCTGCCATTGCGCTTGCCACCTGGAGCTTAGGTGCTCCTTAGGTAAGCCCATTTGAATTCATTTAAGGTAGCCCTCACACACTGCCCCTTATACCCTACTAATATCAATCAATGCTTTTGCAGTCCCCAGGATACTCCTGTCCTGAAGAGACCCTCACATTCCAAGTAGGGTTGAAACGTCTTCGGCAACTTCTAAGGATAGTCTAAATAAAGCACCAGAGAAGAATCTGGTTCTTGGTCTGGATTATTGAAACAGAACCACACAAGACATCCTTAAACACTCCAATAACCTCTCATCTGATTTTTAATTCACTATATGTTCAATATAGCGTTGGTTATGGTCACTTCACTTGGGTCACAATTGTCACAGTTTTTTCCATTATAGAAATAACAAACGTACAAACCACTGCTTTTTGCATTGTATTTATAAAAATGGTGTGATATGATATGTATGAAACCAATAAATAAATAAATTGCTCATTTCGACTGAAGTGAGTACAAACAATCATATCCCTCAGGCTACTTTCTTCTCAGAATAAATAAATAATGTATTGCTACAAATGATTAAGGGTAGATGGACTCTACCTTATGTCTAACTCAATTTATCCTTTTTTATAATTAAATCAACGCAAAGTAAAAGCTTGTGAAAAAAGAATTTTCTGTGAAAATGAGTTCCTTGTGAACAATTGTTGCTAGGTAATAGCTAATACCCAGTTCACATGGATATATGGGCCACTCTTGTTTTTAAAAAAATATTCCTAACTTTAGGGGCACTCAAAGTTTCTCTTCGGATATTGGGGACAGAATATCACAAATAAAATAACGACAGGTAAGTCTAGATTTTTTATATGTAACTCCACAATATGTACCTACCTTAAGGTATGTGGCTGCGAAGTTAGGAATAGTAAATCTATACTTTCCCCATATGCAGTTACCTTTCAATAATTTTTCCCTCGATATTCTGTCCTCGATATTAGTATGCCATGATATTGTTGGTATTCAGTAGAACAATCGTGTGTGCCACTCCATGCCTTACTGCACTCAGTATACCAGTGATCATCACATAAATCAACTTGCTAACCAAAATCGGCCTAAGGTTCACCACAAAGGTATGTATGTAATTATGTAATCTCAGTAACAACAATTGCTAGTTGATCCAGAGTAAGAAAAGAATGTGCTTCCCGTGCAGCCGCTGCAGGAGACTTGTTGAGCATTCATTCAAACAGAAACTCAATCATGATAGCAAAACTAGTGAAATCTTGGCTGGACACCTGCAGGACACCAGCTCTGTGGATACAACAATTCCAAAGGAAAAACACTGGACGATGTAATGCATTGTGTGATCCTTAAAAGAAAAGAGATCCTGATTTTAACCTTGTGTAGTGTCTGAAAATGTGATGTGCAGCTCTGCTTTTGGTCCACGAGGATGGCACCTTATATTGCTTCTCAAGCCCTCCACTTTCATCCAGTGCTTAATTTACAAAAGAAACAAGCACAGGGACGTAGTGTTTTCCTGAAGAGTCCAACGTCGATGCTGCTGATACTAGAGCTGCCAACGTACGCCTCTTTCTTCCAGCATCCTCCACTTTCTGTATTTTTATCTCACTCCTAAAACTTCTTTTTCATCCCTCTTGTCTCCCTGTTATTGTGTTTCTAATTTTGCCTTCTTTCACCGTTTTCTGGCTATCTCTCTTGTTTCTAGAGCAAAGTCTGGTGCTTGGAAATAATTTAAATTCACCAGAATTGATGGGCATGTTCACTTAATAAGGACCTCGAAGATGGAACTTAAACTTTTATGTGATTTCATTAACAGGTACATTTTACAGAGAAAGCCATTGTCATCCCAGACATTACTTCTGCTGTATTCCCACATCCATGAGACAGGAATCAATAGGAAATGCTGAAAATGGATGCTTGCCCATCCCACTCGGGCCATAAATTAGGCTTGCATTCCTTCCTGTATGTCTCCTGTCTCTGACTGAGAGGAGGGCTGCAGGAAGCAGCGAAAGGTCAATGCTGGGCATGGACCTTAAATTATTCCAAATGTTTGTCGCCTGTTTCCCCTCTATTATTTGGTTTTGAAAGGCAAACTAGACAGCATTTTGTATGTTTTATTTAACATTTTTATTCTTTCTCTTTTCAGTAAGGAAGTCCATTCTGGGCCAGGATATCGTGTTATTTGAACTAATCATGGGCCTGTTTCTCCCTCCTGCTGGGCTTGTGAGGAGACTAGGTCCATATTTCTTTGGACTGAAAGTAAGGATTCTGTGAGGCTGGTACCTGTCTTTCAGTCAGCTGAACCCTGTTGGATGTGTGAGGAGGGTCACTGCTCCGTCGCTGTGGCAGTTTTTCCTACATGCCTGGTTTCTTTGAGCATTAAAGGAAGGAATATTGGCAGCACTTTGTGTTGTGCATGCACGATGGATGGTGGAGCTTCCATGCTTGGGCGAGCTTACAATCACTTCTTTAAAGGACTCTGGAATAAGGAGGTCATATCGTCGAAAATGCCTGAGTGGAGTCCACTTCAGACTCTTAGGTGCTCCTGAGAGTTAAGAAGGGATCTCTGATAGAATAAGAGACACTTCCTCGAGACTCAGGGATTGTGGAAACTCCATGGCGGAAATGTGCAGTGAAGAGGAAGGCTTTTCCTGAAAGTACAGGAATTAATGCAATAGTGGTAGTTACCCAACGGGAAGAAGGGAGGAGAGGTTATTGAGGAAATGTTGTAGTTCCCACACCACCAGGGAACTTCAGGATGGTAATAGACTTGAAGCATGTGAATCATTTTGTGAAAGTGATTAATTTCAAGATGGGGATTTTCCAAATTATTATTCCACTGATTCCAGTGTGGAACATTATGGTCACATTTGATCTATCGAATGCCTACAGATATGTGGGGGAGCTTGGAGATCTTCTAACCAGACCTCCTTTCCATTCTATTTCTGAGGAAGGTGTGGTTGTGATGCCAGATCATTCCTTTTTACCAAAGGTGGCTTCTTCATTTCATAGCTGCCAAGAAGTTACCTTGCCTAGATTTTTTTTAGATCATTCTTCTTCTATGGCTGTGGTGAGGGCTCTGACAGGTCTCAGGGATTCTGACAGTACAGTAGCCTTTTCGTAACTTTTGGTAATTCAGGATTGGAGCTGGGTCGTTGAGCTCTGTCAGTACTTAAAGGGTAAGCACTTCGATGAATCACTGGCCATGTATTGAAGTCTGGTCCTGTTGTTTTTCTGTTGTTAACAAAGCCACTTATGACTTTGGTATTCCTTATTATTAATAACTGGGAAGAGGGATGTAGAGGTAATAGCCTGATTACACATTGGTAAGTTTGACTACTCCTAATCCTTCCCGTATCCGTTCCATTCATTACAACTAGCACTCCTGGACATCAGTGGCCTTCATTCTGAGCTTTGCATGTCATGAGGATGCTGGGAATATAAGCCTAATGTATGGTGCCCTGTGGTATGGGTGGGCTTTCATTCACATTACTTTCTGTTGATTCCTGTCTCATGGAGGTGGAAATACCTTTTAAGTAATGACTGGCCTAGGATTAGTGAAGATTTTTGGCCATTATCTTACTGCTCAGTTTCTATTTCATAGGTATGAAGGGGACAATGTTGGTGCAAAAATCAACAGGGACTCATATCACTGTTCTTCTCTGGGCAGGGGTTAAATTAACTATGCAATTGATGTGTAAGATTTACAAGGGAGTGGGAGGCAGCGACCAGGGTTGTAAAGCTAGTCAGTTTCTTCCGCCCGTACAAATGTGAGCGTAGCACACATTTGGAGAACTCCGTGATGACTTTTAATGGATATATGCTAGTTATTTTTGTATAAAAAAGTAGTAAACAGATATATAGTGCCCAAAAAGGCGAATCAATATATAGAAGTAAAAAGTCATGAAATGCGTTGGTTGCAACTGCAATCAAACCTTTTCCCACAGAACAATTAGTCATTTTTTCCTACTATGCCCCTCAGAGACATTTTTATGTCTTGCCAACAGAAACCTGCAGACATCTGTTGCTGAAGACGTAGTGTGTACCATATCAATACAAAGAGTGGGCTTTGGGGCAGCCCATTCCTAACCATTGGTTGGATTTCATGTCAATCTCATTTGCTTGCTTCTCATTTGAAGGCTTTCCTTCCTCTTCTTGCACTTGTTTCTTTCCTGGCTTCTTTACCACCTTTTGATTGGTCACTTTCTTTCAGAACTAAAAGGAAGTGCATGTGTTTTCTTGCTGTCTCTCCACTGTGTGTTGCTTCCCTCCCACATACCCGTCCCTCAAAGATCTCCATGTTTACCCCGCCACAAATGAATACATTGCTTACCCACCTCGTTGTGATCATCTTTTTTTTGGCTTTTTATTCAAACACCCCACCTAGCTTCTTTCATGGTCCCCTGCCCCTCCATGCTCTGGGATGCTCGTGCAGCTCATCCATGTTTACGTTGTTCTCCCAGTATGCACTCCTGCTCCACTGTTTACCATGCCCCTTGCTGTCATTTTCATTTTTTTAATATATATTTTTTTTTGGAGGGCTCGGAGCTGCAACTTTTCCTGGGCTGCACCATTTGTGGTAACAAACATGCACCTTTTTATTTTTTTTATTTAGTGCTCCAAGATGGGTGTCTGCTATTTTGGAAAGGTAAATGAAAAAAAATGACTGTCACATTACATAAGTTATCATTCTTTTTGCTGACGCAGTTCATCATGGGCAACAAGCATTAGCAAAGCCAAAAGGTCAGCTAGTGCTTTTAGAAGGCAAGGTCTAATGGTTTTGTCAATGCTTGTTTTCATTGGTGCTGTGTTCATGGGGTGAGACTCCTGAATGCTAGCGTTGCATGCTTGTGCCTTGATGCTTTGTTCAGCTCCCTTTTTGCTTGTACCGTGGCTTTCTGGGGCGATACCCTGTCTTTTCTTTTGTTCCTAAGTGGAGGTACCACTTTGTACTTTCGAATGTCCTTCTTGAAGTTAACACGCCCTCTCCATCTTTGTGAGCCTCAGTCCCCTTCACTCATTCATCCCTTCTCCCAGTCTGCTCACCTTTCCCATCTTTCCTAACATCTGTTCATTGCTGTGGTACTGCAGAGACCCTTCTTATCCAGACTTCCTCTTTCACCCACAGCTGTCAGGGCTGCAGATCCTCTCCTGATCTCCCCTATCATCGAGGCTATCTTTCAGTACAATTCTTTCTATTTTGTTAGACGTTTTCGAGTTTTATGAGGGTTACATGACTTCTTTCATTCAAATTTTTAGTTTGTTTCGTTTTTTCTACATTTTGTTGCACATTTTTTTTCCTATTTGTACGCAGAGCAGGCATGCCCACCCTGTTAGTATTTGTGGCTTATTTTCTTGCTGCGCACGTCCAACTCTCCTAAAGGTGTTGATTGCTGTGACCCCAATAGGGCATTTAAATGCATTCACCATTTCTAAATGGCCTGTGCTTATCACAACAGTGCACAGTATGACTTATGCCTCTGCATTGAGGTTCACTGCTTATTTAGGATCCGTGTCCTTTCTCCTATTTAATTTTATTAAGCCATGAGCCCATTTTCACAGCCTTTTTGCCTTACATTGGGACAGTGGAAGGTGGACAGCAGCATCCAAAACAAGACTGATACAAGTATCGGGTGAGGACCACTTAAGGGAGGCAGGTTCTAGCATTTTCTAAGTTGAAGACATAGATGACAGTGTCACTGCTAACAAACTTGAAGCCTAGTAATGTGATTTAATGACTACCACAATGAATGCACAGAATGTATTATGTTTAAGCCAATAGGAGGGCTCTCCAGCACTCTCATTGTCAGATATTTAAAACTATCTCAAGCGCCACTACTGGAGTAACAGTTGTGTAATGCGGTTGCCTCTATCAAACTCCACCCACCGTACATATGCAACAAACATATTCCCTATCCTTATAGACACACACCAAACATTATGTTTCTAGTCAAAGGTCATTTGCTCACCGCCACACAATGTTCAATCAACCAAGGTAAAAGCCCAAAAATCATTGCAAGCCAAAGAAATCTGGACCCCCTTTACAAGCCCCTTGCACCGCCGCTGTGTCACTTTTTTTTATGCAGCGGCAATCATTGCTCAAAACTGCTCCTTATCTACAAACTGACGCATTGGGTCCAATGCGTCAGTTTGTAGAGCCCTGGGTCACATTATACCTGCGCCATGTATAATATATGCAGGGTAGGCAGTCCCATGCAAAAATCCACATAGAAGTGGTGCAGTGAAACTTGCAACATTTCACGGTGTCACTCTAGGACTTGACTGCGTCAAAATCCTTACGCCTGTTCAGACCGGGTGTAAGGATTGACGCAGGGCTTTTACAATGGGACTCGCCTATGTGTTCTGATGCATTGCTGGAGTTGCATCAGTTTTATGACCAACTCCAGCAATGCATCACTTTTGCGCCAACAGATGCATCAGAATTTCTGACGCATCTGTTAATCCTTGCGCCATGGAGCCCTGTATTATAAATACAGCGCATCCATGGTGTCGCAAGGACATTTGACGCAGGCGCGAGGAAACTGATGCATCGATGCCAATGCGTCAGTTTCTTGTAAATTAGGCCCTCAGTGCTTAGCTCTTCTGAGAAGCAGCAAAGAAAGAGGCTCGCTGCAGTGTGTTTATCCTACAGTTCTTTCCTCTGCCATAGCGACAATGATAACAGCAAATTCCAGATATCATAGGCCTTTTGCTTCCTATGAAAATGGTGATGGTATAATTAGTAATATGTTCTCTTCCCGATTAAACGTATGAAAAGCCTACTGCGTGCTTTTGCTATTATAAATATTTACTCTTTCATGAAATCCATAAATGTTTTATTGTAATGCATAAGCTTACCACATAGGTAATAGATAGCAGAGAGACCTATTATAAATGTGCCATCTATATTACTATTTTTTTCTTTATTGCATCTGCTGTGAAGGGAAGAAACAGTCTGTGGTACCCTGAAGGCATCATAAAGGATGAAATAAATTAGTAAGCTGTAATATTGCACAGGTTGTGGTGAATATGTTGAAGTTTGGGTAGTTGATTTAAGAGTTTAGTTAATTTATAATCTACAGCATACTTTGGAAAGTAGTGTGCTGCTTTCGCATTTCATGCAGGGTGCAAGAGTTTATACTGAACTGCAAACACTTTATCTTAAGTTGATTGTATACTTAAGAGCCTAATAGCAGGAAATTGCTACCTGCAACATAAACATATAGGAATTATTTATGGGGATTTGGCCTTAGGGCAGCACAGCAAGTCACCTTGCTGCACTGCCCTCTGTCAAAGTGAAAGGGCAGTAATGCACCGTATTAATCCAATACGATGCATTCCCGTCCTTTACGCCCGCGCTGGTGC
The DNA here is from genome assembly GCA_963921515.1 of Calotriton arnoldi. Taxonomy (NCBI): domain Eukaryota; kingdom Metazoa; phylum Chordata; class Amphibia; order Caudata; family Salamandridae; genus Calotriton; species Calotriton arnoldi. Next base: position 1,822,676 of record CAWUFW010003328.1, read on the forward strand.
AGTTTCAGCAGCCTACCACCAACACAGGCACCCTTGCACCATAGTGCAAGGGTGCCTGTGTTGTTGGCAGGATTGTTCAAGTGCAGGAAGGGGCACCTTCCTGCACAGAAACAATCCATTGAAGCGTGTCCCTCTGTCTATGTGTGCTGCGGAATGAGCACACATTGAAAGAGGAATAAACGAGGAGAAATAAAGTTATTTCTCATTGTTATGCCTCACCTCGGGAGGCGTAAGGTTTTGGCAAATCCCCAGGTTTACATGGTCTTGTAAGTCTGGGGAAGTGTCAAAATACATGGGTGCTAACGTGGGAACTTGGATAGCATGGCTGGCTGAGGTAGGGGCATTTAAATAAAGCCCCCCCACCCCCGCATCCACGCTGAAAAGGGATCTGTTAGCAGTAAGGGACCTACACCTGTGTGCAGAGCAGGCTGGCATTGAATGCCAGGATATAGCGCTCTTCCTCACTGCACACCCTTGCATAATGGGCAGAACTCTAAAGCCAGCAGTACTATTTTACTACCACTAGTTGAGCACTTCTGGTCTTAAGAAGATACATGTAGCTATTCTAATAATAATGAAAAATAATTTGTCTAATAACACACTGCAAAACTTAATCAAAATTGAGCAGGATCTCTTTGTTAATGGTGACATGAATAAGATAAAAAATATGGTTATTAGTACAACATTCACAAAAGTATTATTGGCTGAATTGACCTATTGGAATGATTCTAAGGGCTTATTATATCCGACCCATGGCTTCCGTGAAAGAATATCCACAGTACACTGTGCTGGGCTTGTAGGCCCTTGCCTGTGATATAGTTCCTCTGCCGTGAACATTTGTGGAGTTTTCCAGGGCATTTGACATCATTGTTCGTTGAGGTTAGGCATTTGCTGCAATTGATTAACATTTTAAATTCTTTGTTGAGCTGAGCCATTATTTCTGACTCCAATGCTTTCACTAAGGGCCTGATGTACCAAGGTTTATTAAATCGCAAACCATTGGCAAAATGGTTTGTGAGTATGAAATAGGTCTTCTTTGATGTATCATGAGACAAAAAACCTGGAATTGCTAAAATTGCATAGCGAACTCAATATCTACAGATTATTCATTTAGCTTTTTCACATTTCTTATGTGAATAACAATTACCAGATCGCAAACTGAGGGCCAGATGTACGACCCTCTTTTGCGGTCACAGAGGGGCATTTTGCCCTTTTGCGACCGCAAAAAACAGTAGCACAATGTACCAAACCTATTTTGCGAGTCGCTAATATAATAGCGACTCGCAAAAATGGGTTAGCGACTCGCTATTAGGAAGGGGCGTTCCAAGGGCGTCCCTTCCGAATAGCGACCCTGAACCCTATGTAAGAATGTTTTGCGACTGCATTTGCGGTCGCAAAACACTCGCAGTTTACCACCGACCATTCGCACACTGGAAGGGGTCCCCAGGGGACCCCTTTCCCTTTGTGAATGGATGCGCAGGGACCACTACCTGCCCTTAAAAAATGAAACAAAAATGTTTCATATCTATTTTTTTAAATGTATCCCGTTTTCCTTTAAGGAAAACGGGCTGCATAATTTAAAAAAACTGCTTTATTGACAAAGCAGTCCCAGACATGGTGGTCTGCTGACCCCAGCAGGCCACCATCCCTGGGAGTGCCAGCCATTCCCAATGGGGTCGCAAATTGCGACAGCCTCATTAATATGCATGAGGCATGCAATTTGCGACCCCATTGGGAATCGCAAACAGTGTCTCTGACACTGTTGTACATTGATGTTTGCGACTCGGAAATTGTGACTCGCAATTTAATGCAATTTGCGAGTCGCAAACATCAATGGTCGTACATCTGGCCCTGAATGTACTAACCATTCGCAATTTCAGATTGGTCATAAAAACATCAAATTACACGTGCAAATTATCACCAACTTAAACCAGGTGCTAACCAAGCAGAAGGTATAAAAGCTTGCCCAAAATACATTGCATTCTTTCACAATTGCAGCACTGTATGCTCTGGTGAAGAGGATACATATTCTAGGAGGAAAGAGAGAGAGGATTTTCAAGCATAACAAACAGACGAGGAGGTACATGTTGATTGAGGAAGTAATTTTAAGTTTAATATCTGTGTTGAAGCATGCTAAAGAAACATCCACCCCGCTAAGTGTGGCTATTCCTCCACATTGATGAGTAAGTGCCTTCTGTGAATACCAAAATGAGTAAGTTACTCAAAATGAGTAAGTTACTCAAAATGAGTAAGTAAGTGCCTTCTGTGAATACCAAAATGAGTAAGTGCCTTCTGTGAATACCAAAATGGTAGTAAGTTTAGGATTTTGTCTTAAGTTAGTTCTGTGAATCGGGCCCATAATCAATATTTATGTAGGCTTCGTTTCATTGCAGCTGCGAGTTATCAGCACACCTTATAAATTGCTGGGGCATATCACAATGTGCTCTATCTAGAATACCCAGAACTTTCTAGAAGCTATGCATGACAAAATATATGTCCATGTTTATTTTTTACAAACCTCAGCTGATTTGCAATCTATAAAGGCAGTTTTTTATTCTGTTATATAATTCCCCAATTGTATGTCTGTATGCATGCATCTCTTCCTTTATCCAACATCAAAATCAAAATAAAACTATGGAAATAGAAAATTTCACCACTGTCTAAATGTTGATGTAGTTTGTAAAGACTCATGCCTCATAATGGACACTGCAGCATGGTTTCCATGATAAACCCAAGCTTCCTACATTTGTAAACATTGTGCTTTAAGTAACTGGCCAGCCACGGGAGAGGTGGATTGTTGCTTAGCAAGGATACATTTATAATTCAACATTCAATTATTTTTGTAAAATTATGTTACTTTATAATATAAAATAATTTTATATTTGCTTAGGTTACAGTGCATATTCCATGCAATTTGTTATTTTGTTACCATGTTTTCAAGCATGATAAGCTACAGGGAGGAGGTACAATAAGGCAATAAGTCTGGCGGTGCATTAGAGTATAGCCATGCAACATGCTGGACATTATTGCTACATGTGCAATGCTACACAACATTGCAATTAGGAGTGGCACGCCTTCAGAAATAGTCTGATGAGTCTGACAATGAGGATGAAAATATGAGTAGACCCCCATGTTCCACACAAGATGCTACCAGAGCTGCTAAAACTAACAAAAAAATTTAGGTGAAAAAAACACAACACATTATTCCAGTGATGTTAAATTTAGTCACTAATATATTTGAAATAAAACTATATATTTCTTTACCACAAACAACCACAACAAATGTACCATTTACTGTGGCTATATAATTGGGCTTTGAAATGCATTGCATTTGTGCAGTGATTTTTTTAAACATGTTTTTAACAAATGTAATAATTTACATATAGCAGCTCTCGAAGTAGCTTTATCAAATTGTGATAAACCAGATTCTCCATGCAAAGTTTGACTGGTAGGAGAAGGCTCGGGTGTAACAGAGATACTACTAATTCTAGATCCTTCTTCTTCCTGTTGGCGAATTTTGGATCTATTAGATATAGTATATATTTGTATTTCTTCAAGACCATGTTACCTTTATGCCAGACGTCTGGTTACATCACCGATGGAGTAACATTTCTATTATCATAATAAAGGTTTTTTACACACAATCATTGTTGCAGGTGCCAACCTTTGAAGTGACTGATTGAATGCCTGTTCACATGTATCATTATGTCTTTATCTACCCCTGTATCCCTGAGCCTCTGATGTTATTGCATGACCTAAATCTCTCACTTCCTGAGTAATGTCTGACATATCAGAACAGATTATTGCTCTCTGGCATGGTTTTGATAATGTTGGTAATCCTTCAACTAAACTCACAAGCTGCCCTATGTTGTTTTTTCTGAACTGTTAACATCAAGGACATGACATTGAGATACATGTGGAGTCCCTTCTGGTATGTTTTCTACTAATGCAGACCCTGCTTGCTGAGAGCCCCTCCCTGCCTCAGCACAGACTGCTGTCTAGATGTAAATGTAGCACTTTCTATAAGGGAAGCGTGGCACCAATAGTTGCATCAATCACACTTGCTACAGCTTGATTTTTAGTATGCATCATAGGGTCCATTTCCTCTATTTGCCATCATGGCTCGTGGCAGGCGAAGTTTCAACGTTCCAATGTTCAGTAATGTCCTGATCCTCTACATCAGATGCTTCTTATACAGTTTCTGTTTGATCTGTATACATGGTTCAGTATTGTGTTTATATTTTATAGGTAAAATACATATACAAATCTCTAATTTGTAACATCGAATTGCATTTTCTTTTTGTACACTGCATTTACAAAAAATAAATGATTCTATATCTTATGAATTTTTGTTTTTTATTTGCAGGTATCTACACATTATTTATGTTAACTTTAATCTTCTGAAAAAAGATGATAAATAATATTACACATAATTCCCTTTAAAATGAAGTTTTGCAAATAGTTATGTCATTTCTATATTTAAATATTAAATGTTAAAAGCTAATTAAGTATTTGAATGTAAACATTAAACCTACATGCTAACTGTAAATACCTCTAGTTTCCTTCCTTGGTGCAGGCGAGTTAATATTAGAAACTCCTGATACTGCCACTGGCTAAAGATTTGACTTAATTAATTGCTCCAAAGGTGGTGGTGTTTCTTGTAAGCTGGTGGCTAGTTTGTTCTTTTGTTTTAAGATCATACCACCTCTTCCTAATATTTTCTGAACTTCGATTAGTCACCCCAACATTTATTCTTCTTCCGATTCAACTTCAGGTTCGTTTTTGGTGGACTCTGAGTTGTAAGGGAGGACTTTGCAAACAAATTTTCATTTTCTGCGACATAGTCTTCCATAAGGATTTCATAATCCTTGTCATTAATTTTTTTGCTTTTCTTGCTGACTTTCTCTTGTGGTCAACTGTGGATATTTTCTTCCCTTTTAATGGTAGTTCAAGAGGTCTACGTATCTACTCCTCTTCCAGGCTCAGAATGAATGATTCTGGAACAGTTCCTGGATCTGTGATGTCATCATCCACAGACATTGCGATGTTCACAATTTGTGAACATGAAACCACAGTTTATGATTAAAAACATATGCAAATTGGGAATATTTAGAAATTGCTGCTTTGTAACTGTAAAGCATAGTACATCACATTTTGCTATTGGAAAAAAACGCTTCAGTGATTGCTGGTGATTGCTCTCTGCTCCCTGCTGGCTCTCTCTCGCGGCCGGAGCCGCTGCCGCCGTATCTCCTGCCAATCAAAGTGCCAGGAGGCGCTTCAAAACCGGGCGCGGGCTCCCGCAGCGCGGGTCCCGCTGGTGATTGCTCCCTGCTGGCTCTCTCTCGCGGCCGGAGCCGCTGACGCCGTATCTCCTGCCAATCAAAGCGCCAGGAGGCGCTTCAAAACCGGGCGTGGGCTCCCGCAGCGCGGGTCCCGCTGGTGATTGCTCCCTGCTCCCTGCTGGCTCTCTTTCGCGGCCGGAGCAGCTGACGCCGTATCTCCTGCCAATCAAAGCGCCAGGAGGCGCTTCAAAACCGGGCGCGGGCTCCCGCAGCGTGGGTCCCGCTGGTGATTGCTCCCTGCTGGCTCTCTCTCGCGGCCGCTGATGCCGTATCTCCTGCCAATCAAAGTGCCAGGAGGCGCTTCAAAACCGGGCACAGGCTCCCGCAGCGTGGGTCCCGCTGGTGATTGCTCCCTGCTGGCTCTCTCTCGCGGCCGGATCCGCTGACGCCGTATCTCCTGCCAATCAAAGCGCCAGGAGGCGCTTCAAAACCGGGCGCGGGCTCCCGCAGTGCGGGTCCAGCTGGTGATTGCTCCCTGCTACCTGCTTGCTCTCTCTCGCGGCCGGAGCCACTGACGCTGTATCTCCTGCCAATCAAAGCGCCAGGAGGCGCTTCAAAACCGGGCGCGGGACGCGCGTGGAAGTGCCCGGGCAAAGCCCGGGCCAAGGGCGGGCCCGTCTGCGCCCATCAGAGGCTGGAGGAGGCCGGGCTGGGCCACTCCTCTTGGCTCTGGTTGGAAATCTAAGTAAATCAGGCTTCAGGACACTACTTGGCTTCAGGTCAGTGACTTGTTAACCCTTTATATAAATACAGTATTGGTGCGCTCATTCGACTTACTGGGCTGCATTTGAATTATTCCGGGACCAGTTGGTACACGGCCTAAGATAAAAGTTGGGGTATTATTGGATTATCTCTCTGGAGCATTGACAGTGATCTTACAGTAACGGTAGCAATTAAATTAAGCAATTGGAAAAATCTTTAAAAATGGGTAAGCGAAACTGTACTGATAAAAAACAATCAGTTCCACTGATACCAAAACCTAAACTCCAGCCCACCTCCATCGATAGGATGCTCGAGAGAGCAATAGGAGTGGTGGCAACTGAAATTGAGCGGACTGAGAGACGACTATCACTCACTCCAAATTTGGACCCTCCATTGATAGATTTGGAAACATCACAAGCTTCACAAGCCTCCGGCCCATTGTCTAGCAAAACCCCTAGGGCCCTGATTTCCACCGATGACGTGCCTAATGCAGAAATACAAACGGAGGCGATTCCCCCGCGCCAGGTGAAGAGGGGAAATTCTAAAGCTCCAGTCAAAACAGGAACAAAAAAGAAGAAAGTAATAGAAGAACCTATGGACGATAAAGATAGCAGGGAGAGGTGTTTTTCCAGCAGAACTGAAAGGGATAAGGAACAACCGGCATGGGTTACAGATTTAGTGGTGGATTTACATTTTCAAGTAAGGGCCATTGTAAAGGACGAACTGAAAATGTTGATAGAAAGGATTGATAAGTTGACGACGCTGCTAGAGACTAGGGCAGGGGTCACAAATGGAAGAGAAGGGATTGGTAGCGGTCAAGTAACACAGGCTATATGCAATATTAGTAAGGCTGCCCCAATCCCATCCCAGAATAGCCCCCTACCCAGCACTGTTAATGTTCAAACAAGGCAGTGTACCGCAACCCCTAGCAGGACAAAATCAACATCCGTCCCTCCACAGAACAGTGGCCCACAGCAAGAAAGTTGACAACGGGAGAGGGTAGGTCTCACTAAAAATATCGAAACCCTTAAAGAAAATAACCCACCACCATGTATTAATCTACCGCCAGCGTCAACTCCTTATGTTGTCATTTTGTCAGGCATCCCGAGCTCGGGAGGGGGCAAAAGGAATCACACCAGGACTTAAAAAATAAATGTATTTTTGGTTAGTTAATAACAAGCAATTCTGCTACGAGGATGCCAGAGAAATTCTAACGACTTGTCGAGTAGGCTGGGTGGGCTGGAGACCTAAGGCTTTACGGGGAGACTGTGCAGTCATTAACTTCAGAAATCCATCAGTCGCCCGAACAATCCTAACAATGAACGACTGGAGACAGGAAGGGACAATAAGAGCCGTCTCGCTGGGTTATTTTTATCCCCCACGAGGTCCACAGCATTGTGGAAATGGATGGGAGGGGAGGCCTCTAAATCAAAATTACCAAACAGATATTTTGGGATTCCAACCGCCGAGGCAACCACTCTTCTCCATTTCCACAACTAATAGGTTTGGGGCCCCTTAAGGAGTGGATTGACTTGTATCTAAGGGGTGTAGGGTAAAGGATAATAAACATCAAGTAGGGGTGACCACAGAACAGTGCATGATAGAAGAAGAGGGTGAGTCCAGTGGGAGGCAGAAAGAGATAGAAGGAGGTAATAAGGTAGAACCCGAAGGGGCTATAATTAACAACCAACCCCACGTTTCCAACTGTGGGTCCTCCCAGAAGTTAGGTTTGTGAATAGGCGAGATTATGACCCCCTTCCCCAGAATGCATGACCAATGATAGATGGCAGGATTTATCGAGGCTGCGAGTTATCTCTTGGAACGTGGCCGGCCTTGCCCCCAAGATGGATAGTCCTGACTAGGGGAGCTTTATTGAACAACACAAAATCTGCATGTTCCAAGAAACTTGGGCAAGGGGGGATCTACTCAAATTAGGTTATGCCATATATACCATTCCAGCGACATCAGGAGGAAAGGGGAGGCCATCGGGGGGGCTGTGCACTTGGGTAGGGACACACATGGGTTGTACATCTACCCAAATAGAAATAGCCTCAAATGACATACTGTGTGTCCTCCTTAATTTCCCCCCAAGGACTACTGTTGCCCTAATAAACGTCTATTCTAGACCAGTTAGCCATGGTCAAGAGTCGAAGACCCTTGACGAGCTAACGACATTCCTTGCTACCATCCCTGACCACTACCTGTTGATTGTAGGGGGGGATTTCAACTGTCAGTATGAGCCCCTAGATGGTATGAATAGGGACACCCCATGTGAAGAAGATCTGCATTGGGCTGTACCAGATTCAACCTGTCCGTCAGTAAAAGCATGGACTCCCTTGGTACTCCAGATGAATTCTCTGGCACTAAAACATTCATTGAGAGCATGTAATGGGAGAACTAAGTCTGACACCCCTGGTAAGCATACTTTCAACAGAATTGGCCAAGACACCTTAATTGATTATATTTTGGTCAGTATAACCTCATGGCATAGGGTTGCTGATTTTGAGATTGTGCCGCGTCACAATAGTGACCATAATGCGCTAGTTTTAGAACTACTCATACTAACCTCTGAGAGTACTAACAATTTGGCTACACCCGCTGATGGAAGACTGATCATTACTAACTGTAGGAGGAGAGTCCGATGGGCGGACTTGAGTAAATCTCAAGAAAAGCTAGGCGCCCTGTATCAAACTGTCATCCCGTTTCTCGTGGACTCTATTCAATCTGTCTCCGCCGATAATACCCAATCCGAACTACCGAAGGTTGGCCTGAACCATACAAAGCTAACAGCCATTATAGCTGACTTTTTCTTTCCAATAAAAAAGCTAGTAATAAAAGAATACCTCGTCATCCATGGTTTAATGGAAACTGTCGAAAGGCCAAAAAGCTTTGGTCTCTGCCATTAAGGCTAAAAATAGATCGTTGATTAAAATCCGCAGAACGGCCTACCGAATAAGTACTGTGGAGGCAAAAAAACAGTGGGAAAGTGAAAAGTGGGAAACCCTCAGAAGCTCTCTGGGAACCCGTGACATGAAGACCTTTTGGAATGTGGTGAACACGGGTAGCCCTGAAGGTAAATCGGCAATAGAGCCGAACCTAGGGGCAAACGTGTGGAGGGATCACTTTGAGTCCCTCTACTCAAGAGCTAAGCCAGGGGCTAGTGCAATGAATGATATATGTCACGATCTGCAGGCAGACTGCTCTAATGTAAACAAGAATAGTCCTAGAGCGGTGGATGATACCTCGATGATAACCCTCACAGAGTTAACTGGTGTCTTAAGCCAAATTGCGCCTGGTAAGGCACCAGGGCTAGACAAGATCCCTGGGGATTTGTTTCGAAGTGAACCAACTATTTGGGTTCCGTATTTTTGGGTTTTATTTAATGCTGTTATGCAAGGTATACCAAACCGGTCCCAGGATGCTTGTTTCCGGTCCAGGGAAGACATGGCTTGGCAGTTTGGGCTGGACTGTTCCCATGAGGCACAGGGTCAGACTGATTTGCATATGGCCATGTCTGAACTGGGGTGGTGGAGTGAGCTAAAGAATGATGATGGATTAAACCCAGATCAGTTGACTGGGGGTGAGTGTTTGATTTGCTCTAACGCTCCGTCCATCATCCCCTTTGGTATCGCTTTGTTCGCCCTAAGTTGGCAGGGTATGCCCAGACGTGGGTCCCTTGCTCACATTGCCACTGGATTCAAGATAGCCTGGCTGATGAGGGTATTGAACCCGAAACCGGTCCCAGGATGCTTGTTTCCGGTCCAGGGAAGACATGGCTTGGCAGTTCGGGCTGGACTGTTCCCATGAGGCACAGGGTCAGACTGATTTGCATATGGCCATGTCTGAACTGGGGTGGTGGAGTGAGCTAAAGAATGATGATGGATTAAACCCAGATCAGTTGACTGGGGGTGAGTGTTTGATTTGCTCTAACGCTCCGTCCATCATCCCCTTTGGTATCGCTTTGTTCGCCTAAGTTGGCAGGGTATGCCCAGACGTGGGTCCCTTGCTCACTTTGCCACTGGATTCAAGATAGCCTGGCTGATGACGGTTTTGAACCCGAAACCGGTCCCAGGATGCTTGTTTCCGGTCCAGGGAAGACATGGCTTGGCAGTTCGGGCTGGACTGTTCCCATGAGGCACATGGTCAGACTGATTTGCATATGGCCATGTCTGAACTGGGGTGGTGGAGTGAGCTAAAGAATGATGATGGATTAAACCCAGATCAGTTGACTGGGGGTGAGTGTTTGATTTGCTCTAACGCTCTGTCCATCATCCCCTTTGGTATCGCTTTGGTCGCCCTAAGTTGGCAGGGTATGCCCAGACGTGGGTCCCTTGCTCACTTTGCCACTGGATTCAAGATAGCCTAGCTGATGACAGTTTTGAACCCGAAACCGGTCCCAGGATGCTTGTTTCCGGTCCAGGGAAGACATGGCTTGGCAGTTCGGGCTGGACTGTTCCCATGAGGCACAGGGTCAGACTGATTTGCATATGGCCATGTCTGAACTGGGGTGGTGGAAGTGAGCTAAAGAATGATGATGGATTAAACCCAGATCAGTTGACTGGGGGTGAGTGTTTGATTTGCTCTAACGCTCCGTCCATCATCCCCTTTGGTATCGCTTTGTTCGCCCTAAGTTGGCAGGGTATGCCCAGACGTGGGTCCCTTGCTCACTTTGCCACTGGATTCAAGATAGCCTGGCTGATGAGGGTTTTGAACCCGAAACCGGTCCCAGGATGCTTGTTTCCGGTCCAGGGAAGACATGGCTTGGCAGTTCGGGCTGGACTGTTCCCATGAGGCACAGGGTCAGACTGATTTGCATATGGCCATGTCTGAACTGGGGTGGTGGAGTGAGCTAAAGAATGATGATGGATTAAACCCAGATCAGTTGACTGGGGGTGAGTGTTTGATTTGCTCTAACGCTCCGTCCATCATACCCTTTGGTATCGCTTTGTTCGCCCTAAGTTGGCAGGGTATGCCCAGACGTGGGTCCCTTGCTCACTTTGCCACTGGATTCAAGATAGCCTGGCTGATGAGGGTTTTGAACCCGAAACCGGTCCCAGGATGCTTGTTTCCGGTCCAGGGAAGACATGGCTTGGCAGTTCGGGCTAGACTGTTCCCATGAGGCACTGGGTCAGACTGATTTGCATATGGCCATGTCTGAACTGGGGTGGTGGAGTGAGCAAAAGAATGATGATGGATTAAACCCAGATCAGTTGACTGGGGGTGAGTGTTTGATTTGCTCTAACGCTCCGTCCATCATCCCCTTTGGTATCGCTTTGTTCGCCCTAAGTTCGCAGGGTATGCCCAGACGTGGATCCCTTGCTCACTTTGCCACTGGATTCAAGATAGCCTGGCTGATGAGGGTTTTGAACCCGAAACCGCTCCCAGGATGCTTGTTTCCGGTCCAGGGAAGACATGGCTTGGCAGTTCGGGCTGGACTGTTCCCATGAGGCACAGGGTCAGACTGATTTGCATATGGCCATGTCTGAACTGGGGTGGTGGAGTGAGCTAAAGAATGATGATGGATTAAACCCAGATCAGTTGACTGGGGGTGAGTGTTTGATTTGCTCTAACGCTCTGTCCATCATCCCCTTTGGTATCGCGTTATGCAAGGTATGGCAATTCCTACCAGTTGGGCTGGGGCCGAAATAATTCCAATTTTTAAAAAGGGTTCCCCGATGCTGCCTACAAATTATAGGCCTATAAGCCTTATTGACATCAGTCAAAAAATCTTTGCACGCATATTATTATATCGTTTGCAGAGCTGAGTGGAGGAACATAAAGTCCTCAGCCCGTTCCAAGCAGTGTTCAGAGAAAAAATGTCCACTCTAGACCCGATTTTCAGGCTGCAATTATTACACTGGAAGACCATGTGTATAGAGGGTGGCAGCCTCTATTTAATTTTTGTACACCTGAAATCTGCATTCGACCTGGTCCCAAGAGAAATGTTGTGGGCAGTCCTGCTAGAGATGGGGGTTTGACCATATTTGTGTCAAGTAATGAAACGACTGCACGAACGAAATTATGCACAGATAAGATTTGACAAACTTGGGGAACTCACTACACCTATCCCTGTAGACAGAGGAGTACGCCAGGGCTGCGTCCTCGCCCCAACCCTTTTTAGTCTTTATATCAATGGGTTAGTTGACTTTTTAAACTCTGAGAAAGATCTAGACGCACCGAAGTTGGCAGCACGTAATATCGCGGCCATGATGTTCGCCGATGATACCCTGTTATTCTAAAACCCCAATGGGTATACAGAGGGTTTTGAATAAATTTGATGCCTTCTGTAAAGAAAGGGGCTTGAGATTAATCTGCAAAAAACCAAATTTATGGTATTTAACTCAACAAAATTACCCGACCAAACCCATGTTTAGAAGGCAGACCATTAGAGAGGGTGTCTATTTTTGATTACCTCGGTATTACAATTACTGAAAAAATGGACTGGGGAGCACAGATTAAAAAAACAAGCTTGAAGTTAGTGCAAACAACAGGGGGTTTGTCCAAGGTGTTTCGCAACTCTAGCCACAAACCTGTGGGCCCAGCAGTAGAGATATATAGGGCCCAAGCTAGAGGTGCTGCCCTATATGGAGCTGAAATTTGGGGGCACGACCGCACCGATAGCCTAACACAAACAGAAAATCTTTTTGTTAGACAATTGTTTGGTCTTCCCGCAGCACCCCACTTATCCCGCTACGATTAGACCTGGGGGTTAGGCCAATTGCGGATGAAGTATCTCTGAGACCCCTTCTATTCTGGAGGCGCCTGTGGGTTACTCCAGAATTGTTTGAGTACAGGGAAGAACTCAGAGAGGTGTTGAATTTACCAGGGGCACGGAGACTACCATGGTTTACATATGTCAGGAATACCCTTACACTCATGGGTCTGGGTAATCTTTGGGATAATCCAGAAATGAAATGCCCTACAGTCTCAAGGGAAGAGCTAAAGGGCCGTTACTGGGAGAATAAACTGACCCAGTTACAGGGGAACCATTCAATGGGGAAACTCACTGCAGCATTTATGGAAATTAAAGATCAGTACATATTAGTGCCGGCGCTTAATGATATCAAGCCGGCTGCCGCAAGAAAGCTCTATCTTCAGTTCAGGCACGGGGCACTGCCACTGGGTGCTTTTACGAATAAATGGGCGGGCCAACAAATGTTGGGTTGCCCGGCATGCAACTGTGCAGAAGAATCTGAAAGCCATGTGTTCTTTGTCTGTACTGGCTATAAAAAAGCAAGAAAACGATGGCTGGTACAGATATGCAGAAATTTAGGAACCAGGCAATGCTCAGAGGCCTTTAGGTTACTGAAATACGATGCCAGCCTCCCCATAGCTTACTCGGTGGCAGGCTTTTTATTTTCCATGTGGTGTACTCGACGAGCTTTTTAAAAAATGCCCCCCAAAGATGGTGATTAAATTGGTATACCTTGTCCCGTTTTTTAACTGTTGGAATTTTAGATGGATTTTATGGGAAACGACCTTAACAACGCGGTCAAAACACCGCAGTACATTTAGATCGCTGCTTTTACAACGCAAGTCGTTACCACGACTTGCACTGGAGGGCGCTCTAGACTAAGGAATAGTGTGATTTACTATTCCAACACCTTCCCTACTATACTTAGGCTGGAGTTGGAATAGTAAATCATACTATTCCTAAGTCCAGCGCCCTACAGCGCAAGTCGTGGTAACGACTTGCGTTGTAAAAACAGCGATGTAATGTACCGCGATCTAAATGATCGCGTTGTTACATCATACATCTGGATTTTATGCCTATTTTAACAGTATTTTAATCTTGTATCATATTTAGGGTATACAATATTAGGTTTTAAGACTATCAAGAACCAGGACTGGTGTTTAACGGTCTATAATAATGGTTCTCTATCTCTCTCCCTAAAGTAAACTGTTATTATATGACCCTTTTATCCATATTTAAGGTTCTGCAAATCTTTCATTATATTTTTGCACAAGCACTTTAATGTAACCAGTTATGCTGCTAATAATTGCCTTAATGATTAATACAAGTATTGTATATAATTACATGCATTATCGATTGTGAGTTGATATGAGTGTTACATTAAGTGCAGACAAATATCTTGTTATTATAATCTGAACCTAAGTATTGTATATATAGGTAATTATAGATCGTGATATCAGGACTGACCGCAAATTAGATCTGTGTAGGTAATACTATGTATTTAGTTATAATGTTACTTGATGTCTATATACCCTTTTTACTTGCTTTTAACTTATATGAGATGTTGGATTTTGTTTAAAATGCTTTTATGGTCATACTGATCGAAATAAAGTTTTACAAATGAAATGATATTTCCAATTTGCAAAAACACACATTCGTACATCAGGCCCTTAATGTCCCTGCATAACAATAACATTTACTGTGCACCAGGGTTGAGTCTTGAAACCATATTATTTAATATATACCTAAGTGATCTAGAGTCTCAATTGGCTGCTGTAGAACATTTTATACCAGCACTACAACCTGCTGTGGATAAAACAATTTATTATGCATAAGATTTTCTTGATTTTCAATCAATCAAGTAGGGGTATATATAGCACGGCTACTCACCCGTCAGGGTCTTAAGGTGCTGGGGAGCGGGGGGCTGCTGATCCGTCTGGGCACAAGAGTTCAGTCGAAGAGCCAGATCTTGAGATCCTTTCTGAATTGGGTCAGAGACGGGGATTGCCTGAGGTGGAGAGGCAGGGTGCTCCAGGTCTTGGTGGTGAGGTGGGAGAAGGATATTCCTCTGGTTTTTGGTCTTGTGGATCCATGGGACGGTGGCCAGAGCCAGTTGCGCGGAGCAAAGGTGTCTGGCGGGTTCGTGAAATGAGAGGTGGTGGTTCAGATATGCTGGTCTTGCGTCGTGGAGAACTTTGTACGCATGTGTGAGGAGCTTGAAGGTGATTCTTTTGTTGACTGGGAGCCAGTGGAGTTCTCAAAGGTGTTCCGTGATGTGGCTGCGGCGGGGGATGTTGAGGACCAGTCTTGCTGCAGCGGTTTTAATGTTCTGTAGTTTCCTGAGGAGTTTCTGGGTGACGACTCATAGAGTGTGTTGCCGTAGTCAAGTCTGCTGGTGATGAGTGCGTGGGTGACCGTCTTTTTGGATTTTGTGGGGATCCATCTGAATGTCTTTCGAAGCATACGGAGCGCGTGGAAGCAAGATGAGAATATCTGGCATTGATCTGGTGGTTCATTGTGAGCGAGGAGTCCAGTAAGATGCTGAGGTTACATGCGTGGTCTGTGGGGGGTTCCCAGTGCAGCGGGCCATCCAGGAGTCATCCCAGGCTGAGGGGGTGGCTCCCAGGATGAGTACTTCAGTCTTGTCCGAGTTGAGCTTGAGGCAGCTATCTTTCATCCAGGTGGCAAAGGACTTCATCCCGCTGTGAAAGTTGATTCTGGCAGCTGTGGGTTCGTTGGTAAAGGAGAGAATCAGCTGGGTGTCATTGGTATAGGAGACAATGTTGAGTCCATGACGCCTGATGATGGCAGCGAGGGGGGCCATGTAGACGTTGAAGAGGGTGGGGCTCAAGGAAGAACCCTGGGGCACTCCGCAGCTGATCTCTGTAGGTTCTGAGAGGAACGGAGGTAGTCTGGCTGGTTGGGTTTAACTTCAAACATGATGGTTTTTCTTTACAGTTGTTTGTAAGAGCTCATGAGGCAAAGACCTACGGTGCAGAATGATGGTTCTATAGCTTCTCTAAGGCCATCCACATTATAGAAATTAAGCTCTTGCAAATGCTCCTCCCAATATGACCCACATGAGGATAGCAATTGGAAAAAGGTATCTGCCAAGTTCTTTGGCTGAGCATGTGGCTGAGGAGCCTGTACTAGCAGGCCCTGAACCTGAACACTGGTGGACGCTTAGTTTACTCCTCTGTTTTCTTCACTTGAGTTTAGAGTTCCCACAAGGAAAGTTTTGGGCAAATGCTCATACGGTTTATGTGGTTTGTTTTCTGAAGATTTGGCTGTCTAAAACATTCTTTATGCTCAGTGCAAAGCTGGTGGAAGAAAGATTAGAACTCCACCATTAAACATGAATGGGCTAGGATGAAACATTCCTAAAAATGTGTTTCATAAAAGCTGAAGCAGTTTTGTAGTCTAGTATTTTAACGCACCTATTATAACCAAAGCTATTGTTTCTGTTATCAACAAACTTAGTAACACAGTTAGTGGCTTAGATCCCACCTCATCAGAGGGGAGATGTAACGCAGTAACTGACTTTTTTGTCACTAACAATTCTGGTATCTTTTCATCAGTGCAGGAATGGATGGGATCAGCTGGGTTACCTAGCCCTTTCCCATGTTTAGCTCCTCCAATGAATCAGTTGTCTCTTTTGACACATCTTCTTGCTGAGAGTTTTCAGGTGATTATCCGCAGAGGCAAACCTTCAGGCTCACCTACCCTGTCACTAAGAAGATTCATAAAGATCTATTACTGCTTGATCACTCCTTTCAGTTCATCGTCCTCAATGCTTCCTTGTTTGCAGGAACTGTCCATAGCTGCTTCAAGTATGCTCTGGTCACTTATAATTTGAAAAACAGTTATCTCCCCCTGATATCCTGTCTAACTTTCTACCCATATCCCTGCTCTTTTATTTGGCCAAATTATTAGATTGAGCAATTTTTTTCCAGCAGCCACAGGAGTTTGTCACTGCAAACTCTGTTCTTTAGCCATCTCAACTAGACTTCCGCCCCAGTGTCTGCACTGAGCTGGCTGTAGTTTTGGCCCCGGATAAGTTGAGTTGTTGTGCTGATTGTGCTATAATGGTCAAATTGATTCTGTTACATCGTTTGCAACCTTTGAAACAGTAAATCATCATATTCTCTTCCACAGACTGATACATATTGGGATCAAAAGCACTGCACTCTTCTGATTCTCCAGTTTTCTTTCAGTTCTGTATCTTACATCCTTTTACCCTGATTTGTGGAGTTTCGCCGGTATCAGTTCTTTCCCCTTTAATCCTTTATTACTTAATTTGTATTTGACTTAGTTGTTCCATATCATATATGCCTGTGGCTTTGATGTGTTCCCGTGTGCTGATACGAAAGGGGATGATGGACGGAGCGCTTGAGCAAATCAAACACTCACCCCCAGTCAACTGATCTGGGTTTAATCCATCATAATTCTTTAGCTCACTCCACCACCCAAGTTCAGACATGGCCATATGCAAATCAGTCTGACCCTGTGCCTCATGGGAACAGTCCAGCCCGAACTGCCAAGCCATGTCTTCCCTGGACCAGAAACAAGCATCCTGGGACCGGTTTCTGGCTATTCAGCCGTCATCAGCCAGGCTAGCTTGAATCCAGTGGCAAAGTGAGCAAGGGACCCACGTCTGGGCATACCCTGCCAACTTAGGGCAAACAAAGCGATACCAAAGGAGATGATGGACGGAGCGCTTGAGCAAATCAAACACTCACCCCCAGGTCAACTGATCTGGGTTTAATCCATCATCATTCTTTAGCTCACTCCACCACCCCAGTTCAGACATGGCCATATGCAAATCAGTCTGACCCTGTGCCTCATGGGAACAGTCCAGCACGAACTGCCAAGCCATGTCTTCCCTGGACCAGAAACAAGCATCCTGGGACTGGTTTCTGGCTATTCAGCCGTCATCAGACAGGCTAGCTTGAATCCAGTGGCAATGTGAGCAAGGGACCCACGTCTGGGCATACCCTGCCAACTTAGGGCAAACAAAGCGATACCAAAGGGGATGATGGACGGAGCGCTTGAGCAAATCAAACACTCACCCACAGTCAACTGATCTGGGTTTAATCCATCATCATTCTTTAGCTCACTCCACCACCCCAGTTCAGACATGGCCATATGCAAATCAGTCTGACCCTGTGCCTCATGGGAACAGTCCAGCCCGAACCGCCAAGCCATGTCTTCCCTGGACCAGAAACAAGCATCCTGGGACCGGTTTCTGGCTATTCAGCCGTCATCAGCCAGGCTAGCTTGAATCCAGTGGCAAAGTGAGCAAGGGACCCACGTCTGGGCATACCCTGCCAACTTAGGCCCCTGTGCTGATGACACTCCAGTCCTTTTGAAGATTGCTGGGAAGGTTAATGCAGCTGCTACAGCATTAGATGATTTCCTGACCAAAGTGGACCATTGGATGAATGTCAACCATCTCAAGCTAAATGGAACCAAGATGATGTTTCTGAGTCCTGTCAGACGTTCTCCTTTTTGGGATTGTCCTTTCTGGCACTCTTCTCTGGATCCTAAGCTGACTATCTACCTGACTGAGGTACTCAGGGATAACAATTGAATCAGATCTATCATGGGTAGGTCAGGTTATTTCAGTGGTTAAGGACTATTATTTCAGCTGTGAATATTGAAGCACATCTTGTGATTGTTTACTTTCTTTCACACGGTGCAGGCTGCAAATACATTTTCTTCAGCACACCTCATTTATTTTAACTTCATCTATCTTGGCATGGCTGACTATTTGATTAAAAAATTGCAACTCATCCAGAACCAGGCAGCTCGCCTGATGCCAAGACTAAATCTAAAAGACCAGGGGCCTGATTTTGAGTCTGGCAGATGGGTACTCTGTCACAAATGTGACAGCTATCCCAAACTCTTTATTATAAGTGCCATAGGATATAATGCACTAGTAATAAGGTGGACAGGAAATCCATCACATTTGAAATGGAGTAGCCTGTCCCTCAAAATCTAAATCCCACTATCTCTCTGGCCTTCTCCTCACTATATTGGCTCCTTGTGAAACCCTGTATTTTATTTAAATCTATGTGCATTTTTTCTCACACCTAATCTCCTCTTATTACTTATTTCAGTTGTATCAGCCTGTGTGACCCTTAAGACCGAAGGATACATTCTTTCTGTCAGTTCCTAGATTTTGATGTAAAATGTTTTGCAGACATGCTTTCTTAATACTTGCAACTAAAAAATGAAGTTCTCTGCCTCTCAAACAGGTGACAGGTTTACCTCAGTTCAAACTGTCTTAAAGAGATAGGGCCTGATTACGAGTTTGGTGGTGCGGCGCCGAGTCCGCCACACCACCACACCGCCAAACCTGTGGCTGGGCCACCTTCCAAATTAGGAGTTTCTCCTCTGTCTGGCGGGCTTTTTTGGGGCGTTCCCATGGCGGTGCCTCTAAATATGGGCACCACATTGGGAACGCCAAAAACAGTTTCTGTACGGCATGGACTGAGAAGTCCATGCCGTGCAGGCACTGGAGCACATGCACACAGGGGGGCACATGTTGTGCCCCCTTGCATGCACCCCGGGGCGCACAGGCACAAGGGGGCCCTTTTGTTTCCTCTCCGCCAGGGTTTTCATGGAGGAGGTCCCGCTAAGCATAATGATGCCTCTTGACAAGCCGCAACACCTCCAGGGAATGGCGGTTCCTGGCGGCTGCAGCAAAGCAATGGTGTTCCGACCGCCTTGATCGTAATAGGGCAGTCAGGAGACCGCTGCTGCCGCTCGTCCACGGGTCTGGCGGTCCATGGATGGCCAGACTCATAATTGAGCCCTTAGCTTTTCATGCAACAGGGCTACTTTTGTTCATGGCATTAGTTTAAACTTAGCAAAGTTTCTTCTTCTTGTTTGGGTAGTGCTCCAGCACCAAGATACCCTTGCCAGGGTGACTGTTGGGCATTGATTACATTTTATCTCATGTACATACTTTGTCAGAAATGCATAATTTTTTCGTTTCTTTTTTGTGGATTGATATGGTTGAAGTCAACCTCAGATATATGGTTAACTAAATTGTAAAATGGAATTTTTTTACATTTGTGTCTAATGTCAAGGGGTTAAATATAAAATTATAGATGGGTAGCTCTCAACAATGGTCTATTTTCCTTCTCAGGCTCATGGACGTTGATTGACTCAAAATGGTAGGGATAGTGGAAGTGACATCACATACCCTTTGAACTTAACAACATCACAAGAAGTGATATAGTATGACCCTAGACCGTGATTTTTCCAGGAAACCATGTCACATGACTCCAACATCACAATAATTGACATTGCTGGAGTTCCATGAAAACTGCACAATTAGTAAAACAGCATAACATGGATAAATGTCTGTTGGAAATTGGGTTACGGGTTGAGGGGGCCGAGGGTTGAGAACAGGTTAATATGGCGTTTGCTTGTGTCTCACCCTGACAGAGATTGTGGGTGCTGCGGTGGGAGCAGTGGGATCCAGTACTTGTTATGTTATGTTAGTAGAATTTATACAGCGCACGAATACCCATGGGTGTCTTGGCGCTTCCAATGCTACATACTGTGCTAAGCGCTACTACTGTTGAAAAAGCCAGGTCTTCAGTTGTTTCCTGAATTCGAGAAGGGAGGACATTTTTCTGAGATATAGGGGAAGGGAATTCCATTCCCTGATGGTGTTAAAAGTAAAACTCCTACCCCCCCAATTCGTCTTTTTAATCCTGACTGGCGACATCAGATGTGCACTAGCCGAACGCAGAGTTCTATTTGGAGAGTGCCAAGAAAAGAGGTTCTCTAGAAATTTCGGCCCTTCTTTGTGTAAAGCCTTATGGGCCATGCAGAGTGCCTTGAACTTTATCCACTGGCCAACTGGCAGCCAGTGGAGTTCTCACAATGTTAATCTGACAGACTGATATTTTGGTATACCCAAAATCAGTCTTGCGACCGCATTTTGCACTGCCTGTAACTTCCTAAGAAGGGTGGCTTGCAGATTAATATACAATCCATTGCAATAGTCAAGTTTGGACAATACTAAGGAGGTTACAACCAACTTTCTACAGGATTTTGGAATGAAGGGCAGAATTTTCCTTATGGTCTTGATCATTAAAGAAGGAAGAGGACACCACCTTGGACACTTGAGCTTTAAAACTGAGTTTTTCATCTACAATAACCCTGAGATTTTTGCTTTATCTACCGGGGCCGGGAGGGGCCAAGATTATCCGGCCACCAAGCTGGGGACCAGGGTGGAAAGAGATTTCCGAACATAATCACCTCTGTTTTGCTTGAGTTTAATTTCAAGCAATGAGAACTCATCCAATGACTTAAGGAAAGCATACAGTCATGGAGTTTTAATGAGTGGTTAATGTCCTTATCTACTGTCGAGATCACCAGCTGGGTGTCGTCGGCATATGATGTAGGGATCAAATTAAAACTTCTTATCAGTGGAGCTAATTCCGCTACATAGATATTAAAAAGTGTAGGGCTCAACGATGAGCCCTGCGGAACACCACATGGGAGAGTGAAAGAAGCAGACTTAAATTTACCCAGATGAACTGATTGGGTCCTCTCTGATAGGAATGATGTTAACAGGGAGAGGGCTTTACCTCTTATCCCAATTTCCTGTAGACGATAAATCAGAAGAGAATGGTCAACCGTATCAAATGCAGCGGATAGGTCAAGCAGCACCAAGGCTGCTGACCCACCGCTGTCTAATGAGGACCGGATTTCTTCTGTAGTCTTGATCAAAGCTGACTCTGTGCTGTGGTTAGCTCTAAAACCAAACTGGCTATGATCTAAAATTTGGCTCGTTGTAATAAAGGTAGAGAGTTCCACATTCATGGTTTTCTCAATTATCTTGGCAGGAAGTGGAATTCTCGCAATGGGCCGGTAGTTGGCTGTATCATTTGCATCCAGATTGGTTTTTTTTTTAAAAGGGGCAAGATACAAGCCTGCTTCCACACAGTGGGAAAGGATCCTTGTTCTATCATCTGATTAAATATCTCAGATAGGTGTGGACCAATAAAGTGGGAGATATTTTGTAGGATCTTAGGTGGGCAAGGGTCTTCCGGAGAGCCTGACTTTGCCATGGAAATCAGTTTAATAATTTGCATAGGAGAGGTCAGTGAGAAATTAAAAGGAGGGACTTTTTCATTGATTTCTTGTTCAAATTTTTACCATTTGATGCGGAATGAATGAACTGATCGTACATTAGATCTACCTTCGTTCTAAAGGAAAAAGCCAGAGCATCACAAAATTCTTGAGTAAAATTAACGGAATCATCTTTTTGATTGTGGTCAGATGTTTCACAGTTCGAAATAGTTCTTTACTGGAACCACTAGATTTTTCTATCTTAGCTGTATAATAAAGAGTTTTCTCCCCAATCAACTATTTTTTAAACTCTGACAGCATGGATTTATAACGTTTTTTTTCTAAAAGTTCATAGTTTTTACGCCAAATCCTTTCTTGCCTTCTGCAGGCCTGTTTATCTATTCTCAAGGCTTCAGAAAACCAAGGGGCAGATGGTGATTTCCTATTTTTATTAATGCAGATACTAGGAACTAGATTTGCAAAATTGGTCTCAAGCCAGTTGGTATATTTTTAGCTGTAATTTCTACCTCCTTCTCTACCTCCCATTCACTTTTTGCTAGCTCATTGACCAAAGTTGTAGAGTCAATTTTATGCCATGCTCTGCCCATAATCTTTGAATTAGCTGTATTAGTGCTATTAGTTCTTAAAAGCTTATACTTAAAAAGAATAGCTTGATGGTCCGACCAGATTAACGGGAGGGCGGATAAGTTGGAGATGGCCGGGTTGTTGGTGAACAGGCGGTCTAGGGTGTGTCCTGCCATATGCGTAGCACCATGGACCTGCTGTCTAAGGCCATACTCTGATGTCATATCAAGTAACTCCTTTGTGTCTCTATCATCCGTTGTTTCTAGGTGAAAATTCATATCCCCTAAGATTGTAAAAAAGTTAGAGTGGAGACTAAGCTCTAACAAGGAGTGGAAGTTAGCTAGAAAGTTGGATCTAGGGCCTGGAGGGCGATAAATCAAGAGACCTTTAAACGAATCTTGACCAGAGGAAGTAAATTTAAAAAGCAAGGCTTCACAGTCAGGTGTAGCTATTATTGAACAAAAGGAACTTAGTTCATCCTTATGGATCATTGCCAATCCGCCACCTCTTTTTAGTTGCCTATCATGTCTGAAGGTACTGTAGCCCTGTGGCGTCGCAATATTAAAATCCGAGTCAGATGAATCATCACCCCACGTTTCTGTAACAAATAATATGTCAAGTTTATGGTCTATGATGAAATCAGCAATTTCTTATTTATGTCTGACCAATGACCTTGCATTGATAAGTGCTAACTGTAGGTCATTATCTATTTGATTTTGAGTCGTTGAGTCTCTCAAAGAGTTAAGTGGCAGATCCAAAATATTTGGTAATTTCCTATCGCAGCCTAGACATTGGGGGTAGTCTGGTTTTATTATATGTTTACAATTCAACAGATAACAATTCTGATGAGTCGGCGGGCGTAGAGACAGAAGGCTCTTACCTGAGTAAACAATTGTGGATTCATCTGCCGAAAGAGAGCCAGGGTCCATGGCCCTAGACCCGGTCCAGGCACGGACGGGCGCAGACGGGCTTGCCTTTGGCGCGTCCGCTGCGCGGCCGTTCCAGCGTGGCCCTAAATAGTAGTTAGCAAAGTCTAGAGCGCTAACCGCAGGAAGGGTATAAGCGGAAGTGAGTAACTGGGAGAATCCCTAAAATGAGGTCCTTCCCTCCGCAGCAATCGGTACAAACCGTGGCGGACCAGGGAAGCCTCAGTGATCAAGTGGTAAAATAGCAGACATCACAGCAATAATAACAACGTAGATTAAAAATTAAAAAGTACAAGCTAAAATGGTTTAAAAACCGCAAATTCGAACATGTGCAAAAGTGCAAAATAGCAGCGATTGTCGAACAGTAAGGAAGGTCAGTGAGGAGCCCTGAGCAACTAGCAGCTTGTCGTAGCTTCAGCAGAAGCGGTATGAGAGCACTGCGCAGCCGTTCCAGCGTGGCCCTAAATAGTAGTTAGCAAAGTCTAGAGCGCTAACTGCAGGAAGGGGATAAGCGGAAGTGAGTAACTGGGAGAATCCCTAAAATGAGGTCCTTCCCTCCGCAGCAATCGGTACAAACCGTGGCGGACCAGGGAAGCCTCAGTGATCAAGTGGTAAAATAGCAGACATCACAGCAATAATAACAAGATAGATTAAAAATTAAAAAGTACAAGCTAAAATGGTTTAAAAACTGCAAATTCGAACATGTGCAAAAGTGCAAAATAGCAGCGATTGTCGAACAGTAAGGAAGGTCAGTGAGGAGCCCTGAGCAACTAGCAGCATGTCGTAGCTTCAGCAGAAGCGGTATGAGAGCAGTGTGTTTGTGCAGTACCATTTAGTGATTTGTAGTACACAAAATTCCCATCTAATAATTTTATGCCAGATTCAACTTTTTTTTCCAATTGTCCTTGATTGGCCATATCTTTCCTTTTTCCAAATTTAATTCTTTACCTTCGCATTTTGTGTGCCGGGACTCTTGCCTGCCAAAAAGGAGTTGGATATCAATTACATTTAAAGCTACAGCATGGTTTAGCTACGAATGTTGTGCAGGGAGAAGGGAGTAAGACCACCTAGGGGTGTTCCAAAGTTTGAGTATCAGATAGCCATTAGAGCCTGGGAGGAGGTCCACAGAATGCAAGCTGCAGCATAGGAGGATGATGATGAGGAGGGGGAAATAGAGGCTGGGGAGGACTACTTTGCAACAGCTCCAGAGCTGGAGAGAGAGGAGCTGTTTTTTCCCTTGGCTCCAGAACCAGAGTAGAGGAGAAGTCCTGCAGGAGTGAGTTCCCCTACTGGGCCCAGAAAAGGAAGCAGGGTGTGCTCCCCACCCCTGCCCCATAAGGACCTGGGGGATAGAAAAGCAAAAGGGGAGTGCCAGCTACAACTAGCCCAGCTGAAACTGGCTGCAAAAGCAGCGAGGGTGGAGGAAGAGAGAGCCCTAAGACTGCAGGAGAAAAAGCTTGCTCTGGAGGAGAAGAAACTGTTGTGGGCTCATGAACTGAATCTCAAGGAGCTGGATCTAAAGCTAAAACAAGCCTTAGGGCCAGATGTAGGACCCTATTTTGCATGTGCAAACAGGTTTGCGATCCGTTTGCGCATGCAAAATCTAATAGGGCTATGTACAATCCCTATTTAGCGAGTCGCATTTTTTTTGCGATTCGCTAAATAGGAATTGCGAATCGCTATTAGAAAGGGGCATTCCAAGGGCATCCCTTCCTAATAGCGAGTCAGAGTCCTATGTAAAAATGTTTTGCAACCAGAATTGCGGTCGCAAAACACTCGCAATTTACCCCCCTCTTCAAGAGGGTGGTAAGGCACTCGCAAATGGGAAGGGGTCCCCAGGGGAACCCTTCCCCTCTGTGAATGCATGGGAAAATATTTTTTAGAGGCAGGCAATGGTCCCAGGGTCCACTACCTGCCCCCAAAAAATGAAACGAAAACATTTCATTTTTCTTTTTTTAAATGCATCCTGTTTCCTTTAAGGAAAACGGGCTGCATTTTAAAAAAACTGCTTTATTTAAAAGCAGTCCCGGACATGGAGGTCTGCTGAGCCCAGCAGGCTACCATACCTGGGAGGGCTAGCCATTCCTAATGGGGTCGCAAATTGCGAGTGCCTCATTAATATGCATGAGGCATGCAATTTGCGACCCCATTATGAATTGCTAACAGTGTCTCAGACACTGTTGTACATGTCATTTAGCGACTCGCAAATTGCGACTCGCAATTGAGCGCAATTTGCGAGTCGCTAAATGACATGGTCATACATCGGGCCCTTAGAGTCCAGCAGAAATGGTGGCAGCATACCCACAGTGTGCTCTGGAGAAAAGAGAGTCCACATCCCAAAGGATCTGGTGCCTGCCTTTGTTGTGGGCGATGGCATAGAAATGTGGTTTGAGACCTATGAGGTTGCCCTAGAGATGGATAGAGTTCCTGAAGAAGATTGAGGGAGCCAGCCTCTGGGGGCATATTCCCAATGAAAGGAAGGGTGCCCTGTTAGCCCTAGGGAAAGGGGACAGGATGAAGTATCCCCTCATGAACGAGGACCTGACAAGGAATATGGGCTCACTCCAGATAATGGTAGAAGTGTAGGGACAGTCAGAAGCTGCTCCAGCATACCTGGATGGATTGTGTGGATCATTTTTGCAAAGCACTTGATAGCTAGGTGAAGAGCAGTGAAGTGAGTACTACAAGGGGCTGTACAATTTGATTGCAAGAGAGCACATGTTTAGTCTTTGATTTACAGACCTGTACCAAACCCTTGTGGATAGTAAGCTCTCTGACTCCAGGGAGCTTGCTAAGGAGATGGACCACTGGTTCAGCACAAGGGCCCATACAAAGGCACCTGGGAGTGATCCTGTGGAGTGTGGTTCAGGTTCCATTCAACAGAGAGAGGAGGAGGTCTGCAGTGACCCAGACAGGTATCAGAATAGTGGGAGAGGAAAAAGTTCCCATACCCCTTCCAAAGAAGATAGGGGGTAAGGTTCTGGTGGGCGTGGAAGGCCAGGGCGCCCCATTTCCGACTGCAGTGCTTTGATTGCCTCCAGCTGGGGCACAGGCAAGGGGACCTGGTATGTAGGAAGAACCCACTAACTAGTGGGAGCTCTACAAGAGTGGCCCATGTGGCCTTAGGGGAGGTAGTCCCCAGGGGCAGGTGGTAGAACATGTCTTGGTCTTCCTTCAAGTCAAGGTGAATGAGGGCTCTAGCACTGTTCTGAGGGACACCTGGGCCAGCCAGGCCATGGTAGTGGAAAGGCTAGTGTCCCCAGAGCAGTACACCAGCCAGTGTGATGGGTAACTCAGGCCCAGGGGCAGGACTTTTCCACCCCATGGCTCTGGTATCCCTGGAGTAGGCTGGGGAGGTGATCTAGTGAAGGGGCATAATTAGTCCCCAGATGCCCATAGATTGAATTCTGGGAAATGAGTTGTCACTGGTGTCAGACGAGTTGGAAAGGACAGCCATTCAGGGCACCTTAAAGGCCCAGAATTCTGGGGGCAACACTCCCAAGTGGAGGTTACCCAGGCCCAGATGGAGGGACATGATTTGGAAGGAGTCCACAGTGGGAGGACCAGGGGGTCAGAGGTTTGAAAACAGTGAACCCCAAGACTGATGCTGGTGAGGCCAGTTCTAACCAGGGGCTGCTCCCTGCTCTGTCACAGAGGGCTGGCAACCACATCAGGCAGACCCCTGCATGACACAGACAGAGTGTGTCACTTTTGGGGGATTCCCCTCCTGGATGTCCTGGCACACCAGGCACCTGTGCAGCCTCATGGTACAGGCCCTGAGCTGCGTGGCATGTCTCAGGCTACCACACCTGAACTTGTGGGAAAAAGAGTGGGAAAT
Source organism: Calotriton arnoldi (assembly GCA_963921515.1). Lineage (NCBI taxonomy): Eukaryota > Metazoa > Chordata > Amphibia > Caudata > Salamandridae > Calotriton > Calotriton arnoldi. The sequence goes on from CAWUFW010003328.1 coordinate 1,849,856, forward strand.
GGGTGCCTAGCATCTAGGGCTGTTGGACCCCACTCTGAGAAACCTCAGATATCCCTAGATGGCCTGCGGCCTGGGTCTTGACACTGAAAGCTGTCAGTGGCATCTGTTGGTTTCTGGCTTTATGGGCAGAGTTTTCCTTGGGTTGGGGATAGAAGTCTTATCCAACTGTTGAAATGGGCCACATCACGTTGTTGGCCCTGGTGAAACTGTCTACCTACTGGGATGCATTTGTGAGCAGGTTAAGGTTAGGTGCTGCACTGGAGAGGTCCATAGGTTAGGAGAAGTGCTCCCCATGGGTCAGTTCAGTGCCACAGGAGAGTGTAGACAGATGGATCCAACTAGCCTCAGAGGGGCATAGAACTGGCAAAGGGTTGTATGTTGAAACAACGAGTTCCACAACAACGACTTCCCTAACAACGAGGGCGCTACCACGACCTCGTCTAAACCACGATTTATTTTACCACGCATTCCTTTACCACGATTTTTCGTGGTAAAGGAATGCGTGTTAAAATAATGCTTACCAACTACTACCCTGATCCCCTCCAAACCCCCCACCCTAAAAATAAACACGATCACCCACACCCCCTAAAAACTAACTCAACCCCCTAAAATCTGATCCTCCCCACACCCTAAAAACAAACACGATCACCCATACCCCCTAAAAACTAACCCCAAACCCCTGAATGCCAACCCCAAACCCCCACCCTCTAAAAACTAACTCCAATCCCCTCCTACCCCCTTAAAACTAACCCCAAACCCTGCACCCTTAAAAACTAACCCCAACCTCTCGCACCCCCTTAAAACTAACCTCGACCCCCCCCACTCCCTGAAAACTAAACCCACACTCCCTAAAAACTAACCACGAACCCCTCTTACCTGCTCCTGTGCGATGCTCCTCTGAACTCCGCCCTGCCTGAACACTAGACCGAATCAGCCTTAACCACGCACATGCGTGGTTAAGGCTGAGTCGTTGTTCGAGCAAGTCGTTGTTCGGCTTGCATGACTCCGGAACTCTTTGTTCCAGAGTCGTGGCAAAGATCTGCATCCCTGGCAAAGGCAACCGCAGTAGAGGGCCATGGTCCATGTCCTACTGCCTAAGCAGGGAACCCCTCTAAGGTATTGATTAGTCTCCCCTGGCTTTTGGTTGGAGGGGGGTAATTTTGGACTTGCTCCTCTGCTGCAGGGTCATCCTTTAACTTTTGCCTTCACCCCTCCTATTTTTGCTGAATTCGTTTTTGTTGACTTTAGGACTCTGTGCACTTTCCTAATGCTAACCAGTGCTAGAGTGCTTGAGCTCACGCGCTTAAAACATGGTAACATTGGCTTATACCTGATTGGCATATTTAATTTACTTATAGGTCCCTAGTAAAGTAGCATCCCATATACCCATGGCCTGTAAATTAAATGCTACTAGTGGGCCTGCAGCACTCATTGAGCCATACACTTGAGAAGCCCATTAAAAAATGGCCCAGGCCTGCCATTGCAGCCTGTATGCCGTTTTTAAACTGCCAATTTGATTTGGCAATACAACCCCTTGCCAAGCCTTAAACTCCCATTTTACTGTATATAAATCGCCTCTAAGGAAGGCCCTAGGTAACCCATAGGGCAGGTTGCAGTGGAATTAAAAGTTCTGCATGTGCTTTTAAGTTTTACATGTTCTGGTAGTGAAAAACTCCTACATTTGTTTTTCACTACTGTGAGGCCTACCTGTCCCATAGGATAACATTGGGTCACCTTGTTACATTTTTAAAAGTACGAACGTTTGATTGGGAACAGTTATGCATTTCGTGTTTGGTGTCTGAGAATCTGTAAATAAAAATCCTCTTTGATGGGAAAGTTGGATTTTAAGCGACAATTTTGAAAATGCCTCAGATAGAAAGTTGCCATTTTCCTACCCTAACCATTTGCTTCCTGCAAATAAAGTCAACAGAAAGGAGCAGCGAGCCCTTCCAAGAGACCGCACCTTCCCCTAGTCCCAACAATTTCCAATTAGAACACTCTAATCATTAATACATGTACCCAACCAAAGCACCTGCTGCTCCAAAGGTGCGACCCAAAAGCCCAATTGAATTACATATCACAAATGGTGGTTCACCCATAAGTCATCGTCCACAAAAGAGATCCATTATCCCTTGTTATATATTCGATGTACACAGACCTAAGCACCCTTGTTTGGTCTACATACAATAGAGTTGACATCCAGTATCCTACATTTCAGTCATCACGTGTAATGCTATAAGAATTTAGCATATAATGTACACATATAATATCAATCTAGAATGCACTGTGCATCAGCCAAAAAAATGCACATGTTATTTAGCAATACAATTGTTAAATTTTTTTTTATGTCAATTTGTTGATCTGGAGTTCTGGGTGGAAGAAGAGTTGAAGCATATGCAATTTGAAAATGGATCTCTTTTGTGGACTATGAATTATTGGTGCCGCACCATTGTGACATGTAATTTATTTTCTTCCTGCAGCCTGCTGCTGGGTCACATGACTGGGTGAAGCTGACAGATGGGCTTCGTTTAATCCCCAGATAGCCCACAATAGAGGTATTGAGCCACTGCAGGGGAGTTAGGAAACTTCAAGCACTTTAAAGGGAATTTTCTGGAACTTCTCCTACTTCATAGGAGGCATCGGAAGGACTGCTTTGCTGCTCTTCTGCAGGACGAACAGCCACTCTGCTGTCCTGCTGCCTGAGTGAAGGACTAGACCTTTATTTTGAAAGCAGGACCACCAGATAGACTCTAAGGGCCAATTGGCTGGCCTCCTGATCAGAGCATCAGGGACAGAATAGCCTCCAACAACCTTGAACTGGCACCTGGACTCTGCCAGCTATGAGTCCTGTCATTCTAAGTGGTGCCACCCCACGGTCCTGGACCCTTGGAAGTGGGCCTGAAGGTGCTTTGCCAGTCCAATTGTGGTCCTAGCAGAACCAGCTCGACACATCGCCTCGCAAGACTCTGCATTGGAACCACTGCATGACGCATCCCTGAAGCAGGGCTTTCCATTGCAGCCCACAGCCCCTCAGAACTGCCATTGCATGATACATCTCCACGCAGGGCTTCGCATCACCACTGCAGCTCCTACGAACTGCTGCTGCACGACGAATATATCTCTTTACTACAAATGCGCTTTTCATACATTCGACCGCGTTGTTTCAATGCAAACCATTACATCGCAAGTTGTTACAACGACTTGCTGTAGGCGGCGCGCTGGACTTAGGAATGGTATTATTTACTATTCCTACTCCAGTTTGTGGAACAGTAGGGAATGTGTTGGATTGTAAATCCAACACCAGCGCGAACCCTACAGCAAGTCGTTGAAATGACTAGTGATGTAATGGTTCACGTTGAAACAACACGGTTGTTGTAATGACCGCGTTGTAATGGAATGCGTTGCAGCACATTCATAGTAAACGATGTCTCCCCTGCACAACGCACCTCCATGCACCCAGATCCCATGGCCACCATAGCTCCCTCGAAAGCAGCACATCGCGACGCATCTCAACGCAAGGACCTCACATCGCCTCTACTTCGTGACGCATCCTCGACACAGGACATTGCATCGCTCCGCAACCAGGATTTATGGTACTTTTGTTCACAGGGCCTAACTTGGTCTCTGTAGCTAGCCTGCGCTCCCTCGTGGCTGGCCCACAGTTGGTGCTTTGTCCTTTTAGGTGCTATTTGTACTTAAAGCTTTGAAATTGCAGATTTCTGGTTCTACTGATTGCATTTTAGTCATTCTGGTGTCAAATAATTTATTTCATGTAATTCTTTTTGTCTAAATGAGTCTGAGATTTTTATTGTGTTGTGTTGTGTCTTTATTACTGTTTGGAGTGCTGTATAAATACTTTACACATTGTCTCTAATTTACTCTGACTGCTTTTGTGCCAAGGGTTGAGCACAGGTTAATTTGGGGTTTGCTTGTGTCTCACCCCGACAGAGATTCTGGTGGCTATTCGAGTGAGGTTCCACCCCCCTCTAACCAGTAACCCAATTTATTACGCCTATCTTTTGGGAGTTCCACTCAAAGGGAACACGTCATAACTCAAGGGAATCTTTTTTTGTTGCTGGTGCATATGTGCAGTAGTAGATTGTCAGAGGATGATCTGCACTTCCTTAACTCGCAGGGCATGTAATAACTTTTGGTGTGCAAGTGTGGACATAGTGCATCTGGGAAACATGGAAAAAAAACTTTTTCTCCTCCCATAGTCCTTTGTGTCCAACACGCCCGATGCTATGGCCCTGGACCTCGGCCCAAGGAAGATCTTGAATGTTCCAAAATAGTGCTGGATAATTACAAAATGCATTAATGCTAGAACTCCATCTCATTATTACTGATTGTGACATGGAAGAGTGGGGGTGTAGACCAGATTAACAGCAAGTAATACTGCCATTATTCTGTTCTGTGTAATTGGAACAAAAATTCCAGTTCGAAAGACTAGGTGACATACCTTAAATGTTTTTTTAATGTGTTTTTAATTAACTGAGCTACAGAACTGAGTAGGCGAAGGGTTGAAAAAGTACTTCAAAGAAGTCTAGCACTTGGTCGACTACATCATATTGGCAGATAGTTACAATTTATTCTAACTGTATGAGTTAGATTGCTGGGACCTGTGGAATGGACATTTGAGAAGGAAATGATGAGAGGAACGACTGCATATTCAGGTATAAATATAAGTTAAAACTACAAGATGAATGAGGACAAAAATCCTCAATGCAATCGTACGATCCCCTCCATTTTTTTTATTTCTCCCTGAAAATTATGATAGTGTAGGTCGAGCCTACCAGACAATATACCTGTCTCGTAGAAAAAGTATAGTCAGCTTACCATGAACTTTCAGTGTCCTTACAGCCGTCCATTTCTTACCATTGATTGCCTTTACTGTTACTCTCATCTGCTTGCTTCTTATTCCATGGTTTTCCTTGTCCATCATGTGTTTGTCCTTCCCTGGAGCATGTCCTCTTTACTTGTGCCCTTCCCCTGTTCACTTTTAGGGAACTACTTCTTTCTTTTTGAATAGGCACTCCATGAGAGTGCTTGTGTTTACCAGTTGTTTTCTGCGTGTGCTTCCCACCCACATTTTGTGTTGTTCTCTCACGTCCGTGTGCTTTTTTCCCTCAAGTTCCGTGTTGCTTTCTCTTTTGCTTCTGTGCTTTTATCCCTCCTCCAAATTTCATGTCCCGCTCCCTTGCTTCTGAGATTGCCCTCCCACCACCCGCGTTGCTCTGTCTTGTGTGCTGTTGTCCGCCCCCCCCCGTAACCGTACCTCCTTGTCTCCCATCCCACAGTCCTATTTCTTAATGATTATTTAAAAAAAATTTTATACTTTAAAAACATTGCTTTCACAACACTTAGGGGCCCATTACGATACCCGGCGTAAATAAATCCGCCAGGCATGGAAGCGGCAAAAATCCGCCCGCACACACCGCCTGAACACCGACCACGCCATTATGAGTACACAAACCGAAAACCGCCATCGGCGGAAAAATCAGACAAAATACCGCCCGCCATGGTCCGAGTCGGAGTCAAACCGCCCGCCACGGACGGAAACACGCACGACAACACAAAACCGCCCGCCCTCACGGCCGACACACCGCACGTGAAATTACGATCGCACCGCCATGAGCGCGGAAAAACAACAAATATACCGCCCGCCAGCGCAAACAACGCCGATGAGAATCGACACGGCAGAAGCCATGGCGCCAACGTGCCTGCACAGAAACCATCCGCACACAAAACCAATAGCACACAACATGGCCAACAAGTCCACACAGCAAGGCACGCACAAATACACAAGCACAGTACACATCCCGAAAACACCCCCCGGACAAACAAAAAATACAAAGGCCAGAACCCCAGACACAACACACCTGAAAACAACAGACCATGAGGACACACCCACATAGGTGAGTACAAAAGCAGCACTCCCACAGACCACAACCCCTTGCTACATTGCAAACCAGAGAGGAGAGGAGAGGACACAGTGACACAGCAAGGACAGCAGCACACCACAGAAACGCACACATCACAACCACCACCACCACCACCACCACCCCCAAACACCACCACCACCACCACCCACCACCACCACCACCACCAAACACCGGCACCACAAACCCCCTGCACATTACACAACACACACCGCACCAGCACCACAAACACCATGGCACCACAAAGGATGCCCAAGTTCACGCCCATGGAGCTGACGGTCATGGTCGACGAGATCATCAAGGTGTACCCACAAATCTATGGGAACATGGTCCAGCACACACCACTAGCCACCAGAAACAGAATGTGGAACTGGATCGTAGACCAGGTCAATGCAGTCGGGACCCTGCCCAGAAACAGAGTCGAGATAAACAAACGTTGGAATGACGTAAAGAGCCTGGTCAAGAAGAAGGAGGGGCAAAAACAGAGAGCTGGCTGCCGTCACTGGCGGAGGGAATCCTGCGCTCTTTAAGACCTTCAAAGCGTGGGAGGAGAAGGTGCGAGTCGTAATCCATCCGGAGATCCTCGCCGGATTAGCAGGGGAGTGGAGGCTGGTAAGTACAAACTAATGTATACCAGCACACCGCTATGTACTCACATGCGCAACTACCATGCCACAGCTCCCAGGGACAAACACCCCCATGTCCAGCACACAATACACAACACATCACACACACATGCAACAGACACTACCACACACAGCCCAAACCGAACAACTGTAAGATGCGTGGGGACATGTGTACACTGAGCCAGCCACGTAACCACCAACAGGTCCCCAAATATGCCAGAAGCGCCACAACGAGCACCCACCACACCCATGTGTCCGCCACAGCTGCACTAACCGACAAGTAACAGGTAAGTGGCAGGAACACAAAGTGCAGTGGGTGGGACGGTGGACAGCCCAAGTACAACACACACCAGGCCCCAGTCCCACAGCACAGCAAGGAGGAGCATCCCCCACACCCCACAGCCACGTGTCAGCCACCGCAGTGCCACAACGACAGCCGAAAGGC